>OY744609.1:8365516-8433016 GCA_963556255.1 Allolobophora icterica | reverse complement strand
GAAATCAGGCTTCGTCCCTTGCAATTATAATAATAATTAATATTATCATCATCATTTATTTAAAGCCAGTATGAACATACGAAAGGACACAGTTCGATAGCTGTGGCTGGTTTTAGCATCACATCTCACTGGTGCCATTTAGTCCTTGTTTGTCCTCAACTGTCATGTGAAGTCCGGTTTCGTCCTTTCTGCTTAGATGAAACTTGTCCTTACCTGGGATGCAGGGCTGGATCAAGGTTCGTTTTACGGTCATTGGGACAACTGCACATCCTTGAAAATTCGCAATGGTGTAAGTTTTCTGCAAGAGCAAAGAAATCGTGATGTAATACAATTCTACAATACAACTGCAATCGTAAGGTAATTAGAATGGGAAATGATTTACACGTGCCTATATATAACTGGTGAGGAATTCCAGCTTGAAGCGGATACGCCAACGAGCAGAAAGCCAGTGTAGGAATCGAACAGCAGGTGTTCTATTGTCTCAGTACGAGAGTCCAAGACACAGTCTTGCAGTCTGGTGCATTGGTCTAGTTCGTGGTAGCAGCGTGCATTCAGGGAGACCATAAGGTTGCAGACTTGCAGTAGTCAAGTCTCGTCAGAGTAAGGCTGTGTAACAGTGGTTTCGGTAATACAATGTAATGTGAGCGAGCGAGCGAGTATTCCTCATTAGTGCAGGTACGGTGGTCTTTTCGGTAGAGCGCTTGTACTGTAATCCAACGATTTCAAGTTCGGACCCTGTGAGTGGACTCCCTGCAACGACCATGGACAAATGCTTCGCGCACAGTCATCTCTTGTCACCAACCACTAAAGGTTTGTCACCAACCACTAAAGGTTGGTAACGGTGTAACCACTGAACTGAATGTCAAGTCTCGCGATGGGGTGGCCCCGTGTCCACTGTCCAGGACCTTGTGATTCGTTCCCTGTCAGCTGAAAGGCAATAATGGCCCTCAGCACCAGCACACCTCCCTACCTTCAATCACTACTAACTCCTTACCTCCCTTCCCGTTGCCTGCGATTATCAAGTACGGGTCTTGTAGCTGAGCCACGATAAGAACAGCCATGGGCTCGCGTGCATTCCATGTCTCTGCCCCCAAGGAATGGAAACGACTGCCACTCTCTCTTCGTAACTCAAATTCACTTCCTACCTTCAAAAAGCGGCCCAAAGCTCACTATTTCTCCTTGGCTTTCAAACACTTAGATCCTGGTATCTAACTGCATGTTCTGGCGACTGACTATCCGCGCCTCAGATTCACATTTCGGTGTGATCGTGGGCGCTTTACAAATGTAATTAATAGGTCTTAATAATAATAATAAATGTGCGCCTCCAATAAGTGGCATACCATTTTACATCGAATCCCTTACTTTTATACTTTACTGAGATAGAAGTCTTAATGAACTGAAATTGTGAACAGAATGCTTCTAAAAAAATAGAAGCGGCGAGAATGTTGTTTACCGCATTGTGGTCCTCAGCGTAGATAACCTCGGTGAAGTCGTTCGTGATGAAGTAATCCCTCATCCAGAACCCCCACCTGTTCCTCGGGAGGTCAAGCTCAACGAGGAATTCCTCCTACGGTGATTGACATACAGAATAAAGCAGCATTTTATTTTATTTTACGAGTAACGTTTTCAACAAAAATACATGATTCCAACGTTCCCTCTAATTTTTTTCCCGTGTGCGCGGAACTGGCGGGTGCTTGAGCAGCCTCTTTCCACGTAAGCAACACATTTTCAGAAATTTTTGTGGTTGTAATTGTAAGTTGTAATTACTGACTACATAGTACATACACGTTTGTAATAATGTCCTTTTATTAAAGACATGTATGGCTTATAAATTACGTATAGTTTTCGTACTTTATCGCAATGAAAATATTATGCTATTGTAGGATTACGAATGCAAAAATAAAATAAACTATAGACCTACATGTGGTTCTTATTCAAGCATCAAAATAATCTGAATGCTAAAGTTTCTGTCAGCAATCTTCCGCTTTGAAAAATCTTTTATTTTTTCTCAATCTTCAGCGCTTTCAGTTAGTAGTCTGTGCAGGCATTCGGTCTTTTGGCATTTTAGTTTAGACACCGAATCCAAATGAATTTTATGAGTCAGGTAGAGCTTCAAGTAATCCATTTTCCAATCGTCACAGCGTTTCCCGGTACCGGTACTGAAATCGCCGACAGCACGAGCTTAATTGTTGACACAACTGACAAACGACATCATCAGTACTCTAGCTCTCGATAAATGAAGACATCGCCCAGTTTCGTTCGTCTGTTTTCTCCTGACGTTGGAAGTTCTGTCTCTAGCAGCTCACTAAGCCATTCGGTTTTAAACTTAGAACTACACGTCTTCTTGACAAAACTGTCCAATATAGTCTGGTTCGCTTTACGTTTCGACATCGGTTACAAATTTTAATCACAAAGAAATATTAAGATGTATTAAACCGGGAGCAACTTTCAAAGTGGAATCCTACACGGATAATCTGATGGACACACAGGCCTAATTAAGGTATCATCGGTTGGAAGCTAGCTAGCCGGCTCAGCCGCATAGCGGGAGGGCAGCTCACCAGCATCAGGCTTATCAGTAAGATCTTTCCACTCAGTGGAGAAACCTTTGGCTATCAGCATCCCTCTCTATAGGCTGGCACACCAAGCTGGTTATAAGTCAACGCAGGACGTCCCAGTTAATGAGAGACACTGACACAGACAGACAATGGATGTTGAGGTGTGATCACCGATCTATTCATAGAAATCCGTGGTTGTGACTGTACGTCCCTCTGCGGGCGCACACAGATCTTGACCTTCCGTTGACGCAAAGATAAGTAAGTAGGCTAATAATTCAATGGCCTACCTTAAGTTGAACAAAACCTTAGCTCATTGATTTGCTACCATAACTTGTGCGCGGAATTTTTAAACTGCTGCGCGGCATTTTCCAATTAGCTGCGCGGCCGCGCAGCCGCGCAGCTTAGAGGGAACGTTGCATGATTCGTAATCGTGTTGTAAGAATTTATAGAGCGATACTCTGAATCAAAGCGCAGAACACCAGGTTGTTCACGAGCGCTGCGTCAAGTCAGAGGTGCTGTCCAGAGATGCTAAGTGAAATTCTGAGTCCGGTTGCCAGAGAGACCAGAGAGAGGAGGCAGAGGAACTGTTAAGGCGGGTTTCGTTGATGATTGGAGTAGGATTTCTTGGAGAGATGGGATTTTAATTTGGAGCGGTAAACCTGTGGAGTGATAAGTAAAGGTGCCTCAGGTGGATGACGTGGGTCAGCGGTGGCATTGGTGAGGGAACTGAGATTTGCGGAATTCAGGGGCAGGAGTCGAGATGTAGTGCAGTATACGGATCGGTTACGTAACAATAGGACCTACTGATGCTCACGAGACAGCTCAAGAAACAAACTCAGACTTTAGTGGAACCTTTAGAGATCTGTCAGACAGCCAGGCTTAAGCACGTCTTTGAAACATTGTCGCACGCGAGTCTTTTCCTATTTCTACATTACTGCAGCTTACCTTGAGTACCTTTTTCTAGACGACGTCTGTTTATTCACCGACAATTCACTTACCTTGTGTTTGTACGTTCAGCTCAGTTGTTTGTTCTCGGCTTAAAACTTACCTTTCTCGAATTGCGTGGTCACCATAGCCTGCCTGTTTGTCTTAGTGGACTGATCTGGATATTGTGCGCAATTGTCTTGCTGGCTCTGCTCCATCATACCTTAGGGACGTCTCCTCTGTCCCGGGTCGTGGTATCCTTCAGTCGACTGCCCATGTACTCCTGACTGTCCCTCGTATTCATACTGCTACAGCTCACTCCAGAAGCTTTGCCTATGATGGGCCCACCAGCTGGAATCGCTTTTCTCGAGAGCTGCGGCTCGAGCGTCTCAGTTTGTCCCTTCCACAGTTTCACAAGCGCCTGAAAGTCTGTATTATTCAACAGTGATTCCACTGGTTCGGGTTGGAAGCGCCACTGATGAGTTCTTTTTTTATGGAAGTGGCGCTGTATAAATGTCAGATTACAATTACAATTGACCTGATTATAGCTTGGTTTTGGTGCATCATCGGTTGATGCATTAGACACCAGTGCGATAGAAGTTACTAATTCGTAATAATAATACGACAACAACTAACCTCGAAGACGTCTTCGGCGCCACCTGCTGGCGTTCCAGCAAACCGCCCTATCCAGGCCTGGAAGTGAGTCGGCCAGCAGCATGACCTCGTCTTGGATCCAGGTGCCTCCTTCTCACCCGATGAAGTTGACGAGACGGTCAGAAGGAAGACGGCTGCGGAAACAAGAAACATCTTTTGGCCACTACTAGATCGCATTATCAATCGTCACTCTATTCAGGAAGCCAACTCGACTCAGGTAACCCACTCTATTCAAGTGACGAACTCAAGTAATCAACTCAGGTAGCCAAAAGTCTACTGATGCGAGAACAACGTATCACACGGACGTGGCAATTCGCGATACGACAGCCTCGCATAACACCCAATACGTAGCGATATGGAAATGAAACAGAGACGTATACTCGATTGCAGAGCCTGATAAAGGCTTCTTATCTACGCGTACTGATAAGGTTTATCAGCGGGGGCGCTATGTCCACAGAGGTGAGTTAATTGTCAAGAGAATGTCAGCAGGTGACTCAAGATGAATATGTGAAAGGAAGGGAACGGGTGACTGGAAGCAGATGACGCAAGGGTAACATAGTCATCATTAAGGGACTTGTTTAGATCAATCAGGTAGCCATGTGTGCAGCGCTTTGTTGAGGTATTTTAAAGGCGATATTATAAGTGTCTTGATACATACATACACACAAGCATAGTCTTTTTCGTCGTCGTGGTCGTGGTCGTGGTCGTGGTCGTCTTCGTCGTCCTCCTCCTCATCACCACCACCACCACCACCACCATCATCATCATCATCATCATCATCATCATCATCATCATCATCATCATCATCATCATCATCATCATCATCATCATCATCATCATCATCATCATCATCATCATCATCCTCCTCCTCCTCTTCCTCCTCCTTCTCCTCCTCACCACCACCGCCGCCGCCGCCGCCACCACCACCACCACCACCACCACCACCACCACCACCACCACCACAACCACCACCATCATCATCATCATCACCATCCTCCTCCTCCTCTTCCTCCTCCTCCTCATCATCACCATCACCATCACCATCACCATCACCATCACCATCACCATCACCATCACCATCACCATCACCATCATCATCATCATCATCATCATCATCATCATCATCATCATCATCATCATCATCATCATCATCATCATCATCATCATCATCATCATCATCATCATCATCATGTCTTCATCACCGTTCTCCTAACACTTTAATCAAAATGAAAAGAGCACCATCATAAACCGCAGCATCAATGTCATTGTAGTCATTGTTATTATCAACATCATAGTTGTCATTGTCATCATCGTCGTCATCATCATCATCACCAAAATCAGCATCGTCGTTGTTTTTGTTCCGGTTGAAAGGTCTAAGAAAATTCATATTTTTATATGACATTGCTATGCAACAGCAATGTCTTTTCAGGGCGAATTACAGATCCGCAGTAAATGCCAATGCCTGGATGCGCAGAGGACCTGGTTACACATTTCGGTGTCGAATGTCGATAAGCATAGTACCGGAATATATAATTTCATTAATGGTTTATTCGTCAATAACTTTTAGATTCATTTTGTCTACGTATGAAACGAATTTTGTAGAGATAAAATCTGTCTTTGTAACGTACCCTTGACAATTTAATCCCTAATTAATTGTACAGGGCTTTGGAAATGATCATACACCTCGTTACTTGTAGTTCAGTCCTCATATCACCATGGTTAATTTGTATGTAGGCATTTCATAATGTCATTGAATTCACAACAGTTCACTTTGAATTATAATATTTAATATAGATAGTTCATTCAGATGGGTACTAGTTTTGACTATCAGCCAAAGCCTAAGATATCAAATAGTTCTAACAATGTAAACTAGACTTAGCCCACATAGACCAGTATGGGGCCATCCATATACGTATTACGTACGCAAAAATCCCTGAAAATTGGACCCCCTCCCCCTGTTCGCAAGCGTACTTTCTTCCACACCCCCCCCCCGCGTACGTACGCTTGACGCACCCACCCTCCCGGAAGATCAGCTGCAGAAAGTGTCTCGACAGCTCCAGGCTGTCTGAACTTTAGGCAAGATTGAAGGATGAGTGAGGGCCAATATAGACAAATTATAATAGGTGTCTCGTTCACAGCACAGAATAACAGCACATGGCTTTTATATAATGTAATAAAATGCCATCGGACGACGTAGGACAATACAGTGTTATAAATAGGCTAATGTGGACGTCATAATTAAAAATTTATTTTGAGTACGTACACATTTTGTCCCCCCTTCCCCCCGTTCGCACCCGTACGCAAAATCGCCTAAGTCCGACCCCCTCCCCCTCAGTGCGTACGTAATATGTGGATGGCCCCTATCAATGATCTAAATTATGTCTTTATAATTATTGCGCCTTCCTAACCTCTCCCTTAAGTAGTAGTCGTTCTTCGTAGAAATAATTTCACTTGCGCCCGTGTCGTCGAATCACCATGTATGTGCGATGATCTCCATTCTGCTTTCCCATGACGTTTATGTGGTTGAATCTGGGACTAAGATTACTAAAGGGATATGAAGCCGATGAATATAGGATCTTTTATCTAGACTGTGTGTGGCTCACATCCGGGACCAGCGTTACCACTCCTTGGGATTTTTCACAAGATCTTGGGTTTTTCTATCCGAACTTGGGAAATGGGTTTTTTTCTTGGAGACCTTAGGTTTTTCCTTGTTTTTTTTTCATTGAAACCCTATTTTTCGTTAATTAATCAATTTTTGCAACGGTCTGGATGATCGAAGTCAATAAATAAATGGCACAATGTGCGTGCAAGCATTTGCTATATGAGTCTATTACTATATTTAGAATATAACTCTCAAGACTAAAGGATAATGTAGACTCAGACTGAACTTTTTCGAAAATTTTCCAGAAAACAATTGGTGCTCTTTTTTAAACATAAAAAATATTATTGAGAGTTTCATAGTCTTTAATCTTTATTCTTGCTTAAAAATAAAAAATGTGCGATTGAAGTAATAATTCACGCGATTCGAACTCTGACGAAAAAAAAAACCTGTATATAAAATATTTTTATTTGCCACGATTATTAACTAATTTTTAGCAATTAACGATTACCCATGAAATTGTAAAAATGTAAGATAGAAATAAAAGATAGAGCAAAATTTTTATAACAGAAATGGTACAATTACATTATATTATTATATATTATCTTATATTATTATTATATTATATATTATCTTATAATTCTTTTATTAATTTCCAATAGTCTGCAGAAAAGCTACCTTGGGTTTTATTGGGTTTTTTAACTGTCCTAACTTGGGTTTTTCATTTCTCTAGAGTGGTAACACTGTCCGGGACCTTTGCAACGCCGGCTAGTCAAACATGGGTCGCTTATAGCTGGCTTAACTAAATAAAAACACTTTTATCAATCTTGGCATCCTGTCTGTTACTTAGTTTCAGACTATTTATTTATTTAGACTGTCCATAATTTGCTTTAATCGCATAATTATGTCCTTAATTATAAATCGCTAAAAGAATCTAGAGCGATTCCTTGCGCTGTGTTTACTTCTGCTCTGATGCAAGTCGCCTCTCTCCTAAGGTCCCGGATGACGGCCACAAACATCGCCTGCGATGAATCAGAAAAGATGAGCTCTGATTGGCTGACGCGTTGCCGCTTCATATCCCTTTTAGTAATCTTAATCCCAGGTTGAAATCTTCATTTATTCTTTGAAAGTCTCTTTCTTGCTGATCAATTAATCTATAGTGCTTCTCAGCTGCACTATATAATCGTCCATTCATAGTTCGATTATCGAAAACAAGATCGCTTTTCCCAGCGTACGTCTCACCTATAGAACTTAACGTTCGATATCTTCCACTGCGCTTCTGGTAAACCAGCGACACCGCACGCTTTTCGTTTGATGTCAAAGTTCATAGTTAAAAACTATTAACTCGCCAATCGATGGAACAGGTTCACTACTGACCCTCAATTCGACCCTGACTTGGCCTTATTTATCGTCAATAACAACTTGACAATGTGCCTCTAGCCTGCTGTAATTTCCTGACCTTATTCTCACCAATCATCATCATCATCATCATCATCATCATCATCATCATCATCATCATCATCATCATCATCATCATCATCATCATCATCATCATCATCATCATCATCATCATCATCATCATCATCATCATCATCATCATCATCATCATCATCATCATCATCATCATCATCATCATCATCATCATCATCATCATCATCATCATCATCATCATCATCATCATCATCATCATCATGGACTGAGTGTGTAAGTTCATGACTAATCTATCCCATCTGATTACTGGGTTTAAGTGTAGGCAGGTAGGTAGGAGGTAGGTAAGTACTATTTAGACAGAAAGGTGTGTATGTATTTGGTAGGTGTGTTGATAGTAGGTAGGTCATAGTTCGAGAATTCGTGACTTTCGGTTTTAAAATTCGTAAAAATTCGCGAATTTTTGGTCTATTTTAAAATTCGTAAAAATTCGTAGAAATTCGTTGGGCCATTGTTAGGCCTTTTTCACATTGACAGTAGGTTTTGCAAAAACAGCGTAAGCAACAACAACAAATGTGATGATGTCATGATTTGTTGTGTTAAGCTTCTGCTTAGAATTTAATGTAAAATTCAATATAAAAGTTTATACCGTAACGAGTTAATTTAGTTAAAATCTAATTTTTTAAAGATGAAAGAACATGGACCGGAGTGGAAGTATGTAGTAATTTTGGAGGAGAAGGAAAGGGTAATCCAAAAATACGGTCTTGTTTTTGTGACAAGGAATTTGTTGGTTGTTCTGCCGGAATTCAGGAGCATTTGCTTCGCGAAAACACAGAAACTAGAGTCGAGTGGGGGCAGTGGGCTGTTTCTGACTCAGAATCAGAGGACGATGAAGTAGAAGACACAGTTCGGTGAACGTTGCCAACCCTTCTTAACCATGTTTGGTTGCAAGCTGTGTTAGGGGCTGACTGGTGACACTGAAGCTGCATGGGGCACTGGTGGTTTTTCGTTCTGCTGACTGACACTCACAAACACACACCCCAACTATGATAGAAATCGAAGTTCAAGACTCCAAGTAGAACAGTAACTGAATAAAAGTACTATTGTGTTGCTAGTCAGCTATCTTTTACGGTTGATTGATTGCCTATGACATCGACATTTACTTGCTTAAAAGGTTCAAAAGTAAGCAAATAATACAATTCGTTGCCATGACAAAGAATTATATTATTTTATTATTTTACGAATTTTAACGAATTTTAAAACTGCAGTTTTAAAATTCGTTAAAATTCGTGCATTTAAAAAATTCGTAAAATTCGTAAAATGCGAATTCTCGAACTATGAGGTAGGTATAGTAGGCAGAGATAGACATATGCACATAATTTCATTTATCTATAAACAGACACAGTAAATAGATATACCTAGTCTGCTTTGGAAATGACTCACCGTTTTGACACTACGTCTTAGTTGTTGGTTTTTATTCTTTCCTGGAGGTATTCAGGTTTGTCTGGACATCTTTATATTCCTGGAGATCTTCTTTTCTTGGGTATTTGCACTTTTCGGGGTAGGAACATGCTGCTAGCCGGCTGCCCAACCCTAGTCCCTGCTTTGCAGGATGAGGGAGGTAGGATTTGTCCGTGGATTTCTCCACTGCTATAAACAGCGGTGAGAAGTTTTCTCTTCTCCCCTGCTCCGATTTGTGCTCTTTTGTTGCTCGTTTCTGTCTTGCTGGGTTTATGTAGGTACCGGTTTCAGCGTCCTTTCTAAATTCCCCAGTTTCTGAAAAGAACATAGGCCTATGATCAGTCGGCCGATCGTCCGACCGTTCAGAGGCAGTGCTGGTGTTGGATTCCTGGTACAGGTTTTGAGTCGGCCCCCTTACGCGACTGTTGGAGATGGATGTGTAGCCAGCCAGCCCGGTTTTGCGTACACTAGGTTGTCTTCCACTTTCACCCCGCTAGGCGGCTGGTATCGCGTCGATGTGCACGTTGGAAGTTGGACCAAGTGTACGCAGGCTCAGCAGACGGTCACGTGACCGCCTCGTACGCGCAGTTCATCCATTATAGGCATCTTTTAGCAATTTAAAACATCGAAAATGTCCAGGAAACGTCACGGTATTCAGTCCAAAATGACACGATTGGTGACTCGTCTCTAAGACGAACCACCATGGAGAAGCACCGATAAAACAACGCTGTATTCTCACCAATCAGACGTCGACATCAAATCAAAACGTCAACAACGTTACGAATATTTATGACTTGAGCTGGCGACCTTTGCACATGACGATCTATTCGTAAGTACAATCTATTTCCACTACTACCAGACTAAATTATATTAGATTAGCTCGTGTCTATAACTAAGATATGCTCCCAGTTACAATCTAATTTTCCACTCTAAATTAGATTAAATCTATCTCGGAGATCGAGCCTCCAGTTGTGTAACGTACCCAGGCCCGCCGAGGGGGTGGGTAGAGAGGCAAAATGTCCAGGGGCCTGGCAATTTTTAGGGGCCCGGGGCGGGCCTGCAATCAACTTATGAAAAAATCATGATCAGTTATACAAAGTTTTTAATTAGCATAAATAAATATTTGAAAATTAAATTATTGCAAATGCTATTGCAAATGCTAAGCCGTGTGTTTAATTAAGATATTGATTGTACTTTCATGTTTCAACGTTACTGCGTCTGTCGTTTTGATATAATAAAGGATATAATTATAATTAGGCCTATAATTATTTAAATCAACAAATGAATAAAATCGTAGTTGTATATATAAATATAATATCGTACGGTCGTACCCGCACTTTTACTATTTCAAATTGTGTTTTTTTTATTTTCTCATGAACCCTAAAGAGAGCTTAGAGCCTTAGAGGCCCGTGAATGCTATGCCTAGGGGCCCGGAATTTCTGTCGGCGGGCATGAACGTAGGCCTACCCTTAACAATTTAATCCCTTATATAATCCGCACAGTAGATCGCACAAATTCATTTCACCAAAAAAGATAAAAACTATATCCCCGAATTCTGCATAAGAACTCTTACTAACAGAGCAAACTCTTTGTCTTGTAATAAATTCACAACAAATATCGCAAAAACGCCAAGCGTTTTTGCACAGTCTTTTTGTTTCAAATCGAAGCGTGTTCAAGGGGCCCATCATCGAAGCTGTGCACAAGGGCCCCCAAAAACCTTTCTACGCCACTGGGGGGGGGGGAGGGCACGTGCCTCGGCTGCCCTCAGAGTCTACGCCTATATGTTTTTGAACAAAAGTCGAGGGACAAAGTTCATCGAGACCTTATCTGGCATCTATCTAATAAGGGGTTTTGTATCCATCGTTTGAGTTTAGTATATGTTTTTAAACAACATTCGAGGAATAAAGTTCATCTTCTATCAACCAAAGCCTAAGCATCAGATAATAGTTCTAACAATGTAAACTAGAACTACTTAGTCTACCAAGACCAGCATCAATGATCTAACTCGGCGCTTCCCAAACTTTTGAGTGTGACGGTTCGGCAGGAATTTACTTTCAGTGTGACGGATCGGCAGGAATTTACTTTCAATGTGACGGATCGGCAGGAATTTAATTTCAGCGTGACGGACCGGCAGGAATTTTCCATTGCAACAGGACAGGTGTAGCGATTTCAGATTACCCCCACTTCACATTACCCCCGGTAACTTGAAATCGCGTTCAGATTACCGGGGAGCAGGGTGAGAATTGTCGGGGGGTTGGGGGGGTTTAACCCCCAGTCTTTCTTAGGACCCCACAGTAATGTCTTCATTGCACACCCAAACTCCACGTAAATCAATATCTAACCCCCCAGTCTTTTTCCTACAATTCTCATACTGCCGGGGAGTAATCTGAAATCGATTTCAAGTTAGGGGCCTACCCAAGGGGTAACTTGAAATCGATTTCAGATTACCCCCTACGATTTCAGATTACCCCCTCAAAGTAATGGGGCCCATTTTTCGATTATCTTATTATTCTTACATAATAATAATAATTGCCAATATTTATCACTGAACTCTCATTATCCCCCTATATAGCATAACTAGCAGGTTTACCCGGCGTTGCCCGGGGTTATAAGTTTCAATCCCTGTAGCGAATAAGCAAGAAATTTAGGTATATGTTTAAATCCGTGTAGCGAATAAGGAAGAAATTTAGGCGACCTGTGGGGGAGACTGCTTTGCAGTCTAGGCGTGGACTGACTGCTTCGCAGTCGCCCTCTGGCGACGACTGCTTCGCAGTCTCCCGTGGACTGACTGCTTCGCAGTCGAGTGGCGACGACTGCTTCGCAGTCGGGGAGACTGCTTTGCAGTCTCCCGTGGACTGACTGCTTCGCAGTCGAAGAGGGTGAAGCCGGCGTTGGCGGATTCAAGAAAACGCCAGAAATCTAGCCCTCACTGCCCTTAGTAAAGCAGAGTCTTTGAACATACAATTTTGCTGTAAAGCGATGAATATAGTTCGATTCGATCGTAATTAAATTTTGTGCGAAAGTAAACAACGTCTTTATTTGCATTATTAATGACGTTGGGGAATATCCGCGCCATAAATAGAACCGCTTGTCGTTAAATGCGCATTATTAATGACGTTGGGGAATACCGGCGCCATAAATAGAAGCGCTTCGCGGTGGGTCGTCAGAAACGGTCGGTTGGGTAGAGTTTTGGGGGATTTTCACCATGTTAGCGGTGAAAAGGGGGTAAGCGAACCCCTCCACTGGGTGTCCGATGCCGAGGACGACACAGCAGTGAAGGTTTGGAGTGAAAAGGTGCAAAATTGTAGAAGTTAAGCCCGGTCAAACAGACAGACACACACACACACAGAAATCTCGCTTTATTATATAGAATAAAAGGTGCAAAATTGTAGAAGTTAAGCCCGGTCAAACAGACAGACACACACACACACACACACACACACACACACACACACAGAAATCTCGCTTTATTATAATAGATGTACGATAAGTTCTCTCTCTGTGTCCCTGTAGATCACAATTACATCAACTACACCAATCTCATGAAATGGAACAGCTGACACCCATATGCCGTAGTTGTCTGACTTATTGTTTGGGTTTAGTGGCGGTGCGGTCAATGATTGCAATTAGTGCATCACTGCATCAGCCGTGGGAAACGTTATTATTCCCAGTCGTTCGAAACAGTTCGGTGGCATAGTTAGCATTTACAGCGCAGGGGTAACTTGAAATCGCGTTCAGATTACCGGGGGTAATCTGAAATCGCGTTCAGGCTACCCCCGGGGGTAATATGAATCCCTGAGATAATGTGAACAGCGCAGGGGTAACTTGAAACCGCGTTCAGGTTACCCCCGGGGGTAATTTGAAAGAGGGGTAACTTGAAGTCTTCACACCGGTGACCAATTTATTAATTATTTTTATCTATAAATTGGGTCAAAAAGTTACATTATTTTTTAATAGCAGCCAGGGTATGTAATTCAGTATTAAATATCAATTGAATACTTTGTAGTGATCTGATTATAATAAAAACGTTGAATTTTATTTTTTTAAATAAATATACGTGCTAATGCTGTTTTGTAATATATTTATTATTTTTAACTTTTTAACGCTCGAGGAACGAAAATCCTTTAGGCTATAAGAAACTATATAACAGAAGTGTGTTTAAGATTGGAGAACGCCGTCCTGGTCTCCGGGGTGTGGTGTGGTATTTTAATTGTTATAATTTTCAAATTTATAATGCATTATATAATATATATACTTACAATATCGAGTCTAAAAGCAGACGTGTTATTTTCTATTGACGGAAATAGTGACCAAGTTACTAAAGACGAAAGAGATACGTCACACCCGGTTTCTAATTGCCGGTCAAAAACCGCACCCCCATGTTTCGATCAAAATTTCTAGTAAAGGCGAACAACAACTTTATTTAAACTGTCAGCAGTTCGTCGAATAACTATTTCTTAGGCAGTTTTAGTTTACAATAGCTGAAAAGCATTTACTCCCAGAACAAATCCTTTTGATTTATATGACAAATATGGTTTTGATTGCGGTACAATCGTGTTTTTGAAGATCGTTCGAAGCGAGACCCAATCGAAAAAACGTCTTTTGTCCAGTTTCTTGACTCACTCTGCGGACCGTCAACTGAGTGCTCGCGGACCACAGTTTGGGAAGCACTTATCTAACATGTCTTACCTACCTAACCTCCCCTTCAGTACTAATCGCTTCCTTGCAGAAATGAATGTCACGTGCGCCCGTGTCGTCGAATCGTAATCGTAATCTCCTCGTAAGGTTCCACTGCGCAGGCGCCGCAAACGACTTTTTCATACACCGTTGAGATTTGATCCGACTAATCAAATTGTTACACCTCAGTTCCCATAGTCTCGAACAACTGTAGTATATATCCACAAAATCTATTCTAATATTTTATGGCCTAAGACGCCGGTCACAGATACTGTTCGATTAATTAATTCTAAAGATTAAAATCTTCCATAAAACAACTAGCATCTAATAACCCTTAATCTTGCATCAAATGTAGTCAACCGTAAATATATATAGGACCGACATATATAGATAAGATGGACTTGTGTGGGAAATGGATTTCTTTACAGTCTGGAAAACCCCAAACGAAACAAGTCTGTGGACACATCATTGGTCTTCTGCTAGATCAGGATCCGACAGGCGAATAATCGATTCAAAATTCCATTAATGGTTTCGGCAGACCAGCGTTGCCTGGATACACAACAACCTTTTTTGCAGGAGGTTCGCTATCCAACAGGGAATCCCCTTCTTCTGTTATCTAGTGAAATAGTTCGCTAAATTTACCCACCACTGAGGTGCTTGGATTCTGTGCCTGATTAAGATAATTTCCATATCAAGTAATCAACGTTTCTGAGTTGATTTCGCATATTCAATCAATGAATCAATCAAATTCGTTTATTCATAAGGGATTTGTTGGATTCGAGTCGCTCTACGAGACAAGAAGAGAAGTAAGAAGCCGACGCAATGGATGCCCGTAACTTACGTTATATGTTTGTCCTCGGACTCATCTGTACATCTCTGGCCAAGGAAGCTGGCATAGCATCCGGCAGCTTTGCAGCCTGGTTAATGTCAGCTGCAGCAACTGCCAACGGTGGTGGGGTGGCCGCTGGTGGCGTCGTATCCAACATGCAGTCGATTGGGGCAGCTGGTCTTGGTGTTGGAGCCAAAATTGCAACTGGTTCAACAGCTGCCACAGCTACGGCTGCTGCTGATAATTGCGAATGTAAGTAGGGCCTATCTGAAATGCATTACAACTTCTCCAGTCGTTTCATTTCGCATACTTAGTCTTTTAAATGATGAGAACAATTAGAGAGCGTCAAAGAAGATGGATTGGCCATATAATGAGAGGAAATTCCCTGCTACGACATATCATCGAGGGTAGAATGGAAGGGAAAAAGACAAGAGGAAGACCAAGAACTATGTTCCTAGACTGGATAATGAAGAAGGACGGCTACAGAAAGATGAAAGAAGAGGCTCAACACCGAGAAGAATGGCGCCGTTGGACATTAGAACCTGCCTGAGGGCACAGCAAAAAAATAAAGTCTTCTAAAGTTCAAAGGCAAATAAAAAGAAAGCCCAATTGAAACACTGGCGAATACATGAATACATGTCTTGCATTGCTTTTAATCTTTTCTTCCTTTTCTTCCTTTCATTGTCGCTTAGCCTTTATAATTAATTTCCAAACTTTCTGTACCGTTTATGTTTCCCACGAATGGATGTGTGCGATGCGTGAGTGTTAATTGCTAATAGCACTTTTATTATTCCGTTGCAATTACGTCTGTCAAGGATCATTGAATCATGATCTAGGATGCTTTGTCGCAACGGTGTAACGAATGTTCCTTTCGCTGCTGCACAAAGGTCTCTCCTCCAACCGACTCGGACAACCTGTTATTCTAGACAGATTTCCCAATCCACTCTTTCCGATTAGTCATTTCCCACATACTGTCTGATAATAGGATTTTTACTTGTAACTCTCGATACGCGCACGTTCATATACAGACCTACACTTGATTCCTTTTTGCAGGTTCTTCGACCGAACTGGTGATATTCATGGCAATCGGTGGAGCTGCTGCAGTTGGTGGAGCTGCTGCGATTCCATTCGTCCTTGGTTTCACAGCAACTGGCATAGCACCCGGTAGCTTTGGAGCCTGGATGATGTCAGGTGCAGCAATTGCCAACGGCGGTGGAGTGGCCGCTGGTGGCGTCGTAGCCACCATGCAGTCGGTTGGGGCAGCTGGTCTTGGTGTCTGGGCCAAAGCGGGAATTTGTTCAACAGCTGCCGCAGCTACAGCTGCTGCTTGCAATGCGATTAAATGTTCGTGGGCTAAAAATTAGACAACCGACAACTGTACGGTCATCTAATAGATATCTAACGTTAAGATGTCTACTCTAAAATGACATATTTAATCGACATTTGTGTGATTGTTAACGATTACAGATATTAACGACAATTGGTGCAGCTGCTGCGGCTCCAGTCCTTGGTTTCACGGCATCTGGCATAGTACCCGGAAGCTTTGCAGCCTTGTGAATGTCAGCTGGACTTGGAGCTGGAAAGCCTGGAATTGGTTCCATAGCTGCTACCTGCATGGAGATTACATGCTCGTAGAATTAAACATAGATAATCGGTCATCTTAGAGATTTCTAGCGTTAAGTCGTCGACTCGCTAACTGAAATTTGTAAACGAAATTTGTACAATAATTATTGTTAATGATTAAGCATAGAATCATTAGTTATTAATTGTCCTTCCTCTACACATAGTTCTCATGTAAACTGAATAGCCCAGCATCCATGAAGAAAAATTCTTATCATCTTGTAACCACACAAGCACTTCTAATCCTTACAACATGCATGGTACCTGTATAGGTGTTAACCTATTTGTACATCTGGCAGATGGCACTGTTTGTAGCATGAATGAACGTACTTAATATCGCCAATCCCCCCCCCATTTCTCTTTATGCCTGAATGAACGTACTTAATACCTCCAAATTTATGAATAACGTTTGTATTAAAGTTAAGTTTTATTCCAATTTCACTACCAATGTCGCTTTGTCTTTTACCTTGGCCCGTGTATAACGCTTGTGCATCGCTCGGTGCAAAAAATACAATTGGATCAAACTGCAGACAATGATGAACCTTTGAGGCTTCGAGGTGATTGTCTGAAGACAATTACTCTGTTTTTGAGAAGACAAAGGTCATAAAGGTAACCACATCACAAGCGGTGACAAATGAACTATAGGCCTAGTGTGCAAAAATAAGTCATTTGGGAGGGGCATCTGGAGGGACACAGTGTACTGTTGTCCCCCACAAGGGCAAAAGAAATCACGCGGGAAAATATTTGTTCACCTCTTTTTTGCCCCCACACCTTGAAAAGCTGAAATAACGTCCCTGGCCTCTAGGTTGTTGTTGAGCCCAAGAGGACGGGTATGTTGTATGACTAACCTAAACGAGAGAAAAGGCACAACCCTATGTATTATTATTATTTTTATTTCTATTATAATTACTATTAGTCTATTACTATTAAAAACAAATCGTCTAGCGCCAGTAAAAGCCCAGTATATAATGCACAAGGCATCAAGAGATGGCCACCATCGCCTGTGTATACGTTAGATGTCGTTGGGAGTGCCATCAGAAATTCCGCCTCTACACTTCTTACGTAAGTAGGCCTGTGTTTCTCGGTTGCTTAGTTACATCTACAGTCAATCTGTTAAGATTACTTTTCTATAGAGGGTCAAAGACCTTTCTTCTTATAAGCTTACTTAAAGGCATCAAGCTTAAAGTTTTTGATTGATTGATTGATTGATTTTGACTTAAGCCTCTCTGCCGCTAAATACTATTTATATATACAAAATTATACATACAACCTGAAGCGTCGTCTTTACACATTTTCCGAAAACCAGATACATTTTCGGATACTTGCACGCCATCAGATGCGAAAACAACCTGATTGGTTACAATCGCAGAGAACTAAATTATTATTAAAGTAGTTTTATATATATAGCGCCCCTTCAAGATTGCCTACTCAGGAGCACTCCCAGCCCAACCACGGTCAAATAACGCAGTTTTGAGGACAGTAAGAAACAGGGTGAAATGACCAATCGGTAATTGACGGAGCTTGGTAGGAAGCCCATTCCAGGTCATGGGGGCAGCCACAGAGAAGGCACGGCGCTGCCGTATGGTTGTCCGCACGCGGGGAACAACAAGTTCAGCCTGCGCAGCTGAGCGGAGAGAGGAACGGCGTTAAGTTAAATATACCGACCAATAGTGTGTTTTGTTGTCTGTGTCTATACCTGTTTACCATAATTTGCATACGCTAGTCCATAAGAGCAGATTATTACCATTAGGTGAGTTAAGTTGGCCTTAGAGGATTCTGTTGGATTTGAGTAACTCTACCGAACAAGAAGAGACGTAAGAAGCCGACATAATGAATGCCCGTAACTTACGTCTTGTGTTTATCATCGGACTCATCTGTACAGCTCTGGCCAAGGATGATAACTGCGAATGTAAGTAGCTGCAATGTATAACGACTTTTAAATTACATGTTGTACAATTGTTCTCTTAAATTCAGTGGGAAATTAATATATAGCTCTTAAGGGGCCATCCACATAGTACGTACGCATGGAGGGGAGGTGGGTAACCCAAATGCATGTGCTTGCGTATGCTTGCGTCAAGCGCACGTACGCAGGTGGGAGGGGTGGGTGGAAAAAGGTACGTGTGCGTACAGGGAGGGGTCCAATTTCCCCGGAGTTTTGCGTACCTACTAAATGGATTGCCCTTAATTTGAACAATGGCATATCCAGACAATTACACGTGGTTCAGACAAAAAGACCCATGCGTGTGCGTACGTACGCACGTATGTATGCATGACTGTATGTATGTATGTATGTATGTATGTATGTATGTATGTATGTATGTGTATGTATGCATGCACTCGCGTATTTTTGTTGGTATGTGTGTACTGCATATAATATCTCAACTAATCTGATGGCTTCGATGGCGAGCGCCGTTGTCATATTGCAAAACGATGGTACCTTGAAGTTAGATCGAGATCTGTACTTATTGTTTTCATTATTAAAATTTCATAACATTGAATTGCAGGTTCCACGGCGGAGATTGCCGCTCTGGGGGCAGGTGGAGCCGTGGCTACCATTGCTGCAGCCCCTCTCGCCATCGCAGCGGCTGGCTTCACATCGGCCGGCATAGCAGCAGGTAGTTTAGCTTCCTGGCTGATGTCTGCAAGTACTGCAACAGCTGTAGCCAATGGTGGAGGAGTGGTAGCGGCTGCCTGCAAGAAAATTAAATGCGGATAAACTTTCGCAAAACCTATAATTAATTTGAGCAAATACTTTTTAACTTGAAACTGAACTTCTTAACCCAATTACTAGGGCCTAGCTTTGAACTAAACTATGTACTCATTAATAAATTTTTAGTGTAGGAACGACCACTTTCGATGCATATTATGTGATTTTGCTTTAAAACTCTAACCTATGGTGTCTTTCGGTGAAGTACACAGAAGTTAAGATAAGAATCACGGTACAAACGTTTTAAGATTTTCGGGCAAAGGATGGGCACTACGTGGATTTAACGAGTTATTGTAAATTATCTGCATAATCTGACTTATCAGGGTCAACAGTAATGCAATTTATCTGCGTACCTAACTCTTTTCTGGCTACCGGATGCAGGCCTATGCATGTAGTTGTATGTATGACATGTATGTGAACTTTTATACAGCCCATTACATTTTAAGGATCCCTCAAAAGCGTTATGAACATTGGTGTCTCAGTAATATGTACAGGAGCTTTTAACACAGCCAGAAAAGTTATTCGAGGAGTGTTTAAAGGAACAGCTCTAAAATGTCAGCTGGAAGATTGTTCCAAAAGGATGGACCAAAGCAAAAGAGAGTGCATGGTGCACTCCTGTTGAAGGACGGCAGCGAGAGACCAGAAGATCTCCACTCTTAAACAAAGCGCCCGGAGATCTAACTGAGCGGAAACCGGCACAAACAGCACTCGTACGTGTATGGTGAACAGAATCAACCGACGAAGATCCGCCAATGAGGAGGACCTTGATTTTGAATCTGTCCTCGATAGGGAGCCAGTGGAGACATGGATTAGTTAAAATGCGTAACTGTTTTCTATTGTCAGATAGCAGTGTATTAGCCTTTTATGGTAATCCAATGAAACATCTGACTGTGTGCAAGCCACAGGTTATATGTCTTAAAACAAGATTACATTCATGTAAGTTGTACATCCTCTTACAAAATATCGTAATGTACTTACTTAGGAAATGATCGCGCATCAACCTAGTCAAAAACAATGAAAAATTAACCTTAAATACATTGCAGGACCCATGTAATAATTATCATAATTTTTGAACGACTTTACGTTGGAAAGTTCGTGAATAAGCTTTGCTTCTAACTAGCTTTTTCTTAGTAATTTGGAGATTACGATTACGATTATCACATCATTGCTATTATGACCATGATATCAACAATGGTTAAAGTTCTTGATGTTTTGTGCTGCATAACTTGGTGGCGTCATCCATCTTGTTAGAGCTAAGGAGGGAGGAGGGATAAGTGGATGAAGGTAAGAGGATGAAGGTAGAGCGAATCAGTAACCGACACATTTCGAAGCCATGTGATCCACAGTTAAAAACTGTCCAGCTGTACAATACAATAGAGCTGCGTTAGCTATTGCCCTCCTTCCAATGTTCCGTGGTGAACATGCGACAGAACATCGTTGGTTCTCGAAGGACTTGGTCAAGGTCCTTACACACTGACCGCCTCAGTAGAGGCTCGATCTTGTACTCTCAACGTTATAGGGCAAACGCTCCATCCATTCGGCTGCCCTGTCCAACAGCAGCTGTATAGGTTGGTTGTTACAGAGCTCACTTCAGCAAAAGATCCGTCTACCGGAGGAATAGTCACCTATAAACAACTGAATATAGTAGGCCTAATAAAACAACTACCTTACCTTACCTTAACCCTACCTTAACTTACCTTATCTTACCTTACCATACCATGGTTCGCCTATGTGCGCCTGTATTACGTACGATGTTTCCACGACTGAAGATTTTCTTTATAAATGCTATTTACGTTTACATAGCATTGCTTTACTTACATTGCTAATCTTACCTGACTCTTCCCTACAAAATCATCGACTCTTCCATATTCTTATCCGCCAGATCCTAATCGCTGACTTTCACCTCCGACTCGCCGATGCGTAATACTGGCATTTCCTTTGTTCCACGTTTATCTTTTTCTAGTCACGCGTATCCGTGACCTTTTGGCGCATCTGCAGCACGCATATCCGTGACATCCTTCGCAATCGACCCGTGCTTGACTTTTAAACTGTTTCCACAGGAATATTTATTTAAATCGCGGACATATAGGAAAAAATCTCTTACATTCATGCATTCATTCATTCTGAACTTTTGGTAAAGCGCACCATCAAGGTACCTACTCAGAGGCGCTCCCAGCCCAATCACCATAGGCGTAATTTGTGGGGGGTACGAGGGGTACCCGTACCCCCCACTTTTTAGATTGGGGGGTACTGTACCCCCCACTTTTTAAACAATGCCAATCAATATTTTATTATTGTGCCTTCCCAGAGAACGCAAAATCCGCCAAAAGTATGAAAGTGTTTAGATACACAGGTAAATCGAGAGCCAAAATTAATGAGAATACTGGCAGGGAATATGTTCAAAATGGTTATCATGCGAAAAACGAAAGTGGAGAAGAAATTGGTACCCCCACTTTTTAGACCAAGGCATTGGTACCCCCCACTTTTTAGGCTAAAGTTACGCCTCTGCCAATCACGGCAGTTTAAACTGGACTTCAGTAACTTTTAGACATAAGCGAACTATTCTTAGGCAACAGGCATATCTTGAATGGGAGATGATTCCAGATAGAGGGACCGATCACAGAGAAAGCGCAACACTGCCTATGGTGGTAACACGAGGAACCAACAGCTCACCCGCAAAAGAAGAGCGAAGGGCTCGAAGGCCAGCCACATGAGAGACGGGACAGCTGAGCTCACGTAGATAAACCGAGCACAGCCAAGAAGGCATCGACATTATTAGCATACTCGCACTTCTAACCTTAAAAGTCGCACTTCTAACCTTAACAGTCTGCGTGTGAGCCTACCTGTAAAGGCGTGCACCAGTTTGTATACGTGCTGAATGAATTGTCCTCAGTGCATCTCCAACGGAACTCAAGTGTACATTGCATTTCGCAGAGAAACATTTCTGTTTATCCATGATTACGCATACATACTTGATACCTCCTCAAATCCATGCGTATACGCACGATTACGCAGTTCGAAGTAGCCTAAATTTAGAACATGTCTATCTTTAATAATGCTTACCTAACTGAAAGTAACAACAGTGGACAAGGGTTGAAGCAGTAACCATAAAGATGAATGAACGGTAGCACGCAAAGTCAATGTAGGCTTCTGTGTTGTCGGTCAGCCAGCCAACTGATTGAAGCCATTTCGTCAATCACCAAAACAGGTGTATAGAAACAGTTGTACTAGAACACTTGAAGCTTAAATCCTACTGTTGAGGTGTCATAACTACAAATCAAATAAACAATCTTACTTTTAATATTAACATATTAACTAAAACAGCAAAAACAAATAAGAACAAAGCAATAAACTATGGGGAAAATGATGAAAACAGTCTACACAATCAGTGATCACCCAAACTAAAACAAGTAAGGTTTAAGTCGACTTTAAAAGTGACTTAAATCAATTCGTTTGTTTTACTCAAATTTTAAACTGCATTGCGTTGTTGCGTTTGTGCATCGTTTGGGACCATCAATTTAAAATTGGTCCAAACAATAGACAAGGAGGAGCGTTTAAAATTTCTAGATTATTGCCTAAAGAAAATTCGTTACCTGTCGAAAAAGAAAATGTAACACAGGTAGCCACATGATGAAGCGGGAACGAATGATCCATAGCGCGAAGAAAGCAACATAGGTTTCTGTTCGCTGTTGACAATCAGAGAGGAAGCTCATTCCGTATATATAACAGACCCAATAGAGACATCATAGCAAGTGTCTGATAAACAAATGATTTTAATTAATTTTATTTTTACTCTTGTTATTATTGTTACTACTACTACTACTACTACTACTACTACTACTACTACTACTACTACTACTACTACTACTACTACTACTACTACTACTACTACTACTACTACTACTACTACTACAGTACTACTACTAAAAAAACAACAACTACTACTACTACTACAACAACAACTACTACTACTACTACTACTACTGCTACTACCGCAACTACCACTCCCACCACCACCACCACCACCACCACCACCACCACCACCACCACCACCACCACCACCACCACCACCACCACCACCACCACCACCACCACCACCACCACCACCACCACCACCACCACCACCACCACCACCACCACCACTACTACTACACCTACTACTACTACTGCAACTACTACTACTACTACTGCTGCTACTACTACTATTGGACTTACCACCGATATACTGCTCTATAATTATTATTATTATTGTAATCTCTGTTTGTTATTGTTGTTATTATAATTATTATTATAATTACTGTTGTAATCAATATTACTACTAGTATCACTATTGATGTAATTACTATTATAGTCAATGTTATTATCATCATCATCATCATCATCATCATCATCATCATCATCATCATCATCATCATCATCATCATCATCATCATCATCATCATCATCATCATCATCATCATCATCATCATCATCATCATCATCATCATCATCATCATCATCATCATCATCATCATCATCATTAGGCCTACTGATGTAGTTATTATTAATATTAATACCATTAATATTAATATTACTGTTATCAGTATTATTAACTAGCTGGTTTACCCGGCGTTGCCCGGGGTTATAAGTTTCAATCCCTGCACCACCACCACCCCCCACCACCACCACCCACCCCCACCACCACCCCCTCCCCTACCACCTCCACCACCACCCCCCACTCACCACCCCCACCTCCACCCCCCCACCCACCACCCCCCCACCACCACCCCCCCCCCACCCACCACCCCCACCACCACCCCCCACCCACCACCCCTACCACCCCCCACCAACCACCCCCACCAACCACCCCCACCACCACGACCCACCACCCCCACCCCACCCACCCCACCACCCCCCACCCACCACCCCACCCACCATCCCACCACCACCCCCACCCCTACCACCCCCCACCCCCACCACCACGACCCACCACCCCCACCACCACCACCCCACCCACCCACCCATGGTAGCGGTGAAAACGGGGGGGGCGCGAACCCCTCCACTGGGTGTCCGAAGCCGAGGCCGACACAGCAGTGAAGTTTTGGAGTGAAAAGGTGCAAAATTGTAGAAGTTAAGCCCGGTCAAACAGACAGACAGAGGGACACACACACACACACACACACACACACACACACACAGAATTCTCGCTTTATTATATAGATTTGCAACTTTTATAGCGCCTATACCCAGTGCACAAGGAGTATCACCACGAAAGCATACTGCGTTAGATGTCGTTGGGAGCGCACCCGCTAATTCGATGGCGTCTAACCTTCAAAACTTGGGCTTATGTTGATATCGGCAGCTGAATCTCTTCTTTAATGACTAATCGTTAAACTTCGTCTTTATGGATCTAAGATGTTTAACGAGTTCTTGTGGCAATAAAGGACACCGAAGTCGATAGGAGAAAAATTGTTTTGAAGAGTTGCCACGATCGTATGGGGGTGGGGGAGGAACCGCCAGTGTAACGACATCTTGTGAAGATGTGAAGATCAAGGACGCTAAGTCGATAGTAAAAATTATTTTGAAGAGTTGCCACGATCGTATGGGGGTGGGGGAGGAACCGCCAGTGTAACGACATCTTGTGAAGATGTGAAGATCAAGGACGCTAAATCGATAGTAAAAATTGTTTTGAAGAGACGTCACGCTCTTATGGGGGAGGATCCGCCAGTGTAACGACACCTTGTGGCAGGGAAGGACGCGAACGCGGATAGGAATTTTTTTTTAGAGTTCTCAGCGTTTGTTTGGCATAATACATCTGTACTTCATCACTATATTGACTAATGGACCATTGTTCGCCAATGATGTCATACGCAACCTGATCTGTTATACGTTGGGTGAGATCTAAATATACCGACCAATAAAGTTCTTTGAAATCTTCATGTGACTACCGTATTAAAGAGAAACTGTGGAGGAACAACTGAAACGGCTGAACACCGACAAGACTCCAGGAACAGATGAACTCCATCCAAAATATTTACATGAAGTGAGGGATGAATATGGAGAGACATTAGCAAAGATCTTCAATAAATCAGTACAGACTGGAGATGTACTGTACACCACGTGAACGGAGAGATGCACGCATAGTGCCATTGTTTAAACAGAAGTGAAATGGGCATTCATGGCTGAATTTTTTCATATTTTGTAAGCGCTCCTGGTGGATACCTTAAATGGGCGCTATGTAAAATGTTCGTAATGATTGAATATACAAGGTCGTCCCAGTTTTCATGTTGTGTCCCTCTTGTAGATGCATTTCTGTGAGCGCCCGAGGGGTCCGATGTATGGCTTGTCCCCCACTGTTAAAGATGGGGGTCTTGTCGAACTCGACCCCCCCGGGATCGCCGCTCATGGCTATTGCTCTCCTTCCAAAGTTCAGAAGCTGCACACACGAACATTTGACAAAACATCGATGGCACTGAGCATTTGTGCCTGAATTACTTGCCCAAGTTCCTTATACAATGACCGCCTCAGTAGAAGCTCGAACTTGTACACTAGCTATAGGCGTGGCAGGCTGAGCGTTAGAGAGTTACGCAGGGAGACAATCTCGTCCCTATCCCCGCCCAGCAACAAGTAAGTCTTCCCCATCCCGGCATGTTTTGTCCCCATCCCTGCCCCATCCTCACAGATTTTCTCCCCATTCCCACCCATACCCGCAGGACTACATCACATTCCCCGGAAAAAAGTTTTCGCCAATTAAAATTTTAAAATATATTATCTTAAGCTATTTGTATTTGCCGTTTGAATAATAAAACACACACATAAAAGCAGATTATCTTATCGAAGGTTTGCATAAACCAAATCCTGAGTCTGAAGTTCAGATTTCAGAATGACTCTTGTAGCTCTATACAGCTGCTACTTAATCAGAAGTTCTGACTACGTATAGCAACTATCAGCAATTATGTTATCTCGGTCCAATGACTCAGGACTTGGAAATAGTTTTATCGCTCGCTCAATCTCCATTACCGCGATATTACCTCGACAGTAAACCATTACCGAGGTAAAACCGTCGATGTTGTCCCCTTACCGCGATATCCACCGCAGTTATCACGACTATGCCGCGGGAAAACTTACCGCGTCACCAATTTTAAGCCTGCGTGTTACCTGCATGGACGCATACCTGTTTCCACGGGCCTCCATGGTGTCTCAAACGTTTTAAATACACTGCCAGTGGCATTAAAATTTAGATTGCTTTTCAAAATGAGACATTTCTTTTCGTGCATAAATAGATCGTAATCGTAATCTCCAAACTTCTAAAGCGCCACTTGAAGGCCAAGCGCTGGGCACCAGCTTATTCAGAGGGGATTTCCAGAGAGTAGTCGAAAAGAGGTCTACGTCCAGTTTCCAGAAGGCCAAACCAAATCAGAGGTGGTTTTCCAGAGAGTAGTCCAAAAGAGGTCCAAGTCCGATTTCCAGAAGGCCAAACCAAATCAGAGGGGTTTCCAGAGAGTAGTCCAAAAGAGGTCCAAGTCCGATATCCCGGGTACAAGACCAGGAGAGGCAGAGCAGCTGTCAAGGCGGGTGTCGTTTACTGCGAGAAGAATTGGAAGGCGGAGGATCAGGTGAGTCAGGGTAGGAGTACTTGAAAATGTGAGACTTCAGTTTTGAGTGGAATTCCCGGGGGTGATAGATAGAGGAACATGAGGAGGAGGATGAAGGACAGGTTGCAATGATGATGGAGGCATTGAGAAACTGCGGAATTCAGGGGGGAGATCATTCCAGAGGCGTGGTGCTGTGTTGGATATGGCTCGGTTGGAGAACTTGAGGTGAGTAGTAACTGGGGTCGAGAAAGACTGAGATAGGACGATGATCGGGTGGAGCGGGTTGTCTGAATGGTAAAGAGATCACGGAAGTACTTGGTTGGGAATATTGTAGAAAGTTGTAGGTTAGTGATAGGACTTTGAAGTGGATTAGCTCTGGGATTTTTAACCAATGGAGTGATTTGAGGATGGGAGTGATATGGTGAAGTTTGGGCGTTCTAGTGACAGCTCTGACTAGCGAGTTTTGAATAAGCTGTAGGCGGTTGATTTGAGTGGATTCAAAGTTGAGGGAAAGATAATTGCAGTAATCAAGCTTTGAATGAACAATGGAGGTAGCAGTGGTGGACGCAGTTTTAAGGTCGAGCATGGCTCGTATGCGTCGGAGGTCACGAATGTGCATGAAGCATTAGCGCTAGGGGTTGGAGATGTGGGTCAAAAGTAACACCAAGATTGCGGATGTAGTTAATACCTCGTAAAATCGCTTCTTGCGTGATATTGAAGCTCATTAAGTACTAGTTCGGTTATTGCAATCATTTATGCGTGACTTTGTACTGTGACGATGGTGTTCGGTCGTCACCTGTGTTAAAAGCGGTTGTGACAGTTACCACTACTCTTTGACCCTGTACTTAATACTTTTCGCGACGTGACAGCGTTATTTTGATTTAAAGCAAATTCGAGGAACAAAAATTATCGGCGGTGTACAGTATTCTTGCATACTTCACTATCGCAATGCTGCTAGATGCCATCACGTTAGCTTGCATGTTAATTATTTTATGTTGTATGAATTGGTGACTCGATAAAAACACCGGGAGGAAGGCAACGGGAAACCACCTCCCTATCTCATCCCGAGTAAAATGAAAAATGACGACAATAAGAAGTTCAGATAACAACGTTAACGATTCAAACCAGACATTGGGGAGAGTCGCGTTCGGCAGGGGAAGACAAGGCTTCCTCGGTCGTCAACAAGCGAAAGCCTTCAAAGCAGGGACGAAGACGGAAAAGGAAAAGCTAAAAATAGGGACGTGGAACATAAGGACAATGGCAAGACCAGGAAAGCTGGCGAACGTCATGGGAGAAATGAGAAGAGCACAGCTTGACATGCTAGGTTTGGCAGAGGTAAGATGGAAGGAAGGAGGAGATTTCGTGAGTGATGGCTATAGGGTTGTCCACACTGGAGGAGACAAGGGACAAAACGGGGTAGCAATTCTTCTATCAGAAAAAACAGCCAAATGTGTGACGAAAATAGAAAGAGTCGAAGATAGGATGATAATAGTATCAATACGTGCACACCCAGTAGACATAACAATAGTGCAGGTGTATATGCCTACGTCGGCGCATGAGGAAGAGGAGGTGGATGACATGTATGAGAAAATAGAAAGACGATTAGAAGACATCAAAGGGACAGATTATGTGATAGTAATGGGAGACTGGAATGCAGTAGTGGGAGAGGGCGAACAGGAAGGTATAATAGGGAAATTCGGATTGGGGAAGAGAAATGAGAGAGGAGAGAAATTAATGGAATTCTGCAAAAGGCAAAGATTGGTAATAACGAATACATGGTTCCAGCAGGAAAAAAGACGAAGATACACGTGGAAATCACCAGGAGACAGGGAAAGATACCAGCTGGATTACATAATGGTAAGGCAGAGGTATAGAAATAGTGTGAAGAATGCGAGAGCCCTTCCCGGGGCAGATGCAGATACAGACCATAACATGGTGGCTGTGACAGTGAGCCTACAACTCAAATTCATCAAAAAGAAAAGAGTGAAGAAAATGAAGTGGAACAAAGAAATGATAAAAACAAAGATGGGAGAAGTATCGAAGAACCTAGAGGAAAAAGTAGAAAATCTAAAAGAGGGAACAAAAACAGAAGAGAGGTGGACGAACCTAAAAGAAGCACTGATGAAAGAGGCGACTGAAACGATAGGATTCCAAAAGGGAAACGAACCGCGTAAACCATGGATAACAACAGAGATGATCAAAGACATGGAGGAGAGAAGAAAATGGAAACATCAGAGTACAGAGGAGGCTAGACAGGAATATAGAAGACTGAACAACCAGCTGAGAAGAACAACGGATAAAGCAAGAGAAATGTGGTGGGAGGAGCAGTGCAGAGAACTGGAACTCCTGCAGGAACAGGGGCGAAGTGATTTGGTGTACGGTAAAATAAAATCACTAAGCAAGAAGCAAAATACAGGAAGAGGAGGTGCAATCAAGAGCAAGGACGGCAGACTACTGGAGGACGCAGAGGATATAAGGGAAAGATGGAAGGAATATGTGGAGGAATTATACACAGGAAGTGGAAGCATCGGGGAAGAAATGAGGAAACAAGAACGGAAGCAGGAAGAAACGCAGGGGGAGGACGGCATGGGTCCGGAGGTGATGAGAGAGGAGGTCTTTGCTGCAATCAAGGACATGAAGAATGGGAAGTTGGAAGGAATTGACAACATCCCAATAGAAATACTCAGAAATCTTGGAGAGAAGGCAATGAACGAGGTGGTGCAGCTATGCCAGGACATCTACAACACGGGAGAATGGCCAAAGGACTTCCTGCAGACAATTGTTATACCAATACAGAAGAAGCAGAATGCAACAAATTGTGAAGACCATCGCACGATAAGCCTTCTGACACATGCATCAAAAATCCTGCTAAGAATTATAACAAAGAGACTGCAGACAAAGGCGGAAGCAGAAAATTGCTTGGGAGAGGACCAATATGGGTTTAGAAAGGGAAAGGGGACAAGAGACGCGGTGGCAGCATTGAGGGTAATAGCAGAAAGAAGCATCCAACATGACCAAGACATATATATCTGCTTCGTCGACTATGAAAAAGCTTTCGACAGAGTAGACTGGAGAAAGCTAATGGGAATACTGAGAAGAAAAGGGGTGGATTGGAGAGAAAGAAGATTGATAGGTAATCTATACATGGGACAAAGAGTGAAAATAAGAGTTGATGGAGAGTACTCAGAACCAGGAAAAATAGGAAGAGGAGTAAGACAAAAATGCCCACTGTCACCAATCCTATTCAACATCTATATAGAAGAGATCATAAGAGAAACGCTAGAGGATATGGAGGAGGGGATAAAGGTAGGAGGAAGAAGGGTGAAGGCATTGAGATTTGCAGATGACCAGGCGATGCTGGCAACTAGCCAGGAGGGCTTACAAAGGATGATGGATCGTCTAAACACGGTATCGCTGGAATATGAAATGAAAATAAACGTAAAGAAGACAAAGGTAATGAAGATAAGCAAGAGAAGCGGTATAACACCACAAACAATAAAGATCACACTAAACGGAGAAGAAATAGAACAGGTGGAGAAGTTTTGCTATCTAGGAAGTGTGATTACAGACGATGCAAGATGCCACGAGGAAATACAAAGAAGAATATCCATGGGAAAAGATGCATTTTATAAAAGAGGAGAGCTGATGAGAGGAGGTTTAAGCAAGAGTCTAAAGAAGAGAATGGTAAAGACACTGGTGTGGAGTGTTGTTCTGTACGGCTCCGAGACATGGACAATGAGGAAGGATGACATAAAATGATTGGAGGCCTTCGAGATGTGGGTGTGGCGCAGAATGGAGAGAGTTAGCTGGGCGGAACGGAGGACGAACGAGGAAATCCTGCAAATGGTAGAAGAACAAAGATCACTCATAAGTACTATACGCGGACGACAAAGGAAATGGATCGGGCACATCCTAAGGAGTGAGACACTGTTAAGAGACATCATGGAGGGAAGGATGGAGGGGAAAAAGACGCGAGGAAGACCGAGGACAATGCTGCTAGACTGGATGATGACAAAAGAAGAAGGATACAGTGGACTGAAGAGAAGAGCACAAGACAGAGAACGATGGCGTCATTGGTCATACGAACCTGCCGGTGAGCAGAGAACATAAAGAAGAAGGAGAGTCTGACAATATATACTCTAGCATAGACAGTTATGGAGTGTGCACTCCAGCAATACACACTCTGTGGGGAATCTCTCTGTTTCCGGGAACTCTATCTTAAAATATTGAAATCGAGTTTGAACATATTTTACCTCCTGCAATTGGAATAAAATATAACTCTCATTTATGATCTGATCGATCACAACATGGCGCAGTCGACAGTTGGTTTTTAAGACAGTTAAAATAAATAACGCATTCGAACACAATTCGCAAAAACCCGAAGCCGTTGTACGCTACTACGCACAAAAACAATGAGTCGAAGCGGCAAAAAGACGGAGGATACCACGCTGCCAGCGGAATCACGTGAGTCCATGTCCGTACTATTAAACCTTGTGCAGCAGCAAGCCGAAGAACGTACACGAATGCACGACGAACTGCGTGCAGAACGCCGTGCTTCAGAAGAACGATTCAATCTTTTACTGCAAACAATGCAACAAACAGGTCAGCCTCATATTAATCATCAGACTCCAACCTTACCGCAACCACCTACACTCCGCATCCCGGCTAATGCCATTCAACTCTCCGGTACTCCTACCATGGCAGAGTTCACCTCCTGGCGAAAATCATGGAAGGACTTTGCACTGATTAATCGCTTAGATCAGCATGACCGTCCAACACAACCAGCCGCTCTCCGCACTCATTTGTCCTCAGATTTTCAAGCTATATTTGACGACTCGATCACTATCGAAGCACTCACACCCGACCAACCCACAGTAGAAGAAGCCATTACAGCAATCCAAACTTTCGTCCGGGGAATGCAAAACATCATAGTCGATCGATTCCACTTCTTCACTCGTCGTCAACAACCCGGTGAGTCTTTTGAACATTTCGTAGTCGCTTTGAGACAGCTTAGCCAACAAGCAGATATCTGTACTCATTGCATTGACACTCAACTGATCACGCTAATCACGGTAGGTGTTCAGGATCCAGAGCTACAAAAGAAGTTGCTCGAACTTCGACCAGCCCCAAGCCTCGGTGAAACTCTCACAGTTTGTCGTGCATTTGAATCCGCATGTGCCGATCAAACAAAGACTGCCACCTCTGCTAAATATGTGGGAACGACAAAAATTCAAAAGACCGGGACCATTCTTCCCAAACAGACAAGTTGACACCATCCCAACCACGTCAAAGAACCAGTTCAAGTGGCAAATGTTACTGGTGTGGGGGAAATTCGCATGCACGTCGCAACGTTTGCCCAGCCAAAGATGCCATTTGCAAATACTGTTCCATCAAAGGCCACTACCAGTCCGTTTGCCAGAAACGTATCAGAGATCCGCATCCAACTCAAGGCAACACACCACGGAAATATCTTAACACAGCTCACGCCTCGATGGAAGAAGCAGGCACTAGGCATAGAGCGATACCTATCCATGTGAGCACTGACACAACGACTGTCAAACTCTTGGAATATCCAGACACCGGGGCAGATATCAACATCATACCCGAGAAATTCCTGCCACAACTGGGTCTCGGGCGCAGTACTCTCCAACCAGCAGATGTCACCATCACCGCATATAACGGCATACGGGATTCACCGATCGGATACTTCGAAGCCACACTGCATATAGGTACATCGATGGTGAGAGACAAAATATATGTCCATCAAGGTACAAGACAATTCCTACTCTCAGGCATCACATGCGAGAAACTAGGTATCATCTCATTCCCATTTCACAATGTACAGGCAGTCACATCCACACAGACACGAGATGCAGTCAACATATATAAGATATTCGATACCGACCCATCTCCAGATACTATTAAGAACATCCAAAAAAGCCTCATGACTGAATTCTCAGATGTTTTCAATGATGACTGTACCCTGAAACCCATGTATGGTTCGCCTATGAAGATTCATCTCAAATCCGACGCCATGCCATATGCCATCACGGCAGCCCGTCAGATAGCGTTCAACCTAAGAGAACAAGTTAGACAGGAGCTTCATGCCATGATGGCCAAAGGCATAATCGAAAAGCTGGAAGATGAAGCATCAGACTGGTGCCACCCTATCCCCAGAAAGCCAACACTTAACTACATTCATTACCCCAGAAGGGCGATTTCGATTTCTTAGGGCACCGATGGGACTCAATGCCACAGGCGATGAATACAACCGCAGAGGTGACATTGCTTTTGCTGATCTGAGCAATGTCCAGAAGGTGGTTGACGATATACTTATTCACACCAAGACTTTCCGACAACATGTGGATACTGTTCGGTCCGTTCTTCAAAGATGCCGAGAACATGGCATCACATTGAGCAAGGAAAAGTTTGCATTCTGTCAAATGAGTGTTAAATACGCAGGATATAGCATCACGTCTAACGGTATTCAAGTCGACCCAACAAAAATCTCTGCAATTTCACAATTTCCAATGGCAGAATGGAGATGCCGAGAACATGGCATCACATTGAGCAAGGAAAAGTTTGCATTCTGTCAAATGAGTGTTAAATACGCAGGATATAGCATCACGTCTAACGGTATTCAAGTCGACCCAACAAAAATCTCTGCAATTTCACAATTTCCAACACCCACCAACATTACAGAGCTCCGTTCTTTCTTCGGCTTGGTAAATCAGTTAGGAAATTTCAGCAGAGACATTTCCGCAGCAGCTGCACCGCTTCGACCTCTTCTTCAGAAAGGCAATGTTTTCGCCTGGTCGGCAAACCATCACATAGCATTTCAGAATGTCAAAGATGCTCTGACACAGCCACCAATCCTGCAGTCATTCGATCCCCAGCTTCCCACAACACTGCAAACGGATGCATCCAGAACACGTGGCCTTGGCTATGTACTATTACAGCAGCGTCCAGATGGCAGCATGGCCCTAATTCAGTGTGGAAGCCGATTTCTATCCGAAACGGAATCTCGATATGCCATGATCGAGCTAGAACTGCTGGCTGTTGTGTGGGGCCTTGAAAAGTGCCGGCTCTATTTGCTCGGACTACCACAATTCAAACTCGTTGTTGATCACCGACCACTCATCCCAATCATCAACTCAAAGGGAATGGATGAAATAGAGAACCCTCGCCTTCTCAGACTACGTGAAAAACTCCTTCCATTCACATTTGAGGCAGAATGGAGAAGCGGAAAGACACACCTGATCCCCGATGCTCTATCTCGGGCACCAGTTCAAGATCCAGACAGTACAGATCAGACTTTAGAATCTGAAATCACGGAAGACATGGAAATCAAAGTGAACTATATGGCAGCACAGTTGAGAGAGGATAATTACATGGACAATAGCAGAGATCCGTGATCGAACAATTAGAACAGGCAGCCAAGAGTGATGAACAATACCAAACATTGATTGGTCTGATACAGCAGGGTTTCCCAGCCAAATCTACGCTTCTTCCAAGAGAACATCAACCATATTACAAAATTAGACATGATCTCACTGTCCATGGCAATCTGATTCTCCACCATAACAGAATCGTTGTTCCACAGGCTCAAAGAGCAGACATCCTCCGCCGGCTCCACCTCTCACACCAAGGCATCGACAAGACGCAGCGCAGAGCACGACAGACAGTTTTCTGGCCTGGCATCACATCCGACATTAAAAATATTGTCGGCGAATGCATCCAGTGCCAAGAGGGTCGGGCTTCACTCCCAGAAGAACCATTTCACTCGGATAAACATCCTACTCGCCCGTTTCAAGAAACGGCGGCGGACGTCTTTCAGCACGCAGGACATTATTATTTTGCCTATGTGGACCGGTTCTCTGGTTGGATAGAGGTATCCAGATTCCACAAATGCCCAAGTACAGAAATGATCATCACTGTCCTACGAAGACACTTCATCCACTTTGGCATCCCCAACAAGTTTCGGTCAGATGGGGGACTCCAGTTTGCTTCAGAGACCATGCGGAGATTCATGACAAACTGGGGCGTGAACCACGTCTTCAGCGCTCCACATTTTCCATCTTCCAACGGATTAGCCGAGTCTGCGGTAAAATCAATGAAAGCTCTAATTGCTGCAACAACCACTAATGGAGACATTGGAAGTGACACTTTTGCTCAAGGCCTTCTCGAATTCCATAATACACCACGAGAGAATGGATTGTCACCAGCCAAAATGGTATTCGGATCACAGTTACGATCCTGCGTTCCCCTCCATCCCATGAACTTCGCAAAGCAGTGGAAGGATTCGGCAGACAACGAAGACAACCTCATCCATCCACCAGGAAGTTTGAACTCACGACGACTCAAACCATTACATAGCGGGGATAAATGCTGGGTACAAGATCCATCCACCAAGCGCTGGACTTCAATTGGTCACATCGTCCAAGCTAAACAGCGGAATTATACGGTGAAAATGCCCAGTGGACGAATCATTTGGCGCAACCGTCACCATGTTCGCCCATGCCTTGCCTCAGACACCATATCAATGACACCATAGTCACTGGGGAAGAGGATTATATAGAATTTATTGTGGGTAGGCCTATACATAAATTCTTAAAAGGGGTTGATGGAGACTCTGACAATATATACTCTAGCATAGACAGTTATGGAGTGTGCACTCCAGCAATACACACTCTGTGGGGAATCTCTGTTTCCGGGAACTCTATCTTAAAATATTGAAATCGAGTTTGAACATATTTTACCTCCTGCAATTGGAATAAATTATGATCATGATCGATTACAACAGTGACATCATCCATCTTGTTGAAGTTGGTGGTGAGAAATGGAAGAGTGAGGGGTTGGGGAAGAAGGAGAGATTGGCCACCGCTACTTTGTGGGCCAAAGTTACGCCCATAGCTAATTGAAAAGTAAGCCTAACACTTAAAAAGTAACAGTAGTGGGCACGGGTTGGTCGGCCACTGTGGTGACTTCTTCGAATGGAGTCGATAATAAATTATTGAGAAGCAGTAGCCGAGAGTTAAGGATGCATAATGTTATCTGAACAGCATAACATTTTAGGTAAAAATATATATTATATATGATTAATACTTGCACCAAAGTTAAGTGTATACTCAAATATTGCTGTGCTTTTAACTTTCTCGAGTATACAGTCACGAGTTTTGGGCCAAAAATTTGATATTGGACGAAACTGTAGCTTATACTAGGAGAAGCCTTGAAGTTTTTACGGTTTTTATTAAACGACAATTCGATATTTTTCTGAAATGGCAAACGTCATAAATTTTAACCACGTCGTTGACTGAGCCAATGTGTGCAAAAATCAATGTAGGCTTTGTGTAGGCTTCTGGGCTGCAGACAAGCCCGAGTCATGTGTTGAATCACCGAGTCATGTGTTGAATCACCGATTGTTGGGCGTGGTGGCTCAGTGGTAAGTTCGGCCGGAGGGTTGCAGGTTCGAATCCCACTCTAGCCGCTGCGTACGGGCCTTGGGCAAGTCCTTCACTCGCAATTGCTCGTGGCGCTTCGGCGTGAAAATTCCGGCACAGTATCAAATGCTGTAGTCGGGAGCGCCTCTGAGTAGTAGTTGACTTCGAGAGGCGCTATAGAAATATCCAGTCTTGTTGTCAAGACCTTAAACCTCAAGACCAAGACCAAGACCAAGACCTTGAACCTCAAGACCAAGACCAAGACCTTGAACCTCGAGACCAAGACCAAGACCAAGACTTTGAACCTCGAGACCAAGACCAAGACCAAGACCTTGAACCTCAAGACCAAGACCAAGACCTTGAACCTCAAGACCAAGACCAAGACCTTGAACCTCGAGACCAAGACCAAGACCAAGACTTTGAACCTCGAGACCAAGACCAAGACCAAGACCTTGAACCTTAAGACCAAGACCAAGACCAAGACCCAAAAAAATCGAAATCAGGTCAAGACTTCTAAAAATTGTCAAGTCGGAATATTCGCTATTTTAATGAAAACATTAGTCTTTTATTTTATTCAAGCAAATTAACTTTAAATGAAAACTGCAGAGAAATCCGAATTTGTATTCAAAAGTCCTTCATGCAACCTCTTATACCAAATGCCTTTTGCATTTTATAAAAAAAAACAATTCGCTCAGAATTTTCTGACCAAGACGTGCCTGGTGGGCCTCATAAAAATTCCGCCATGTGAAAAAATACGTTCTACAGGTGCTGAAGTCGCTGACACACACAGAGTAGCTTTTCAAGCACTGGATGTAAATGTACAGATAGTGAGTCCTTTTGAAATCTTCCCATGGTTTATCATACCGTCTGATACAGAATAACTGTTGCTGCTGCCAATGGGTTTTCCTGACCAACATGACTTGTATCCATCCATAGATATTGGTCGTATGATGCAAGCAGGCTTGATACAGAATTCTTGAGTTCTGTTAAATGACTGTTCATATTGACAGCCGGTCTTGGTCTTGGTCTTGCGAGACCAATACCAAGACCTTGAACCTCAAGACCAAGACCAAGACCAAGACCTTGAACCTCAAGACCAAGACCAAGACCTTGAACCTCAAGACCAAGACCAAGACCAAGACTTTTAAAAACGAACTCGAGTGCACTCGAGACCAAGACCTTGGTCTCGAGGACAACAAGACTGGAAATATCCGGAATAAATATAAAAAAAATTAAACAGATGTCACAAACATTTGGGCTAGTACAATTGAAGTTTGCCTCTAATATTTTATGGTATGCTGTTGAGGATTCAAAAGAACCAACCTGAAGGATCCCGTTGAGTGTTCTGCTTACAAGTTAGTGGCTTCTTTGATTTAAAAGCTTTTTGGTAAACATTTATATCTTCATTCAACAGAATAAAAAAAACAAAGAAGAACAAAATAACAAATATGCGAAAATTGTTAAAACAATTTTAACCAGTCTCCCGTTGTTGCGTCTATGCATCGTTTGGTCCAAAGTCAAGACAGAGAGGAGAGTTCGAGATTTTTTAAGATTATTGCCTTAAGAAAACTTGTTGCCTTTCAAAGAAGAGAAAGGAAGCAGAGGTAAGCACGTGATGAAGCATAGACGAATGTCCCAATGTCGCATGTAGCGCGATGAAATCAAAATAGTCTGCTTAGTGCTGGAAGCCTATGCCATATATAACAAGCCTAAGATAGATATCACAAGTGTATCATCTACATAATTACTATTCATAATAATAATAATAATAATAATAATAATAATAATAATAATAATAATAATAATAATAATTATTATTATTATTATTATTATTATTATTATTGTTATTATTATTATTACTATTATTACTAATATTATTATTACTAATATTATTATTATTATTATGATTATAATATAATATAATATATATAATAATAATAATAATAATTACTATTACTACTACTACTACTACTACTACTACTACTACTATTATTATCATTATTATTATTATTATTATTATTATTATTATTATTATTATTATTATTATTGTTATTATTATTATTATTATTCTCATTATTTTTATCACTGCTGTAATTATTCTTATTGCAGTCACTGTTGTCATTATTATCATAATTGTTATTATAATTATTGCTATAATTATTTTTATTATAAATATTAATATTGTTGTTAATAGGCCTATTATTATTTTTGATGATAATAATTTACGACTTACATAGCGCCGGTATCCAATACGTATACTACGTTGGATGTCGTTGGGAGCGCCACCGGTCATTCCGTCGCGTCTAAACTTAGCCTACTTCTTTTGAGTGTTTATAGGTCTAAAGCCGAATCACTTCTTTAAAGGTCAACCGTTAACCTTTGTGTCTTTGTGGATCCAAAATAGGTTAACAAGTTGTTGCGGCAATAAAGAACACCGAAGACGATAGGAAAAAAATTGTTTTGAAGAGAAGTCACGATCGTACGGAGGCTTAACGACAACTTGTGGCAATAAGGGACGCTGAAATCGATAGAAGAAATTTGATTTGAATAGTTCTTATTGTTTGAAAAAGTCATCTTTGTAGGCCTACTCTCCGTTTGATCATTGTACGTCACATGAGCGAGACGCAAACTGATTCGTTACAGCTGGTGAGATTATACCGACGAATAGCGTGCTTTGATACCACATCCATTATTAGGATAATTTGCATATTTGAGTGTATAAAAAGATTCTTACCATAGGGTGAGTTGAGTTGGACCGAAAGGTTTCTGTTGGATTCGAGTCGCTACACGAGACAAGAAGAGACGTAAGAGGAAGCCGACATAATGGTTGCCCGTACCTTCCTTTTGCTGTTTGTCTTCGGATTCATCTGTGCAGCGTTGGCTCTGAACCTTCCCTGCGATTGCCAGAGTAAGTACACGTATTGCGTTATGGCGTTTTACTTACTTCTAACCCAGATTTGCTGTTAAAATTTAATGAGAAGTTTAATATGTAGGTCTCAGTTTGAACAATAGCATATCCAAAACGTTACAAACTTAATGGAAGAGAAGCCAGAATACCTCACTTCGCCAAGAAACGTTTGACCATCTTCCTTTAGTCATCAATAATTATCAAAAATTATCGTCTATCCCTCTACTGATTCTCTCCTTCTTCTTTCCTCAGTATTCAACAAATTTTATATAGTTTGAGTAAATAATGTTTACAGAAATTACTTTGATTAATACTTTTCAGCAATTCAGGAGGAAGTACATTTTGTGTGTGTCCCAGAAACACTAGATGCCAGCCCTTGCTCAATTAAATCTTTTGGCGTTCTGTCTCGAACTGCATACGGGACATTGTCTCAATATGGCTCTGATTTCTAACCTATGAATTCTTTCAATTCGCATATATGCCCACTGTTTCATGTTAAAGGAAAGTCTTTTCTGATCATTTTGACTTGTAAATTCCCTGTTCCTATTCTAAAATTCTTATCTGTACCATGCATGTGTGTGTGTATCGACTCTTTTATTTAATAATATTTGTCTGTTGTCCTAGATCAAGACGGGCTGGTTCCCCGCTTCGATCTCGAAGGAGTCGTCGAAGAAAGAGTAAAAGGAGCACAAGATACAGAGAAGTTGTTTACGGAGAAAAAGGGGTTTGCTTTTATCTGCCCGTGCTGAAAACAAGAAGCGATTTAAATGGATGGAGGAGATTTCCAGTCAATACACGTCTTCTCATGCTTTTTCTCTCCTAACATTTCAGATTAGGGACCTATCTCCCAATGAAGATATATTTCCCATTGAACTTCATTTTTCCATGCATTCCACTTCTGCCAATTGGTTCTTCCTCTGTAATTCTGACCATGAATCACGTCCTCTTTATTAAAGATATTAGTTTAAATTATCATCTGAAATTTTGAATGGACGGTAACTTTATAAATGAATTTGTTGTTGATAGACAATAAGGCGAATTGGCTGTTAATTTGACTCAGTTTTTCAAATTTAATAAACATACAACTTTGTGGATCGCGATAATGTGGATAATCAAATGTCCAGGAAAAAGAACACTTTGGTAAACTCTATTTAGATTGAACAAAAACTTAGAACTTTAATCTGAACAACTATTAACTATTAACTTTGAACTAAACAATTTACTAATAATAAATGTTCTAATATGCAGTAACTCGTTGAGTCTGGTTGAACTGATCTTTTCTCAGGGTTTGGGGTGCGCCACCTGCGTCCTCGCGACGTACTGAGTCCCGATAACGGCGTTGTGACGACGTTTGGAATGACGCATTGACGCGCCCGTATAATTTTTTATATTCAGACGGGTCTGAGACCTATTAGCTAGAAGCGAATGTAAATGTACACGTTTTATCTGGCGATCGTATGGCCTCGCCCTTGTTCATTTTTCAATGAATTGATTGTGTGAGATCCTTCGCCAGCGCTGTCCGTTTGAATGGGTGCCACTCCCTTAAAGGTCCCCGTTTACTGATCGCGCTAGAGCGACCTATGGCCTCGACCTTGCTCATGTTTCAAAGAAATGATTACACTAGATCCTTCTCCACCGCTGTTGCGTGTAGGCCTACGGTCCGTGCTAGCCTGTGATTTAAATCTGAGAAATAAGCCAGCATTAGGGGGCGAACCGTAATCTGCAGAGAGGCGCATGGGATGCAGCCTACGCACTAGCCAATGTAGCTAGAATGTAGCCTACAAGTTATTGTGAAACAAAGGGGTAACTACTGTTTTTTCTCACTCTGTTGCTATTAAGAAAACGAGTCTGCAGAGAGACAAAAAGACAAACTGATTAGTTCTCCTCGAAAAAGTTACAGTTGTAACATTCGCTGTCCGATTCAGAAACCGCTTGAGAGATAAACAACACCGACTAAGATGCTGTTAAGGAAACGAGTCTGTAAAGAGAATAGCAGTTATTCACACGCATATTATAGCGTTTGCAAACGAGACTAGGATTATTGTACACACCCATAATGTGACCAGAGATACGTGAAATTAAGAGAGGGACGTTGGTGAGCCCGATTGATTGAATCAACGAAACCGATTTTCGGCCTACAAACATTTGAACTAGTACAAATGAAACCTGTAGCCTCATAATACTGTTGAGGAAATCAAAAGGGCAGACCAGAAGGGTCCCGTTCATTCACAGTTGTCCTTTCCCATTGATTATAATTACTGCAGACGGCTTGTTTCATTTTCAAGCTTAGAGATAAGAACTATATTTTCACTAAAGAGCAAAAACAAAGAACAAAACAATATGTGAAAATGGTATACGTTGACTTTAAAATTCGCTTTTTAAGTCAATTCGTTAGAGTTTTGCATCAATTTTAACCAGTATCGAGTTGTCGCGTCTACGCATCGTTTGGGGCCAAGAATTTAAAACCGTCCAAACAATATACAAAGAGGAGCCTTTGAAATTTTTAGATTAGGTCTAACAAAATCAGCTGTAACGAGTGCACTGACGGTACATTGTTGGTGGGAAGACGAAACGGCGAGGGAGAGGACTGGCCACCTGCCGTCATATGCCGAGTAGGGTGTTCCTTATTTTCCAATTTTGGAATGCTCAAAGTCTCACTCCCTAAATTTGTTCCTATGGACAAAGTAATAACTGGTGCAAAATGTTAGTCAACATTTTGGTTAACATTTAGGGGTAGCTCAACAAAATTGAATTTCTTGAGGTATGCATGTCTTTAGTCTCCAACAGTGATTGATGTAGACAGAGAGAACAGTGTAAACTACATAGGAGTGAAATCATTGATTTAGATTTCTTATTGCTTTCACCTTCATAATAATAAATAATTAATAATAATAATAATAATAATAATAATAATAATAATAATAATAATAATAATAATAATAATAATAATAATAATAATAGAGGTTAGAGTGCCACGTGCCATAGTTCGTAATGAAACACAGAAAGCCAATGAAGCCGTGTGCGTCAACAACCTTGACAAAACTGTTTGACATTGCTCATATGAATGCTCTTAATTTAATTACAATCCAAGAAGATAAAGACTTGCTCATTGCCCAAAGAGAGAAAAGTTGTCTCGCAGCAAGGAGTAAACGAACCCAGGCAGCAATGAAGAGGAGCTGCGGGCTCAATGAGCTTCTGAGAGTCAATGTCTAGTAGTGATGACGAAGGCAAAGTCAATTCCAGCACAAGCAGCAATTCAGAAGAAGATCAAGGTACTGTTGATGGACTCACAGCACCTGCCGCTGTAAAAAGAGTGCGTGAATTAACATTATGACACCCAGCTTAGGGTCAGGCAGGCAGACAGTTCGACAGACACGGTGGGTGGTGCTTAGAAATGAAATGGCGAGAGAGGTAAGGGAAGAGGACTCGGGATAGGATTTATGAAAGTGCAGTGTTTTCAGTTTTGAGTGAAAGACCCGTGGAGAGACAGCAAGAGGCGAGGTTTTGGTGAGTTCGTGGGATGGATCAGATATGTTATGTAAATCTGGCGGGAGCTTATTCCAGAGAGGCGAAACAGCTATCGCTACGGAGCGACAGAGGAAAGTTGCAAAAGATGAACCATCGCTTAAGACGAACCACTGTGTAATTGGCTAGAAATATTGCAACTGGATTGTCACGTGATGTTGGAGTAGTTATCAGGTCAAAAGGTGGCTGAAACTGACTAATTGTACATACGCTACTCGGTAAAATATTCGAGAAAACAGACAAAAGGTAATTCAGATTACTTGATCAAACAATCGCTTGTTTTAAAAATGAATCAGAAACCGAGAAGGAACCTGCTGGAAAGAAATTCGCTTTTAAACTAAGTTTAAAAAAATTTCTTTACAAGTTACCCTGCAAGCAAATCCAAAACATATCACTGTTTAAACAAAAGCACGCGTTGGAAGTGCATGGATGCAAGTTGCGGAAGATGGATCAGATGTGGACCATGTTATGCGACCCTGGTCCGTCTCAGGCTGTAATGAATCAAAAGTAAACTTTAATTAGTAGCTGATGTTTTTTACACTGTCAAAACACTTTGGATAATCCTAGGCAGCAAGCTCACATTCCGACCACACAAAACCTTTGTTGATCTTGTTTCTATCACATCAGGGCAATACGACAGATCTTGCTAAGAATATGTCTCAAACCATAGCCTGTTACTGCTAATTCTGTTTTTTGTTGGTCTCTCAGATCATGAACTCAACAGGATGGAAGGCGTCCAAAACTTCGCCATGCCTGCACTAGTGAATCTACAGCAGGCATGGCGAACCTTTTTTAGCTCGCGTGCCAGAAAATGGTTCTTAAAGAAAGTGGAAATTTCGCGTGCCAAAATTTTTATTGAACCAATGAACACAGTATGAAGTACCCAAAAAAGTGAAAGCTAATATTGAAAAGTTATTGAATTTTTTTACTTAATAATGCGATTTATTTATATTTACTATAATTTTATGTGACATGAAGCAGGAAAGAAATTGCTGAATGTAAAAAATAAAGAAATATAAAAAAGTATGAAAAAACGAAAGTTCCAGAGTTCATGTGGCGTACCAAGCAAAATCTGTTGGCGTGCCAGGTTGGGCACGCGTGCCATAGGTTCGCCATCCCTGATCTACAGTCTACTGCAGCACGACGTCAACAACGTTACTACTCCTTGGGTTTTTTCAACAAGATCTTGGGTTTTTAATTCGAACTTGGGAAATGTGGTTTTTCCATGGAGACCTTGGGTTTTTCCTTGGGTTTTTCTTATTTTATTGAAATCCTATTTTTCATCATTTTAATTAATTTTTGCAACGGTCTGGATGATTGAGGTCAATAAATAAGTGGCGCAATAATTATGTGTGCAAGCATGTGTTATACTAATCTATTGCTATATTTAACATAATACCAAAGACTAAATTTGCTATTCTACTCTAGGGCCTACTACTATATTTAGAAAATATAACTCTAAAGACTAAAGGAAACTGCACACTGCACACTTAGATTCTACCTTTTCGGAAATTTTCCCGAAGTAATCGGCTCTTGCTCTTTTTTAAAACTTAAGACATAATATTTTGAGTTTCATCATGGGCGTCTGCAGAAATGTTTTTAGCGGGGGGGGGCGAACTTTTGCAGGTGGCAAATTTTTAGTTGGAGGGGCAGTGCATAATAGCGTTTATGCATAAAAACAAAATTGCATAGAAAAAAATTTAAAACTAAATAATGATCAAGAAACTGTACCTAAATAATGAAGTGGTTTTCGCATTTAAAATCGTGTTTGAACTGTTGTAATAATCATAATAATCAAAAGATTTAAGTTTTTTAAAATATTTGCAAAATCAAGGGGCCGCCTCCTATGAGATTCATAGTCTTTTATCTTTATACTTGTTTAAAAAATAAATAAAATGTGCGATAGGCTACAAGTAATAATTCACGTGATTCGGACTCTGATTAAATTTGTAAAAACATGCATATAAACATTTTTTATTTGCTTTGAATATTTACTAATAACTTTTAGCAATTAATAATTATCCATAAAATTGTAAGAATGAAAGATAGAACAGCATTTTTATTAGAGGAATTGGTATAATTGCATGATATTATTATATTTTATCTTATAATGCGTTTATTAATTTTAAAAGTCTGCAGAAAAACCACCTTGGGTTTTCTTTGATTTTTTCAATGTCCTAACTTGGGTTTTTCATATTTTATCAGTGGTAACACTGCTTGGCAACAGCCAGTGCTCTTGCAAAAAAATTATGTTACAAGCCTGGCACAACTGCCACAGGATGGAGAGACCTTGAGTTCATTATTATACGTTGAAGATGCCAACTGTGCTTCGGCGGTAGTGGTCTAATTTATCTACCGATGCGTCGTTAGGCTATAGATATCAGTTTTGTTACAGTGGTTGCAGACTTGAATATCCGAGGGCGAACCAAGATGCCTTTTGGACACGTAGCCTTTAAGGCTTTGCTCATGGTCGTCTGGAGAAATTTTTTTGGGGGGAATATTTTTAGCGGCAAAATATTTTAGGGGACAAAATGACGTTTTTGCGTAGAAATAATTAGAAGAAATAATGATCAAGGACTTTACCTAAATAATTGTTTTTTTTGCATTGAAAATTGTGTTGGGATTGTTGTAATAATTGTAATAATCAAGATTTTATTTTTGTAACATATTTGCAAAATCCATAGGTGCAAATGCCCCCTTGCTCCTGCTCCGGACGCCCATTCCTTTACCATATTAATTTCAAAATCCATTACATATTCAAACTAATCTAATCTAATGACTTCAATATTCTCGAAATCATAATGCATACGACATTAGTAGATGTTCTCTTCTCGTGAAGCCGTTAACCCGTTGTTCATTCTGAGAAGTCAGGTCGATAACAGTTACTATCAGTTTCAACGTTTGTCAAATGAAACTATGTCATCCAACGAATGCGCAGCCAATAACACGTTGTAAATCTAGGTCGACTGCTGTTACGCCTACTGGCCTTTGCCCCGCCGGTGCACAGGCGGAGACTTTGATCGCAGCCGTGTCCAGTGAAATCGACCTACGGCGTTTCAACGGAAGGCCTTGAAATCGAACATAGGCCTGCAGGAAATATCGATCACACAACACCGACGCTGGATGAGAATAATTCTTAGATTGCTTGCTTCTGATTGTTAAAAGAAAACTATGGTGATCGCCGACAGAGTCATCGCCTCCATTTGTTTGTTCTGCTCGATCATATTTGGTGAGTAAGACCATAGATATATATCTATGATTTGGTGAGTAAGACGCAGCCTGGACAGCTATGGTAAGCCGTTCGCTTGATTGTTGCTGCTGCATCTGTTTCCTGGCGGCGTTTATATAGCGCCACTTCTCTGTCTTGGCATTCATTCGTACGTCTGCCGCTGGACTTATTGATCGATTTGCGGAGGCAATCAGTTTGCATATCTGTTTGATGTTATAGTAATGAAATGGGTCTGTCTGTCTGTCTGTCTGTCTGTCTGTCTGTCTGTCTGTCTGTCTGTCTGTCTGTCTGTACTAGGGTTACCATACGTCCGGGTTTCCCCGGACATGTCCTCTTTTTGGGCCCCTGTCCGGGCGTCCGGGCGGTTTTCCAGAAGATGGGCATTTGTCCGGGTTTTCCACTCAACAATTTCTAACACGGAACCCTGGACGGTGCACCCATACTTTCTTACTGACTTATTTGCAGCCTAGAAAAGCGACATAACCAGAAACGCGCCAACTTGTATTTGTTAGCTCATATGCCATTGAGTCCAGCACCGCATTCCGTTCAGATGGTTGTAGAAGCAATAAGTCATGTACCGGTACGTTACTGTGTTGTTGCTACAGACGGTAGTAATCGTGGGTCTGTGAAGTTATTTCCTATCTATTCTAATTCAATACTTTGATTGGAAGAATGGTGGTTTACAGTCGAAACACATTGACGTGCACACACTGCACAGCACTCCAAATGAAACTGCAGACACCATTTCGAGATGCATAAAGGACAGCTTGGACAGGCATCATTTATTTCAGAGGTGTATAGGCTTTGCCAGAGACTATTGCAATAAAAATTTTCGGAGGTGTTCAACGTAGAGCTGATGGCAATAATGTGTTTGCTAATTTAAAGAAGATGAAAAGGCAAAGCAGTGGAGCTTTAGTTGGTATTGGTTGCCCAGCTCATGTTTTGAATAACACCTTGCACCATGGCGTTGACACGCTTGATCTTGACATTGAGTCAATTACATGGAAAATTTACAACTACATGTATTTCTCAATTTACACGGTTAGAACTGAACACCTGAGTAGGCCCTACTGCGAATTTGTTGCAGTTGAGTATCGTAAGCTACTTTATCACAGCAAAACTCGATGGCTGTCTCTATTTCCAGATATTCAGCGGTTGCTGCAGATGTTTCCAGCCTTGAAGTCTTGTTTCTTGTCTCAAGAAAAGCCACCTACTGTAGATCTGTTTTGTTTTGTGTGCGCGCTCATTGACTAAAAGTCTCAAGCCATTTATATATATTACTTTTCTGCAGTTCAAATTTAGACAGTATAAAATAAATCATAGCGGCGTAACCGCCAGGTAGGCCTAGCGTATACCGTAGGCCTATACGCCAATACGATTTTGATTTTTTGTCCTCTTTTTCCTCTGCGGAAATATGGTAACCCTAGTCTGTACCAATGTACCGACCTGCGTAATTATGGTGTCGCTCACAAACACGGCTTTTCTTCTGGCTTCGTTGTTTAAGTCTCATGCCTCTCATTATCTACAGTTCTACACTGAGCATGTTCTGTGTGCAGCTAATCCTACTACAGTCTACAGCTGATCAGACGCGAATTCACGTAGGCCTAACGCCCGTGGACAAGTGGTTGATACCGGCAACTGTAATTTAATCTGACATTTATAAAGCGCCACTTCAAGAAACAACTCATCAGTGGCGCTCATTGGTGGAATGGTGGACAATTATTGTCTCGTATGTAAGACTCCGAGTAATAACTCTTAATAATTGCAAATAACAAACGATACAGGCAACTTTTGTCTACTCAAAAGTACCTTCTCACTGTCATCCCCGTCCTGACTCCTCCCCATCCTGACCTAACACCGAAACTGACCTTTAGAGCCTGGAGCCTGGCTCTTGACGACCTTATTTATTTAGCGCTGTGGTTAGATGGTCTCCCTGCCGCAGATCTTCTATGGTGCTGAGAAATTTCCGCGATTTACATTTTCACAGTACATTGTTTTCTTCATTGTTTTCATTTTCGGTTATTTCCATCAGGAAGTGGTCTTGTTCCCTCTGATCCCTCTGGGGTACTTGAAGCGACCCCAAGGCATCCGACCCATGGTCTTGGCATCGACATCGAACGAGCCACAGGCACGTACCGCGTCTATGTCAACGGAGTGGAATGGCTTGACAGTGCGCCAACGTTCTTCACGGTCAACGGGAAGCGTTACTCGACTGCGAAGGGTGGAGGGCTGAGGATTTCGGGTTGGGCCTCAGAGGAAGGATCGGATCAGCTGGGACCTTGGAACGCGACCGTCGTCACGTTCATGCCGCTAGATGTCGCTGGAATCGAACTCCAGATCGCTTTCAAACAGTATCGATACTTTCCGGATGTTGTTCTGTTTGGCCAGGTATGCGGAATTATTGATCTAGCCACATTAAAGTTAAATCAAAAGATTGAGATTGGATTCGTTCTAACCTAATGTAAAGACTTCTATAGCGCCGCGATTATAATGATATACTCTACTGACTTTTGTAGCGCTGTTATGATGAACCGTTGTTCATTATAATGGCGCTTTCTAATCTAATCTATATAAATAAAGAGAAGACTCTGTCTGTCTGTCTGTCACAGCGATGTTTGACCGCGATGCATTTCTACAGCTTTGGACCTTTTCACTCCAAACCTTCACTACTGTCTCGGGGTGGGCATTACACACCCAGTGTAAGGCTTCGCGTCCCCCGTTTTCACCGCTTCCATGGTGTCCCGGGCCAAAACCTCTCCCAAACCCCCACTTTTTACCTGGTCCAAACAAATTCGAGTCGACCTATTTTCATTCGCCAGATGGCTCTGCCCGAGAAGATTCTGTGTGTTTGACCGCCAATTCTCTGTCACCGGCACGCATTTCTAAAGATTCGTCAGATGGCGCAGCCGTAGGGATTTCACTTCACATTAACTTTTGTTGCTTATTCGCTACGGGGATTGAAACTTATAACCCCGGGCAACGCCGGATAAACCAGCTAGTGTAATATAATCTAATGACTTCTATAGATCATTTATCGCAATGAACAAGGCATCACTCGGTGGTTGGTTCATGGGAAACCGGGGTATAGCCGACAGATGTACAAAACCCACCCATCCGTCTAGCGAAGCCTCCCTGGTCGAAATCCATTCACCAAGTCAGGGAGACTAGAAGTCAGTCTACAGTGGGTCAGCTAGATTAAGTCGTGAGGTTAGATTAGCTTCAGAATCAACTTTAAACCTGTATTGGGTTAGATCAGATTTCGTTTCATTGGATAAGATTAGATCAGTTCAGTTTTGATAATTACCCTCTCGTTTTTCGTCGTTGCCACATGTGCAATGTCCCCCAAGCAGAGTCTACCCGAACTGGTACAGGTACTTAAAGCTGTACTCGAGTTGTATTCGAGTACAAGTACAAAGTAGGCCTACAACATCTCTGACAAAGCCCATCCTTTGTTTCGGTCTAGATATTTCCCACTGACGTCGAAGCAACGAGCGTCGGCAACAGAAACGGAGTCTGCACTGGATTTCCGCGTTTCAATGTTCCAAAATCGCACAGAAACGAACGAATGAAGTACCGAAACACAGCAGAAACGTTCGAAATGGCTGGGAAAAGACTCAGACGGAACGCAGAGCGAGTAGAAACGGTTCCGATGGATATAAACGATGTTGAAACGAACAGAAACAGGGTCCCAATGCACCGAAACGCAACCGAAACGGGTAGAAACAGACACGCGCCGAAACAGCCTGATCTTGGTTATCTCGCATACGGTGGAATCATGTTTGGAGATACGGCGAAAGCTATCGGAAGGTACTGCAAGTATTCGTAAAAATTTCAGCAGTTTTCATCAATAAAATCAAGATATGATTAAAAGTTAAGTCAGTAGGGTTTTTAGTTTTATTTTTCCCGATATGATTTAATCTTATTTTAAATAATCTCATATGCTATCTTTAGGTCTTATATATATTTGCGTAACTTTACGTTCCCATTATCTTATCTTATCGTAGGCTATCATATCTGGGAATTTGTAAAGCGCCGCTGATGGCAAAATATAAACTTTTCAGAGGCGCTTTCTGCGTGGCAGCCCCGACGAAAAAGGAAAGTCTCCAGACAGCGGAGAGATGAGGACGAAGTCCCAGCCAAAATCTTACTGTATCTTATCCTCTCCCATTATATCCTATACATTACCTTCTTACCCTATCTTAACTTACCTTATCTTTTCCTTCACTTAACGTATCCTATCGTACTTTAATTTATTTTACTCTGTTTTACCTTTCCTTAAACCATCTTACCTTACCTAATAGGCTAATACCGTATCTTATCTTACCTTATTTTATCTAATCTTATCTTACCTTGCCTTGCTTTACCGTACCTCACATTTACCTCTACCTTTATCCAAGTTGGTCGCGGTCCATTCGACCCTTGCATTTCTGAGGAGATTCACGATTGGGGTCGGGTCTAGCTATGATTGGTCTTTTTCAGGTCAGGTTGGGTCAAACTGGGTCGGGTCAGGTGAGGTCAGATGCGATCGGACGGGACTTTAAAGAACTCCCAGTGAACTTCGTGTAGCGATTGGCTTTCCGCTTCAGCTGCTGTTGTGTTCATTCAGGTGGAACAGCAACGAAGTGAAGCGCATCGCATCTGGTCTGGACAGCGGACCACTCGTTCTTTTCTCGGCCTCGGGCGACGCGCTGGTCGTGTCGCCCTTCTCGCAGTTCATGGCCCTGTCGGCGGTCTACGGGGAGGCGGAAGGAGAGCAGGGCCAGATGAGCGCCACCTGGGGACTGATGGGAAACACCAAACGAGTACCTCGCCATTTCAGCTCCTGGGTCGTTGCTAGTTACTCTGGCAAAGGAATCAACATGGTTTCTAATTTTGTTCTTCTGCTGTTTTCATTTTATTTATATTGTCATGATCTGTATATGCTACAGCATGATATGCCTGTCTGTCTGTCTGTCTATTATGTGTGTGTCTCTTTGTCTGTCTTTGTCTGTCTGTCTATCTATTTATCTGTCTGTCTGTGTTTCTGCCTGTTTATCTTTATTGCGTTTCTGTTTTCTTGATTGATTGCAATCAATTTTGATGCTAATGGTCAAGCAAATTTTATTTATTTTTTAATTGTACTAATAATGTGGTTTTCTGTCTGCCTGGTGATAATAGCCCAACTCACCAAAGATGCTCAGCGATTAGGCCTACCTCGATTAAAGGGATTGCGGGTCTATATATAATCTCCGCCACTGCCCGTAGTGCTAGTTCTAAGCCTGGATAAAGGAGGGGGGTTATGATAATCACCTTTGTTATGACACGGTTAAATTAACTAACCAACAGATATCTTTGCTGCTTATGAATGAATGACTGACTGACCGACTGATTGACTGCTTGATCAATTGGGTTGGTTGATAGTGTGTTAAAATTAGCTTACGATGAGTTATATGTGTGTTTTGGTGGGCAGGGGATGACCAGATGGGGTGAACTGATGCGAATGTACTACGGCAGGGGAACCGAATATCGAGACAGTGACCTCACGAATAACTACATCGGATTCTGGACGGACAATGGTCAGTATCTAAGAAAGGCGCTAGAAATGCTGTCATAAAAACATGACTGTACTTGTATATTTATATAATCATGTGTAATATACTCTGTATCATGATATAGCTGTCTGTCTGTCTGCCTGTCTGTGTGGATTTCTGTCTGCCTGGTTGTCTGTCTGTCTGCCTCTCCGTCTGCCTGTCTGTCTGGTTTTCTGTGTGTCTGGTTGTCTGTCTGTCTGTCTGTGGTTCTGTCTGTCTGTCTGTCTTTCTGTCTGTCTGCATAATTATACAGATATATATTTTGTGGTAAATGCTTTCTTGCTGTTGCTGTGTATGTTCTTATTGATTGTTTGGTTAGGCGCCTATTATTATTACAAAACGGAACCAGGTCTAGACTATGAGAACACTCTGCTGTCTGAAGTCAGATATGCCTCTGACAACAGCATACCATACAGGTAATAAATTGCAATTCAAGATATATATACACTACAGGTAATAGGCCTAAATTGTAATTAAAGACATACATAGCATGCAGATTGCCGTATACGTTTAAGATATGATAGGGTTTAAGCAGTTGTCATTATGATGATACGGATGATTATGACGAAAAGGCTACAGTCGTGTTGTTGGTGATGATGATTAGTCTGACGAAGCTGACGACGACGACGACGACGATGATGATGATGATAATGATGCTTATGCTTATTGATGATGATGATGATGATGATGATGACGACGTCGATAATGACGACGACGACGACGACGATGGTGGTGATGATGATGATGACGACGTCGATAATGACGACGACGACGACGATGGTGATGATGATGATGATGATGAAGATGATGATGATGATGATGATGATGATGACGACGTCGATAATGACGACGACGACGACGATGGTGATGATGATGATGATGATGATGAAGATGAAGATGGTGATGATGATGATGATGATGATGATGATGATGATGATGATTATGATGATGATGATGATGATGATGATGATGATGATGATGATGATGATGATGATGATGATGATGAGCACGAGTATGAAAAGAAGTTTACTTATGTATAATAATTATAGGCCTATTAAATACACTTTGGCTGTTACTAATGCGAATGTGAACCTGCAGCTAACAAGTTTCCCATAATCCGGAGTGATTGCGCTGGTTGCATTTCTTGACGAAATTGTATTTGGACGAGGACGTCGATGATGATTGTGAAGTTGATATCGACGACGACGATGATGATGTCGTTGTTGCTAGGTACATCCAGTACGATTCGTGGTTCTATTACAAAGGGTCTCAATACGGAGTCAAAGAATGGATTTCCATGCCTTCCATCTTTCCCAATGGAATGCAGTAAGTGTCTCTCAGTCTGGTTCAGCTACACGTCTAGCCTTGTAATCCATTCGTTCAAAATAAACAGCTTTAACCCTAACCCGAACCGCATGTCAATATGATACTGATATAGGAGACATATTTCCAAATTAGGGCCCGTATTGGCCTCGTCCAATTTTTTGGGCTGGCAGGGAAATTCCCTCCCCTCCGTCCGCTCTCCTTCCTCCCCTCTCACTTCCTTGTTCTCCTACCCATCTCCACTCTAACTCTCCCTCCCCTCAAATTTCCTTCTCCCCCTACTCATTTCTCCCTTTCCTCCCGCTCTCCTTCCTCCCCTCTCACTTCCTTCTTCCCCTACTCATTTCTCCCTTTCCTCCCGCTCTCCTTCCTCTCCTCTCACTTTCTTCTTCCCCTACCCATCTCCCCTCTTACTCTCCTTCTTCCCCTCTCACTTCCTTCTTCCCCTTCCCATTTCCCTTCTTATTCTCCTTCCTCCCCTCTCACTTTCTTCTTCCCCTACCCATCTCCCCTCTCCCTCTTTCTTCCCCTCTCACTTCCTTCTTCCCCAACCCATCTCCCCTCCCACTCTTCTTCCACTAAACCATCTCAATTACACTCGCTTTCCCTCTCCCTGTCGCTGGCCAAGTGCAAAGAATTTGAATAGTTTGTTCTGTTATCATTCGCGAGATAGCGCCTGTTCTAACTACATAATCCTAAACGGACGGTGGAGCACGTGCCTGCCTTCGCTTCTATTAGTTAGGATTAAATAATTATCAAAGGCTGTTTGGTGCCTGTAGCAGCACACATAGTAAGTCTTACAATTACTTAACATTCGTCATTTCTTTCTGCAGGTACGTCTGGAATAAAACTGGACTTACTGTCGTCGCTCATAACCGATGGTGGTAAGTCAGTCAGTCAGTCAGTCAGTCAGTCAGTCAGTCAGTCAGTCAGTCAGTCAGTCAGTCAGTCAGTCAGTCAGTCAGTCAGTCAGTCAGTCAGTCAGTCAGCAATTGGGCAGTATTTCAGTCAGTAAGTCAATCAATCAGTCATTCTGTCAGTAAATCAATCAATCAGTCAGTCAGTAAGTCACTCAGTCAGTTATTCAGTTAGTAAGTCACTCAGTCAGTCAGTCAATCAGTCAGTAAGAAACTAGGCAATCAGGCAGTCGTTTACTCAGTAAGTCAATAAGTCAGTCAGTTATTAATTCGTTCGTTCATTCATTCTTCCATTTTTCGATTCATTTATTCATTTATCTGTTCGTTCGCTTGCTCTTTCATTAGGATATGGTTGAGAAGCGTTAGCGACTTTATTTTCTTAGCCTCGGCATAACTATGATGACTAGTCCTTTCCCTCGCCATCTAAACTTCCCACCGAAGGCCCACGGTCAGCATACTTATTACAGCTGAGTCGGGCTAGGGGTACCTGTAGCCTACCTGATAATTCTTGTGTGTATTTTGTTTAAGGTCGTACCAAACAGTTTATGCCAAGCAGAATGGAGGAAAGTACAATTTTGTAGTTGAACCAGAATCGAAAAAAGCTCTTCCGACAGACCAAGTAAAGTAACAGAAGTGGCTGAGTGTAATCGTAATTCTGCACTTGGCTTGCATCCAACTAAGCCTTGTTTCTGAGGTTTCAATCAGAGCAAGGCTACGCTACTCCTCTGGGAGTAGTGGTAGCTGGGTGGAGAGAGCTGAGATGCGAATAAGTCTCAGGCTCTTTGAATTCACCCTTTGGCGAATATACTGCTAGAGGCGATTTGTGGCTGGAAGCTATGCGGGAAATGTGATTTTTAGGTGGTTTCAATGGGGAATGCGATTTGTGGTTGGTCTCAATGGTAAGATGTGATTTGTGGTTGGTCTCAATGGGGGAAATGTGATTTGTGGTTGGTCTCAATGGGGGAAATGTGATTTTTAGGTGGTTTCAATGGGGAATGCGATTTGTGGTTGGTCTCAATGGTAAGATGTGATTTGTGTTGGTCTCAATGGGAGAAGTGTGATTTGTGTTGGTCTCAATGGGGAAATGTGATTTTTAGGTGGTTTCAATGGGGAATGCGATTTGTGGTTGGTCTCAATGGTAAGATGTGATTTGTGTTGGTCTCAATGGGAGAAGTGTGATTTGTGTTGGTCTCAATGGGGAAATGTGATTTGTGCTTGGTCTCAATGGGAGAAGTGTGATTTGTGTTGGTCTCAATGGGGGAAATGTGATTTGTGCTTGGTTTCAATGGGGGAAATGTGATTTGTGTTGGTCTCAATGGGGGACATGTGATTTTTGTTGATCTCAATAGGGGATATGTGATTTGTGTTGGGAAGCAATGGGGAGAGGACTTATTGACCAAACATTTTTAAGGAAGTTTGTTTCTCTTTATTGGGTAGAGGAGCAAATGTTTGATGATTGTGTATCTTCATTTGGAGAATTTGAACCACTTGGGAGCAGAAGCCTGTTTACAGGAGCAAATGTCTAGGGACACTGTAGCCTATACTATCGATTGGAGATAGTCCAAAACAGTAGAGCCAAGACCTGTGGGCGATCTGAACCAGTCTTTGGGGAGGTTTCCCATTCGTCAAAAATTACACCCTTCTCAGAGTCGAGCTGGAAAGAAATTAGCACATTGCCCCTCTGTTGAAGTCCTCTATTGTTTTTGGAAGAACATAAGACTTGTATGAATGATGCTTGTCTTTGTATTCAGGAATTCTGGGATGACCTGCTACGCGAATCCAGAAAATGGGGTTTGATCGTCTATGAACAGGTATGACCAACACGTGTTAACGCATGAAAATGATAAAAGGCGACACTGTAGGAAAAATTAAAAACCTTTCAACCCTGACATCATCAAGACCGACAATAGCTATCTTGGGAATTCTTATCGTTGGGACATTAGGTCAGGGTGAGTTTTAGCTAAATGTCTAACGGTTAGGGTCAAGAGCGTAACTTTTCCCCCACAAAGTGGTGGCGACCAATCCCCTCCTCTTTCACCTGCCCCTACCCTCTTTCCTTCCCATCTCCCCTCTCCCTCCATCACGGCCTTACCTTCCCCTATATACGTGTACGAATTTAGCAACACAAACTAATAAGCAAGTAAGTTAACGTATAGACAAGCATCAGCATTGCGATAGTTAAGTATGCAAAAATACACGGCCTTTAATCGTCGTAGCTTGAACTTGTCTTCATTCAACTCAAAATAACGGTATCATTTCGCAAAAATATTTCAGCATAGGACCAAAGCGTGATGGTGGATATCACCACCACTTTTAAATGCGTGACCGGAAACCATCGTCAGAATACTAAGTTACGCCATGGTTATGGTTACGGATTACTTTAATCTGCGTAATACCGGTATTTTCCTGTACTAAAACGTGAAAGATTGTGGTTATTTTGCAGTCTTGTTGTCCTCGAGACCAAGGTCTTGGTCTCGAGTGCACTCGAGTTCGTTTTTAAAAGTCTTGGTCTTGGTCTTGGTCTTGAGGTTCAAGGTCTCGGTCTTGGTCTTGGTCTTGAGGTTCAAGGTCTTGGTCTTGGTCTTGGTCTTGATGTTCAAAGTCTTGGTCTTGGTCTCGCAAGACCAAGACCAAGACCGGCTGTTAATATGAACAGTCATTTAACAGAACTCAAGAATTCTGTATCAAGCCTGCTTGCATCATACGACCAATATCTATGGATGGATACAAGTCATGTTGGTCAGGAAAACCCATTGGCAGCAGCAACAGTTTCTCTGTATCAGACGGCATGATAAACCATGGGAAGATTTCAAAAGGACTCGCTATCTGTACATTTACATCCCGTGCTTGAAAAGCTACTCTGTGTGTGTCATCGACTTCAGCAACTGTAGAAGGTATTTTTTCACATGGCGGAATTTTTATGAGGCCCACCAGGCACGTCTTGGTCAGAAAATTCTGAGCGAATTGGTTTTTATAAAATACAAAAGGCATTTGGTATAAGAGTTTGTATGAAGGACTTTTGAATACAAATTCGGATTTCTCTGCAGTTTGCAGTTAAAGTTAATTTGCTTAAATAAAATAAAAGACTCATATTTTCATTAAAATAGCGAATATTCCGACTTTACAATTTTTAGAAGTCTTGACCTGATTTCGATTTTTTGGGTCTTGGTCTTGGTCTTGGTCTTGAGGTTCAAGGTCTTGGTCTTGGTCTTGGTCTCGAGGTTCAAAGTCTTGGTCTTGGTCTCGAGGTTCAAGGTTTTGGTCTTGGTCTTGGTCTTGAGGTTCAAGGTCTTGGTCTTGGTCTTGGTCTTGAGGTTTAAGGTCTTGACAACAAGACTGTTATTTTGTCTTATCGTAATCGTAATCTCGAGATTTCTACAGCGCCCCAAAAAAGTGAAATCGCGGGAACCAGCTTATTCACAGGCCAGCCATAGCGAACCTACCTTACGTTGACTACAGTGGGTTTACTAAAACGCGTCCTATCTATCTCACTGGGTTCTGTTATATACAGGATTGGTTGAACAAGCAGTTTGATGAGATGGATGCAACAGTGTCTGACCTAACGCTAGGTCGCCAGTGGCTGCTGCAGATGGGAAAGGGAGCCGCAAAGAACGGGCTCACCATCCAGTACTGCATGGCACCCTCGCGACATGCCCTCCAGTCGCTCGAAATACCTGTCGTCTCACAGGTATGGTATACGCACTTTGAGAAAGGTACGCGTAAGGTAAAGTAAGGTAAGGAAGGCAATAATGCATGTGATAAACAAATTGCACCATATCTTAACTGACCTTGCCTTAGCTACCTTACCCTACCTAATCATACCATGTCATAACTTATCTTACCTAGTCTCACATATATCGTAATTATATCTTGAGACTTCTACAGCGCCCAAAAAACGGAGTTGCGGAGATCTGCTTATTCACAGGCGCTTGGTCAAAACAAAATCGGTAGGCAGGTAGGGTAAAAATCGGCTCCAGGTCGAGATCCAAGGGGGGTTAGGCAGGTAGACAGTCAGACGGCTAAGGTAGATATTGTTTAGAGTTGAAACGACGAGGTAAGGGGAAGAGGAGGAATCGGGAAAGTGAAAGACCTGCGGTGCATTGCATAAGAATCCTATATAACATTACCTTACCATAACATGCCGTACGTTACCTCATTTTACATGCTTGTGAGAAACAAATTGGTTCCTTGGCCACACCATACCTTAACTTACCAAGCCATACTTTGCCTTACCTTATTTTACCATTTGCCTTAACATAGCATATCCACTGTTTATCCCATAGTTGTAAAAAACGATAGAAACTAAATAAAAAACGGAAAAAACGTCGTTTTATAAAAAAAAAAAAAAAACGAAAAAAAACGGGAAAAAAACGGAAACAGAAAATAATTTGACTTTGTCATACTTGTAGGCCATACTGCAATTTACAATTAAAAACCTTGTTTACAGAATTTAGTCAGCAAATAACACAACTTTATTAGTAAACACTAAGTAGGCTAACATTAACCTACAACAATTATTTTATTTCTTATAAGTTTGGTTCAATAAGAAATTGAGAAATTAAAAATACTGAAATCTTTTCAAATTTAAATTATAAACAGAAGTCCATATAAGTCCATGCTGACTAAAGTAACACAATTAAAAACTAAACTTTGTGGGTATAGAGTGTGCTTAATTAAAAATTGTACTTAAAATATTTACTTATATCAGAACTTGATATCACTGAATCGTCTGACATGAGAGTTAAGTTCATAGACTACGCCTCATCTTCGGATGACCACTCAACAGTTTCTTCAGTTGGAGTAATATCAGTCAGTTTATCAGTCAGTCGGAGATTACTGTGTACAAAGACAACATCTCGCACTTTCTTGCAACTGAGGCGATTTCTCTTCTTTGTGTGGATGAATTCAAAAGTGGACCAGTTTCTTTCACATGCTGACGCTGATGCTACCTGAGACAAAACACGAACTGCCACTTTTTGAAGTTCAGGCACATGAGCACCAAATGCCAAGCACCAGCGAAAAGCCGGCATTTCTTTGGCAGCTGCAGTTGCAACCTCGCGTGCAAACAGTCCCTGGCCAGCACGATAAACACTATGCTGCTGGATTGCCTTCACCTGAGATTGAACATCACCATTATGAACTCTCTCAATCATAGCGTGAAATCCTGAGATGACTTCGTCATTTTCATGCTGTAGGAAAGCTCTATACTCACGGTCTAACACAAAACCTGCCGAATGGAGATCTGTGTGCAGCATTTTCCAACGAGCTGCAACAAGCATTCTGACTTGCGCTTTCTTTCCCGCATCTAGAGTAGAACTGTCAATATCCTGGTCAGCCTGGAACATTTTCCAGTATATCTTTCCTACACACGGTACGGCTCCATCAACCAAACGCAAAAGAGACACGAATGGTTCAAAAATTGAAGTCAGTTTCAAGAGTTCGTCCCAAAATCGATTGTCAAGTATGATTTCCGTGACAGCCGTTCCTTTTTCGGCATACTTTGGTCCCAGCATCCACTTCTTGTAATCGCGATCCATGACAGTTTCTTGCAAAGCATCTTTCGTTTCCTGCAAGCGTTGTAACATTATAAAATAACTTGCGAAGCGAGTTTCTCCAGGTTTCAGGAGTTCAAGAGTGGAATGCGCCCGGAAAAAAGCCAATGAGGCTTGATGCGTCGTTATAAATTTTATAACAGAATGTCCATCTGCAATAATGCTCGCAGCCCATGGCAGCTTTCCAACATCCTCAAGCAGCAGATCAAGGCAATGCGCTGCACAAGGTGAGCACACGACTGTGGGATAAACTTCACTAACCTTTTTTCTCGCTGCAACGCAATTGGCTGCGCTGTCTGTAATAACTTGAACAATATTTTGAAACCCGATGGCCTCAATATTTCTGGTTAGTTCTCTTGCAATAAAAATGCTATCCTTGGTCTGTCCCGACGTATCTATTGCGTCAAGAAACATCGTGCCATCGCCTGTTACGATAAGACAATTTATCATAGGTCGATTTTGTACATTGGACCACCCATCACTGACTAAAGTTCCGCCAAGAGATGCCATTTGTAATTTGTATTCAGAAAGCTTTTCCTCAACTCGTGAAACCTCCGCGTCTAGTAGTTTCTCTGATATAGCTGTCCGACTTTGAGCTCGATAACCTGGTCCACAGTTTGCAACGGCTTCCAAAGCTTCTTTGAAATATTTGCTTTCTGCCACGACAAATGGGATACCGTTTGCAAAAAATAAGCGCGCAATTCAGTGGTGTAGTGGGGCGGGAACGCGGGGGAACGCCGTTCCCCCACTTTTTCCATACTTACCTACCAAAGATTGCACTTTTTGCTACAGTTGCTACTTCAATTTCCAGGCGTTTCCCCACTTCATTTTTTTAGGACTACACCACTGGCGCAATTGCGGCATCAGCCAACTGTTTTGATCCACGTTCCATCAAGTCAGGCAAACGCATTTGTTTTGAACTTGAAGCGTGAGCTTGTGATGTGGTAGCAGCATGCTTAGTTGCTTTATCTAACACTTCTCGTTTTCTTTTCAGTGTATCTTGTTTCATCCTTTCAGCATTCTCTTCTCTGATCATATTTTTGATGTCTGTGGGCACTTTTTCACATGATTTTATATTGTTATCGTCTCCCGCAAGATGACCCCTAATACGGATCGTACCACCCGAATAAACTTTCTCACAGTAAATGCATTTCAATTTAGCCAGAGCTGAGTTTTTGTCTTTCTCGTTCATCAAAGTAACGTGAATCCATTCCGCACCCTTTTCTTTTGGCATTTTAGATAACTTAGAAATAACTTTAAAATTTTATTTCTTGTACTGCGCTGTTTCATAAAGTATTTATTTCTCTAATGATGACGCAAAATAGTGAGCTGAATCCTTGAAAGTACGGATACAACGTAAGGGACATCAGACAAAAATAAAATTAGACAGATAATGAAAAAATTAACAGACAGTAAATAAATAAAATAAAGTTACATATAAAAAAATAAAATACGGAAAAAAACGATAAGAGAAATAAAAAACGAAAAAAACGAGGTTTTTTGGAAAAAAATAAAAAACGAAAAAAACGGTTTTAACATCTATGGTTTATCCAACCATAACACACCCATCTCAAAGGTATAGTACGTGCATTAAGAGAGCTATGAAGGCACTGTATAAGAATCACCAAATTACCTTACCATGCCGTACCTTACCTTACCTTAGTTTACCTTGCTTTGCCTTACCTTGCTTTGCCTTACCTTACCTTACCTTACCTTATCTTACCTTACCTTACTTTACCTTACTTTATCTTACCTTGCTTTGCCTTAACTTATCTTACCTTACCTTATCTTACTTTACCCTACCTTTCTTTGCCTTATCTTGCCTTACCTTACCTTACCTTACTTTACCTTGCCTTACTTTACCTTACCTTACCTTACCGTATCTTACCTTACCGTAGATGCATGTAATAAAAGAACTGCAGCTTAGTATGTTCCTGGTCTTTACCTCTATTCCTTAAAGTTAAAAACCATCGATTCTTTTTCGATTGATCAGGAGCGCCTGACGATGTTTATGGTAATTGTAACTGTGCATTTATATAGCGCCACTTCAAGATCCAACTAGTCAGAGGGCGTTTATAATTGATATTTTGACTTTGACGGTCGACAGGGGCGCGTCAGTGACGATTATCAGCCGGGAAACGATCAGTGGAAGATCGGGATTTCGTCGATGTTTGCTCATGCCTTAGGAGTGGCGCCGTTCAAGGACAACTTCTGGACGACGACCAACCAACCAGGCAATCCATACAGTAAGTGCGGCATTCCGTAGCGCGCCTTGTCCGTAGCCTAGCGATCGTGGATTCCAGCTTGCTGACTGAACTACGTGCAACGACCTTGGACAAGTTGTTCGCGCGCACTTGATAGTCACCTCAGATTCTGATTTAGTGACCTTGACCTTGTAATAAGGAACACAGCCAGTAATTGCGGGGCACGGTAGCTGAATGGTTTGAGCGCTGGCCTTGTAACATGGGTTCTAGTCTCACCCGCGACAGTTACTGTGTATAGGGACCTTGAGCAAGATGAACCAGAGCGGATGCGTTCACCCGAAGGAGTTTTATCACCAGAATGTTATACTGCTAGAGCCAAGATACCTTAAATGCGCATGAATACTAAATTATAGTTCTCTAAGATCAGCTTGACAGTTATGAAAGTTTTGACAGTTTCCAATAGTCTTGCTCACCTAATGTTATAATTTAGTTTCTTCCACCTCTTTGCATAGCCTCTTTGTAAGCCACAGTGCGTTTGCAGGTGGTCTAATAAAGGACATACTTACTTACTTACTTACTTAAGTTCTTCATTCGCAATTGTTCAGTGCCAGCGATTGATGCTTGGTCATTAGATAGTGAATTTCGGCACTGTAGTTTCAGCACCATAGTTTCGACATAGTAGAGTCGCAAAAGTGTGTCCTCCACATATCTAGTCTTGTGCAGGTTTTGCGATGCGCTGGTCCCTTGGAATTCTTTTGTGTATGCCTGTTTGTTTGCTTCTTTGTATGTGCTTGTGTATGTGTGCGTGTAGACCGAACTGAACCTTATCCACAACTGGAGTCTGTTGTGTCCACTCTGAGTACTGGTCCAGTGGCGCCGAGTGACAGAATCGGATACTCCGATAAGAAGCTCATCATGAGGTAACCCCCAACCCTAGATCTATGTGGTGGTGGTGGTGTTCATGATGATGGGTGATGATGATGATGATGATGATGATGATGATGATGGTGTTGATGATGATGATAATGATGGTGTTGGTGATGATGATGATGGTGGTGGTGTTGATGGTGTTGATGATGATGATAATGATGATTATGATGGTGATGATGATGATGGTGGTGGTGGTGGTGGTGTTGGTGATGATGATGATGATAATGATGGTGTTGGTGATGATGATGATGGTGGTGGTGTTGATGGTGTTGATGATGATGATAATGATGATTATGATGGTGATGATGATGATGGTGGTGGTGGTGGTGGTGTTGGTGATGATGATGATGATGATGATGATTATGGTGGTGGTGATGATGATGATGATGATGATGGTGATGATGATGATGGTGGTGGTGGTGGTGGTGTTGGTGATGATGATGATGATGATTATGGTGGTGTTGATGATGATGATGATGATGATGATGATGATGATTATGGTGGTGGTGGTGATGATGATGATGATGATGATGATGATGATGGTGGTGGTGTTGATGATGATGATGATGATGATGATGATGGTGGTGGTGTTGATGATGATGGTGGTGTTGATGATGATGATGATGATGATGATGATGATGATGGTGCTGATGATGATGATGATGATGATGATGATGATGATGATGGTGCTGATGATGATGATGATGATGATGGTGGTGTTGATGATGATGATGATGATGATGATGATGATGATGATGATGATGATGATGATGATGATGATGATGATGATGATGATGATGATGGTGCTGATGATGATGATGATGATGATGATGATGATGGTGGTGGTGGAGGTGGTGGTGTTGATGATGATGATGATGATGATGATGATGATGATGATGATGATGACGACGACGACAGTGATTATGATGATTAATAGTATTTCTGCTGATGATGACGACGATTCCAGTCTAATCCAGTTTCTTCTGGAGCGCAGTAATTTCAAAACACGAGGTTTCAATTGACGGTCGTTTCAAGTGAAACCGTCAGTCGTAATGTGAAACCAAGTGAGTGGGTGATATGGTTTTGAGAATCGAGAACTGAGGCTATGGTGGTGAGCAAGCTGAAACAGATCAGTCTTACGTTTAACTCTCAAAAACATTATAGGGAACTGACAGGAAACGCAGAACTGTGTGAATTCCAGAGCTTTAAATGACTTTTACACTTACACGGTCAATTCTTCACAAATCATCTGTCTGTCTGTCTGTCTGTCTGTCTGTCTGTCTGTCTGTCTGTCTGTCTGTCTGTCTGTCTGTCTGTTCCCAGCCACGTGGAAAGAAATTACTTTTTTTATATTATTCGCGAGGTGGCGTCGGTGTTGTATATCGTCTTTCTAAATGTACTAAATGGACCTGGGAGGAAGCATCGAAGGCTGTTTTCATAGATCAGAGGTATACCTACCTTGGTGATCGCTCGGGATTAGGCAAAAAAGATTAGGCACAGCCAGTGTTTAATCTAGACCTCTTGGGGGGGGGGGATTTGAAGTTCCCCCCAGAGCTCAGCAATATTGTAAGGCAGAGACCTTTTATGGGGGGATACATGGTGAGAGATGAATTCCTAAATAAAGGTCGTCAAAGGTTTAAGTGTGCGAAAAAAATTAGGGGAAAATGGGACGAATTACTAAAAAAAAAGAATAAATTGCCGAAAATTTTTGGACGTAGTTAAATTATCCAAAAAAGGTCGCCCTATTTGGTCCCCCCCCCAGAAACCTTGTTTCCCCCTCAGGACAGGGGGACTAGATTAAACACTGTGCACAGCATTTTCTGGAAAGACTGGACGTACAGCTGTTTTTGCTGTTTTCGACTTCCCTGTTATTATCATTATCACTAGGTGCGTGGAATCGTTTGATGTATCCTGACTTAATGAGATATTTCCCTACTGTTACCGTTCACCTAACCCCAAGTAAAACCAAAAGGAGTCAATAAATTATGTTCATAGATCCTGAGTTTGTCGACATCTTATGGCAACAAAGGGCGTTGACGTCGACAGAAATTAGTTCTAATAGTTCTCACCGTTCGTGTTGCTTTACATGTACATTTGGCAGTTACATACTAATGTCAACTGAACGAATTTGCTAAATATGTAACGTTGGACGAAAGCGTGTTGAAGGTGTCTAAACTAGCATCGCATTACACAACGTTTAACGACATCTTTTGGCTGCCAGGCTTACAGTGAATGATGGATGAATGGATGGATCGAGAGTTTTAACAATACAATACAACTGTTATTTGATAATGCCCTACTTACAAAGTTCAGAAGTGCACAGCTTTAAACCGTTCTCACTGTTCGCATTGAAATTATGTCCATGGGTGGATGAAGAGTTTAAAGAAATCTGATGGCAACACAGGCCGTGGACGTCGGCAGAAATTACTTGGCATAATGCAGCCAGCCTTTTTTTGACCGAACCAGTTTAGGAAATAATGTCCATTTTTGCTTCAAGGTTTAATGTCGTCTTGCGACATCAAAGGTCGTTGACAAACATGTATACAATGCAATCAAAGCCACTAGAAAAATGAAACTAAGCTAATTATACGCAATTTCGAATTTGTTTCGTTTGGGTAAAGTGTTATACCGGTGTCTAAGCAAAGACTTGTTTTGCTTGGTATTGTTGGCAACAGGTTTAGCTTTATTAAACATCAACATCAGCACCATCATTATTATTATAACAATAATAATAATAATTATTATTATTATTAGTATAACTATTATTGATACTCTTAATATTATGACGACCACGATGACTATGATGATATTGACAACAACAACAGTGAGTTTGATTTTGTTGTAAATGATGAAGGTCATGCAACGACGATGGACTGATCCTCAAACCATCGAAACCTGCGACTTCAATCGATCTCCAGATTATACAGGTAACGATCATCATCGCAACGACGACGACAACGACTAAGATAATCACGATGATACTGATTATTATTGTTGATGATAGGTGGCGCCACTAGGCGTGTAAACACCTACCCTATATGTGATAGCGCTGTATCAAAATGGCAAAATACATACATACATATGATATTATGTATACATACATAGGCATAGGCGAAATTTGTGGGGTACGAGGTTATCCGTACCCCAAATTTTTGGACTGGGGTAACGTACCCCCACTTTTTAAACAATGCCAATCAATATTTTATTATTGTGTCGCAGTCTCCGCCTTGCTTCGTGTAGGCCCTATGTAGACAGAGTGAGGAGTATGTACCACAAAAGTACGAAAGTAGCCTACTTAGGTACACAGATAAACCGAAAGCCAGACGAAATGAGTCACAGGCAGTCAGACAGGCAGACTTTCAGCCACACAGGTCACCCGACAGACTGACTGCCGTGACCGGCCCCCAGGCCGCAGATCTTGGCCACGGCTACACTCTTCTTTGAAAGATCTGACATCATCGTCACCCTCCACCTTATGGGTGTCATTTTAGTCATATCCGGATGTGGAGATGTAGTTCAAAGCGCAAGCTTCTATATCCTTCATCAGTTACAAATCCGTATATGGACCCACACTCATACTGTCGCCCTAGATATAACTCCTAAGCCCTCAGTCCCGTCCCACTCTCGGTATCAATAGGCTTACGGTCCTTGGTTAAATATATCAGAGTCGGCTTGCTTAAGAAAGCTCCCTCCGTTACATAATATAAGCATTTAAGACGTCGTTGAATTTGACTTATACACGCCGTGTTCCGATTTTGCTGATAGGGAAAAAAGTTAAATTTGTTCTAAAGCGAAAACGAGTAGATGACATTGTAGACGATAAAATTGCTGGTATGGAGGTAAGCTCATCAGCGTTTCATAATCAGTTAGGCCTACTGGCAGGGTAATATGTCCAAAATAGTATACATGCGAAAAGCTAAAGTGGAGAAGAAATTGATACCCACCACTTTTTAGACTAAAGTTACGCCCCTGCACATGGGCCTACATACACCTAAACAATACATACATGCATACATACATAAATATAATACATACATACATAAACATACATGCAGTAATTCATACCTACATACATACATACATACATAGATACATACATACATGCACACACATACAAACATACATATGTACATACTTACAAACATACATGCAAACTTTCATACATGCAAACATACATAAATACAAACATGCATACAAACATACATAAATACATACATACAAACATACATACATACAAATATATGTATATACTTATATGCAGACAAACATGCAAACATTCATGCATACATTTATACATACAAACTTACATATATACATACAAACATACCTACCTACATACATACATACATGCATACATACAGGCTATATACTCCCTCGGGCATATAGAATGTGTTCATATATATACATACATGATACACACAAGAGATGCTTAAGAAAGGACGACGTTACTGTTATCATATCTTGTTTTCCCTGACAATTTGATCTAATGTAATCTCCTATCATCTATTATTGTGCATATGTATGTCTTTAAGAGTGTATGCATGCATGTATATATGATTATGTATGTATTTATATATGGTTATATATGTATGTATTTGTATGTATATATATATATGATTTTATGTATGTAATGTACGTATGTACAGATAGGCCTTTTTTGTTTCTGAGTAATAATTCTAAAATACCGTTAAGTAGCATGTAAAGGCGCTATAGTTCAAGGCTCAAGTACAGGTCCTACACATTTCATTGTTTCCATATCAAGCCTTAAAACTTTACATCCTCAAAATATTCTTATGAAGTACGCTGATGACAGCTATCTCTTAATACCTTCCTCTAATAGTTCATCCATAACCTCTGAATTAGAGCACATTGAG
>OY744609.1:8220516-8360516 GCA_963556255.1 Allolobophora icterica | reverse complement strand
ACAGTTCGTCGAACAAACTTGATTGTGAAGGTCAGATATTAGGACGCATGTATACGTAGAGTTGCACATATTAATGGCAAAGCTTAGGCCCTTATAAAGCACTGACTTGTCTGTAAATATGGTATTGTGTACGTCTGTGGTGCAGACGCAGGATGTAGAAAGATTTAGGCTCGCTCTGTCTGTCTGTCTGTCTGGTATGTCTTTCCGTCTATCTCAGGAGTTCCCAACCTGGCGTGCCCTCACCCCCAGGGAGTGCGAATTGGTATTTCAGGGGTGCGACAAAGAGGGAAAGTATGTTACTATTGTACTGATTTTTTACTGTTTACAATTTTTTCCAATGGCTCAATTTATATCTGAATTTTATGCACTGAGTTAAAAGCTTAATTTTAAAGTTCAGTTTGTTCCCCCCGCATTACTGTATGAGTGTATGCGGTTCAATCTGGGGTTCAACAAATAGAAATGTGACTTATTCATCTTCAGATGTGATATAACTTTCGTAGGTGGTGCGAACTTTAATGAAAAATTTGCTAGGGGTGCACGGTATAGAAAAGGTTGGAAACCCCTGGTCTATCTGTATGTTATAAGACATCTGTACTTCTGTAGACATTTTAAATGCTTACATTCCAATTTATCGATTCATTGATGGTGTTGAGGTTAAACTCCTTAACTCGGCCTTGGTTGCTTAGGGGGCTCCAGTTCGACGCCTGGATAAAAAAGGAGGAGGACTTTAATCAACTTCGTTTTTACACAGCGTCGTTAAACAGAAAGGGAGGTAGGGAACTTTATGAGAGTACTTTCCTAAGATATAAGACTTAATTGCATCATAGACCTGTAAGCTTATGGCTGTGCAAGTACTAGTTACTAGTTTAACGCAAGTCCTTAACAGAAGAGTCATGTTTGTATACGAATTCATTGTTACCGTTCAGTACTGTTTAAAAAATATATTTATATACATGTATAAAATTGTATATAATTATATGCGTTTGTCAGATGCAAACAAATCTATAGTTAATTAATTGTTTAGTTATTTACTTACTTACAGATTCTTCATATCAACCTCCCCAACAGCCTCTTTTATAAGTCCCTATATATCTGCCTACATCAAGCATCGCTGTAGGCTACTGAGCGCCTTTGTGAGATACTTTAAGATGCGCTATATTAAATGTTCTAATACATGCATGCATACATACATACATAGATACTGTCCTCACCTCGCTGTACAGCGAACTTGTCATGGCGATATGTCGTCATAAATCTGTGTCGTTTAGACATCTCTGCCGCCATGGATACCATATACATCTATGTAAATTGGCGTATGATTACAATTAAAATTACGATCTCATTAAAACGTCTTTACTACGTATTCGCAATCTGCGTTACTACCACAGTATAAAATAATAATTAATTACACAGTACGTCGACTCCCATCGCTGCCGTTGACTAGTTTTTCTGGTGACGCCATTTTGAAACTTAGCTTTTGAATTATAGATTTAAGCTGACATAAACTAAAAATAATATTGGTAATTCTAATGAAGTCCTCAGTGTTGTTGTAACGTTTAAAAATATTTTGTGTGATGGATTCCGGTGTATCGGCGTGTAGTGCTCAATGTTGTTGTAACGTTTAAAAATACTTGATGTGATGGATTTCGGTGTATCAGCGTGTAAGCGACTCAGTTTCCAAATAGCGGTCGGTCACACATTCTGACTGCTGCCTCGGCCGGGAGTCGACGTACTGCGTAATTATTTATACTGTGGTTACTACTCTATCTTGGATCAAGTCATACCTTTCCAGACGTTCATTAGCTCGTAATACTGCTGTAAAATCATCTAATGATTCTAATCCACTTGCAGTGTTCCTAGAGGATCTGTTTTCGGTCCCCAAGCTATTTATACTTACACCTCGTAAAACAAGACAAAGTGACCATTAAGTCGTCAGTAGAACATAGGCGTAATTTTGGGGTGGAGGGCGTACCTCCCATTTTGGACTGGTGGGTACCGAACCCCCCCCCCCCAATTTTCATACCCAGAAGAAACGATGCCTATTATTATTGTCTTGACGGAAGGCCTTCATTTGATCCAGAAGACTCAAAGCAATTACCGAGCATGATCATCATCAAGATCATCATCATCATCATTTTGATCACCATCATCACCATCATCATCGTCATCTTCATTGTTATTGTTATTATTATTATATTTATTAGGCATGGCGCACGAACAATTAACAATTGCAAGGGAAACGATGCGAAATTTGGCACCCCCACTGTCTAGACCAAAGTTACATCTCTAAGTTGGAGCGTTGACAGGTTTGTAAGGGCGTTGTAAGTTACAGGTACATTGTGTAGTGGATGCAGTGAGGGCGCTTGAATAATGAATAGCTGGTGAATGTAAGATCACAGTCGCCAGCTATTCACTATTCAGCCGCCCAAACCTACTCGGTCGTTCTTCATAATTCCTTACTGTCAGCCTCCAGTTTTCTCCTCTCTCAACTTCTGCAGCTACTTCTTATCTACGCAGCGCCAGAGCTTTAGAACGAACTCCAGGAAGATGTGTCCGCCAGTTCGCTCACCTCCGCTCTTCGCCTGTCATCTAGGCATGCTCCCTCTTACCTCTCTACTGCAGCATTTTACTCAAGACTGAAAACCGACTTTTTCAAGCTCTTCGAATCCTGGTTCCGCTACCGCGCTATCACGTGATCACCTTAACTAACGATTTCCGCCGTAGCAAGGGGCTGTTTCTTCTGATTTACATCCCTCCCGTTCTGACCCGGTACCGAATCGGATCAACTGTTTGATGGCCCGGTCGATGATCACTTGGTCAATCGGACGCGAAATCCAAATCTAGAGTGTACTGGAGGAGCGCGTTTATCGTTCCCGCATTCGTGACGTCGATCACCTCCTGAGGGCGCGTCTGCATGATTGAAGAGTGGCAGCTGTTTGACCACGTGATCATCAACCGAGCCATCCAACAGTGGTGTCCACGTCTACGGTCGTGTGTCCGTGAACAAGGACATTTTGAACACCAGTTGTAGCTGAACTTCACTTCCTTATGGCTCTTGTAGGCCTATGTTGGAAATTTCTCCTTTTCAGTACTGCACCTCAAACGTTCATAAACTTGACAAACTCACCAACATTTCCAAACGGCGTTGCGATTTGGTGGTAATTATGGCTACTGTTGTTGTTTTTTTAAATTTCAGGCAAATGGTAAACGTTTTGACCGGGTTATGACACTTTTCTTGGGGTCTACTTTTCATCGGGACACAGTGTATATACAGGCCTAAGTACATTGACCTGCTGACGTATTACATACAATAGTATATAGAAAATTGGCTTTAAAACTTGACATTTGTATTTTAACCAGTTTAAATCCGTCAGTTGTTCTTCTGATCGGTTGTATTTGTTCAAAAATTCTGCTTGCGTGCGTCTTGAAGCATTGTTGTACTCCTGAACTGTCACAGAAGAAGACCAAATGTAGTTAACTCCAATACTGCGTCTGGTAGTACCAGTGCCAAGCCAGGATATAGGAGGAGGGCCATCTCAACGGCCCTGTCAGCCATAACATGTCTTTAAACACTGTAAACTAGCCTACTATAGCCCTACTGTCAAATGTGGTATAGCCTATAGGCCGTTTTTAGCCTTTTCCGTCAGCAGACTAGTATTATCTACAGGCAGGGTCGGATTCGGAATTAGGCATAAGGTTAAAAAATCTACAGCTTAGGGCCTCACAATCCGCAGGGGCCTCAAAAACATTCAGATTTTTTTGGGGGGTGGGAATTTTATAGGTGCTGTATATGTATATATATATGTATGTATATATATATATATACATATATATATATATTATGTAACCTTCTTAAAACAACGAAGCAACGTACCGGTATATAAACATTTTCTCTTTAGCCATCTTTCTGCAGGACTTGAGCCTTAATTGAAATGTCATTAACTGTACGGGTAAAGGAATAACCACTCCTGAAGCAATCTCAAGAGTCATCTAGTTCAAGAATTAATCATGACAGAATATAATTTCTTTTCGTTTGCACATCATATTGTATCTTTAGGCCGAACACGTCGAATAAAGCTGTCCCATTGTTTGGTTGAAGCAACTTCTATGTATGCCGATACTGAGAAAATGAAGTTGGCGGCGACGAGCCATTCACATCTCGGTTGATGAAGATATGTGCATATCTTCATCATCTTCGTTTCGTTTCACAACACTGTAAAAAGGTTTAGAAGTTAGTCGAATGACACATTCCTCTTTAGAAGGTTGCGCAGAACATTATGTGCTCTAGTTTGCAAAACATGTGCCTTCTGGGGAAAATCCTCTGTTCAGTCCCGTTTCTCCCTCTCCCCTCACTTCTCTGCCAAACTCTACTAACCGGACTGCCGACCAACAGTCTCGTATAGCCTTGCTATATTGACCAGTGACCAAGGTTACATCTGTCTTAGCCTTACATATATATTATATACAAAGACAGACAGACAGACAGACAGACAGACAGACAGACAGACAGACAGACAGACAGACAGACAGACAGACAGACAGACAGACAGACAGACAGACAGACAGACAGACAGACAGACAGACAGACAGACAGACAGAGATGGAGATAGACAGAGGAGACAGACATGGAAACAGAGAATTAATGAATGAATAATATTAGATTAGCTTGCTTGAAGTCAATACTTGATCATTAATCAGAGGCAATTTGAGAGACAGAGAGAGAGACAGAGACAGAGAAAGAGACAGAAAAAAAACAGAGAAAGAGAGATTATTTCATACGAGTCCTTCTTGAAGTCTACATGTATATCAGTGTAGGCCTACTAGACTAGAATTATAATAATTAGCCTAACAGCACCTGATATCATCATCAGCTCTTGCATAAATTAAAACTAACCGATATTCTGCATGTAGAATTTAACCTTCGGGCGATCCTTGTTGTTTCTACGTAGAATTTGTATCAGACTGTGGCTGCCCTGTTTCAATTCCACCTGCACCACTTTTCCTTCTAGTCTAGTCTTCTATCACCCTTCATCTTGTCCCTCCCTCATTACAGGGCAACGACAAAATAAACAACAAAATAAATAACAAAACAAACAACAAGACAAAATAAACAACAACAACTAAGGGCTTACGGGATTTTAAATACAAAAAAATAAATACAAATGCAAATACAAAAAAATACAAATACAATAAAAAAATAAATAAATACAAATAGAAATACAAAAACTAAATACAAATTCAAATACAAAAAATAAATACAAATACAATAAAAAAAATACAAATCATCATCATCAGGATCCGTGGGCCGAAGGCCCGTAGGTGTCCAATGCATGATCTATCAGTTTTTTCCAAAGTCCCCGGTCTCGTGCTAATATTCTTAAGCTTTGCAGATCTTGTTTACACCAATCTTCGATGTCGTCTGTCCACTCTCTGTTGGGTCTGCCCCTCCGCCCATTTCCATCCATAGTTCCATTAAAAAATACAAATACAAAAAAATACAAATACAAAAAAAAATACAATTACAAAAACGAACAGCAAACCCCATACACAATCCCGACAACACAGAGCCACAGTGCAACATTACTTTCATCAGAATCCACCCCATCGCCCCTCAGGCAGAAAACTCGCTGCCATAAAGTCCACAGGCACCTATGAAAACACAGCAAAATAACGAAGGTTATAACTACACGTTACGACAGATAAACAGTAACATGAAATGAAAGAAAAATACATGTCTTTTCTGGGGCAAGCGCTGTTGGTCGGCATCGCACTGACATACATCAGGGAACTTTATGTTCCAGTCTTAAGTCGACCAGGTCTGCGATCGTGCGCTTAGCTAGGCCTACATAGGGAGATATGACACTCTACTATTTAAACTTATGAAGTTTAAATTTACTTTCAAACCGATGTTGGCAATGTGGTATTTGGCTCAGACTAAGGTTAAGGATCACGTCTTTCACCACAGGTGACAAAAGGCAATGGCCACAGAAAAACTAAATTCCACACAGCTTAATTTTGCTAATTACTTGTTTCTAGAAAACAGGCTGTAACCTGAGAAAAAGGTACTGTAAATGTTACTGTAACCTGAGAAAAAGGTAGCAGAAAAAGGAAACAGAAAACAGACTAAGATTCATAGGTGTAGACTCTGGGGGACAGCCGGGGCACGTGCCCCCCCCATTAATTGAGATGGACTGTACACCAATGCAACAAGTGTAGAATGAATAACCAAATCCCCCTCCCCCAATAGTTTAGACAAGTTTACGCCAGTGCTAAAATTACAGGAAGGCAAAAGACCAGACAGAGACGACAATGACCAAAAAAGAAAAGGACTGAAGTGAACAAATGTCCTTCAACGACCATAAGAGCTACAGTGTGCTTAGCATTCTCTTATCATTAGATATCCCTCTAGTGTCTTTGTCAGTCATGGGAGTCCTCTGCTTATGCAACAGCTTGCATACCAACCAATGGTGGTGATCATAGGCGTAATTTGTGTGTGTGGGGGAGGGGTAAGAGGGGTACCCGTACCCCACACTTTTTGGACTGAGGGGTACAATACCCCAACTTTTTAAACAATGCCAATCAGTATTTTATTATTGAGCTTTCCCAGAGATCGCAGTCTCCGCCTTGCTTCATGCATGTCATGTAAGAAATTGGTACCCCCAATTTTTAGACCAAAGTTACGCCTCTGGTGGTGATCAACTTGCATCACTTTGCAGGCAAATGGTTACACCTGAGGTCGACCACAACACAACCAATTGTAAGAAGTCACCGCTCATCGAAGCCTAAGCTACAGCGATCCATTAATAATCAGGGGCGTAACTTTGGTCTAAAAAGTGGGAGGCACCAATTTCTTACATACACGAAGCAAGGCGGAGACTGCGATCTCTGGGAAGGAACGATAATAAAACATTGATAGGCATTGTTCAAAAAGTGGAGGGTACGGTACCTCCAGTCCAAAAAGGGGGTACTGGTACCCCTCGTACACCTATGTCCAATATGATGCATAAACATTTAAATTTTACATATATGTAAAAATGCACATATATTAAAATAAATTCATACCACAAAATCAGAATGTTAAAGGCATTCATATTTACTTTCTTACTAAGAAAACGCTATATCATATATTGAGAAAAGAATCAACTCAGATTATAATTATCGCAGGAAAAGACATGATAGACATCGAACAATAAGCAACAAAAAGCCAGCCACATACCTGGTGGAGGTGGTGCTCCACTCTGTTTTCCTGCCTTTTGTAGAAGACCAAGATCAAAATGCACAGTTAAACCAGAAGTCACTACAGCAGAGGACACGCATTCTCCTCCTCTCTTACCCAGGGCTCCATTCATATTCAATACTGCTGAATCCGACTTATTGAGAGACCAGCAACAAGAAAAGTGGGCTTCTTCTGAAGAAGAAATTCGAAGTTCGAAGTAAAGAAAGTGTTCATGTTTAGGACAAAATCGACAAATAGCCTGAAACGACAAATAGAGAAAAAATTATAGATGCGAAGTTCTTGTTTCTCGCGGAAAATCATCGAAAATCGGTGACTAAACAAGTAGAAATTTCGATGAAAAGTTGGACTTTCGTATACTATTGCTGTACAGCTATAAATCTTCTCTTCCGCAGCTGCTATTACCAGGGTTAGGACTAATTTTAATTTCTCATCAACCATGTTCGACAATAATTATTTTCTTGCCAAGATGTCTCCTCTCTTCTTAGTCGACTCGATTCGCCTCCAAGGAACAAAAGAAATGGTCAAATGACGTAACTGTAGCCAAAAATAGCAAGATGACGTTTTTATTAAACTTACGTCATTCGTATTAATATCGTTTATGCGCTAAGTGAGTAAGTAATTTAGCGGCCATGGATAAGAAAAACGTCGAGTTTAACGATTAGGCCTAATATAATTATGATGTCTATGATTCCAAGTCTCAGCTCCAATTGTGATTGTAGCCTAATAAATTGTTATTGAACATAATATAGCGTCGCTGAAAGAGCAAAACAAACCGGAGTTGCTCTCTGGGCTAGCTTATATAATTATAATTGTAATTAGTAACTTCTATTGCGCCGGGTCTAATACACAAGGCATCAACCGATGGCACAGCAAAATCAAGCCATAATCAGGTCAATATCCAGAAGACCAGAGAGGCAGCCTATGGTGGATAAGCAATTTGAAAGAGGTAAGTTTTAAGCTGAGAACGAAGCGACTGAGCAGAGCGCACAGACACATTACATGGAGAGAGTTCCAAAAACTAGGTCCAGCAACCGATGTAGCTCGTTCACCAAGAACAGTTCTGGATTTAGCTTTGACCAGACAAAAATAATCAGATGACCTAGGTCAGTGCTGTCCAACCTTTTCGAAACCGCGGGCCACCGAAACAAGTCTTAGACTCTTAGGCCTATTGAAGCCAAGGGCCGTAACAGTTCAACAGTGTCCCCCCACCTGTGAAACAAGACCGCCGCCAGGGCAAACCAGTGAGTAATAACATGTATATATCGTAATCGTAATCGTAATCTCCAAACTTCTAAAGCGCCACTCGAAGGCCAAGCGCAGGACACCAGCCTATTCACGAGCGCTACGTCAGATCAGAGGGGGTTTCCAGAGAGTAGTCCAAAAGAGGTCCAAGTCCGATTTCCAGGGTACCAGATCAGTTTCCAGATAGTGGTCCAAAAGAGGTCCAAGTCCGATTTCCAGGAGGCCAAACCAAATCAAAGGGGGTTTCCAGAGAGTAGTCAGAAAGATGTCCAAGTCCGATTTCCAGGGTGTATACCAGATCAGGAGATTTCCAGAGAGTGGTCCAAAAGAGGTCCAAGTCCGATTTCCAGGAGGCCAAACCAAATCAAAGGGGGTTTCCAGAAAGTAGTCAGAAGACTATGGCACGCTTTATAATAGTTCAGCGCCAAAAAGTATATGAATAAACGTTCAAGCACGTTTTTAGTGAGATATTTGGCTTTGAATTGTGCTTGCAATTTTTGTTATTTGCGGTTGGTATTCAGCTCAGGCGGGCCACTTAAAATCAACGTGTTGGACAGCACCAACGACCTGGACAGCACGGGTGTAGACTTTCCAGGTAAGAACAATAATTAATCGATTTATTGAATATTTTCCACCGATATACTACCATTATATCAAAAAGACTACTTGAAAGTATTAACTTTATATATCAAATGATAACTTAAAATTCTGCATAAACTTCTTAAAATTGAGCAAAACCCGATATATTTGAAGGATTATTTTGTTTCTGTGCTCAGTAATACTTATCGATTGATGTGAGCTAGTTGTCGGCCATATTGTGTAAAAACGCTAAAAGATATTAAAATAAGAAAAATAAATAAAAAAACGTTTAGTTGATAACTAAAAGCGGCTCAGGATAATAAGTCACCATGGTTGAGACAGAAGTCACATACAATGCTTTGTATAAAGCAGCAAGTATTAAAGAAGGATTCAAACTGTATCTTTTTTACTCAAATGGCATAAACCAAATCGTCTGCACATAGGCCTAGCCGAGCTGGAATACGTCACAGTTTTTAAACCATCCATTCGATTCGGTTACTTGTTTGTTTTTTTAAAGACGGCTTATTTTAAACTTTATATTTTGTGATTTATTTGTATATTTCTGTGGCTTTAGTTAGCCTACAGTCTAAATTGTTCAAATTGGACCTTTTCCGTCATGAAAAGCGTGAGCTCAGTGGCGGCGATCTTGTCTGAGAGGTGGGGGGCAGGGGCGTCTACACCATAGAAACCTTGGAGCAAATGCTCCATCCAAGAAATAAGGGGGAGGGAGATCTGTCAGTGTGTGTGCCACCATTTTAGGGGGGAAGGAACGGGAAGGGGGGAAGTAGGGGGAAAAGGGACGTTGCTCCAATGACTTAGGGGGGGATAGACGCCCCTGGGGGGGACAAGTCGGCCATGCTCATCTCCTAAAAAAGTTGATGACCTTTTTTTTAGTCATTCACCTCTTTTTACTACTTTCTTACACTTTCTTCGCCAAAAAAATCTCGTCCCTGTGTACACTTTTGCTCGGATCTTATCCTCCTAAAAAATATACCAACTCATCTTCGAAAAAAATTGATGACCTTTTTTTTAGTCCTCCGACTCTTGCTACTTTTTTACACTTACCCTTTTCTCTTAACGTCCCCCTTCACCACTTTCACAAATGTATACTTCTTTTAAAAAGGATTTTTTTCATCGATTTATTCTTCCTTTCTCACAATTTTGGGGGGACACTTCTGCTCAAAAATTTTGTTTTTTCCCTCATCTGTTCGAAAAGGCAGCGAAAACCCTCACGCGCAATGACATTTCTTGGTCTTTTTTGGTGTTTCTTCAAAAAGTGGGGGGGGGGACAAATGTATGGTGTGTCCCCCCCACCCTTAAAGGTTGGGGGACATGTCCCCCCCATGATCGCCGCCCATGCGTGAGCTTGTTTTAATCAAATGGATTTCATGTAACTATTTCTAAAATGTCTTCTAAAATGTCTTTAATTTTCAGACTGCAAATAAATTTGATAGCCCGTGTGTTATTTTAAAGAATTTTATTATATATTATAAGTTAAGACTTTTAACCAATGACCAAACTGTAGTTTGTTGGTAATCTAATTGTGTAGAGTTGTTTCAGTAGCTTCATGACTATTCGTTGTTCATTCATTCAAGGAATTTATATAGCGCCCCTAAAAGATAAATACTCAGAGGCGCTCCCGGTCCAGTCATGGCTAAAAATATATTATCTGTTTAAGCTATTGTGCTATTATTCTTTAACTGTATAAGAAATGAGATGAGTATAAGAGATGCGGACTCTGGTCGACTGCTATGGCAAAGCAATGTAGATCTGTGAGTATTCTTTCAAGTTTTTATAAGTTTAACTAACCTTTCACTTTCCTTGATAAGGTGCTTTTATTTTGATAAAACATGATTTTTATTTTTGATAGAGTCTTTTGGTTCTACATGAAATCAAGTAAAATTTGGAAAGAAATGTTTTAATTTATTAACAGTTTAATGACGAGTGTGCACTAAAAGCAACTGGGAAACCAATCTTGCTTGTCGTTAGTGTGAAAGTGAAACCTGCATTCAAAGATAAAACTTTACTTGTGTAAATAATGATCATTTCATAGATCTGCCCTTGCTGTATTGTCTGATAGGCCTAGTGTAGTTTGTTTCATAATATGAAGTGGTGGATTCAAATTTCTTGTTTTAATTAAAATTTCAGATCAGTGTCAGGGGTGGAGCATGAAGGTAGCTGTTTCTTGATTTAATTCATTTGTTAATGTAACCAGAGATAAAGTGAAAAATTTCTATGGTACCCACTGCCCATATAAGACTCGATAATAATTCATACAACAGGTTAACACCATTGTGAGGTTAACAAGGTGCTATAATTAGTAAATAGCCAGATACATACAAACATACATAAACTTCAAGACTAGTTACATAAATAATAATAATAATAATAATAATAATAATAATAATAATAATAATAATAATAATAATAAAAGCTTCAGTCACATTGTTTCCACTCTATTGTGTGCCCATGAGTGATGTTCGGTGCTTTTGAGATGTTAAAGGTGCTATATAAATATCTAGAATTCTAGATACATAAATACAGTAGTTGTCAACCCAATCCTTCCGTTGACAATCCTTCTGATTAAATCCTTGTTCTCTGTCTACTTAACGCCTATTTAACGTTCACCTTTTGAACACTAATTCTACGTATAAGTATAACCTGAATTAATCAGCAACACAGTTTAATATCTTCTAGTTTAATAAGAAACAAACAGACAGAACTCAATTCGATTACAACTCAACTAGTCAGCCACACTACTACAGCGAACATCGAATTCAAACTTCTCTAGTCAGCATAATTCTTCGCGCCGCCTGACACACCTGTCTTCTGTGCGCATAAGCGAACTCTAATAATATACATATAGCGCGCCGCTGCCGATATCGGCCGGCCGCGCGTGTCACTAAGACTAAACGTTATACATCTATCATATATACATATACACGTGAAACTAAAGTAAGCGCACTATATATATACGCTAATATCTCGCACTGCAAGACTGTACACAAAACTCAGTTCACATTACCTCCTTCCTTTTTCTGGAATTGAGCAAATTAAATTTCAAAATTTGCGAAATTACCAAAATACATGAAACATATATCTATATCTAAATAATTAATGAACAGTCTTACGATTACTTATAACCTTGACAAACAATCAGCAATAACATTCAATCTGCCCTTCTTGTACTTCACCTCAACATCAAAAGTTTGTAAGGCTAACGCCCAACGCACAAGTTTAGCAGACTTAGACATTGACTCAGTCAAATATGTAAGAGGATTGTGATCAGTAAAAATGAAAATTTTTGATCCAATTATAATTTCTTTTAACTTGTTTAAAGCCCAAACAATAGCATAGGCTTCCTTTTCCACAGTAGCCCATCTCTTCTGGGTATCAGTTAACTTCTGACTGATAAATGACACAGGGCGTTCTATTCCCTTGTCGTCCATCTGTGTTAAAACAGCACCGACTGCAAAGTCACTACTATCGCAGTACAAATTGAATGGTTTTCCCACTTCAAAAACATATAACACTACTTTGGATCGCACAGCCTCTTTAAGTAAATCAAATGCTTGCTGATGTTCAACAGTCCAATCAATCTTATCAGAAACACGTTTACTAGTTAAATCAGATAAAGGTTTCGCAATCTGTGCAAAGTCCTTAATAAACTGTCTGTAATAATTAAAAAATCCAAGCAGTTGCTTAACTTGCTTCTTAGTTTCTGGGATCTTCAAATTAGTCAAACTTTCAATTCTGTCTGGATTCATCTTTATCTTACCAGACCCAACCACATGACCGATAAACCTTACCTCACTCTTACCAAATATGCATTTTTTCAAATTTAAAGTAACGTTATGCAATCTCATTTGCATCAAAAATGCATCTAGATGCTGCAGGTGAACTTTCCAACTGTCAGAATGCACAGCAATGTCATCAACATACGGTTCTGCAAAGTCACTTATAGGCTGTAAAACTAAATTTATCGCCTTAACAAAAGTTCGTCCAGAATTTATCATTCCAAAAGGAACACGAGTAAATTCATACAGTCCATTATGTGTTACAAAAGCTGTCTTCCATTGATCAGATTGTTTTACAGGACAAGTCCAATAAGCACTTCGACAGTCCAAGATGGAAATCACATTAGACTTTCCAACTGACAATCGGCATAGGATATTTACAATCCACAGTGAATGAGTTAATGTATCTGTAGTCACAGGCAAGTCTTAAAGATCCGTCTTTCTTTTTAACAATAACCAAAGGGCTTGCCATTCTGCTCGATGATGGTTTGATAATGTTTGTTTTTAACATTTCTTTGATCTGACGTTCCACTTCTGATCGATAAATCAAAGGAATTCGATATGCTGCAAATTCCTTTTCACGAAATCCTGGTTTTAGTTCAATTTCATGTTCAACCAATGTACATAATCCGGGTTTTTCTGAAAATCTATCACAGTATTTGTTCAAGACTTTCAACAACTGTTCTTGCTGAGTTACTGTCAAATGGCTAATTTGTTCAGGATCGAGGTTAAGTGAATTCTTGTCATCTTGAACCTCATTCCTCATTGGTAATTCAACCACTGAACCAAAATCTTCATCTTCTTCAACGATTAGACCACAACTTAATGCTCGAGTAACATATTTTCTGATCTTGTTGGCGTGAATTATTTTTCGACCATTTTCACCCATATCGACTAAATAAGAGTACTTTGATCTTCGATGTATGATCGTACATGGACCATGCCATCGAGAAATAAGTTTGTTTGTTGACGTTGGATACAAAACTATGACTTTCTCACCAGCTTCAAATTCTTTGTGCTTTGCTCTCTTGTTATACTGATTCGTGTATTGTAATTGCTTTTCTCGAGAGTAGGATTCTGCAAACAATAATGCTTTCTCCATATTTTCTTTGAGTTCTTTTAAATACTTTTCTGGTTTAACTCCAACATGAGGTGGTAAGTTTATTTCTCTAGTCCAACTCTCTTTTAATATTGCCAATGGTCCTCTCGGAATTTTCCCATAGACAAGCATATATGGTGATACTCCAGTAGTTGCATTCGGCACTTCTCGTAATGCCCACACTGTGAAAGGAATTATCTTGTGCCATTTCCTCGGGTTGTCTATTATCACATGATGGATCATCTTTTTAAATGTCTGATTCCATCTTTCTACTAATCCAGCAGCCTCTGGGTGTCCTGGTGTGTCGAATCGTGGACTACAGCCCATTAAATCGAGAAATTCTCTTGTCAAACTGGCTGTGAAGTTCGTTCCTTGGTCACTTGTAATCACTGACGGTACACCAACGTTCATGAACAGTTCCGTCAACGCTTCACACACAGCCTTCGCTGTCAGCGATTTCAATAAGAAGATTGTAGGCCATCTGGTGCACGAGTCCACAATGCATAAACAATACTTGTGACCTGCAGCAGATACTGGATCGATCGGGCCAACGAGGTCCATCGTCATTCTCCTGAAGGCGACCTCTTCTCTTGAGACTGGAGTGATGGGCACTCTATCCATCACCAAACTCCTTGCCTTTAGTTGACACTTCTCGCAAGACTTACAAAATTTCACAATGTCTCTTCTCATCTTTGGCCATACAAAAGATAATTTTATTCGTTCTCTTGTTTTCTCTTCTCCTAGATGTCCTCCAAATACCGATTCATGCGCCAATTCCATCACTTTTATTCGTCTCTCTTTTGGTAACACTAGTTGATATATCGTCTGGTCTAATATCTGATATTTCTTATGCAATAAACCGTTGATCACACAGAATTCAGATTCTTTCTCTTGTGCTAACTTCCACCACGGCTTCAACGATTCATCATTTCTCTGTTGCTCTTCGAACTTCTTCGAATCGGCAATCTGCACCTTTTGTTCTTCATCCATCTCTTCATCTCTATACAAGTCTCCTATCCCCACATCACATTCATTGTCTTCTTCAGTTTCATTTAATGTGCCATTCTCGCATGCAGCCATCTCTTGCTCGTTCATCTCTGATGTTATACCATTTCGCGATAAGCTTCGTTGCTCATTACTGTCGTTTTCCTCATCACTTGAACTTTCAGTTTCACTCTTCTCATCAACATCTACCATTTCCTGTTTCCGACTCTGCGCTCTCGTCATTACATTTGCTCGTACACTCACATCTCCTTGTATCGTTTTGACCTTCATCTGTGGTACGGCTTTTAATTCGGCAATTATCTCTGGATGCAACAAGAATCTTTCTGTACTGCCCATCTTTGCAATACTAGCACACATCAAGGTGACATAAGGTGTAAGTGAACACTGGATTTTACGCGGAAATCCCTCTTCTTCCACGTCACTACCACACAGTCTAACATCGACTTTCACTAACTTCGCAGGAATGGCATCTCCTGCCACACATTGCAAATTCACTTTTCCAATTTGTTCCACCTTCATGCCTTCCAGTAATTCTTCACTAATCACCGGAATCTCTGCTCCCGAGTCGCTCAGTGCTTTGACTTTCACTGGCTCTTTACCGTCTACTGCACGAATTTCAACCTCGACATATTGCAAGAACGATTTCTTCAATATTCGACTGTCATCTTTTCCTATGACTTCTCTCTGAATTTCAGCATCCAATAGAATTTCTTTTTGAATACCACATTTCATTACTGACTTTACTTCAGTTTCTTGGTTTTCTTGACCCGTGGTTTGATTACCTGTATCACTAACCACTTGAATCAAATTCACCCTTGTGTGTTCTTGATTTCTGCTAGAACTAGCTGCTGCCACTGGAACTGGACAAAATTTAACCAAATGTTTGTCTGAACCACAGTTGTGACAACGCTTCACCACCATACCTCGTTGTTCATTGCCTTCATATCTCTTATACTGCGTAAACGATGTGTTGCCTTCCCTCTTGGCAAACGGCGCTGACGATTTGTTAAATCCCTGACGACCAAACGTCACGTCTCTGGTCTCATTGGGTACAGGGACACTAGCCTTGACTTCTTTACCTTTGAACTGATTCCCTGTTCCTGGATTACTTTTCCACTTTCCACTCTGGCTTTGGTTTACGGAACGTTGAGAAGGATAACTGTTTATATTTGGAAATGCAAACCCAATTCGATTGTTTACATGAATGTCTGCTAGGTCTGCCACTGCACTAGCTTGGAGACAGTCAGTTCCTTCCTTCGACAATACAAACTGTAGTGGACCTGGCGGTAAACATTCTTTCAGCTTATCCGCTACCAGCAAATCAAAGAGCGTATCATACTCTCTGTTCACGTTTCGACTTCTCACGTAATAGTTTAGCAAGTTCTTCAGTCTTGCCGTAAACATCGTATAAGTCTCTTCTGTCGTCTTCTTAGCATCCACAAATCTGGCTCTGTATTCTCTCGAGGTCAATTTAAATTCTTTTAATAAGTGCTGCTTGACTCTATCATAATTGTCTAGATCATCGTATGACAATCTATTCAGAACGGTTCGAGCTTTCGGCGTCATCAATGGTAGTAATAATTTAACCCAAAACGGCTTTTCCACAGCAAAACTGCGAAACGCGTTCTCGACTGTTTCAAAATATAATGGCACCTCCATCATATCAGTTGGCATTTGAGGCAATACATGCTTCATTGCATCACCTATTTTCTTAATTTTTGACACCAAAGTTTCACTTTCTTGCTGTTTCCTTCTTTCAGCTTCCCGTTCTTCTCTCATTTGCGTTTCTTTCAATGTCAATTTTGATTTCTCCAGTTTCAGACGTTCCTGTCTTTCTGTCTCTGCCTTTTCTAAACTTTCTTTCTGAAATTTGAGTTCTTCTTGTCTGATCTGTTCCGCACGTTCCAACTCTAAAGTTCGCGCTTTTTCTTTTTCTTCTTCACGCATTCTCTTTGCTTCAATCTGTTGCTGACGAACCTCTTCATCACTTTTTCTAGCTCTTTCAAATTCAATCATCTGCTCCAGTCTTCTTCTTTCAGCATCTTCTCTATCTCGTTTCAACTGTTCTAACTGAATCTCAAACTGATGCTTTTGCAATTCAAGTTCTGCCTTACGCACTTGTTCTGCTTTATCTTCTCTCTCTCTTTGCAGACGCAATTCCTTTTGCCTTGCAAGTTCCGCTTTCTCTTCTTTCTCTCGCTGCAAGCGCAATTCTTTCTCTTCTTTCTCTCTCTGCAAACGTTCTGCTTTCTCTTCTTTCTCTCTCTGCAGACGTTCTGCTTTCTCTTCTTTCTCTCTCTGCAAGCGCAATTCGTCTTGTCTTACACGTTCTGCTTCTTGTCTCAGCTCTTTCTCTTCCTGTCTAGTCATCATCATCCACTGCATCAACATCTCCATAGACATAGGCGCAGGAGGTTTTTCAATAGCCTTTTCTACGGCACCGCCAACGGCACCTTCTTCTTCGACTTCTTCTTTCACCCACACTTCGGCGAGTTCCTGCATCATGTCACCACGTGACATACCTTCTAATTGTTCTTCTTTAAAACCGGCTTTCAACAAACGCTGTTTTAGCCTTTCCGTAGACATCTTCTTAATATCTGCTTGTCTTTCAGCACTTAATTTCTCCATCTTACTTGTTTACTTTGGTGATTTCTCTTTTCAAAGAAGTCACGGTTTTTCTTGGTGTGTGAATCGATAAACAAACGGGATTTCTTTTGTATTTGTTCGTGGAAAACAACGAAATTTTTATACCGTTTTCTCGTGTTCCACCGTCGTTGATATCGTAGACACGTCACACAGCAACAACGCGTAAATTCTTTTATCACCGTCGTAGATTCTTCTAACACCGTTGTAAATTCTTTTATCACCGTCGTAGATTCTTCTATCCGCCGAAGGAGGTGATAACGTGAATTTTAATCCACCGTGAGTTTATATCCACCGTGAGTAATTATTCACCGTGAGTTCTTATCCACCGTGAGTTCTTATCCACCGTGAGTTCTTATCCACACCGACGCTGCCACCAATAATGTCAACCCAATCCTTCCGTTGACAATCCTTCTGATTAAATCCTTGTTCTCTGTCTACTTAACGCCTATTTAACGTTCACCTTTTGAACACTAATTCTACGTATAAGTATAACCTGAATTAATCAGCAACACAGTTTAATATCTTCTAGTTTAATAAGAAACAAACAGACAGAACTCAATTCGATTACAACTCAACTAGTCAGCCACACTACTACAGCGAACATCGAATTCAAACTTCTCTAGTCAGCATAATTCTTCGCGCCGCCTGACACACCTGTCTTCTGTGCGCATAAGCGAACTCTAATAATATACATATAGCGCGCCGCTGCCGATATCGGCCGGCCGCGCGTGTCACTAAGACTAAACGTTATACATCTATCATATATACATATACACGTGAAACTAAAGTAAGCGCACTATATATATACGCTAATATCTCGCACTGCAAGACTGTACACAAAACTCAGTTCACAGTAGTATTACTGTTTACATTAGATTACCTCACAATACATTACATTACTAAATAGAACACTGAAAATAACCACTCCAATCAGTATGTATCGTATCGTATTTGGATTTATGTATAGCGCCACTCACAGCTGTGTGTATGTGCACAAATACCGGTGCATGCCAGATGTAAGAAAACTATTTGGCACACAAGTATCACTCTACAAAGAGGTACAACGAAAATCGTTTTCACTCTGATTTCAATTTCAGCGCATCTACCAAAGGAGATTCTACAGTGTCGTGCTGTGGCAACCGAAATCAATTTCTCCTCGAAGGAACAGCTCAACAACTGTCGACTTGTACAATCCGTTCTCTTCAGGGATCAGTGCACTGAAGGTAAACCATTTATCAACATGTCCCAGACAGCTGCTTTCAGTATGGGCACGCAAGACTGATTCCTTCCTCCAATTAAGAACAAATATTTTGGCACAAAAACTGGCATAGGTCATCTTATTTCTATTATAATAATAATAATATTCATTTATTCACAAGCTCACTGACAAACCGCAGTAAGTTACATTGAAACATGACAGTACAATTGTCAAGATCTTAACTGAACGCACATCTTGGCAGCCTGATAGGCACCTGCTCATTTTACTGCTGCCCTCTAGGGAGTGGAAGGCCGAGTCGACCTAGAGGGGGCTTGGTGGGTATTGAACCACCCCCTTTTGAAGATCTAATGTTCTTCAGGCAAGAGTATTACCATTCGTCTATCCCCCTCCCCATTGCTGGCCTCTACCTTCACATCTTGAAGCTGCTTGTAATATAACAAATAGTACAAACTCTGTGTAAAATTTTATCAGTGTGACTAAATACAGTTATGTGGTGTTCTTTTGATTACTTTAACAGTGTGGAACTTTCGGTTTGGCTGCGTGATTCCGCATTCGACCAACACGTGGCAGCTGATCATGGAAGCTCATCCACAGACCTATCCAGCGGATGTCTTGTCGTTAGTAGCATTTCTGGCTTGCTTTAATTGCCTACCAGGGTACGATTTGTAGGAGAGGAAGGGTAACTTTAAAAAGGTATCCTGTCATTGGATTGTTGTGATCATGCTTATTTCTCTACCAAAGATCTTATAATTGTTCTCTACCAAAGATCTTATAATTGTTGCTTGGTCTCTGAGGATCTATACAGGTGTCTAAACATGTGTGCTTTACCTTTTATGCCCTCCCACTAGTTCAGACTATCTCTTAGCAGAAGTATATATTCCCAATAGATTTCCCTCCTGCCATAGTAGGTCTTTCCCAATTTACTCTTGCACGTTGGCAGTGGCGGCGCCAGACATCTTTTTTAACCAGGGCATATCCAGGGCAGTCATACAAGTAACCAGATTTATGGAGAGCACGGTAGCACGAGCTTAAATGGTGACCATATAAGATCGCACTACCACGTTCGCCATAAATCGCCCCTCCTCATGCACTATTATAGTTGACATTTGTAAAGCAAATTTTAACATTTCAGTGAATTTATATCTCAGGATATAATAAATATGCCCGAACAAATTCTGGACAAGACAAAAATTCTGGCAGGGCATCGACCAGGGCAAAGGCTTTTTTACCAGGGCATTTGCCCTGGTGTAGCACCGCCCCTGCATGTCAGTATCGTTTGGCTCCTTCGTGGGGCTTGGTAGCTGAATGGATTGAGTGCTTAAGGTGAAATGGAGAGAGTATGGGTTCGAGTGTTCACTCAGGCAGTCAGTCTGTAAGGACCTTGAGCAAGTCCTTCGGGCACAATTGCAGGGTTGTGTGTGCGCTTCTGAACTGTGGAAGAGGGCAATATCAAATATTGTTGTATATTAGCCATAAATTCCATCCTGGTGCATACTGTGGCAAAACTAGCCTTACTTTGCAAATTAAAACAAAATATTTGTCAGCCACACCTTGAAATAAAAATTGTTAAATATTGTTTCCGTTATGCATATAGCACATGCATCGCATTAAGTTTGTATCTAACTGGAATAAAAACACACAGCTACTCATGAAATACTTGATTTGCAGTTAATAATGGCTTGTATTGTGGAGTGTGTGGGGTTCAAGCCACCCCTGGGACAATCCGTTCACAAAGTTAGTCAAGGAAGTCCTTAATGCAGTCATCCAAAAAGTTAATTTATGCCTAGTCATCGATAACAAAAGTAGTAAAAGAAAGAGTAAGTGAATAATCTTTAAAATTGTGCAGAACTTTCCAGCTTGTTTAGCAGAATGTGACACTACAAACATTGTATGTTACTTTTTGTATCCTTTTCTAGGGGCAAGGTAGTCATTTACACCGTCCTTTACGATGATGACTTACCAATTGCCAGTTCCAAGGTTCGGCTCTATTACAAGTGATGTTTGAAACTGTCTGCTCCTAAGCCCCTAAATTAAGAAACTATGAGTATAATAAAGCAAGTCTTGCTGCTTGGGATTCTAGAATGCTGAATCGATTGTTTCAAGAATTGTAAACATTCCTGTTCTGAAAAACTCTCCAACATTTGCAAAGAATTTTGATCATACTTTAACTATCAAGCAGATGTTTAAGCAGAATGTTTATTTACTGTCCAGTAATCCATGTTTTATCTTTCTTAATTTACATCAAACCATCTCCATTTTATTCATGGTAGATTATACCATCTCGTTTGTCCATATGGTTGTGTTGTTGTCTTGTGCATTTGTTTTGTTATGTTTAGTTGTTAAATAGCAAATTTTCATGTTATATAAAAAACAGAAACGAGTGGAAGGAATTTTGTTATACGTTTACTTCTGAAAGAAATTGAAATAGCCTTAATTAAATTTTTATATGTTTTAGTTTGTTTGAGATGCCACATGGCCGTGGTGGAAAAAAGTTTTAGAAATTTTATTTAATTTTGTCTGCAGCATGAAAAACAACTCCAGCATTCTTGGAAAGACAAATAAAGATTTTCTATTAAATCTGCAAACAAATTCATCGAAATCACAAGTTACAAAACACTAATGTAATGTAAATGTACGAATCACAATGCATCATTATTCAGTATTTAGCATTACAATTACAATAAAAATTAGCAACACTTGCTCCTGCTGAAATCCATTTGAAATAATAGTTGAAATTATACTGCTATATGTTGAAGATAAAAATGTAACAAGAAATGTAAAATTACAAAAAGGAACTCCATGGTTAAAAGTAGGCTATCTATACATGCCAGGGCATAAAGTCCTGTAGAACAGAACTGGTCTTTATCAGTTACGGTATGCTTATTGGTACTCTCCAGGCCACAAGAAAGAATTTTTTAATTCTCTACTGCTAAAACACTTACTCGAAGTCCTCTAGTTCAACCTCATCCCACGTAACTTGACTCACTTGATTCACTCTCAAATCACACCTCTTGCAGAAACTTAATGACTCTAAGTCCACTGTCCATAAAAGGAGGTTCTCAGACGACAAAAACCCAACTGAACACTTAATATATTTCTGCCTTGAGTTTCATGTATGTATATTTACACCCCTTCTCGCACGAGTGGTTCAATGCATCTCGTGGTTAAACACAACACACTGCTGAATCAGCTAAGTAAAATTAACACATATACATGTAAATATTCAAATACAGTAAAATTTCAGTACTTGAGAAATCATAAAAGTGTACACCATGCATTCGTTACTCTAGACAAAATATACACACACATGTCAAACTTCAGCAAAAGGGACTAAACATGTACAAATACGAAACAACTTTACAAAATCACGCTTGAAACGAGATCCTGCAACTATATGTATGCTGAAAAAGCCTATTGTGTATATATTGTATCCACATGTTCAACCGTCAATAACTAATTCCAAGCGTTTCGTTCAAATTGTGATTCTTTGAGCATGTGAAATAAAAGCCAACAAGCTTAAATATATCTTGATTGTAATATGTTATGTTTCGTCAAAGCTTGAGGTTTACAGATAACAAGGAATCAAATGTTCAACAGTCTACTTCATTTCAATTGCTCTGACAGAGTGCTTCAAAAACGATAACACTAACTTCAGTTAACAGATGTGCCTCAGCCTTTATCTAACGTGAAAGTATGGATTTTCAGATTATAATACTGATTAAACAGACCTAAACAGTAGCACCTTGAAACTAAAGTAGAGATTTCATTGACACTGCAAAATAGGATCAAAATTTATTCACAATATGAAGAAATGAGTAACTCTCTGTAAAAATACCTGTTTTGATAATTTGTATGAAAATAGCCTACTGATTACTTAACTACCACTATTCTACTGGCCTACTAATAATGGATACACATTTGTTATTTACATGAATTGATCCAGAAAACCTCTTCACTCACTCAGCTTTCATAACATCTATCCAACAGCAATTTAAGGGAATCTATCAGTGTACAGCGACATGCATACACCTACTAAAGTTTACCATATGAGTGGGATTATCTGGACCAGCCAGGAAAATTTGTCTTCTGCCCCACCTGAAGTGCTGAGGCAGTTTCCTGGTACCGGAAGCTGAATGCACTTAAACTGACTTGCCTTTCCCAAATATTACAAGCTACAACCTTCTATCCACACACTGTCAGATTACTTTATAGAATAAAAAAATGAATAAAAATTCTAAAATCAGCAAAAACCAGGTCCTTCAACTGCACATGTATAAGGCATATCTTACTCCTCCAGCAAATAAACTGATGCACTCAAGGAGCATCTGCAGAGCATATAGTACAATGTACTAATACATGTTATCCGATAATTCAACCAATCCAGCTACATATCAAACACATCCGGTGTTTGTGCACAGATGCACACCGCTCATTAACAATTAACCTAAATGATGCTGCTTTATTCCTGATCATACAGGATTCCTTGTTATTCACAACAATGGAAGCAGACAATTGGCGTTAGAAGTCTGAATAGCCTATATGAGAACCATCATGAAAACGGTGAATGCCACGCAAGAAAATCCAATATATGTGCGATGTAACATTAAAATCAGTGCCGGCCTTAGGGGTGTGCGAACCGTGTGGTCACACGGGGCCCGCAAATTAGAGGGGCCCAAAAAGTCACAGAAAATTAACATGAACAAGACACCCTAATACTAATATTATGGATTCGATTAAATCTTCTCTCTTGTCAATGAAATAAAAGTCAACTTCCTCTATATCCCAGAATTCTAGTGTATAGTTAAATTTGACCTCTTGTACTTGTTAACAATCTCACCTTGTCACCTTGTGCTGTCAACTCCTGGAGCTCTAGCGATCGCCATGACACACATTCTCCATTGCTTCCTATTCAAAGTCAGGTCCCTTAGTGCTTCCAGATTCATGCCAGTTACATCGTGAATCTCATCCATCCATTTCTTCCTTGGTCGACCCCGTCTTTTTTTCCCCTCACCACAAGCCAACATCATTTCCTTTTCTAGCCCATCATTAACAATCTACTAAAATGAAATGATTAGCAATGACAAACAATTTGACTTGTGTCATGTGGGGCCCTTACAGTTTACTCTGCACGGGGCCTGAAATATCCTAAGGCCGGCACTGATTAAAATTGATAACCTACATAAGTGAAATGAAAATACATTGACTTCAGAAATAAGAACAGAGTAATTACAATTAAATTGAAAAGTACATTGAAACGTACATTGAAAAACGCCTATAATTGTGCGGAAGTTAAGCCACCAATCAATTTATGCAGAAATATTTACTCAAAATGCTTGCAAACATAATTTCGCTATCAACAGCATTGGCCAGATTTGGAAAATCTGTAGAAACGAGAAATTGCTCAAGTTTTGAATTCCGAATTTCAAAGCTTAGCTCCAAATCACTTATTGTGTTAATCACTCCGGCTTCATCACGAAACGATGGTTCTTGGTTCTCGACTATTTGAATTAAGTAGAGGACTTCTTTCGTTGACATCATCATAATTAGTTTCTAGAAAAAAAAATGCAAAATCATCAAACAAACAGTTTAACCTGAATTCTACTAACAGATAAGCCTAACTGTAGATAACATTACCTAATGCTAAGAATTATAACCCTAACTAGTGCTAATCATAACCAATGCATGTACTAACAAATACTACACCGAATCATTGATGCTAACCCTCACTAATACTACCTAGGCAATGCTAACCCCAAACCATGATCTTGCATCACAACATTCCACACACTATGAATTGACTTTCTCTAGAAAGATAGATATCTTCTTTTGGCCAGGAATGTTAACAAGCACTTCTATCAGTGCTTGAAGACTTCTTTCCTGCAAAGCCGAGCTGGAAGTGCTTCACAACACATGTTTCGATGCGGCAACAAATAAACTTTTGAAATAAATTAAATAAATGAAAGCAATTTATTATTAATTAGTAAATTGTACAGCGCCATTGTCTAATTCCTTCTCTGTCGCAGGACCCACTGCATGGAACAGTCTTCCCGACCATGTGAAGAATATGCCATCTCTGGAGACATTCAAATCACAGCTCAAGACCTATATTTTCAAACAATTATATGATCACTGTCATTGATATTTTTAACTCGTGTACAGCGCCCTTTTCTTCTGCCTCTGCTGTGCTACGGTGCTATACAAATCGTCTCATTGTTATTATTAAGGCTTCATGCAATGGTGCACCGAAACCAAGTCGTAATCAGGTTAACAACAGCATGTTAACCATCTACATTTACACTGACTCCTATTGTGGACCTTACCCTGACCTGTAAAATTTAGACTGCTTCTCCAACAGATTATGGCTACAGTTTGACAAGAAGTTGCCAACAAAAGCAGCTTTCTGCATGATCATGACAGCACTACATTAGAGATTTACGAACAGTCAATTTACCTCTTTCCGGGTCGAAATCATCTGTACTTGGTAATGTGGGATGAATCAGTTTGTCCTTGCACAGCATGGGTCGGAATAATATGTCATTGTAGATTAGCATCCCGATGAACAGCAGGACAAAACCAGTCAACTGGAGTAGGAATGAACGATAGTTGAACGGCTGCCAACCGATGCCAAGTGTTATCGCCCAAATGATGACAGTTCGACCGCTGTCAAGCACCATGCGCGTCGTTGCACTCATCTTCTTGGTTATACTTATGCCGCTGAAGTTGAACACCGCAATACTCAGGATGCAGCCTAGGAAAGGGGCAACAGAGAAGTGAATCAATATCCAGAGAACTGAATTGGACCGTACTAGCACAATAAATATATTGCAACAAATCTGCAAATGAAACTGGACTGTAATCTGTACTATGGCACTTATCCACAGTATTAATATTATTAATCTCCGTCCCATTTGCCCGTACTGCTATGATGCAGACCCGCGCCTTCTCGGTGGTCAGCATAGCCTTACGATATCTTGAAGTTTACAAACAAAAAGGCAAAAGGTGAAATAAAATAAAAGTTTTTCATACCAACAGTTGCAACCACTATCTGCCAGTTGTTTCCCATCTGTGCAAAGGCGTCAAACACATTTTCCAGACGGCCATTGGGATCGGTTGAAAATGGCTTTGGGGCGTGTATGTAGTACATAGGAACGAGCAACACGGTCAGAATGAGAAACCCAAATAGACCTGTGAACAAAAGACACATCTGCAGATCAATGCAAGCCATATCTCTAAATCTTGAATACCATGACACCCTACACCTGGTGGATATGTAATTGCTCTCATATTAATTTAGCATCTTTGTAGGGCATCATATAAATAGGTAGGATCATACATGCACACACATACATACATACATACATATATATATATATATATATATAAGTATACATACATATACATACAGAATTACACATATACATGTATACATACTTTTTTGTATTGCATTTATGCATTTATAAAGCGCCTCTCGCTTTAAACATACATGCATACATACATAAACATACATGCATACATACATAAACACATACATACATGCAGGGCATGGAGATGGTTGAATGGTAATATGTTGGCACGAAGATCAGAAGAACAAGAGTTCGATACCCACTCACTAGCTGCATAAAGGTTGACTCAGCCTTTTCACTCCCTACACCCCTAGGGTGCGACTGCAAAGTGAGCAGTGGGACAGATGGGCACCTTGCAGGCTGCCATACTGTTAAATTCGATTCCTGTTAAACTTGTTATCATCTGTTACTACTATGTCATGTAATCTTACTGCGTACTTGTCAGTTTGAATTTAATAAACAAATATTATTATTATTATTATTATTACTATTATTATTATTATTATTATTATTATTATTATTATACACATACATGCACATATATACACATACATACATACATACTGTCACTTTTCGTGAGGGACACTGTGATAATCAGTACCGGTAGTTCACTACAGACATAGCTGAACAGTGTTTAAAAAAGCTGTATTCCATTACAGAAAATTATTTATTATTGTTATCATTATGACATTTATTATTATTATGAAAGTTTATTATCATTGTAATGTACTGTAACTAGCCTTAAAGTTTGTTTATGTATGTTTATGGCTATTTATATAGCACCTTGTTAACCTCAAAATGGTGCTAACCTGTTGTACGGATTATTATCCAGTCTTATATGGGCAATGGGCTCCATACAAAATTCTATAGCACCTCTCAAGCCCCTCCCAAAAGTATTATCATCATTGTTTCTTATGTTAAACCCATTGGTTAAGTGTAGTCTTTCAAGGTAGAAAAGAACTGTCTACAGACTTTAGTATCATAATTATTCTCACTATCAATTACAATATCGTTATTGATTAGTATTACTATTTTTATTTCATAATTATCACTATTGCTTATAATGTAAGAAATTCAGACCTTCAAGTCCCACCACGAGAAGCGGAGGAGCATTGAAGCGACCGACGTATTTCTCCTCAATGACCATCTGTGAAGCAGTGACAACCTGGGCCATAATGATAAGCAGGTCGCCTGAAAAGAAAAAAAAACACTTTCACTTTCACTGACCTAAGTACTAACGACATGGTTCAATTATGACTAATGTCTGTCTGGTGACCTACAGGCTCAACGAAATCCTGGACTGAAAATTAAAATACTTTGGACAAATTTTTCTTTGACTTGGAAGATAAAAAATGGCACACAATATTAAAAAAATCCCAGCACAAGAGGAACAGTCCTTAACCCTAGCCCAGAGTGGCAGCGATAAATATGAAGTGCTAAAGTGACTTCATATCTTAGCCTCCGTATATGACGGCGGCAGGACTGGTCAGGACTGGCTCATTATAGCTGAGTCAGTTAGGAGGTAAAAGTGAAGCAGAAACCTCAAACAAATTCTGCAGTGGTGGGGATTTTAGCCCCATAACTCTAGACTTACACAAACTACTAGACTACAGAGCACTATGATGTCAAAGTAGTAGCACAAATAAATTGAAATTATGGACTTGGTCCCACATCCAGGGCCTTTTCAAAGGCCCTTCAAAACATACCTGGCAAATACTAGATGCCATACCTGCAATGATGCCATTTGGATCTGTGTTCGCAGTTGCACTGCTGTTGAAGATAATGTCCGAGGTGCCGACGAGCACCAGGCCACAGATTATGCTTACCATTCCGAGCCACTGGTATGGCTGGATGACGCGGTTGTTAAAGGCTACAGACAGCAGTGCCGTGAAAATGATTACAGCACCTGACCAGAAGAAAAAAATGGCAAATAAAAAACATCTGACAGAAACGTCAATTGGTACGCCCAGAAGTTTCTTTGAGGTGGCTCTATATAAATGTCCGCTTACATCACATTACATAAATTAGCTTTGACAAAGCATGCATGCATGCATGCATGGGTGAATGGATGTATGTATATATATGTATGGCATTGTATGTATGTATATATGTATGTTTCAAGCACATCAGGCCCTTAGCCAGCCATCCGTCCATCTGTTATTTGGACGGGTGAAAATTATTTTAGACGTGCGTAAATGTGTTCATGATTCTCCTCCAGCACCATCCAGCTTCTTCTCTAGAACCACTGCGAGCATTCAGATGACAGTTCTTTAAGGAGCAGAGGTTGATATTAGGCTCTGCAAACAGCATAGGGGCATTGCAGTCAGACTCGTACGGTCACAGCTTCGGGCAGTCGCGACTTCATAATGCTCACGGCGTTGGACAGTCACAACTTCGAATGCTCTTGGACAGGCTACTCTGTATTTCTGGCTAAGGGCCTGATGCATGTATGACATGTATATAGCTGCTTTTTTTGTAAAGTGCCTTTTAAATTTTTAATAGCCTCAAAAGCACTGCAATATTTCATGAATTCATAACTAAAATTTCAAACGTAATCCAAAAACGCTCAGAGAACAAGAAATATCAGCACCAGTTGGCTTCTGAAAACATGTAAAGACCAGGCAACGGATTCCCATCTAAGGTTGACATGTGATAGAAAAGAAGTTACTTACGTGTTACAAAACTCCCCTCTGTAGGTATGAATGATGTATGCATGCATTTAAATGTGTATGCCTGTATGTATCAATGTAAGCACGTAAATGTTCAGATACAATAAAATACAATCTCTAGACACTTAACACAGCACCTTCTAGTACCTCAAAAAGCACTGCATATGCAGTAATGGCAAATTTCATCAAGAACAAAAAGGTCAACCAATGAAGCTCACATAACTCAAAATGGCTTGTGTAAACAAACATACCCCATCCAACATATTCTCGTTTAGTCTGAAACAAGACTTATGAGGTCGAATTGCGGCTTGAGCTCCTCCGCCTTCTCTTCCTCTGTTCCGGAAATGCCTGAAATCCATTTTATTTGCTAGTGATAGCACTGACTTGGACTGGGAGAACCAACCTCAGAATTGCTGAGTGGAGTTTTTATAAATGTTCTATTACAATTACAGTGTTAGACACCTCACCTCTGAGCATCTGAAAGCTGGAAGCATAGGTGAGAGTGAGACCAATATAAACGGTGCTTGTCGCAACCATGTCACAGACGGCAGGCAGCATGAAGACGAGGCACCTCGACAGAGGCATCGATGGTCCAACCGCCTCTGGATCTTGACGCCGACTCACAAATCGATGGATGATGTACGCGACAAGGCACAATGATTCGCCAATGAACATCGCTGTGCCCTGGAAAATGATGTGTGAATTTCGTATGAATTACATGGATATCACTTCACAGCCACTGCTGTTTCTTGCCATTTGCTTTAAAGCCCTAGGTTTTAGGTTTGGCGGTTTCCCTCGTAGAATGAAGTGACCAACGACTGTAGGCGGTTCAAGTAAGCATCTGTCGGCCAATGGGCGTTGATTTCATTTTGGTTTACACATCTTACAAGCATAGGCTGCTGAATTTAATTATATGCATAGCCTAGGCAACATCGTCCGCTTTGTGGAATGGAGGCGAGGCGCAGGGACGGTCGGTCGATCGGTGGTAGCCCCCACCCTAGGCCCTTCACCCTCCCTCTGGCCTACCCCGATCAATTGACCACTTGTATATATAACCGAGCTTTGGGTCGTAAACCTGTATATAAATGCCAGCTGTTGATGCTGTCACCGTTGCCTTATTATACCCGGAACACTAAAGACAATAAGCTGTATTTCATATTCTAAGAATTTGCACCAGTATCAGATGCTAATATACAGCCTAAGGAAGAGAGACTAGGTCACATGCCAAATTATGCTAATGAACTTAGGAAATGAACTTAGGAAATGTCCTTTCACAATTGAGTCTTGGTTTGCAGTACTCATTCTAGTTTGAATTTCGCTGCAGCAGAGTTGAGCTTCGTAATTTCTTCACTTCATAGCCATTTTAAATCGCATAGTCGATACAGCTTATATCTCGTGTCTGTATATTATATTATTATCTTATTTCAGTAGTGGACCTTATAGTAGTATAACATTGTATTTCGTTAGTGGACATATATTAGTATCATTATATCGAACTATTTCCAAAGATGGATGGAGACTACGCTGTACCAACGACACCGACTTCAGGTGTTGCAGTTGGCAACATGCGAACATTTAAAAAACGGTTGTCTGATGGATCTACCAAGAGTTATAGCTACCCTTACGTTTCTGTAAGGAAACATTTTGAATTAACTTTTACAACCGACAGTGATAAACTTAAATTTGAGCAAAAATGTGAGGACATTCGCTTGGCGTTGGGAGTAAAAAGTTTGAGAGAAGTTCTGGTGAAAGTCATAATGGATGTTGACACCAATAAGCTCTCTTCTGCAACTCAACATCCGCAGCAGACACTCACGATGTCTTCAGTCACGGAAGAAGTAAGTGAATCAACTTCACTGACTGATCCAGCATCTGTCACAGCAGCAATATCAGCAGCTCCAGCAACAGCTTTGGAGACTGCACATGAGAATTTTGTTGGGCAGTGCTCCAGCATTGCCCAGTTGATCGACACAATCTCACAACATTCATCCACATGTGTGACGCCGTATTCAGTGAAGTCATGGACACACAGTGGTCATGTGCTGTCGGTGGATATGGAGTGTGCGAAAAAACACTCCTTTCAGTGGAGTTCCTCATCCACAATAGACAGCGAGCGGAAGGAATTTGAAGTCAACCACCGAGTGATGTTGAGCTACCTGGCCTCTGGTATGACACCCATACAGTACGAGCGCTTTAGCGACTTCAGTCGGTTTGGACTATTGTCAGACCTTTTCCGCAGGAGGAATATGGTTACATTTAGTGCCATTTCTGAGAACCTGCGAAAGCAATCTATATTTGGCGCTAGAGCGCAGGAGTCTTCACTGTCGCCTGATGGAGCTATCTCTATAATGACTGACGCACGACATCATTGTAGACGAAATAGTTATCACACCGACCATGTTGCTATCGGGTTGAAAACTCACAAAGTCGTTGATATTCAACACATTAACGGGAATGATGATAACTGTTCACAGCGTCACGAGGCAGTGGGATTCGACAGGATGTACGAGAGCCTGGATCTCAGCAACATTAAAGTTGCCCATCATGTGCATGATCGAAACATGACAATCAACAAGCGCCTACGTGAGAGGAAGCAAGCCAGGAATTCCAATGACCGCTGGCACTGCACCCGTCCTATAACAGCCGGGGTGAAAAAAATTGGGCAAGGAGCACAAAAAAACATTGGAAAAACATGGCATCCCGAGCTTTCTGACAAGGGTGCTGCCATTCGAAACCACGTCTATTGGTGTATGGACAATTGCAATGGAGATGCCCAAACCCTGCGTAAGCTCATAGAATCATGCATCCCTCATTTTCAGAACAACCACAGCAAGTGCCATGAAACTTCCCACTGCAAAGAGCCGGGGCATATGATTGAAGTTCGAATTGTTTCAAATGAGGCTGCAATTACAATGCTCCAGGACTTTCTTCGGTCGTTGGTAGTGTACAAGCACGCTGAAGATTATGTCAAAGGCCACGACACATTTTATGTGGAAAGTTTTAATAACGTTTGTCTGATCTATCTGGATAAACGGATACACTACGGGAATTTAATGTACGAGCTGCGGAGCAATCTGGCTGTCTTGGACTGGAACGAACACGTCGACAGACCATACACGTCTATATGCACGACTGTTCGTTCGAAAAACCCACGTCGCCAAATCGGGAAAAAAGTGTATCGGCGCAAGACCTACGTATTTGTTGAGAACATTTGGAATTTGTACATTGCCGTGTGGTCAGCATCTAAAGCAATATCGGAGTCTGTGACAGAAACTTCTGCAGATAAGGAGACCTGCCAGAGTGAAATCTCTTCGGACGAATCCGATGACGACCAATTAGGAGACAGTGAGAGCTTTTCAAATGAAAGCAATGCACCCTACACAGTAGAATAACCGTAAGAGCTGTGACAATATTGTATGATACACTAAAATCAAACATATCAGTGCTACATAACCATCAACCGTCATTACACATAACCACCTTAGCATTCTGCTGTCTACTCTGCTTGACCTCCCCGGATTTTGGCCTGGCATAGGACAGAGAGATGTGTGGCAGAGCTGATGTGTGGCAGAGCTGACTGCTATCACACGCGTCCACAGGTGGCGGATAGTGGAACGACCTCTAGAAATAGAGGTCAGCTGCGAAATAAGCAGGGTTATATCTGACGAATAAGCAGTCGCGGACCAACAGCGGCAAGGCTAGTAGGGCACACTGTAGAAAAAGAGTGGCATTTTGCTTGACAACTAAAAGCTGCAAATATCCAATAACAGCCTTGTGACATGGGAGCACATGACTCAATTTAAATAAGCCTGATGACCCTCTGCCTAGCGGGCATGTGTTCATCACCAAGACTAGGTCCACAGCGGAAAACTGTGGTTGATGCCACGAAGGGCATCCGATCTGTAACAAGATGCTCCAATCTGTATAAAAATGAATCTGTGGCTTACCCCCCCTCAACGAGGTCCTAATCCAAGCAAGAAAAAAAGAAGATTGAACGGACAAGGGACTGTGGCCATTGCAAAATTGATTTGACATAGCACTTATGAAAAACCTAGTCTCCGTAACGTGGTTTTCGTGTGGCGCCGAGCAATTGAGGGCAATTCAGGTTTAAATCCACCTCTGAGTAGGAATCTTGAAGAGGCGCTATATAAATTTAAAATGGGGGAATGTTATGTTACATTGAATCATAGCTATGACAGGTGTACATAAGCAGCTCACAATCGATAAAATTCTGCTTTATGTCAGAAAGTAAGTGTACAATAAAAATCTCTCTGTCTAAACAAAGTCCGGCGAATTATCCAAAGTATCAATGTTACTCCCACTTGTGGCCCATGTAAGGCGTGCCTGTTGGATTCGGATACAACGATCTCACTTTTCGCACTACGCAATCTGGCATTATTTCCCGCATGTGAAGTACACCGTTCGATTCCGTTAGTTTCTTGGCCAGATATAATGGGCTCGTCCACCCACCCAAGTTGCAAATGATCTTCCAATATTTTCCATAAATTACTCTTCGTATTGGACTGTTAGCTGCATGCGCTGCTTGTCCTCCGCCAAGCCAACCTGGAGATGCAGAACCCACGCACGGAGAGAGAAAACAAAGAGGACAGGCGCCTTCCGATTGATTATTTTCACCCTGCAGCTGCAAATGATCAGCTGACACTTGAATGTCATGACTGTTTTGAGCCTCAATTTCTGACTCTGTACTATTTCCATTGGACGCGACCAAGACCTCCTTCGAAGCGGCATCCATACAAGATTTTCTTCTCTTTGGTGGTTCCAACTCTGCAATTGGAACAAAGGCAGTTTCGATTGGTTGGAGATATATTTATAATGTCATCAACATACAATTAGCTCTTTCGACTTGACTTGAACGACAGCTTAGCTGGGTTATGCATATGTTTATTGTCTTATTACATATCGTAATAATAATAATCATGGTAATTTTAATAATTACATTTTTAATTGGCCATTTATTATCATTACTGCTGTTACTGCTGTTCACATCAGTTGTCATTATACTAACATTGCTGATGTTATTATTACTATGTATTTCTATAGCATGGTTTGAGCTAAATATTTGCAAGGATAATAAATGCAATTTAATTTAATATTTATAAATCTTAGTTCAATCTTATTTGCGCACGTATAGCGCTACCTGAAGAACAATAGGGCCTACTTGTACAGGGTTCACCACACAAAACAATTTATACAATTTCAGTATATATATATATATATATATATATATATATATATATATATATATATATATATATATATATATACGCATCGTCTTCATAATTACCAATTTTTTCAAAATTCCAGTTGTTGTGAGCAAAAAATGCCCGTATGGCTTCCTCTTGATCGCCATCTACCACAATAGTAAGTTCGTATTTGTTCATGGCAATCTAATCGCATATAGAAACTACAGACTTGTTTCTCAACCCTGTAAGTATCTTCATAGCAATGAACTCCATAGTAATATGAGTGTATGGGGGGGTAAATTTGGATAATTGGAACAACTTGTATACATTCTAGAAGTACAGGTATGACCTCTAGCCAGCTTACCTGGCTTTCGTATACACAAATTAGTCGACCCACAGCTCGGTTATATATATACAAGTGGTCAATTGATCGAGGTAGGGCCTGTACGGGGTATGCCCTGTCGGGTCTAGTCTGCCCTAGCGATGCATCTCCATCCATCCGTCCGACCGCTAGAGGGCCAGAGGGAGGGTGAAGGGCCTAGGGTGGGGGCTACCACCGATCGACCGACCGTCCCTGCGCCTCGCCTCCATTCCACAAAGCGGACGATGTTGCCTAGGCTATGCATATAATTAAATTCAGCAGCCTATGCTTGTAAGATGTGTAAACCAAAATGAAATCAACGCCCATTGGCCGACAGATGCTTACTTGAACCGCCTACAGTCGTTGGTCACTTCATTCTACGAGGGAAACCGCCAAACCTAAAACCTAGGGCTTTAATAAGGGACTAAGGATTTACTTATGGATTACGTTATACTATGTTTTTGGAACATAGGGATTATTAACCGACGCCATAATAATATATAAATGTCTGCTTACATCACATTGCAAAAAATAGCTCTGACAAAGCATGCATGCAGAGTTAATGGATGTACGTATAGATATATGTATGGCATTGTATGTATGTATATACGTATGTTTCATGCTTGTCAGGCCCTTAGCCAGCCATAATAATAAATTTGTCATAAAGATGCCAAATTAAAGTGTTAATCTTCTACCACAGTTAGTATCATATGAAACATCTGCGAAAACATTGGAACTCATAAAATTAGTCACTTTCTATTGCTTTCTATCAAACATACTTCAATCATTTGCTTTTCAACAAAAAATTTGCCATCTTAAATTTACTTTTTCATTTGTAAGTCGTCTCTAAGTAAGACAGGTAAATAAGTAAGTAAAAAGCAATTCATCGAGGCAACTTTCATCAACTTGCCTGTACAAAGGGATGGACATATGGTCTTGGCTTGTCACATTCTCCTAGGCCACACGCAATTGACATATCTGCCCATCTAAAAATCAACATATTAATATTAATATTAATAACAGCACCAGTATTTATATTATTATTATTATTATTATGTATTTATTACATATGTAACGACCAAACATCAATCGACGGCGCTGAGAAATAGCAAGTGAACTCAGTGAAGGACTTGATTAAGGTCCCTACACAGTAAACATCTTGAAGGGAGGCTAGAACCTGTACTCACTGCAGTGCAAGGCGAGCACTCTAACCAATTGGCCACCGTGTACCGCAATGCCAGCCTTAACGATAAGGCTGGCATCAGTTGAAGACATTAAGAAATTTCATATCAGTGACTTGATCTTTCCTTCCCAAGTTTATAAGCTCACTGCCAGTAGTCTTGGTCACATTATTACTTAGTCTTGGTCACATTATTACTTAGTCTTGGTCACATTATTACTTAGTCTTGGTCACATTATTACTTAGTCTTGGTCACATTATTACTTAGTCTTGGTCACATTATTACTTAGTCTTGGTCACATTATTACTTAGTCTTGGTCACATTATTACTTAGTCTTGGTCACATTATTACTTAGTCTTGGTCACATTATTACTTAGTCTTGGTCACATTAGTACTTAGTCTTGGTCACATTATTACTTAGTCTTGGTCACATTATTACTTAGTCTTGGTCACATTATTACTTAGTCTTGGTCACATTATTACTTAGTCTTGGTCACATTATTACTTAGTCTTGGTCACATTATTACTTAGTCTTGGTCACATTATTACTTAGTCTTGGTCACATTATTACTTAGTCTTGGTCACATTATTACTTAGTCTTGGTCACATTATTACTTAGTCTTGGTCACATTAGTACTTAGTCTTGGTCACATTATTACTTAGTCTTGGTCACATTATTACTTAGTCTTGGTCACATTAGTACTTAGTCTTGGTCACATTATTACTTAGTCTTGGTCACATTAGTACTTAGTCTTGGTCACATTATTACTTAGTTCTGCATTTATTAAGCACCCGTATCCAATGATTAACCATCAATAGGTGACACTAAGCAACTGTCCAAAGTCCTTAAATAGTAAACCGTCCTAGGGGAGACTTAAAATCGCACACTACAATTCGAGTTGAGTGCTGTAACCAATCGGCTTCCATGTCACATTTCACCACGTGTAATGCTTTGCACTGGCTTCCTGTTCAACAGAGGAATTATTTCAAATTGCGGCTCATAGTTTATAAAACCTTTGAACTCTTGCCAACCACGATATTTAAAATCAATCCTTATTCCCTAGATTTTTCATTATGCAACCAGATTATCTGGCGATCCTTCTCTGGCCATACCTTAAAGCGGACAGAAAGATCAAGTCATTGGTGAATGAGCTTCATTAAGGCGGGACCTAGATTCTGGAATTCTCTCCATGTATCGGTCTGTTCTTCTCCTCAGTTGCTTGCATCATTTCGTTTTCAACTTAAGACTCACCATTTTCAAATTTCTTATCCACCAATGGCTGCCTCTCAGCCTTATTCAACTGATCTTCTGGAGGTTGAACCGATTATGGCTTGGTTTTGGTGCACCATCGGTTGAAGCCTTGAGTCATATAAGTTACTAATCACAATTACCATAAGCCACCAGAGCCAAGTGGAGAATAAAAGGAAAACAAGCTGGACAGAAGAAAGAGATACATGTATCCTGGTATCAACAGATTAACAAGGTACTCGCCTTGATCTAGGGCGTCTAAACCTGGGAGGGGTAATGACACATCTTGTCCCAGTTCACAAATCAGTCAACAGTAGCTGGTCATGTGATGCAACCACATACGACCTAGGCTCATGGTATTAACAGATTAACAAGGTACTCGCCTTGATCTAGAGCGTCTAAACCTGGGAGGGGTAATTAATGACACAGCTAGTCTCATTTTCACAAGTCAGTCAACAGCAGCTGGTCATGTGATCACAGCCACATGTGACCTAGGCTCAATGCCTGTCAAATGAGTGATTTTTAGGTCACAGAGTGCATAAAAAACGTGGGGCTGTTTGCAACACAGTGCACAAAGGTATGAACACATGATGTGATAATATAACCCATTATAAATTTCGTTGCATATTCACTGTGTCCCACTCACGACTGCATCTAAACTAGTGACAATCATCCCTAGGGGATTGGGTAGTGCTGGCAAAATGACAGAGGAAAGATTTCGCATTATTGGCTTAGGGAGATAGATGCCCATGGCTTGATCAAGGTCATCCTCAAATGGAAATCAGAGTTGGAGAAAGAAAAAATGAATGGTTCAGGATGCTAGATGTTTGGTATGCAATGACTCAGTAAAGTTAAGGGTGTTTGATTGACAGGTGTTTGGTGGTAGAAGGATGTAACACATGTGTCTCAATAATAACTGAACGTGAACTATGTCATAACTCATGTTATGATCAAACTTGTTATAAGAAGGCATAATGACACACCAGGACTGACACACACACAGACAGACAGAAGGACATAATGGGACACAGAGACATAATGGGAGACAGAGACAGGTCATAACAGTCTCACGATCTTTCAGTGTAACATAATTAGCCATTATGGGCGTTCACGTACTACAAAGGGGATTAAGAGTCACATGTTGCATTTTCAACACATTGCAATTTTTATATCAAACAATAATTCACTAAAAAGAATGGTAGCACAAACCACCAAATAACACTGATATAGGGTTTTGGGTATACTATTGTTTTAGTGTCCCTGATTATTACACAATTATAGCCTAGTTAATTGTCCTAAATAAAAAATACAAAAGTACCTTTACGGAATGGGTGTACTAGTAGTTTTATAATGCGTTAAAAATGACAAAATTGCAACTGAAATTGTTATTTAGAATGGGTTATCACAACAAACAAACAGCTGAAATATTCATTCATTCATTCATTAAATTTGTATATAGCGCCCTTTCAATGTTTCTACTCAGGGGTGTTCCTGACCCAACCCCGACGAATATAACGCAGAGTTTCTGCGCGTCAAATACTATTCAGTTGAAGAAAAGAACTAACCAAAGACCTACAATACCAGCTTTAGCTTCTGATTTATTCACGTCTTTTCATAATAAATGTTGTTTTATGCTTATTTTACTCACTTATCTTCTGGTGTGTGCGAACTATACATGCTAAATGCGAAATTAATTTCTGATGCTCAAATGATGGGCTGTAATGGTGGAATAATCGTGGACGCTAAAACTATAGATTACTCTACCGGCGCTATATCAATCAAGTTCGCAAGAGCCAGGTTGTTTGCTCTGTTTTTGTGGCTGGTCAGAATCCTGACGCGAAACCTCGGCAGCCATCGCCTGTGATTGAAAAATCCAAGACTCCATCGACTCGCTTACTGACTTAAGTTGACTCATAGTCATGAGAATCCTTGAATCGTCTCTACTGATCTTCTGGATGTCGGACTGATCTTCTGGATATTGACCTGATTACGGCTTGGTTTTGGTGTGCCATCGGTTGATGCCTTGTGCATTAGACACCGGCGCAATAGAAGTTACTAATTACAATTACAATAACTAAAAAGAAAAACTAACTTTGTGAAGAGCGTGTTCATCGACCCGCAAACGAGAAGAATGACGATTAAAACGACGTGACTTGCTATGCATTCCATCTCGCTTGAACGACGGAATGTTAAAAATCAAACGAATTAAAACGCAGAATATAATAAATAAAACCTGTCCTAAAAGCGCAACTAAGCTTCCAACATAACTCCATATGACTACAGGATCTCCCGCAACCTGTCTAGTTGGTGTCGCATGCCATCCAATGTAAACAATGGCGACCATTACGCATTGTGAACCAAAGATTTTTGTTGTTGTGAACAAAGCGACTGAGTGGTAGATGGCGCTTGCAACAAACTATAAACCGCAGCAACCTATCGCACCTACTAGTATGCGAGTTGTTACCAGTAATCGGCAAGCTCAACGATTAAGGCAAACCACATATACTTAATAAGAGCTATTATTAAGTATATGTCAAAACCATGTGTGTACATCTTTGGACTATAATATATTTGTTTGCACCATTGATAACGGCTAAAAGATCCTAATCGGATTTTTTAAAGCTCACGTAGGAAATCTGATTACACCCAATGATATTACGCTTTCTCGGCGCAATTCGTATACGGTTATCACCTTGAAAGCACGTGAGTGAGGGTAGGACCAGATCATGTGCTCCACTCAGGTTCGGATTAACCATTCGGGGGCCATTGTCGTACTGGCCATCGAATGATGGGGACAGAGGACATTAAATCAACTTGTAGTAAAGCAGGGTCAATTTGCCGTGCTGCTCAAATTAGTAGTCAATGCATAAAACACTACATTTAGGGACTACATCTGTCTGAGGTTGTTTCAAAAGCACTAAATCCCCTGTGTTATATCATCATTACCACCAAAATCATCATCATTATCACAGTTTCTTGCACAACAGTATTAAAGGCCTTAAGTATCAGGATAATCATCATCGCAACCACCACCACAGGGCTCTGTCTTAGGCCCTCTCCTTTACCTCATATACACGGCTGACATTTCCGCTATATTTGCTAAGCACTTATCAACTGGTCATCTTTATGCAGATGATGCCCAAGCGCTCGTTCATGGCACTCCCTCTGCACAGCTTCCATTAACTGGACGCATTGATGCTCTCTCACGTGATTTACACCTTTGGCTGTCTTCTAATCGTCTCTCTTTGAACCCAACTAAGACGCAGCTTATATGGTTTGGTACTCGTCAGCAGCTCCTCAAACTAGACTTCCCACTTCTTGCTGAGAAATTCCCGTCATTCACTTTTCTCTCTAGTGTCCGTGACCTTGGTGTTGTCCTTGACAGTATGCTCACCTTTTCTGAACACATTGCTAATCTTACCCGTTCTTCTTACTTTCACTTGAAACGGCTTAGAGCAATCCGACGCTCTGTCTCCTCCTCCGTTTTTACCACTATCATCCACGCCTTCATCTGCTCCAGAATTGACTACTGTAATTCTGTTTTGATTGGGCTGCCAAAAGTCCGTCTTTCCCCCCTCCAGACTGTTTTAAATGCTGCAGCCAGATTAATAGCCCGACTTCCTCGCTGGTCTCATATTTCCTCTTTCATGTTCAATCATCTTCATTGGCTTCCCCTTACTGCTCGGATTCAGCTGAAGGTTCTCACTTTAGTCCTTCGGTCCTGTACAGGCTTAGCACCCAAGTACCTCTGTGACATTGTTCGTCTGCCAATTTCAGCTACTTCCCTCCGTCCATTGCGATCGCTTGATCGACATGATCTTCTTGTACCACGAGCCAGGACCTCTATGGCCAAAACTCGAGCCTTTTCTTGCATTGGTCCTGCTCTATGGAATCAACTTCCTCCATTGACACGTGCCTCTTTATTAGCTGGTGGCCCAAGTGTCTCGTTCCGCTGTCTTAAAACCACTTTCTATTCACTGGGTCTTTCGCACTGGGAGCGCCTCTGATTAGCGAATACTGTGAGAGGCGCTTTATAAATGTTTAGATACAATACAATACAATACAATCAAGCACTAAAGACCATAATATGGTTATAATGAGCAGTTTTTTTTACTTTCTCAGTTAACGAAAATCATGATACAAACGTGCCTAGTAAATGTGACAAAAATCTTTAGCAGGATAAAACATTTGCATAGAATTTAAATGCCAAGTACAATGTAGAATTGTGACTGACTTCGTTTCATGTTTACATACAGTACTCATTATCACATAATCACCCAACTTTAAAACATGAACTAATTTTAGCTAATATGAATCATCATCAGTAATTAGCAATTAAATGGCAAAATACAGCATACCAATGCAGCCATTCGTTACCTGGATGTATATATATATATATCGGTATACATATGCGCATACATGTATACATCTAAACAAGTTCCTGGTCATTTCTGTAGTACTCTTTAAATGCTCTCCATGGTATATTATGTATACATCAGGAAACTTCTACAGAACTTTAGTGGAACCTCTCAGCAGATGTGGCATATACAACTGTCAAAGGGGTGTCCACGAGAAATTTGCAAGCAACAAAGGCCCAATTAAAACCCCTCTTCCTGTGCCTGCATTCAGATGGCAACTCCTCCCTCCTCTACGGATGTTCTATCACCCCTTCCCTCTACGGACGTCGTCAGTAGACAAACCGTAACAGATCTATAAACAAGTGCTACTTGGATACAGTAGTTATTGATCAGAACAGCCGGTGACCAAGACATCTTGGCTACGTTACACAGCGTAACACAACAGGCAGATTTGCCTATCGTGCCACTTCAAGATGTATCTATCACGAAGCATTCATTCATCCTTTCATCCATCTATACACATATACACCCAGCCATCCATACATGGGCATCCGGAGGGAGGCAAGGGGTTTTCCCCCTGGGTTTTGAAAATATTTTACAAAAAATAAAATCTCTTGAATATTATGATTATTCCAACAGTCACAACATGATTTTCAATGCTAAAAACACTCCATTATTTAGGGAAGTCAGCTATTCTATGCAAAAACCCTCATTTTGCTCCCCCCTCAAAAATATCCCCATAGAAAATTTTGCCCCCACCAGAAATCTCCCCCCAGAAAAATTCCTGCATCCATGCATCTGCTCATCCCATCCATAAATTCACCTATATATAACCATCCATCCACCTACACATCCATCCATCCACCCATCAATTCTTAATGCCACTTCTAAACGTATTTATTCATCCATTCATTCAAAACGACTTAGATGGGTGCCACAGACACAATAATCTTTCATACAACAGATCTAGATGATGCCGTGTTCGACGAGTCGTTCGTCGTCGAGGACACGATCGAAGCTCATCCGTGTCAGATCGATCGTCTTGTACCCGTCATCCGTCATGCATTCCATCAGCGCTCTTCCGATCGCTGGTGCGTGTTGAATGCCGTGGCCACTGCACCCGGTAGCCATGAAGAAATTACGATGGTACGGGTGATTACCGATTATGAGGTTCTGGTCGAAGTAGTTGTAATCGTAGTAGCCAGCCCAGGCACTCATCAGCTACAATTACATGTACAGTAGTAGCGTTAAGGATCTAACGTAAAGGATCTAACATTAAGGATCTAACGTCAGTAACAAATTATATTGTTTTACTGATTAAATTTCTGCTCTTAATGACATTTAACATCACTTAGGCTAATTCAGAGAACGCCTCTGGTTAGTGATGCTATACGATAATTTCCCAAAACAATTGCAATTACAACTTAAAAGCTAAAAGTTTACACAACAGTAAAGCAGTAGCGCAACAATAGGCCACAGAGGTCACAACTGCGGGGAACCCAGAGCATGAATCTGAAAAAGAGGGAGCCAAATCTAAGCCTGATAAGCTCTGAAGAGGCACTACATAATCTGTCACAGGACCCAAAATTTGAAATGAAATCACTGTTGCCATTGGTCACTGCCAATCATCTATGAAATATATACTGGCATATTATACTATATGCTGTATCCACAGATGTACATGCAATTATAACTAAATAACTACAGTTCAAAAATTACAAATTGTAAAACTCCAGATTTACATGTAATCAAACTGCTAATCAGTTACAAATTACAAGTCAGAAAATAAATCAAAGAGCCGAAGTTGATGTATAATTGTGAAATACCTTTAACGACTCAAAGGCAGGAATTCGATGAGCCAATTGTGGCCAGACACTGTCCTGAAAGAAGTTGTAGTCTACCTGAAGATCAGAAGTGTCTGGCTCCTTTGCATGAAAATAAATTCAAAGAAAAAACACTAAATACTAACGATAACCTTGCTGTGTTAATTTAGTTACGTGTGCTTCAGAGTGCGCCTCTGAGCTGTCTTAAGGGAACATATCAAATGTCTCTCTCTCTCCAAGGGCACTGTAGCTAATTGGTTAGAGCGCTCGCCTTGAAACGAGGACAGTAAATGCTCGAGCCTTCAGGCGGTCACTGTGAAAGACCTTGAGCACATGTTTCACGCACAATTGCTCGGTGCCATCGATGTTCTGTCAAATGGTTGTGTGTGCACTTCTGACCTTTGGAAAGAAGGCAATATCATACAGTTGGATTGTAATGTATTAAAAGAGCAGTCCCTGAGACAACCATGGGTTTTAAATGTTAGGCTGTTAGCGACTTCATTTTCTTAGCCTCAGCATATTAGGGCGGGTGGCCAGTCTTCTCCCTCGCCACGTGATCTTCCCACCAACAGTGTACGGTCAGTGTACTCATAATAAGTGAGTTGGCTAAAGGGCGCAAGAGGGCCAAAATCTCAACACAAATTCCTGTGGTTGACAGTCCAACATGCTAACTACGAAACCATCATGAATCCTCTCGCAAAAGGTGAACTAAACTGAGCATACGCATATTCCCCAATGCTTCACGAAGCCTTCGTCTCCTGGGCATCTCTGCATGCAGCATCCATCCCAAAGTCACCTCGTTACACAGCCGTAAGATGTCGTTAAAAAAAGAAACTACTAGCAAGACGCCTAATGCAGCACAGCACTTCAGTTTTAGCTCAACCAAAAGAAACTACTAACAGCTAACAATACAACTAACAACTACCAAAACCACTGACAGATAACACAGCCACTAACAAAACCACTGGCAACTAACAACACTACTAACAACTAACAGTACTACTAACGTCTAACACAACTTGTGGGGCATGGTGGCTCAGTGGTAAGTTCAGTGCCTTGTGACCTGAGGGTTGCAGGTTCGAATCTCACTCTAGCTGCTGTGTACGGACCTTGGGCAAGTCCTTCACTCGCGATTGCTTGTGGCGTTTCGGCATGAAAACTCCAACACAGCATACCAATGCTGTAGTCGGGAGCGCCTCTGAGTAGTAGTAGACTTGAGGAGGCGCTATAGAAATATCCGAAATAAATAAAAAATAAATAATAAAACAAACAAAACTACTAACAACTGGAGGAGAAGCACCACAGATGTAATTTCCACCAAGGCCTTCACGTCTTAAGTAGACTCCAGATGTATCGATGATCATCGGAGTTTCAAGACCAGGACCGTTTGGACAGTGGACCACGTAGACATATCGTTTTCTATAAAAAAATCCAACAGCCGACGTATTGAAAGTGGCTGACTGGTTTGAACGCTTCCTTGTAAATGGAGTGTACGAGTTCAAGCCTTCATGAGATGGTTACCGTTGATGGGCACAGTTGGTCATCATAATCATAGTGCAATGATAGGAGTCATCCTTAAACGATGTCCATAAAATGACCTACTTCGGACCACCTACTCTCCTTGCCTGTATTACCCTCACTATCCACCTTTATGTAAGTCTGCATTCCAGTGGATAGTTATTTATCGATGCTATGTCATAACAAAGTTAGCATCATCAACCTCCTCCTTTATCCAGGCTTTGGATCGGAGTACGGACAGTGGTGGAGTTTCATTCCAGTGGAGTGCTAAGGCGTATTTGATGTTGCCATGTTCTACAAAGGACTCTCATCCAATACAGCCTTAAAAATACCAAATTCACAATCACAGAGGCACTGCTTAATGCCTAAGAAATCCGAGCTTGTGGCGTAACAAGATCCTTAACACTTTAACGACGAGAAAGTGACTGGGAACCAACGCAGCTCATCGTTAAAGTGTCAAACAAGTCCTTAATGCACAACTGCTCAGCAACTGTAAATAATCCTCAGCTGTTATTTGAGATAAATTCAACAAACATCAACTATTCAAATTAAATATAAACACCGAGCTCAACCTGGTCCTTAGTGATGGCACTATAGAAATCAGTAGCTGAGGTAAACTAGACATTCAACCACATTGAAATTGATCAACGCATGTACAAAGCACTATTCCACAGAGATCTTTAAATATCATATAAACTCAGAAAATGCAACTCAATGCAGCAAATTCCAAGTTTTAAACTGCAGAGGCTGTGATTTGGATTCTACCGAGGTTCGACGGGCAGATCGAATCTCAGCGCATCTTCCCCAGTTCCAATTCCAGCCAAACGAGCGATTTCCCTTGACCAGGGACCTGCCGTGTTGAGGCACATGGCGAAGTGGATCGGGTGGACTTTGCCGTCTTCTGTTTTGACGTGAACGTGCTCGAGTCTCTCGCGTTTCAGAAACTTCGTCCCAGTGTTGACAACATCTTCGGATTTTGTGAATCCCACAACGTCGCCCGTGACGTATTTGACTCCGAGGGAAGCGGCTTTCGTTTTCAGCGCCACGAGGAACATCCATGGATCAAACCAACCCTCGTTTTTTATGCCTGCAAAAACAATTTTCTTTGTTTAGGTATTATTGTTACGCGTTTATTAAGCATCACCACCTGTTGACCAAACATCAAATGATGGTAATGCAACTGAGTCAGATCATCGGTTAAGACAGACTGCTCCATTTCCTGGTTTCATATCAGCCAGACGAACGATTGTGATTATGCAGCCTAGGTTGATCTCCTGGTCAGTCTAGTTCTTCTCTACATAAGAATGTATTTATGTATGTACATATCAGAACACGGTAAGTGATGAAACATGCAATCTTATAGTTCTTATGTGGTTCATCTGACAACTAGCGGAAAATTGTGTGCACATACGCAGGGGCGTCTACACCATAGAAGGAAGGAACGGGAGGGGGAAGAAGAGGGGGAAAAGGGATGTTGCTCCAATGACTTAGGAGGGATAGACGCCCCTGCATATACGCTGAAACTGCTAGGATTTTCAGTGGAAAGATAGTCCAGTGGAAGAGGCAGCCTACCGCACTTAAGTTGGCAGTAAGAAAGTGTGATTGTTGATAGCTGGCCTGAAAGTGTAACACCGAGTTCCCGGATGTATTCTGAGGCCACTGTTGCTGCTGCAGTCCATCCAATGAAGAGATCTATATCACCATACAGATCCTACAGTCTAGATACTTATACACTTACTTAATGAATGGTAATACACAGCTCTGCTAATTTACACCAGTTCATCCAATGTAACCTACCGTAGCTGCCAAGGCTAAGGTCACTTGTGTTTAACCATGAAAACTTTTCCTTCAGTTTGGTTGTGCTCAGCAAATCAACATCTGCACCAAGTGACCTGGAAATAGATTCACCAGGGAAATACATTCATCATGAAAAGAAATTCACCAAGAAAATAAATTGACCACGAAAATAAATAGTTAACAAGGAAATAAATGAATCAGGAAAATAAATTCACTAAGGAAATAAATTCATCTAGCAAGAAATAAATTCACAATGGAAATAAATTTACCATAGAAATAAAATTCACCATGCTTAAAAATATTTATATTTCATATACTGTTCAATTAATTAATCATTGAAGTTTGCATTTGATCTTCTGGATTTTGATCCAAAACCTAGAATCGACCCATTTTAAAACTTTTCTGGTTGAACCAAAACTTTTGCATGGAACTACATTTTCATGATTTTACATTACATCAAACATTACAGTGATCAACTGTGGTTCATTCATTGAATTTCCGTTACGTTTGGATTCTGTGATTTTCTTCCATGATTTTGGTGCCTTCCTCTGAAGACAGGAACAGGTAACCCTGATGATTGAACTGAATATCGGGAGGATCTAGGTCTAGACAGAAAACCAGCACATCAGCCAAAATAAATATAATTTATCATTGTCATTTTCTTTAATTATTTAGCACTCATTATTTTTTTCTTCAAATTAATGCTACTAATTAATGATAAAGGTCTAGACTGAAGTCAAATTAACATTACTACTTAATGATAAAGGTCTAGATCGAGTTCGAGGTCTAGACAGAAAACCACTCCTTTAATAATATCATTTCTGCAATTATTTTACCACATTATTATTTGTTGCAAGTTATTTACTAATGCCATGCTATCTAATGATAAAGCATCACCTGATTGTGCTGAGGAACAGTGCTTTATAGATCTCGCTTAACACAGCAACTGTGAAATACAGTACCGAAATCCAGTCCATCAAAACAAAATTAAATCAATCTTAACTTTAAATGAAAGGTACATGAAATTATCAAACTGAATTGAGATCTACTATTGATTTTCGCAACACTGATGGTTATGTAGCCCTATTTAGTATCCCCATTTAGTATTTAAGTACCCTAGTATTTTAGTACCCTATTTAGTTAAGTACCAATAGTTAGTTTTCCCTTCAAGTGGTGCTATACAATTGTTCAATTAAAATTACAATCATAATTACCAAGTACACTAAGGTGCTGCTTGATATTACGAAGAAAGTCAGCCGAGAAGAGTGACATCCTGATATTCTCTTCAAGGGAAAACTGTTGTCGAATTCCTCCGCACGACAAAACCGTAGCGGCTCGAGTGTACTAGAAATGTATGACCAAAAGATCTAAATATCTAGCTGTAATCAAATAAATGCACAAGACATAAAACGATGATCATATGTTTCATAGTGGACTTAACTCAAAGATAAGCAGAATTTTATAGAGCCATTAAGGGGCCATCCACATATTACGTACGCAATTAGGGGGGGAGGGGGGTCGGATTTTGGCGATTTTGCATACGGGTGCGAACGGGGGGAGGGGGGTAAACAAAATGTGTACGTACACAAAATAAATTTCTAACTATGACGTCCACATTAGCCTATTTATAACTCTGTATTGTTCTATAGTCGTCCGATGGCATTTTATTACATTATATAAAAGCCATGTGCAGTTATTCTGTGCTGTGAACGAGACACCTATAATTTGTCTATATTGGCCCTTCAATAATCTGGCCTAAAATGCATACAGTCGCTGCCGAGACACTTTCTGCAGCTGGTCTTCGGGGGGGAGGGTGGTGTGCGTCAAGCGTATGTACGCGGGGGGGGGAGTGGTGGAAGAAAGTACGCTTGCGAACAGGGGGGGTCCAATTTTCCCGGATTTTTGTGTACATAATATATGGATGGCCCCTAATGGTGATGAACAACTTCACCAAATCTGCTCCATTATTTAAGGTCTACTTAGTGTATGATATACAGATGCAGTCCCTTTGGTACAAGCAGTATAATGCGTATATAACGATGTATAATGCCAGCCCGAACTCATTAATATGAGAACAAGAAAAGGTTGCAGGTAACGAGGAGCAACAAGGTTTTTCTACATGTGGGGCATTTTGCCGATATAATGTCTAGATGTTCTGCATTGGATTGGCTAGTATTAACTCTTGCTCACCGTTGGATCTCTTTCCACAAGTGTAACGGTAAAACCTTCCGGATTACGTTGCTTCAGCCAGTATGCAGCGGACATGCCAAGCGCACCTCCACCGATAATTAAAATATCCGTTTCCTTTGGTATGACGGCTGGCTCTTCGAAATCAGTTTTTGTGTACCGCCGAAATTCTTCCTTTATCAGTTTCAGCGGGCTCCGGTAGCCCCCAGCATAAGGCTCCGTCGGCTTTTCTCCTCTGTAGTCGGACGAATACTGGCGAACAGCCACTAATTTCATCCATCGAGTTTGATAACAAGGAACGTAGCCAGTGCTTTTAACCCGACAAAGTGGGTACGCAACAGACCTCGTAAAAGACTTGGCTGTAGTCGTTAAATGACATATCGATCCAGAAATCGGACGGAAAGGAGTCTGGGTTTTGAGGCGATACACGCATCTCAAAGACATGCTCGCAAATGCCATACATACCCCTAAGGACATGACGGATGGGACTCACGCTGGAAACTGTTCAGGCTTGCTAGTTGCTTGCAGTAACTAGTCACTGCAATTTCCTTGTCTTCCTGTTAATTACTGTCATCTGAAATCTACTAAAGACAAAAAACACAATGTGTTAATAAAAAGAAAACAATTCAGTCCAGAATCCACGGTCCAAACCATGGTCCAAACACACGACCGTAGATGAAGCCGAAAACCGTGAAAAATCGCGCCAACTCGTTCTATTAAGCGTTACAACTAACTTAATTTTCAGACAGCATTACTCGTCCCAGAAGTTCACAAATCATGCAATCGTGTTGACACTGTTGAGTATTTAGAAAAAGGTTAAATAATCCAGTGTGAAATGTTTTACACTAAGTTTGGTAAAGAAACATTGACAATAGCTTCTGAAATTTTGTTTATATGTGTAGTATTCCTTAAATTTTTCTGCATGATAACATAGTAGGCTATAAATTATTTATACTGTGATGATAATGTAGGCCTACACACCGTTAACTTAAAATAATGCAATGACATCAATCAATCAATCAATCAATCAATCAATCAATCAATCAATCAATCAATCAATCAATCAATCAATCAATCAATCAATCAATCAATCAATCAATCAATCAATCAATCAATCAATCAATCAATCAATCAATCAATCAATCAATCAATCAATCAATCAATCAATCAATCAATCAATCAATCAATCAATCAATCAATCAATCAATCAATCAATCAATCAATCAATCAATCAATCAATCAATCAATCAATCAATCAATCAATCAAAATGCTTCTATTGTTGACCATTAACATATGTAGGCACAGTATAAATTATTTATACTGTGATTATAGGCACAGTATAAATAATTACAATAATAATTATTTATACTGTAATTTATATTGTAATTATTTATACTGTGATATAGGCATGAAAATAACAAATACATGTTACATGCAGTGATAATGGGAGTACCCAAAGGAACGAACCGTTCCGCTAATAGGGCTCCCATTGAATTAATAATTCTTGGGACTTGATACTATCGCAGTATCAATGTACGATAAATTTATTAAAGTTTATAAATTTCGACTTGTTTTGGAATTGTGTTTACTCTCATAATTTAAGTAGGCCTATTTCTGAAAGCCATCATCCAGAGCTTTTGAAAAAGATCCTATTTTCTGTTCTACCCTTATTATTGACTGTGGATTTGGATAATAATTATTACTTTTAAATATCTGGCTTTTATAGAGACGTTGCCTAGAATACTTTATGCCGATGATTAGTCTACGACTCTAAGATCTTTGATACAAAGTTAAAAATATGCATTACGAATATCTGTAAAGCGCTATATAACTGTCTCGCTCGCTGACTAGATAAGGCGCATGCGCTTTATGGATATTTTGCTCACCCGATTTTCTGTCAACATAATCGTGCTTTGGTTACAAATTAATTATTTGCTGTTTTGGTCAATTCATGATTGTTTCGCCGAAGTACTTTTTATTAATCGATGTGCCTTTGTTTAAGCAGTCATGCCTATGATTCAGTTATCTCAAAGATCGGAATTCTGTAAAGATGAAATTGGTAAGTAAACTTTCTTAAGACGTCTTGAGATGCGATTTCGGTGGTTGACGAAGTAGGCGTTCAAGCCAATCATTTTACAACCTTTGACCTGGTTCGGAGAAGCGTCACACTAGAATGGCTTCTGGATATGCGAGGATTTTCTAAAACGTGGGCTGCTTAGTGATTCAAATCGCGTAGAAGGCAAAATAGCAAACTGATTGGAGTTAGTAACTTAAACATACTTAGTGGATCATGTATGTCACAGGTAAAGCTTTTGATTAAAATTAATTATACATTTCCTTGTGACCAGAATTGTGAGATTTCATTACAGAGTGCTCTACTGAATGTAATGTAATCACAGCTGTTGTCATAACTAGAACACGCACGCACATCGCTTGCTGTAAGTTTCCTAGGAGGTATGCTGGGTGTTAACAAATATTTTACTAGATGTGGGATTTATGTTTTTATGCATTTATACATACAAAGTTATGTATGTATAGATGTAAATTTATGCATATGTATGAATGTATGTATATGTGTATTTATGTATGTGCATATATATATGCATGGTTTGTGTATGTATGTTAGGGTGCATCACAAATGCATTGCAAAAATTTGAAGTGTATATATAGAGCTGTCTGTGTTTGCATTGTGTTCCACTATGACCACCATTAAATTGGGCAAAAGATTTTTAAAATCTACGTTCATTTAGAGGTCCCTCCAGGAGCAAACATATAATCCGAGTAACCCGAATAAGCAACTTCTAGTAAACCATATAATCATATATATGAAATCACATGTAATCGCTTAATTTTACAGAAACTATGACTAAAACAATGTTAAATATAAAATTCCATGTTGTTCCGATGTTTCTTAGTAATTGTTAAAAAAAACAAAATAGCAAAAAAATGAATTTTTCATGCAACATGCAATGTCGAATTGCAAACTTGTTACATTTTTATGTGAAATACACCAGAAACAGAATTGCTGATTGGGAAATAACTTTGTCAACAGCCTGATACTCCGGTAAACGCTTGTCCAGCTGTAGATCATTCCAGGGTGCGTCAACGGTTTTCTTACATCTGAGCCACTATGCGGCATACACATGAGTAACTAAAGTTGTAAATGCATGTACTTTGGGCCTTTGATAACTAGGCTACTGGTTATAGTGCCTGGCAGCAGCTCTGCGATTTGTGACCCACAAAGAGCAATTTTAAGGCTGTAGATCAACTTAGCCATCCACCTTGCTTTGTGTAGAGCACCAGGTCTTCTAAAGGTCACTTCAGCTTTAGAAGCAGGTAAGTAAACAAGTGATAGCTCAGTAAACTCGCGATAATCGTCAAGTAGAAATTCAACCTGTTCATTGGCCAAGGCGATCATATCATCCTTCGTCATCGCCAGGCGCTCTTGGGCCAGCATGTCATGATCAGCTGAACAAACTGGAAGAACCTGACAAATCCCAATTTCTTCGCCTCCAGACTCGGTTATCAATCCTTGCGTGAACGCCGCTAACTGTGTTGGTGTCATCTTCAGTCGAGTTGCAAGTGACACGAGGTTTGGTTGGCTTAACACATTTGGTTGTATGAATGCCATTGTTCCTGTTTGCTGTTTTAGCTGTGTTGGAATCTTTTTTTAATGCAGCTTCAAATTCCATATCATCTTCCGAAGCAGATTTGTCTAGGCTGGTTTGTCTGTGTCACTGTCGTCAGTTAAAACTTCAGACGGCACCGTTGCAGTTGATGCTTCGATCTTGTGACGTGCCCGCTTAAGACGCTGTAATATCGAGGAATCTCTAGAAATGTTCTTGGCTAGTGGCTTGTCAAATGCAAAAAAGCTGGCAGCTGTGTCACCTTTCATCGACTCGAGGAATGCCAGATCCTCTACATTTTAAACCATACTCTCCACATTTTGTGGCCAGAGCTGAAAAGTTGATGCTAACATAGACTGCATTTCTTCCAGTTTGCGTTTCGTGGCTGGAATTTCACGACGACTTTTATTAATTGAACGATGTTTGTTGTTGTCTTCGACGAGTTTCACAATCTTTTTGCATTCTCTACGCTCTGTTACAATAGGTATGTTGGCTTTTTCGTACAGTTTTAACTTGTTTCAGTACTTACTTGACGACGCCCCAAGAGATCTTTGTCTCTTAGTTTGTGCTGTTAGATTGCAGTGGTACATCATGTATTTCAAAACCTGCTTGCAGGTGGGCAACCGAATACCAATGATTGTTGCGTCATGAACAGTTTGCTGAACCCAATCCAAATAGCTTGAAACTAAGACGAATCTGTGGTTTATTTTTTTGACCCGGACCCCGATACTGAGTCAGAGGTTTTTTGAAGACCAGGCGGCGAAAGCCGCGAGACTGGAGACAACAGTGTTGAATAATGTTCCTTGTTATGATTGTCGTCTAATTTATCCATTTTATGCTCTGGAAATCGGGGAAAAAAATAAGAAAAAACGCTTTTCTAATGACTTGTAATCTATTTGAATGCTCCAAAATATCGGAGTATAACATTGCTAAACATGTCTGCCAAAATAAACAATAGAAACCAACCACTACAAATAATTAACATTTCTAGAGCCTAATTTGTTAACTAAGATTCAGTCATACTTCTTAGGGCCGTAGGGACCTCTAAATATTTTTTGATTTAATTTTCTTTCTTATCACAATGCTTCTTTATACTAATGTAACACAATTAAATAACAGACAACTTAAATTTTAAAAAACATTTTTTCTGATGCACCCTAATGTATGTATAAGATACATATGTATCTAAGCATTTATGCAGCAGCTTTAAGGACCTTTCCAACTCGTGGTGCTACATAAATGTCTGGTTGCGTTGCTATGTACATTACTTTACCTCTGTGAAGACCAATCGGATCTGTCTAAATTGGGACAGGTTTGTTTACATGTCAAGGAAAGCTGATAGAATGGTAGCAATTTAAATAGCGTTCTAATGCAGTGCTATCTAATCTCGCAGAGAACATTCTGTACTTTTATCTTAGTCGGTTTCTTTTTATTATGCCTACTCGAGCCGCCTTTCACCAAGCAATCCAATATTTGACTGCATTAAGAAAATCCTGTATGGCATGTAAGGTGATCATAAGGTAGATCAGATTTATTTTCTACATACCTCCATCAACATGGAGATATGCAGGTGTCGCACTTCTGCACTTCAGCTCTAGCTCTTCATGCCTTCTCGTGTATTGGACCCTCTTTTTCTAACAATCTTCCATTGCATTTAAGCACTGTTGCACTAGGCCCTGTGCAGCAAGCATTCTCAAACTGTCTTAAAACGCACTTGTTTAGATCAGTGAGATAGTCATGTGTGCAGTGCTTTGTGAGGTACTTAAAGGTGCTATATTAAGTATTTTGATACATATATACATGCATACATTAGCTGGTTGCTTGGTAGTGTAGTGGTTTGCATGCCGGACTGTGAACCAAGAGGTTGTGGGCTCAAACCCCTGCCAGTGCAGAAAGTGTTTTCAAGATTTCACCTCCAAATGTACCCCTGGTGAACTTGTCAGTGGAAAGATGGGACGCTAGGGTGAAGACTGATCACCCGCCATCATAAGCCACGCTAAGAAAAAGGAGTTGTCAGCTTCATACCAGTGGCTGCAGCTTGAGGATACAACTCAAAGGAATGCTCCTCCTGCTTCCTCTCCTGCTTCTCCTCCCCTTTGTTATAGATGAGAATGACAATTATGAGGATTGTGACTGTGATGATGATTATGATTGTGATGATACCCTTGAGAGGTGCTGTTTACATTTAACAGCACCACAGTATACCCTCCACTCCTTGCCACCAGGAGATTTGGATGTATGATTAGTCGTTTCCACAGAGATGGTTCCTCCATGCAAAGGGCACGACCCGGATGACGTTATCTAAACCATTTGATATACTGTGTCTTTCTCATCTGCTGGGTTTATCGGTTTCAGTGCCTGTAATCATCCAGGGATATAGAACTGATTGGGGTTTACTTCTTGATACTCTGCGCTGACTTGGAGAGCATTCCGATAATTGGTGTTTTTGGCCGTGTTCCAAGCCCTCTGACCCACTGTCAAAAGTAGTGATGTCTGGAAGCAAGGGACACTATTGTAGCCGGAGCATTTGTGGACATCAGTTGCTCAGTTGCGTAGTAATGAAGCACTTTGTTTGTGGCATACAGGCATCTTGAAGTGTGTTGTTTTAAAGGTAATGTAATGTGTCCTTTTAAAGGTTTTTGACAAAATGACTGTCCTGTTGTAATGTGCCCTTTTATAGGTATTAGACAAAATGATTGTCTAGAAATAATGTGCCTTTTGCATTTGGTAGACAAAATGTGTGTGTGGCAGCAATGTGTGCGTTTGAAGCTATGATCGACATTTGTATATTATAAGGCAGGTTATGGCTATGCTTTGAAAAAGTAACAATAGGGTTCCCATAGCACAGTGGAATTATTTGTTTTATAGTCTTGAGCCCTTGTGCATAATGTGCAGCAATGCCTGAAATAATAAAATTGTCTTGGGGTGATTGCAGTCGCCCTTGTATCTGGTTTAACAGATGTTAGTTTTTTAAATCGACATGTGACCACCGGGTGCAATGCAAGGCAGATGACCAAGGCAAAAATTTCTTAACCCCTCAAGGAATTTATTGATGTGTAAATGACCATTAATTGCAAAAAAGGCTATGTCATTTCTTTTTATCCTTTCTTGTGCCTTTTAGTTGTTACGGTGCTATATAAATGCAAGTGTCAGTTACAGAAGTGTGCAAATAGTCTAGTGATTAGTGTGCTGGATTGTCAGCCCAAAGGTTTGGGCTTGAAATGGCAACTGGGTCAAGGAGATGTTTTGGGGTTTTAGTCAGCTGAGAAATGAGTACACTGATCGTACATATGGTAGGCTGATCTGTCAGCTTAGCCGTATGCTGTCATATGCCAAGACTAAGAAAATGAAGTCGTTATCACTTCATACTATTGACTGCTTTTCAGGCTAACAGTCAAATACACAAATTGTTTGAGAAACATGTCGCTGGTGGTTGAACCCTGCATTTCGTGGCCAGGGTTGCATTGACTTACCATTCGGGAAGTTGGCGTTTGTGTGTGTGTGTGTGTGTGTGTGTTGAAGCTGTGATCTATTGATGCCTTGCACTTTATGAAAATGGTGCTATAGAAGTCAGTTGTAAGATTAAGATTAGTTAGATTAGATGTTGTCACACGCAGTCTGATGATTTTAAAGGCATCTGGATCTATGAACCGGTAAATGTGTTTTATCAGTTTTGGTCTCTGCTACACATACAAAGTTCGAAGTATTTAAGGCTTAATATGATGGTGCTCTTTCTTAGTCTGTCTGTCTGTCTCCCTGTCTATGTCTATATGTCTCCCATGTAGCTCTATATTTGCCTTCCTGTGACCTTGTTGAGAGCGGTTTGTTCTGAACATTGCTAAAGGTTTTGTTGAATTGTATGGATATTCGGTGACCTTTGACATTGGCAAGGCCTCCGGCAGAATGGTCTGTTGATTTAAATTCCTCTTTAAAATGCTGAATGGTAGAAGAGTATCCATCGCTCCACTCATACTGTCATCCAACCCTTGTAAAATTCATGTCAGGTCGGTGGATCTGACATTTTAAAGTTGATGATGATGTATACAACGATTTCTGCAGCGCAGTAACACGACACATGCCGTTATAAGGGCACTTTTACAGGTTCAACACGGCTCAGTATAAGCCAGCTTGAAGTAGTGTGTCTTGAGTCTGGTCTTAAATGACTCCTTTAAAGTTCTTGCGTGACGTTGCGTCCTTTTGAAACACAGCGCAGGTGCTCATTACAAATGAAAAAGCTATTTCCTTACATATTTCCAGCAGTGTACGAATCTCAAGGTCGTGAACAGGGGGCCAATGCATTGCATGACTCTCCCACATACTCTGTCACCAGGTACTACTGCTGACAGACAGAGAGAAGTGTGTATTAATGACTCGTTCAGGGTCATTGCTTGGAGTCCCCCAGTAAGCTCAAACCCGTCATCATTAGATTAACGATCAATCACTGTGTGGCAGAGGAAAACACCCTTATGTTGTGAAAAGGGTTATGGGTTATATGAAAAGGGTTATAAGAAGAGGGTTATAAGAAGAGGGTTATGAGAAAAGGGTTATAAGAAAAGGTTTATACGCCAACGTGAAAAAGGCCTTGAATTGAAGAAGCCTGCAAGGTTTATGTGTTTGAAAGTTAAAAATTTAGGTCAGTGTTAGGGACTTTGAAGCGATAAGAATTTTAAAGTTCTGTCTACTTAGAAACTTAGAATTTAAGTATTCTCCCAAGTTTAGAACATCGGAGACTTTGCAAAGTTGAGAAACTCTTTTGACTTGGGAACGTTGTAGTTAAGAATTTTTAGTGAAGGGATGAGAGTGAAGGTGTGTGTTGACAAAGGGGTCACATACTGTCTGCAGACAGTGGAAGGAGGGTGTGGGGGCTGTAGACTGCAGCCATGGGTTTAATTTTAGGTGACTTAATAATACCAGGACAAGTGCCAACAGCTGCCCCAGATTATCTTCAATGCCACACCCATAAATCCTTAGCTTGGTCTCATGATTAATATACCTCTAACTCCTCCTCTTCTTCCTCAGCATTCTTCTGCGTCACCACTTTTCCTCCTTTTCCTGATTTCATAGAGCTTCTCCTCTCTTATATTTCTCCAACTCTTCCTTCTGTTCCTCTGTCCACCTATTTCTCCACATATTCCTCCACCATTCCTCCACCTCCCCTCATATTTCTACACCTATTCCTCTTTTCCCTCCTATTCTTTTACCTCCTTCTGCTCTTCCTCCTATTGTGTATTCCTCATTCTATTCCTCGTTCTATTCCTCTGTTTCCTATTCCTCCTCTTCATCCTCATATTGCCTCTTGTGTTCATTCTCCTCTTCCTATTCCTCATTCTATTCCTCTGTTTCCTATTCCTCCTTCTCTTCATCTCATATTGCTTCTTGTGTTCAGTCTCCTCTTCCTCCTCCTCCTGCTCCTCTTCTCACTCATGTGTATCTCCCCACCCCATCTATTTGAAGGCATCATGTGACAGTGCAACATAAACTTGTGAATGTGTTAATCTCTCGAATCAATGCGGAAGGGTCATGAAAACCTAACAATGAGCTGGGAATGTTTACAGAGAAGGGTTTTTAGATGGCTGATAACAGTTGGGTAGGGTTGTGTTAACTTGTCCTCATCTGCCTCTCTCCTGTTTATCTTTCACAGGTTTCTACTCCCTTCTCCTTCATCTCTGCCTCCTCCTCCACCTCCTCTCTTCCTCTTTTTCTGTTCCTCTTCCACAACCTTCTTCGTGGTCCTCTTTTCCCTCCACCTCCTCTTGCTCCTCTTATTCCATCTCGTGTGCATCATCTTCCTCACCCTCCTCCTCTCGGTAGTTCTCAGAGAAAAAAGAGACTTTTTCCCATTAAAATTTATGCCCTGTGAATGTAGCTGTCGGGTCCTCTCAGATTTTGGTGGTTAGTTGCTTTTTGAGCACCAGCATATCCGACCCACTTTTACTGGGAACAATTTAGGGTGTCCCAAGAACATCAAAGTTCTCAAATATCAATGGCCATCCTCTACAATGTTTCTCTTAGCAATGCTGATTTAAAAAATGCCAAGTTACAGCCAGATTGGGCGTGATTAGCATCTCCCTCCTGTTTTTTCCAGCCTTGGGGCTGGCACCATCGGGAAAACGACAGTTTATATTCTAATGCAGTTCACTTGTACTGCTTGAGTGAGCCAAGCCATGGAGTCATAAATACTAGAATCTCATTAAAGACTCCTTGGCCGAAAGCCTAAATATATTGTCGTTGAGTAATAGCTGTCGTTGGAACCATTTTGGTTAATGGAATCCACATGGCTGGTGTGTTTGGTACAGTAGGGAGTTCACAGTACAGGCAAGGCCGTTGGAGATCTAGTGTCAAGCTAGATCTCGGTTGGTGGCAGGTAATAAAGCGGCAGGGCGGGAAATAACTGGCCTTTGTCGCTATCCCTGCTAAATGAAATACATGGCTCTCTGGCTATCAACAGCTTCAACGTTAAGTGCATATTACAACGGGTATATGCATGTGTGTGTGTGTGCGTGCGCGGGCGTTAGCTTCTTGTAATAGTATATATATATATATATATTTATGTATATATTGGTATATATATATACATAAATATATATATATATATATATATATATACAGCTTAACTTTAAGTGTTTTGAATAATATACATGCTAATATGTTACCTGCTGTAAATATTTAGTATACTGGTATATATAAATATATATATATATATATATATATATATATATATATATATATATATATATATATATATATATATATATATATATATATATATATATAAACGAGTGCATATTCTTGTACACACACACACCTACACACACACATACACACACATATATTATATAGTAGCTGCCTGACTGTAAGTGCATATTATAGTTGCTATAATATGCACTTAAGGCAGGCAGCTATTTATTATACCTGCCTTAGTGTACATATATATGCATTAAGGTGGGTATAAATGAATACTAATACTTGTATATAAATATATATGTATATAAATGTATCTATATCTGTAGTGCATTTATTATAATATTGACTGAGGTATCGATCAAGATGTCAGATGTGCTATTTGGAGATAATGGAGCATTCATTTAATCTGTCTGTTTTCTTATGAATTGTAGTTTTGTTCGGCTGTCTGTGATGCCACAGCAATTTGACCATGAGTAAGTAGGAGTGCCTCACTTATCAGTCCGATCTGTATGGCTCTCTGGCTAACTGGTGTGGCCAACTAGAGCCATAGTATCTCCTGCCTAAACCTGTTTTATGTCTCTTTCTTATCAGTGCTACTTATGAGTGCTTCTTACAATAGATTATGATGGATACTCTTGTTGATAGTATCCCAAGGATACCATAAGTAATAAGTAATGCTAATGTATGCAAGAAGCACTGGTGCATCGCAGTAGATTGTAATGCAAGGAAACCAGCTTAGTTTAATTGAAGTTATTATATCATTGTTGCATATTTCACAGTGATAATTATAATAATATAATCCTGAAAAGTTTAGTCCCTAATTTTATAATTGCGAGAAATAGCATACAATAATAGTAATAATAATTGTTGCATAATTGTTCCAATGTTCCAATCTCCAGATACAATATTTTCGCATATTTCAGGATTATAATAATAACAACAATGAGATTCCTGAGTTGGAATCAATTCTACATCAAGTAAAAACAATATTTATAGCAGTAGTAGCAGTTATAATAATAATAAATGGTTAACATAGACCAGGGGTGGTAAACTCATGGCATGCATGCCCAACATTTTTTGGGCATGCAGAATGCAGAGCTTCTCAAAATTTCAAACTTCGAAATACACTGTCACTCTAGCAATCCACCTGAATTTTCTTTTTCAAAGGATTTTATTTTAACACCTTTCTAATAAGTATCTGAAATAATGGGTTGTTTCTTCTTCAGGCACAGATCTGAGTTCTGAAGAGAAGCGACTTTTTGCCGAAGCAGAAAAGGAACGAAATGAAATTATCGCCAGATACAAACTTGTGAGTCACTTTTGGATTAGGATTTTTTTAAGTTGTTCAAGTAATTCCACAGAGGTCGGCTTTTAATAAGGTTGCATTGAATTTTTGGTTAAAGTAATTCCACATGGATCAGATTTTAACAAGGTTGCTTTGAAGTTTTGGGTGGTTAAATAATTTCACAGAGGTCGGATTTTAGCAAAGTTGCATTGAATTTTTGGGTGGTTAAAATAATTCTACAGAGGTCGAATTTTAACAAGGTTGAGTTTGCAGTTTTTGCATTGGTTTGAAATAGTGGCACAGAATTGGGTGTTGACATGGTTTTACTGAATTTTTGGTTTGGTTACAGTAATTTCATAGCGGTCAGATTTTAATAATGCTGCATGTAGATTAAATGTAACCTTGTTACATTTAAATGTAACCTTGTTAAATTTATGTAAGTGTTGGTTAAATTCCACAGGGATCAGCTTTAAATATGGTTACATTGGATTTTGTGTTGGTTAGTATAAATCCACATGGATTTTAACAATGTTATATTTGGATTAGTTATATACCGGGTAGTCAGGGTTGGATTTTAGCACAATTACGTATTTGAGTTTTTGGATTGGTTAAACTATTGCACAGAGGTAAGATTGTTTTAGCAAGGTTGCATTTACATATTTAAGTTATTAATTGGTAACGTGATCTGCCTTAATTCAGGGTCGTGAGGAAGGTGCTGTGATCGATGCATGGGAGGATCCGGATTACGAAGTCTACCATACTACCGATCGTTTCGGCTTCATTCAGTTCGTAGTCCAGTTGCTTCTATTTTTTATCTCAGCTGCATATATCTATGATGCTGGTCCGTCCTGTAGCACACTGGTTCTGTGATACAACGATTGTGAGTTCACACCTGCTGTTGTTCTCTCTTATCAACCTGACCTTTTGAAATTGATCAGCTGGTGGATCTGTTTTGCAGTGACATCGATTGACGCCTGGTGCATCATTTTATGGTGCTATAGAAGTGCGATTAGATTAGGTTAGATTGGATTAGATTTCTGTGTTGCTGTTGAAAAATATATGCAGATTTACCAGACCCACCCACTGCTCCCTCTATCCCCATGACCTCACAATCCACCCCAGCCGACAGTCTGATCCAGAAAACATTTATTGTTAGGACGTTTTTAACTGTGTTTATTAGATGTCTGTACTCCAAAGTGCAATTAGCAATTGGTTAATAAAGAATATACTTACTTACTTACGTATTGTATCCTGTTAAAGTTCCAGTGATATTGTTTTCTTTTTCAGCAAGGAGGACTTGGGATTGCGTTCGACGGCAGCAGAAGCCAAGGTAAGCGTAAAGATGGGGCACCATATAAACGTGTATGTATGCAAAACAGAGGATGAATAGAAGCAGTGCCCAGAAGCAGAGTGTTCACAATTAACTGGTACAAAGAACCATAATTTGGACAAAGTTTTACCGAACCTTAAAGTGCTTTGTTAGGTACATATGCAGTACCTTTGAATTTAAATTACATTTTTAGTCTGTTGATGGCTGAGTCATTAAGTTGTACTCATTTGTCTTAGATTGAGTCATTAAGTTGTACTCATTTGTCTTGGATTGAGTCATTAAGTTGCTGTCATTTGTCTTAGTTTGAGTGATTGAATTGTGGTCATTTGTATTATGGATCAAGCAATTGAGTTGTGGTAAGTTTCTTCGGTTAAGTCATTAAGCTGTGGTTATTTCTTCTAGATAAGACAACTAGAGTCACAACGTTCACAGAAATGGCTCAAGATGACAAAACACTGGGACGAGTTTTATCCAGGAGAAAAGGTTCCTTTTCCAGCTCAAGTTTTACAAGGCTTCAGACTTTTATCTAAATCTTCTTTATATCTTTTAAGCTTCTTTCGGAACTCACTTCATTTTTATATTTGTTTGTTGCATTTTCCCCCCGATTCCCCTATAATTATAATGTATTTATTATAATAAGAAAAAAGAGACTTCTTGCAATGTATTGCCACACCAATTCAACATGCTTTGTGTGATCAACTAATGAATTATGCTTGAGGATTTATGTACCTGTAAAGATTCGCTTCAGCTTAACTGCAGAACAAAAGACTAATTAGAATAATGAGTGAGGATTGGTGGTTTGATAGAATACACTTGTTAAAAGGTTGCATTGGTTTAGATGAATTGAATAGTTGCCCAACTGACACTTTAAATACTGCCTTTGAGAATGCATGTGGATAGTTGTAAGTTGATTGTAAGTTGATTGGTCTGTCTTATCTTAAGGTTACAGAACGAGTTTACAAAGGTATTCCAGAGACGATGAGAGGACACGTCTGGTGCCAGCTCCTGGATTTGCCTCGTCTTAAGGCAGAACAGTCAGGCATATACGAGGTTAGAACTGTGCTTCAATTCATGTCGGTCTGTTCGGTAGACCATGTGGTCTACAATCCAACGACTGTGGATTTGAGCCTGATGAGTGGATTCTGCATGTAACAGTTATCGTCAAGTGGTTCTGGTGTTGGCTGGGAAGTAGATGACAAGTTCTATTGTGTATCGGCCCTCCGCCCAGGACCATAACATTTTTCTAATCTAATCTTTGACTTCTGATGGGAAATCAAATCTAATGGAGGAGCATGGTAACCGATTGGTTAGTGTTCACCTTGTAATGTGGAGAGTATGGGTTCGTGACCCCCTGAGACAGGCAAGTGTAGGAACCTTGACCAAGTCCTTAACTTGCAACTGCTCAGTGCCATCGATTGATGCTTGGTCATTAGATAGTGATGCTTAATAGGCTGTATGTGTAATTATGATAAATAATAATGACAAGTTCTGTTGTATATTGGCCCCATGTCCAGAACCATAAGTCTAATGACTTCGATAGTGTCATTAGCATAATACACAAGGTGTAATAGGTAGTGAAGAACTGTAATCCGTTGGAGAAGCATGATAAAAATCCAGCTGATGAGGAAGCGAGAGAACCAGGCTACACAACTTGAAAGAGGCGAGTCTTGAGTATAGACCTGAAAGACAACAAAGAACCAATTTGTCCATTGTCTGGTCAAGACCTAAAAACTGAACATCATCGTCTCCTACGCTTACTTTTGCCACTGGAACTAGGATGCATTGCAATAAGATCATATTCTGAAGCTGAACAGATTGGGATCGATGTTATATCAGAACTTGCAAAATAAGAACACGTATTTGTGCCCCTAAATAGTTGAGTGGTGCTTTTATAAATGTTCAGTTATGATTACAATTGTAAAGAACTTCATTGTATGTGATATCGTGAATCGATTTGCGTTACAGACGATGAAGAAGCGAGCATTAGATTGGTCGCCTGACATAAGGCAGATCGACTTAGACGTTAACCGAACCTATCGTAACCACATCATGTTCCGGAAGCGCTTTGACGTAAAGTGTGTAAATTGTTTTCGCTCATTTCTTTCCGTTTTACATCTGATGACCAAGTTATTACTTATTTATTTAAGGCGCTCATTACACACACAAAGACCAGGAATCTGAATCTGAGATGTAGGGTACGAAATGGAGTCATGCAAAGGCCAAGTAAAAACAGACTTTACTAATGAAAGCTTGCCATCTTCTCTAGCGCCTGTGATGAGTCTATCTTGAGGTGGTGCTACTTAAATCTACAATTACCATTACCATCTTTTATCCTGGTGGTTCTACCAGGCAGTGCATCGTTTGTCTCGTGGTTTTGCCAATTGTTGTATGTTGTGGTTAAAGTGACGTACACCCTTTGACGTAGACTTTGACTTAGACTGACTTAGATTTAGACTTTGACGTAGACTTTGACGTAGATTTAGACTGATTTTGACTTGGACGTACACTTTGAGGTAAACTTTGACTTAGATTTAGACTTTGACTTAGATTTAGACTTTGACATAGATTTAGACTTTGACTTAGATTTAGACTTTGACTTAGACTTAGACTTTGACTTAGATTTTGACTTTGACTTAGATTTTGACTTTGACTTAGATTTAGACTTAGACTTTGACTTCTGGATCAGAGCACTGATGAAAATGTGAAGTTTAAACTATTTAACGCTTGTAAGTTTTATCATTTCTACATTTTCTCTTGCATTTTGCAGTGTTTAGGTTTATGGTGTTAAATTTTCAGGCACATTTTTACATGTTATGGTTTTGGGGTGAGGTAGCCAAATGGATAGAGCACTCGGCCTGTAACGTGAAGAGTAAGCATTCGAGCCTTCGCTCAATCAGTCACTGTGTAAGGATCTTGAGCAAGTCTTTAATGCACAGCTGTTCAGCGCCATCAATGTTCTGTCGTATGGTCGTGTGAACTTTGGAAGGAGGGCAATACCAAATACAGCGGTATTGTATCAAATACAGTTGTATTTTATTTACATTGACAAATTGTTCATCATTTTGATCTAATGGTGAATGTTTTTGCTTGTTTTGTTTACAGACAGCAGGCATTATTCAACATCCTTGCTGCCTATTCCATGTACAACACAGAAGTCGGTTACTGTCAAGGCATGAGTCAGATTGCCGCACTCTTGCTCATGTATATGAATGAAGAGGTAGTAGTGGCTTCTAAGAAAGTAGTTTATAGTACCTTGTGTGAAAATATTATATAGTACCAAAATATTTTGTTGTATTTCTGCTTAAATGAATTCTTGGGACAAGGTAGCCAGTTGGTTAGACTGCTCACCTTGTAATTTACAGGGATCACAGGTTTGAGCCCTTCCTGAGACGGTTACTGTGTAAGGGACCTTGAGCAAGTCCGTCACAATTTCACTGTGCCATCGGTTTATGCTTGGTCATTGGATTGTAGTGCTTAATAAATGCACAATAATTGTAAGTTATGTGAAAATAAGTCATCGTTCTTGTCATCTTAGGTTCTGAATAAATGAAGATTGATTGATTGAAATAATAATATGTTAGATAAGAAAAATGAAATCAGCATCAAATGAAATCATTTTCTATCACCTTTTTGTGCATATATATTAATGTTATGCTGCAAACAATGTCAGAATACATTTTGGTATCTTTAGTGAAAATGTATGAAACTTGGAATAAATAACGATGTAGCGTGATGTAATCTCGCTTTGATACAATTGAATGTTTACTGACGATATTGTTTCTTGTTCTTTAGGACGCCTTTTGGGCTTTGTCTGCACTGCTCAGTCACAAACGTCATTCCATGCATGGTTGGTCTGCTCATTCTAGAAGTACTGTTTTAAGAGTATTCTGAATTAGGAAATTTCTCTGGTACATTTTGAAGGTATTGTCATCTGTAAACTTACTTGTTAACACGAAACCGTCAGTTGACTTATTTTATGATACAGCAAGTGAACGAGGCTGCGTATAGAAAGGGATAATGTGAAAAAGTCAGTGTTTAGCACTATGCTGCAGTTCTTGTACTGCACATTAACAAATACAGCTTACTAAGTTAATATCTGTGGGGGACACTATGAACTTTTTGTTGAAGTGGTGCTTTGTAAATGTCGGATTACAATTACAAATTGTTTGGACCTCTCGAACACACAACAATATTTACCACGGTGTAACCAGAAACAACAATTGATGCCATATGGATTATGATTAAAGTGCTACAGACGTCATTAGATTAGATTAGATTGACTAGTGCCAGACTATTGAGTGCCATGCCAAAAAAATTGGCGTGCCACACAACAGGTCTTTTACACTTCTTTTCCATTCTTATGTGCAGGTTTCTTTATTCCGGGCTTTCCGAAACTCCTCCGATTCCAGGCACATCATGACAAGGTCCTCCAGAGGTTCCTTCCGCATGTAAAGCGCCACATGGTGAGTGTTTTGATTTAAAATCATGATCGTAAACTCCAAATTCGTAAAGCGCGGCTCTAAAGTTATGCGCAGAGCACCAGCTTATTCACGAGTGCCAAGAGAAAAGGTTCTTGTTCCGTAATGGGATGAAGGGAGGAGGTACTTACTGTACATTGCTTTTAGATTTGGGTTTGATCTGGATTTGATTAAGGAGTCATGTTTTTATTAGAAATTATTATTGTAATTATTTTTTTTTATCTCTTGGGGACTTGGATATTCATAAATTAATTATTGTTATTATTATTATTATTGTTGATCATTTGGCCTCGAGTTTTCAAGGACGAGGTAAAATCAATCAAGTTGAGAAAAAACATGTATCTCGTATGATTATTATTATTATTATTATCGTCATTATTGTTTATTATTATTATTATTATTGAGGTTATTTCTGTTTGTATTAGTACTTCATTATTATGTTGTATTGTGTTGTTGTACGTAAAGATAACAAAACTTACGAATGGCGTCCTGATTTATATTTTATTTTCTCGATGGGTAGTCTTTCTTGATGTCATCTTAGTTTATTTGATGTCCGCTTATTTGTGTTGCTATACATTGTATCAGAATTCGTGTTACAATGGTGTACGTTGTAAGGAGTTTACAGTGTAGAGTACAGATAGAAATGCTTTGCTTTGCATCAGCTTATTTGTGCTTTTTGTAGGAAAAAATGGAAATGCACGTCAGTTTCTATACGATCAAGTGGTTTCTGCAGTGTTTTCTCGACCGGGTGAGTGTTCACCAACTGGTGGTTTTTAGGAAATCTTTCTGCTGTCGTGCAATAGGACAGATTCAATAGACAGTGTCTGAACAATTTTTGCTACCATTCCCCTTGGTTAAGATATAGCAATTTTATTGTGAGTCAATTTGTGACACAGAGTCAAGTAGCAGTTTTGAGTGTTGGTGCTATGCCATTGACTGTGTTACCTTTTGAACTGAACTTCTTGGAAATGTCAGGGATTGGGATCCAGAGTTTAAAGAACATCTCTTGACCTGACTTTGCCTAACCAAGATTCAACTGAAAACCTTTTCAAATTGAAGCCTATGGTTTTGGCCCTTTGATTAAAGTGGAAAAATCATTTTGGTTTAATGGCTGTTTTTCTTCTTCTTTTGTTTCAATTGATGAATAAAGGTTCCGTTTGCCTTAAGTCTACGACTTTGGGATGTCTATGTTTTGGAAGGAGAACGCCTACTAGTCGCAATGAGTTACAACATCTTTAAAATGCACCAAAGTAAGTTTACAGATGACAGTGTGTGATGAAAATACATGTAAATATTGTGAAAGTGTGCCAAAGTGAATTCATAATTTATTAATTTCGTAGAATAGAATTTCTATTTTGTTGAAAAATATCCTGGAGATGTAGTGTGCGCACTGTTGTTTCTATGTCAAAAATCATGTAAAAACGCACCACAGTTAGTTTACAGATGACAATATCTTTAAAGTGTACCAGAGAAAATTCCTAATTGAGAATGCTCTTAAAACAGTACCCAATAAACTCCTAGATTAGCTTTTATTGTCAAAATACCCTAGAGATTTGTGTACTGGTAGTTTGTTATATTTTATGTGCAACGAACATCTTTCAGTTAAACCATGTCAATAATGTCCTCTATGCAAACGATCTATTTGATGATATTTTCTCAAAAGTTCCCCTAAGTAAATTATGTTTTCATCCATTTTCTCATTTAAACAGGACAGATTTTAAAAATGGATTGTGAAGAACTGATGGGCTTCTTCCAGCAAAGTCTCGAAAAAGACTTTGGCTACGATGACGACAAAGTCATTGAATCCCTTCTAAGGTGCTTGAACGAGTTACGCAGCATTAAAATGGACATTCCGGATGCTCCTCTTGATGCATCAGAGCACCCAAGTCGACCTTTTGGCCTTTTCCTACCAACAAGCGTCGAACGAATGCTCGGAAGACGAACGCTCGAGACGGAGACGGAACTGATTCGCGGAAGGCGTTTGATACTGCGCCCTGAGCACCGACTCAGCATCAGTATCCCACCAGATGGAGGGCCAGAGGGACTGGAGTCCTTGGAGCCGGCGGATATCGTTAAGGCAAAGTTGAGAAACGGAAAACCTGGCTACAGGAAAAGCCAGTTGGAGTCGATTGCCAGTTTGTCCCCGGATGAAGAGATCAACGGCGTCGTTTGGGCGGGCAACGGATCCGCTCCGATATCGAACTCTGTACAAAGGTTGAACGGAAATGTAGGAGGAAAAACCCCAAAACTCGGAAAAAGTGACAAGGGGAAGCAATTTGACGAGCAAAAGTCGCTGTTTGGTGGGGGTCAGCTGTTTATTCTGTCGAACAATTCGGACTCTGCGGCTCCACAGGAGTATGGCGCGACGGTGCGCCTCTGAGATCGTCGTCGTCTTAATGAGCAAATTAACTAACGAGCGAGCTTCGTTGTTTGTACTATGCCTTGTCGAATGTGCCTGATAAAAGATTTGTGATTAATTGGTGCATTTCAGGATTCTGTGGATGGATGATCGATGTGCTAGTTTGGATTTCTATTTAGTCATACGGCATTCGTGATACATAGTCAGCAGGGAATTTGGTTGACGATGAATAGTTCCAATGCCCCGGAGACAGATCAGAGAACTATGCAACCATGTAAACAGTTCATCGCAAATGAATTGTTATATATACATTTATGTATATATGCATACATGTACAATTGTACATGCATACATATATATATATATGTATGTACATATTTATGTATGTATGTGTGTATGCATATACACCAGAGGCTTGTTATTTTGGTGGCTTTGGGAGCCTTAGCGAGAACTGTCTTATAATTTCGCTGAGCTAATATTAAGATCCATGCCTGTCACAATGTTAAGCTAGACTTTGTGTTATAATGTGTGTTGTAATGAGTTTCTGGTGTACAAATAGGTGATATATCTTGGTGTATATAATATAGGTATGTTTACACAAGTATTTACCTAGAGCGTAGATCTTGATATACACCAGAGCCTCTCTAAAGCGTGTTTCTTTGTGACACAAATTCCAATAAAAAGTGGCTGGGGACACAAGTCTTTTATAGTTCAGATTTAGAAAATTAACTCTCTAAGAATCGCTTTCTAAAGTGGTTCTTGATATGGCTGTCAGAAACACTGTTATAACAAGTCTCCATTGTGTATATAACACTTGAGGTTCATATCAGACCTTTATGGATATATATGTGCTAGTACATTGGTATGTATATATATGTAAATGCTTTGAGTAAATGTTCGAATGTGATAGTTTCTGGTAATGTCTGTGTCACCCTGGAGTATGTGACATTTTTGGATTAAAAAAGCCGTGGGAAGTATATTCTTTTGTGTCTAGGCACAGAACTATTTGTTGCAGTCAAATGTATGCCTCCAGCACTAATGGTATTTTAATTCTGTTTTGTGTGATTTTTTCTTTTTGTTGACGCCTTTACCATGACATAATGACAGTGTTGTTGTTTTTGTTGTTAAGTAATATCGTACTATAGAAAACTCGTAAAATTTTATGTTGGTTTTATTGACGAATCGTCATGAAGCTTTGTCTATGCAGTCTCCGTTTACATTAAATCACCTGTGGTTAGCCATGTATGCCGGACCTTTGAGGGGTTCTGAAAGAGATGCTGTTGTAGAGCTCTAATGCACACATATTGATATTTGAAAATGTTTAATAGATAAAAATGAAATAGATGAAGAGAACGATTGTTTGAACCTTGTGTGGAACAGTCGCTGTGTTCTAGCTAGCTAGATTCATTGGCCCATAGCTGGTCCACATTGTTCCACTGGTGACAAGTTATGGATCCATTGTGAGCCCAAACATGGCAGTCCATAATAAGGACATCTAGGAAGTCTTTAAGTAACAGTAGTGTAGCATCATTCATTGTGCCTCATAGTTAGGAGAATTGCAAAAATTCAATGAATGGTAACTGAAGTTCGTGAATAAAGGATTTTTAGTTGAACATTTTGCCAAATTGATTTAGCATTGAACTACTTGATGAAAAGATTTATAAGTAAACGTCTTAACAGATTAATAATTGAAGAGATAATGCTGAAGAGATTTATTAGTTAATGTGTAGCTTAACAGATTAATAATTGAAGAGATAATTCTGAGGAGATTTATAAATAAACATCATGCTTAATTGAGTAATAATTGGAAATGAAGAGATCATTCTGAAGAGATGTATGAGTAAACATCTTGCTTAATAGATCAGTAATTGATGTTCTTGCTAAAAAGGTTTTATTTGAATGCCCTGCATAAAATGGTGTAAAAATGTTACGTATTTTCTTGACTGTCTTTGGCCAAGTACCAAAGATATTTTCATTTGATTCAGAGTTTCAGACAAAAGCTTTTGCATAATAAAAATTTCTATGCACCGCCTATCCAATTGTCCGGAGTTATTGCTAAGTCATTCGTGGCTGTTCGATAACCTGAGTTACATTTTATGGTTGTAACGTAAATCGGCAGATGAATGATGTAGAGCGCCATTCAGGGAAACTAGTAATTGACATTAGGCATTTCAAATTTAGACGTCATTATTTATATGATTGGACTACAGTATATGCAGTATTTCTAGTTTCACTGACAAACGATTTCATGCCAGGCTGCAGCTGGAGTTTTTGAGTTCTGTGAAAAAACATTGGTTTATGCCATGTTTCAGTATGCACTAGTATATTTTCTTCCTCGAGTAGCTTGGCTGATCTTTTTTTGAGAAAAAAATGTTATATTTGAAACTATATAGTCTGTCCTGTCATTTTAAATGATTATGCTCAATTTTTTATGTTGTATTTTCATGCAAAACAATTGATTGTATTTCGATATGAGTGTTTATTTCTGGAAAATGAAATTTGTGCATTTAGTCAACAGATTATTTATTGATCAATATGCCTTTCATTTGTGTAATGTACACTGTAATGGTTTGCGCTGTTATTGTATAATGTTGCCTTTTTCAGAGTTAGGTGATGTTCTTCAGTGGATCTATCGACATTTATTTCAACTAGAACACACTGTTCAAATGTGCAGAATGTGAATTTTTCAGTTTATTATTTAAGCTTTGGGATTTGTTTACAGTGTTGAATATCTGACTTGTAGCTTTTGCTAATGCAGAGATGCGGTTTGGTACTTGTACTTGAGTATATTCAAGTACCATTTTCAAGTACTTTCAACCCAAATGTTTGTACTTGTACTCGAGTAATTGTAAAGAAGTAATTGTAGTTTTATAGTGCTGTGTGAAGGCAGTGTTGAGTTTAAGCTTGCCTAGGCATTATCCAGAGGAGTCGATTGCCACTAAGTTCTTTTAAAGTTTATGTTTGGAATTTCCTGCAGTGTAATAAAGTTTAACACAGTGCAATTTGTTGTGAGATAAAGGTTCAGGTAACGTGTTTATAATGAGTTTACGAGTATGTCTAACTGTACTTGTTGGTGGCATCAAAGTACTGGTATCTGTACTTGTGATAGGAGTACTCACAAGCCTAATATTAAGTTACATCTTACTGTGCGTGAAATGAAGCAGTTGATGCGTATTGCATGTGATTTATGTTCTATGCAGTTGTTATTATTACAGCCGAGTTGTATATTTTAATTTAATACAGAAGACCCAATGTAAATATTTTCTTTCACAGGTGGATTTCTGAAATTTTTGCACTGTTAGAAAACCAGTTTTAGTCTTTGTGTTGCAGTTTAAGAGAGTTTAACATTTTGTGCTACATAGGAAACCTGTTTTCTTTCACAGCAGACAAAGTGAGCCAGTTTGAACCAGTTAATTTTTAAATTTGCCTGATTTAACGTACGAGTTGAGACTTCTCTCTATAGAGTTAGCTGTCTATCAAATTCTTTATCGGGGGCCCGATAGCGCATTGGATAACATCTGGCGTAGAGTGCGAGAGGTACAGAGATCGAGTCCCATAGGCGGACATGCTTTGTAGGCTGCAATTTGCGCCATGTATTGCAGGCTGTCTGTTCTGTTAGTAGTTAAGATTTATCGCATAACATGTACATGTACAGCGCAGTGCGTTTGCAGGCGCTTAATTAAAGAATAAATATTATTATTATTATTATTAATTTATAATGCTGTACTTGGGAATAACGTTGATAGCACATGCACATTTTATATTAGCCTTACACAATGATATATTTTAACGGAAGTATTTGCAAATAACAAGTTCATCTGCGGTCATTCAGCTTTCTCTTTTATCTGTTTTTCGAGTTGTGGGGAGGCGTGGGCACTGTCAAGAAATACAATTGATGCAGTTTAGGAATGTTTATTATTATTACGCATTTATTAAGCTCCACTATCTAATGACCAAACATCAATTGATGGCACTACGCAAGTCCCCAAGTACTGTCTCGGGGAAGTTCAAACCTGTACTCTCCGTCTATCATATCCGCTATCTTGTGACTCTCCTCTGTTTCAATTTATTTGTACATAGTACCGGTAGTCTGACTTTTGGCTCCCTGACCTGTCGTTTATCGACTGGGCATCTCCAGTAGGTTATGATATTCGACTACAGTATGGATAAAATATGCCGTTCAGTCACAATAACTGTTTAGATCAGTTAAGCAGCCCTCCAAGCAGCACTTTTGGGAGTGCTCAAAAATCACCTTAGAAACAAATTACATTACAATATACCGTATCTCGTCTAAACTTAGAACTTCTGTAAACTATAGCGCGATTATGATGACACACCACGCTTCAATCGATGGCACAGATTTGCAATGCAAAGACAAAGGCAGGATAAGCATGCTGAAACTAACATGTCTCAAGTCAAGAGATGCCAAAGATTCGGCAATGTGAGCAAATTGTGGAAGTGTGTACTAGAAACCCTACACAAAAATGGAAAATCTCTGCTGCCAAGACCCGCTCTTATACGAGGCCCTACAAAGTTTTAGCCAACTAACTCAATGCCACTGTAGCTCATCCTAAAACCAAAGTATTTGTAATGATCAAGACTTAAGGTCTGATTCGATCTTGTTAAAGTTCGGGCCGATCGTCTTCAGTTCTTCTGCCTTCTGGCGTAGACTAGAAATCGACTCCTGCAGATTGGAGTTCTGCAGTTTCAAGTGGTCGTACAAGGCCTGCATTTTCTCCGGAGCCGTCTTCAGTTCTTCCATGATACGTATGAATTCACGAGCCTGTTGGTAAACAGTCTCGACATCCGGTGACGATTTACCATCATCTTTAACGTCATCTGCTGCATCGGTTGAAGTCTGTTCAGTAACGGACTTGGCCAGGCCTTTGTCTTCTGCCTCTTCTATAAACGTTCAAAGCACTTAGTAAATTAGGAGTAGCAAATACAACAGGTTTGCTAGATCAGCTTAGTATATTTAAATACAATGCTTTATGCAAGTCAAAGGAGCGGTCTGTTGGTTTGGCGATCATGTACAATCGGGGTGCCTATGTACTATCTGGGTGGGTGTCTGTGCATCGTGAGGGTAGGTTAGGGTCAGGGTAAGCGTCGTGAGGGTCGGTTAGGGCTTAGGGTTAGGGGTCAGTGTAGCCTATGTAATTGTGCGACTAAAAAGCTATAGTTGCGAGTGGAAGCTGGATTTGAAAATTCAGGGCTGGGGTTAGGCACCCCGATTGTACATGATCGCCGTTGGTTTGTTATGTATGTGCGAGAGCTTGTAAAATGTAAATGTACGCGATTTTATATAGCGACCGTATGGCCTCGACCCTGCTCATTAATCGATGGATTGATCGGGTGAGATCCTTCACCACCCTTGCCCGTTTGAATAGGTGCCACACCATTTAAGGTCCCCGTGTCGTGGGTGGAAACAAGCGCCTTCAAATGCCTAGTCCTGCTACATAGCGCTTAAAAATTATTATTCTACTGCGGTTTTATGTTGTTAGGTCTGAGGCGTCTCTGATGAGGATCTTTCTGAAACGCGCTATATAAGTCTGGATTAAAATAATAGTACAAAATGAACACCGAGTTCCAAGCGATGTAAAAACATAGTGTTTTTCAGACCAGTTAAAATCAAACCTGCTAAACTTTCCGAAAATTCGAAGACAACATCGTTTTCGTCTGCTCGATTGATGTCCTCGATGATTTCAGCAAATGAAGGCGGCTGAGGTCGAGAAATTAAGAGCGAACCCTTCTTAGATTTAAACATTTTGTTGCCACATAGTCCATCTGTAGTTTCTTTGCTATGTAGTCTGGTACCAGTCGCATCACGAAAGGCGCACTCCATTACTGCTCCGAATCATAGTTCGGGCTTCAAAAGTTGCTCCGTGTTGGCATGGAGCAAGAGCGAGCAGGACGAGTTGATAAGTCATAATTTTATAATCTTCGTTTAATTTTTCAAACTGACAATAACGCAGTATGATTACAAATCAGTATGAACGGATGATCACAAGTTATTACAGGAGTCGAATTTTAACTGTATACGGTAGCCATGCAAGGCGCCCATCACGTCCTACATATCATTTTCACAACGCGCCATCTCGCGAATGAAAATAGGTTGAGTGGACCTTGCATTAAGCCATATACCGCCCATCTGTACATTGTAATCTGAAGAAGTTCTAAAGCGTGAAAAATAACTACAGGGCACTAGCTTATTCACGAGCGCTGCGTCACCGCAATTAGAGTTGTCCAGAAAATATACCGTATACAGAGAAAAGTTTGGTTGCCAGAATTAAGACCAGGGACAGAGGAACTGCTATACTAGGGTGATTTGCGTTTCGGTTGCGAAGACGGCGGATTGATTGAAAGGCAGGAGCACAGTTTAGAATGGAACACCTTGGAAGGATTTATAGTGGGACTTGAGACATAGAAGCGTCTGGCACACTATACTGTCTCAGTATATGTCCTTTAGCACTTAATAAGCAGTAGGCCTGTTTGTTTAGCGCAACGATAAGTTTGTGACGGCCAGTTTTTTTAATCTTAAACCTGTACGAAGGATTTAGAAACTTGGAGTTTAGTTCTTGCATATGTGTATTTTGGGAAATTTAAATAATAGAATCGATCAGTTTAGATTTAAGTTTTACATTTTTGACGAAAGAAAGACTTGAGGTTTCGTGTCGTTCGTCCAAAGGAATAACCGAACCGATATTTATGACCTACAGAAACAAAAACAAATCGTGTAATGTAATTTGTAACATAAAATTTAATACTCATTTATGCACGTCGAAGTAACCAATCATCGTTTATCGAGAATTTATAAAAGGCGCTAAATAAATGCGGCGTTTCAAAACAGAGAAATAATTTAAATAGATGTAGGTAAGTAAGTAAGTACCCTTGTTTGCATCTGCCAAGCGCATAAGCATGCCGTTAATTAAATTTAGTTTTGTTATGTGGCGAGGTCTTGACAATCATAACCGACACGCAGACAGACAGACAGACAGACAGACAGACAGACAGACAGACAGACAGACAGACAGACAGACAGACAGACAGACAGACAGACAGACAGACAGACAGACAGACAGACAGACTGATATAACTGACCGGGTAAATGTCCGCTATATGAATTCATGAAACCCTGATCGACGAGGTAGATTGGTTTGTTCGGGTGTTCGAACTCGTTGAGGCATTCCATCGTGGCTGGTCCAGGTGGTAGATCGATGGCCCTTCTGCCTTCCCTGACGCACCCGTTGAACCGTCGAAGGCCCTCCTTCGTCGACTCAGCAAAACGAACCCCGTTCACCCCTCGGCGAAATGGAACGAACCCAGTGTACCCTGAAACGCACACACGATCAAAAGCTCCCTACGGCGGACTCGTCATTATTATGTAAAGGCCCACATACCCTGGGGGTCCATAGAGTAGTGGTAACATCACTGGCGTGAAGAGCAAGAGGTAGCGGGACGCTACCCTCCCAAATTTAATTGCAAAATGAGATGTAGGACGTGATGGGCGCCTTGCATGGCTGCCGTGTACAGTTATATTCGACTCCTGTAATAACTTGTGATCATCCGTTCATACTGATTTGTAATCATACTGCGTTGTTGTCAGTTTGAAGATATATATTAAACGAAGATTTATTATTATTATTATTATTATTATTATTATTATTATTATTATTATTATTATTATTATTATTATTATTATTATTATTATTATTATAATCATCATCATCATCATCATCACCACCACCACCACCACCACCACCACCACCACCACGAGTCTATTTGTAGGAGTTTCCGTATTCAACGACATCTTACAGCTAGGTGATAATCAGGCGTTGAACAATTTGTTAAATATATAGGCTAGGAAGAAAGCGTTTTAAAGGTGTCTAAGGTAGAATAGCACTACCCGATGTTTAACGACATCTTGCAGCTGCCAGGCCCGCTACAGAGAATTAATGTTCACCAGGAGTAGTATAGTTTCTATTGTTTAACGACGTTGACCTTACCTTATATTACCCTCAATTTCATAGTACCCAGAGGTTGCTCGTATACTGTTATAGCGTTGGAAGAAAGCGTTTTTAAGGTATCTAAGCATTACACAAAGTTTAACGACTACTTGCGGATGTCTTTCTCTCCGTATAGCTGTCCATCTGTTTCCGCATCCATTCACTCATGCACACGTCCAACCACCCACCCAACCACCCATCCAACCAACCACCCAACCACCCACCCAACCACCCATTCAACCACAGAGGGTCGACATTTTTACAGATTACCAAAGTAAACGAACGCAGATCAAAACCTAATGTTAATGTATTGCACACGAAATAACTGACGACTCATGAGATATTTTAGTTTCCTCTTTACATTTGTTTCCATGATAAATAAGAATTGAAAATACGATCAAAATATGATCATATGATATGGAAAAAAGATGACATAGGCATACCGGTAGTTTACAATAATAATTTTGGATGTTTTATAAGTTTTTTCGTTGGTAGTCCAGCAAGGTGCGACCGTACGTACGGTACGTACGTTATTTTTTTCTATAACGCACGTACGGTACGCGTACGTTATTATGCCGTACGTTACCGTACGTTCACATCAGTTCATGACGAAAATAAAATACATAACTTTATGCACAAGAAAAGTCAATAGGCTAATAGTTGGTGATTGACGGTCGTAAAAAATTTTAACCATTACATCAGTCATCTGTGGCTGTTCAATGATCTCTACTTTCAAACTTTTAAATTCCAAATTGCTAATATTCCGTCTAATGTATAGGTCCCCCTAGGCCCCTAATGTGAAGAATATTAAGATTTTACGGCATACTTTATAGGATGGTCAGTGCCAGTGGTCATTTTATTGGTAATACTAAATTTCGGTACCGTTCGTAAATAACTAGGCCTAAGTACGGGGAGACTAATACTGTAGAGCTAAACCGATCATTTTTTTGACGTACGCGTACGGTACGCGTATATTATATAGACCAGGGATGGCGAACCTATGGCACGCGTGCCCAACCTGGCACGCCAACAGATTTTGCTTGGCACGCCATTGAACTCTAAACTTTCGTTTTTTTCATACTTTTTATATTTCTTTATTTCTTGCATTCAGTAATGTTTTTCCTGCTTCAGTGTAACATACAATTATAGTAAGTGTTATGCTTTAAGTTTTAAATTTCATTAAAAAAACGAAGCTAGCGGGAGACCGTAATTTTTTACTCTTGCATCTGATGCATCATGTCAGCCTGCTATTATTGTAACCTCGAACGTGATCATTTGGAAGGATTCAAAGGAACAGCATTGGGTATTTCGGCAGAAAATTAAGTTCTTCGCATGAATATCGCTTCTCGGCACATTAATACAGTCAACACTGTCGCATTTGGAATTTTATCGATTTTCCGTTAAGTTAGGGCCTACTCGTGCAAATACTTGTCCTCAACTATGAATTTGATTAGGCCTAAGTCTGACATTAGAAAAAGATTAGGCCTAATCCATGATAGGGGCTTAGCCTATAAGTGCTGCATGTGTGGCATTGAAAACAACAAAATACAAACCTGACATAAAATACAAACCTAGTTGGCATTTACTGTCCAGCAACAAAAACACACTGACACTGTAATGTTCCATATACAATTATAATTATACATAAATTCCATTACTAAGTGGCCTCGTCCAAAAATAATCGACCATGGGCGTCCGGAGGAGTCAGAGGGCATTTGCTCCCTGGACATTGCAAATATTTTACAAAAATGTGTTTGGATTATTATGATTATTTAACAGTCCCAAAACGATTTTCATAGCGAAAAAACACTTAATTATTTAGGTAAAGTCCTTGATCATTATTTATTTTTAAATTTTTCTCTATGCAAATTTTTTTCTATACAAAAACGTCATTTTTGCCCCATACAAAATTTGGTCCCCCTAAATATATTTTGCCCCCTAAAAAAATTCCTGCGGACGCCCATGGCAATGACTCTTCAATATTAGGTTTTACTTTTTTGGGGTGCTTCATTCCGTGTTCACTGGTTCAATAAAAATTTATGTCTGGCACGCGAAATTTTCCACTCTCTTTAAGAACTATTTTCTGGCACGCGTGCTAAAAAAGGTTCGCCATGTCTGATATAGACTATAGTTATATTGAGGTTTTCTGTGAATGATCAGATCAATTTGTGGCATTTTTAACGTACGCGTACGGTACGCGTACGTTATTTTTTTCGATAACGTACGTACGGTACGCGTACGTTATTCCGGGAGGTAACGTACGGTCGCACTATGTAGTCCAGTGAAAGGCAAAGCACCATGCCTGCGAGCGCCTCTGATTAGCGAATACTGTGAGAGGCGCTTTATAAATGTTTAGATACAATACAATACAGTCTTAAGCCAATAAATAACATATTCTCTATATTCCATGCTGTAAGAGGCGGGCCATTGATGTCATGAGGTGGGCCATTGATGTCATGAAAGAGTTGGGGTGGGGTCAAGACCTGACTCCCAATATCTTGTCAGTGACTTGTACGAGGGGGTCAGAAGAAGAGCTAGGCGGAAGGAGCTGGTAGTGCGCACGTGATTCGAATTGTCCAGGACATCAGTAAAGAGGCTCTTATATGCCATGCTCGAATATTTGGCTCCCCTCCGGTAGATAATGTAGTCGGATCAACCGGTTCATCACAGTCTGCACTCGATTGCACTTCTGCTGCCCCACGAATCCCACCATGCCGGGGCTGCGTATACCAGGAGGGCTACTGTCGTCATCCGCACCACGTCATGCAGCATCGACCCCGAATTAAAGACCATGTGCCGTCAGAATGCGCAGTGCGTATAACGATTGTAGTGAATGGAGTAGAAAGGAAAAGAAACGAAAACAGCAGTCTTGTTGTCAAGACCTTAAACCTCAAGACCAAGACCAAGACCAAGACCAAGACTTTTAAAAACGAACTCGAGTGCACTCGAGACCAAGACCTTGGTCTCGAGGACAACAAGACTGGAAAACGGAACAGAAACGAACAGAGAACAAGAGATCGTTAAGAACCAGTGATAATAAGCATATTTGAACCTGGAACTAGCATGGTGCTGGTTATAAGTTGCCGCTGACTTCCCTCATCATCAATTTGATGAGGGTAAGAAACGTGTGGCGGACGTTGGGGTCGTTCAGTGCAAATCCTCCCCTCATCCTTGTCCTGTTCCTGCCCCGTCCTTCCTCGATCCTGTTCGCAGAGGTAAAGAATAATTTATTATTGTATTCGAATTTTATATAGCGCCAGTTTACAATATTGAACCGATGACCTGTGATATGATCGGCCAACAACGTTGAGAGGAATCCACTGGACTTGACAAATGACCGAGAACAATGGAGATCATTAATTTTGCTCGCACCAATGACCGCCAAATAGCCAGCGTCGGAAATTGATGACGATGACAACGGCGACGATGATGACCATGATGACGACGACGACGACGATGACGAAGAAGAAGAAAAAGAAGAAGAACTAGTACGTACGCCAAAGATTGGTTGTTGTAAAGGGTTAGGTTTGGCAGAGGCGGTTTTAGCCCCTAGCTGGAAAGTTAGCCCCTCTTGTTCTTCTTAGCCCCAATACACATTTTAGCCCCCCCCCACCGTTTAACGTTTAATTGATCATACATGGCCTACAATGTTTGTTAGTAACAAAGCCTCCTAATCGTGCAAGGCAATTTTTAGCAGTGTGATTCTCGTTAACGTTAACGATAACGAAAATGTTCGTTAACGAACAAAAAATGATTTCGTTAACGATAACTATAACTGTAACTAAAAAATATCATTAACTGTAACTATAACTATAACGAAAATAACACTAACGAAAATTCATCGCTATTTTCGTTAATGAAATAAAAAGTGCAATATCGACAAATAATTATGAGAACGTGAAAATGCGCTACAACAACCTATGTTCGCCCGGATTTTGGATTTGTGAAATAACCAAGTAAGCTTAGTATAGTGGCTCATTCATCGATATTTCTAGTCTAAATGTAGATATTTATGGGCTCATTTTATTAAATGTAATTATTGTGTAAACGAAAGTTTGACAATTCTTGAAGGGTGTTCAAGACAGATTAACGTCAACAATAGGCCTAATTTAATCAAGACGCAACCTTAGATTCGGAAAGTCTTAATGAGTTACCTAAATCATTTTTGTTTGTAATTTAATCAAACGCGATATTTTCGTCTAAATTATCCTGTTTATTGTTCCTAGATAAAATGAGAAAATGTGCTGCATATTCTCTTTGCGAATATCCTGGGTTCTTTTCGCAAATCTATTATTTCGAGTTTCTTTTTAATGGAAAGATAATTTTTTCTTTCGATTGTTAATATTAGGCCTAAAGACGAGAAACTTGTTATGATTTTAATTTTCTATATTAAAAGGAATATTTAAAAAAAGTTATCATGTTCATGTTCAAATTAGAATGTTCATAATAAAAACAAATTAATTACACATATAAAAGAAAACGAGATTGTATTTCTGAATGGAAAAAATACATTACCGTAAATATCTGTGACAGACAGTGATTCCACATGTAGCTATACTGTAGCTATTAAGTACCAAATTCAAATCTCAATAGCAACATCTTGTTTTTCTGCAATTTAGGCTAAGTTTTTTTTGCATTTGTTAGAGTTATATAAATTTTCTGGAGGTGGGGTAATTTTCGTTGACAATTTTGTTACAGGGGTCCTTGAATATTCGACAGTTTTTGACAAGGGGAAGGAGATCAAAAACTACCTAACATTTGTTGACATAATGAATCAATGACCCCATAGGGACCGGGCAGAGCGCAATTGGGGCCAGTTGTAACTCTGTACTAACTAAAATTAACTAAAATAAAAGTCCATTAACTATAACTATAACTATAACTAAAAAATAATACTAACTATAACTGTAACTATAACTAAAATGAAAAACCATTAACTATAACTGTAACTATAACTAAAATAAAATCTGTAAGGAGAATCACACTGATTTTTAGCCCCCTCCCAGTCCAAAAACTCTGGAACCGTCACTGAGGTTTGGTATGATAAATGGTTAAGTATAGTGTGATAAAGGGAGGGTTAAGTATGGCATTATAAAGGGTTAAGCATGGTATTACCTGTAGGTAAAAGTTGTCACATGGTAGGATGATTTTCCGTTCGTCGTTCTTGACCAGTGAGTTCATCTGACAATAGATCAGTTTCCGGAAGTGACGTGGTCGGCCGTGGTCCAGACGAGAGAACGAAGGTCGACACGGATACTGGTAGTCTCTACCGAAGTAGTCGTTGCTATCCGGAATGAATCCTATGATCATTCGCATTCATTTAAATGCATTTTATTCTTTTTAATGTAATGAAACAACGTCTTTCCACAAACGCTGCAATCCATTCAATTCACTCCAATTCATTCCTTTTAATTAGTTGCAACCCATTTAATTATTTTCAAATGAATTGAAACTTTAGTGCATTAAACCCAGTTATTATTGTCACTGGCGTAAACTTGTCCAAAATATTAGGGGTGGGGTAGTCATTTGGTTATTAATTCTAGATTTGTTGTATTGAATGTACAGTCCATCTCAATTATTTGGGGGCACATGCCCCGGCCCCCCCCCACCTCCAGAGTCTACGCCTATGATTGTAATGTAAATAAATATAGATCTTCGAAATTTCTTGACGCCACACGGTCGAAGCGGCGTCTGAGAAACCAATTTAATTGTAACTGGCGCTACATCAAATCAGGTCGGAAAGGGTCAGTTTCTTGAGGTCAGTTTTTGTGCCAGGTCATAGAGCGGGAGAGGAGTCAGGTTGGCGAGAAAGCGCAGAGCTAAGGCGGAAATCAACGAAAATGATAATGATGAGAAGGATGATGATGATGATAACGAAGAAGATGGTGATGATGATGATGATGATAATAATAATGATGATGAGGAGCAGGAGCAGGAGCAGGAGCAGGAGAAGGAGGATGGTGGTGGTGGTGGTGGTGGTGATGATGATGATGATGATGATGATGATGATGATGATGATGATGATGATGATGATGATTATGGTAAGGGTGTTCTTAGAATTATCCAGGTTCGGATTTTTATGAAGCGGTGGTTTAATGCTCATAAGATGCATTTAAATCCAATCATTGCATATGAATCCATGAAATTAATCGAATCTATACAATTATACGTGCATTTAAATCTGTTACGTGCGTTTTCATAACAGCGGAACAAATCGTTTGCAAACTAATGGCCTGAGCACCGTTCATTGACGTTATGCAAACGAGGATCGAGCTCTCAGTACAAAATAGTAATCGTAACCTCCAACTAACTAAAGCGCTACTCTGAAGCTAAGCGCAGGTCACCAGCTTATTCAAGAGCGCAAAGGTGTGGGGACTGGTATGTCCCATTAAAAATACGCCTACGTTCAAATTACTCCATTGATATCAATATTAATATATTATTCAATGTCAGTACTCGAAATTTCTCAGCGCCAAACAAAACCGTGCCGTATCAATTCAAGTCGGCAATAGCCAGGTTGTTTTGGTCCCTTTCAGTGCCTGGTCAGAGACCGGCCGGGAGGTGAAGCCGAGGAGCAGATTGGGTGCTACGATGGAAATCGTGGGTGATAGTAGTGAGGTAGGGTCAGAACTAGGATAGCTTGTAAAATTCAGTTTGTACTTTTATCGAAGGTACCTGTATAACCGGGAATCATGTAACCGGGGTATCTGGGCGCTTCGAACGAGTTATCTGAGATTCTGCGCTTCCTGGACGAGGGATTGTAGTACTCCACGACCCCCTTCAGGGACGTCTGAGTAGGCGAGTTGAGGGGCTGTGAAAGCAGCTGGGCACTGGCGTGTCCATATGTCTGCCCGACCTCGTCACGGTATCCGGGAATATGTCCCGTAAACCTATACATAAAATATATATTTCGATCTATTATATCTGTATACTGCGAAAATAGCCGTTATGCTGTGTTTTACGACATGGTGTCGATTAGGGAGTTACATTGAACGAATTTATTTTATATATAGCGTTCGATGAAACCGTTTTAAAGGTGTCTAAGCTATCATCGCATTACCCGATGTTAACGATATCTTGTGGCTGTTAGACCAACTGCAGTGAATGAAAGTAGGTATGCATTACTCCAGTGTTTAACGACATCTTATATCTACAAAAGGTCGTTGACATCTTTAAAGTTTTTGATGTAGTTCAGTTTATTTTCGTGTAATTTTCGTCATCGGTTTCCTTTCGCTTCTCTCGTCATTGATTCCGTGTCTGATAGTTTGCTGAGATGGCGACGTTTGACAGCTGGTTGTTGTCGATCTTTTTTATAATAGGCCTATATATAGGCAGATGTTTTTGGGTGGCCACTTAGGCTCTTTTATAAAACATTTTTTCTGAATCTTCTTAATTTTTTTAAAACAGAGCTTCACATCTGTCTACATTAAAATGAAACCATCCACATCATATTTAAATGATCAATATGCATTGTGCATATTAATAATTGTACACACGGGTTCAGTATACAATATCAACATCACAAGCAAAGTATTCAGTTATTATTATAGAGGCGTGAACAATTTGTGTCAGTTCTATTGCAAAATCAGTTGAAATAAGGAATCCCATATACATTAAATTACACACAAACCAATTTGTAAGTAACAACTATAAGAACCGATCGAGTATATTACAAATATTATTATAAGCATATTATCCAAACAAACCACATTATATGCAATATAATCAAAGACCAGCGTCCGAAAATAAGTGATGGCATGGTTACTTTAGAAAGCATTATTTAACTATTAATTTTAGTACATCTAACAGACTGTTACATGAGACGCTTTGACCTAAACATCCACTTCGAATGCCCACAAAACAAATTTTTTAAATATATAGCGTTGGATGAGAGCGTTTTAAGGGTGTGGAAGCTACTATCATCGCACTACCGAAAGTTTAACGACATCTTATAGCTGCCAGACCCATTACACAGGCCCGGTTCGTCCATATGGGGAAGTACGTGGGCAGCCGCCCAGGGCCGCCGATTTTCAGGGGCCGCCAATTTTCCAATTTTCTAAAAAATATTTACTATTATTATTTGTAAAAAGAGTTGAATGACTAAAAAAAGGTCATCAACATTTTTTTGTGCTTAAAGAGGTGCTTAGGGCCGCCGATTTGCCGATTTGCCCAGGGCCGCCAAATGTCTTGAGCCGGGCCTGCATTACAGTCAATACAGTGAATAAGTGTTCATTGGAGGATAGGATCCACAGTTTAACGACAACTTTTGAGAACACAGTTGGCCGTTGACGTTGACAGAATTCATTTTTCCATAATAATAAAATACAGTTTAATATAAATGTCCATTTGATGGATTCAGATCTCGAGTTTTTTTGACAACAAAGGCCGTTGACGTCGACAGAAATTAGTTTGATTAGTTCTCACTGCTCCTATGGGATAATATAGCCAGCCAACTTCTGTATAGCAATGTTCATTGAACGAATTTGTTAAATATGTAGTAGGTTAGCAGCAGCAGCAGCAGAAGCAGTAGTAGTTTCAGTTTAACGACACTGTGTTATAACAAAGATCATTAGCGTCGCCCTCCTCCTTCATCCAGGATCGGGACTGACACTAAAGTGTTGGACAAAAGCGGATTAAAGGTGTCTAAGATAACATAGCATTTCCCAATGTTTAACGACATTTTGCGTCTTCCAACAAGGCCGTATTTAGGGGGGTGTTTTGGGGGTTTAAACACCCCCCCCCAAATTAAATAATGTAAAAATTAAATAATGTAGTTACTAACTCCAAACCCCTTAGTCGGTTGACTCGGTTACTTGTCGGCTTGCTCAAGGACGAGCAAACACCCCCCGAAACAAAATCCTGGAAGTGGTCCTTATGTTTTCAAAGTGGGGTCAAATTTATCATCGCACAGGTCACTTTCGTCCAGCAAGTAACACAACTCCGCTATTTGCTCAGCTTTATGTAATCGACAGTACACAAGCAACAGAGTTTCGTATGGCTCATCCTGCAAATTGCATTCCCCATATTATGGATGAAATTGATCGTTTTTTTAGACTTCGCAACTGCCTTTGCAAAACTTATGAAATGCTCAAAGAAATTGAAGAATTTCCAATGCAAAATGCTTTGAGTTTAGGTGTATCACAGCTATTCACAGCCCATAGTCAACATGGTTTTTCGCATATTGTAAAACACATTCTCAAATTCTTTTTAAACCGTCTTAGGACGGGCAAACATCTAGTAAAAATATAATTATGTAACTCCGTTTGCACTCACCCTACAGTTGAATAAACACTTGGTGGTGTTGACATCCTGTTAAACCTTGGTCGGAGGCCTATAGGCCCTAGCTGTCGCGAAAGTCTAGCTATATGACATCTAACTAGTCCCTATAATAATTATGTGCTAAGACTCAAAATTAATTAATTGGGCCAGTGTTATGCTGTTGACGATTAATTAGTATAAAATAGGCGTAATATTCGTGACAGTTACGTTTACAGATTCGATTTTTATGATGTAACTAGCTGTAAACCCGTGAAAAATCACGGTATATAAAAAACAATTATTATTATTGCAGTGATAACAATAACGTCATATTATAGGCCTATAGCCGTCGTCAAGACAACCGTCAAGACAACCGTCGCCAAGGCGGCAGTATAGTGACGTCACAATAGTGTTTGTTTACGGGACAGACAGACAGACAGACAGACAGACGTACAACGGTTATTATGTAAGTTGATGTTTTCTTTTACGCAAATGACACGACTAGCTAGACGCGCTTGGGGCATTAGTTACTATAGTAACAACCTATGACGCTGAATCAAAACGGGATCTTTAAGAGTATTGTGAAAAGAACAATAACATAACATAACAGAGGTTTACACTGGTTCAGATGACTAAAGCCTGTGTGAGAACCACCACCAGATACTAGTCACTGAAACCTAATTTAGATCTGATTTAATCGATTGCTCTGTATAGGGCCTACGCTTTTTAAAGACTGTATAGGCCCTGATCCTGTCGCGTTTGTGTCGACAGGAATTTTTGCAAAAAACGATGATTGATTGATTGATTGATTGATTGATTGATTGATTGATTGATTGATTGATTGATTGATTGATTGATTGATTGATTGATTGATTGATTGATTGATTGATTGATTGATTGATTGATTGACTGATGTCCTATAGGCCTATAGTATCCCATTCCCATCTGCCCGAGCCTGGCCTTGAAGATGTTGAGTGACTTCACCGAAACCGTCTCATCCGACAATATTTCTTCAGTTGTCATATGGTTGAACTGCGAATTATCAATATGCTGTGATGCAGCGAAGTCTAAAATATTCTTCATGGCCACACGCATTTCTAAGTTAGAAATGCGCTATAACACTATTAAGCTAGTTGCCATATTGGGGGAGTATTGCCACAATGTAAACTTTGAGTTTATTAATAGAGTTTTAGCTTCAATTTGGTTTAAACTTGTAGTAATAATCATTTTGTGAGGATGGACGCAGACGGCTTACCAATTATTGGAGCTGGAATCGACTTTTCTAAGGTTGTGTATATTTATAATCAAATGCGAAGCTGTCACAATTGAAAACAATCTGTAAAATCCGGTAATATTTTGATCATTAAAAAGGTCTGTCTTCGTAAATTGCACGTGACTTATGGTTTCTATTTTCCATTGCACGTAATTAACTTTTGAAGATGCTGTGTACCAGGAGAGGCGTTAGATTGCTGACTGATATGCAGACAGACACAGACAGAGAGACTGGCTGGCTGACAGAATGACTGACTGGTGTGTAACTGACTTTTGCCTTTCATGATTTCTTCTTGACTGTTCTTGAAAATGCAGTGCATGCATTGGAGAAGTGTTCTCGTTTTGATGATTTTTCCTGTTTGTGCTCTACCCTAACTCTTAAAAATGATTTCTTCTTTTGTAGGTTGAACCAATACCACACAAGAGAAGCCTTGCATGCATCAATCACTTCATAATGCACACCGTTAGCTTTCTGAATCGGTTTTCCTGTGTATGTGAAGAGAAACTAGAAGATCTGGCGATTAGAATTAAACGCTTGGAAACTACTATGAATATACTGGAGGCCAAGGTAATATCATCATTGAAGGAAACATTTAAGATATCTAGTTTTTTAGTTTCAGAATAATGAGAATTACAGTGTCAAACTCAACTTTGGGAGCTGAAGGGAGTGTTTGGGTGCCGCTCTGAGACCCTTCTTAACTCATCCCACTCCCATAAATTTGGTTACTGATTGAGGAAGTTATGCCCATTACCTGTGTCTGTATCTGGATTCGGTGCACATAGTTAGTCCGAGATATGGAAATTTCGCCCCCGGAAGATTCGCCCCCGACATTTCGCCCCCGGGAAGATTCGCCCCCCGGAAGTTTCGCCTCCGGGATCTATGATGAAAATGTAACTAAGACTAGAAGCTGGATTAGCGATGAAAATGTAACTAGAAGACTAGAAGCGGGATCTATGATGAAAATGTAACTAAGACTAGAAGCTGGACCGACGGGGGCGAAACTTCCGGGGGGTTAAATGTCGGAGGCGAATCTTCCGGGGGCGAAAAGTCCTAGAACCAGTTAGTCCAGTGCAGCCTATGTTTTAAGCCCAACATCAGGCAGACAGATGTAAGCCTTATCATTGCGGACGCTGCAATGGGGGAGGGAAGGATTGGGAGAGGCAGAGGAGTCCAGAGTAGTTTCGGCAGTCATTCTTTTTTGGATGACCCCTCTATTCCCTTCCTTACTCATTTCTTCACTCCTGTTCTCGGTCTATTTAAGGTACACATATGACACTACCTAATTTCCTCATAGATTTAATTGTTTGCTTGGTTCGTTACTGTTCACTTTACGCTGCACTGTTTAGGTTCTACATGCGATACGATACAAGTACTTTTAAATGTGAAATGATCGTGAGGTTGCATGTTACACTGGGTTGAAATAGCCACCAGTATGTGAGAGGGTCCTCTGGGCTGTGGCGGGGCATTTCACCTTTAGGATTACCCATTTGATGCCGGTGCTTGGAACACTCTATGTGTTACTGCCCTAATTGATTTGTTGTTGGCAATTCTGTTATTTCAATCAATCTATCACTTGTTAATTTCTAGCTTTCGTCTATACCTGGACTCGAAGGTGTTACCGTGGCAACCACGGCTCAGTCGCAGTCAAATTCGGTGCCAGCTCCACCGAGCATTGTACAACCACCAGGCGAAGTCAATTCAACATCTGATGCCAATGCCAGTGCCAGTAATGTTAACGGTCATCCTGCATCTGACGCCATTCCTGTATGTTATTGTAATGTTATTACATGGTCACTTGAAATGTGAAGTTCCGGATAATATAGTGGCAAGAGTTATTTAGCTATCCTACAGTATTAACTCACTGACAAAATTTATATATCTCCTTTAATTATATTATGAAACTGATTTCTAGGTAGCTGCTGTTCTGTGGTTGAGTCAAGTCGAGCAGGTCTTTGAAGTTGTGGCTGAAAACAAAATCAACAATGTTAATCATATTTCTTGTGGATGGCATTTTACTTTAATCTAATCAAATCTGCATGACTGTTCTTGAAAATGCAGTGCATGCTTTGGGGAAGTGTTCTTCTGGTTTTAATGATTTTTCCTGTTTGTGCTCTACCCCAACTCTTAAAAATACAGTGTATAGTTTTAGAGAAGCTTTGATTCCTGACAATATGATGAAAGTATTTTGAAGATCCCTGAAGGTGCTAGAGGTATTTCAGAGACACACGTTCGTGCCCAATGTCATTAGAGACTGAAGGATATCTCCCCATAATCAATAAAAGAACTTAAATATTAGAATTTGAAACCTTATAAAGATAGTCGTGTTCAGGCTCTTATACTTGAAAAGTTTCCAAGGAATATGCCATTGTAAGTTGAACTAATTTTTTAAATTTCTGAGAGCTTCATGAGGCACTATATAATTTTGTGCTTTGTTTCAGAATGGGGAAACACCTGCCGCACAGGGTACAAATTCAGCCGCCAATGATCCGAGATATGCAAAGTTTTTCACACTAATCAAGCATGTAAGGTTAATGAGTTCTTTGCTAGTGTCACCCATTCTAATCTGACCTAATAATGACTTCTGTAGCGCCGTGATCATGATGTACAATGCTAAAGTAAGAAATCTCGGCAACTAAATTATCTTATGTGATGTTGCTTCCAAGATTTCTGTTCTAAATTTAATTTACTAAAATATGTTACTGATGACTTGTTTCTCAATTTTCTTTTATTACGTTTTTCAATCCAGTTCCAAATTTTCTGGTCGGAAACCTTCAGATTCAGGATGCCATGATCTAGAACCTTCACATTGTTCGTAGTCGTCGATGCTTTGATTTCTACATTACATTAATTTTTAATTCCTTTTAGTGGAGTTCATAGTGTGTGTTTAATTAAGTTTATCTGATAGTTCCAAGTTAACTTGTTCATTCAAGTTGTACTTCAAGTTAGCTTTTGTATTGGCAAGCTATAATGCAGCTGTAAATTTTATTCAAACTTTTTTTGACAGGGTGTACCAAAGGAAGCTGTTGCACCAAAGATGCTAATGGAAGGACTGGATCCATCTGTTCTCGAGTAAGTGATTGGCCATGGAATGATCTGGAATAGCACCTTTTAAGAGATGCAGTGATGAATTGTGTGTATTGATGTGTATGTATGTATGTGTATGTATGTATGTATGTGTGTATGTATGTGTCTATGTGTTGTAATTAGGACTGTACCAAATAGGTGATTATCGCTATTCGGCCGAATATGAATAATTGGACCAACTATTCGGCCGAATACGAATACGAATAGTGACAAAATATGTCTACCGACAACTGTCAAAATTTCAAATGTAAGCAAAAGTTTCAATTCAGTAAATTTAATACATAAACTAAAAGTAAACAGTTAACTACGTGTAATTTTTGCATCCTTCTGCCAGTCTGTGTAAACTAGGAATGGAACTGATTTAACTAAACTTAGAAATTGTCACTTACAGCTCAGTTAACGCATGAATGCTGCGTTAGCTTTCAAGAACAACAATCGTTCAATGACCACTATTCGTATTCGGTCCGACCGCTACTATTCGGCCGAATAACGAATAGGTATTTGTCCCTCTATTCGGCCCCGAAGTGAATACGAAGTGAATATTCGATACAGCCCTAATTGTAATGGCCCTCTTTATTTTGATATGGCCTACCGAGTTCCAACTCTTCAATGGTCGAATGCAGCATGGTGAATGCTTGTGAGTGTATGAGCTGGAAGCGAACCATGCTGGTGCCAGGCCAACTAGTCCCTTGTGCACACCACCACCTCTGCGATAACTGGCCAGGATCAGTTCACACCCCTAACAACCTAGCCTACAGTGTCGGTGTCCAACCCAAAAAGTATCCATTAGCAGACTGGAATCAATTTGCCCCATGTGCAAAAAACCTAAACATTTGATACACTCTTGAATGTAAATCTTTAGCGTATACAAACTGCTCTAGAGTCTAGGGTTAATGAAATCTCATTCTTAGCAGAGCTGTATTATGAGGAATCTATTTCATCACTACTTAAGTATGTATAATATATGTATGTACGTGTGTGTATGTTTGTATGTGTGGGTGTATGTATGTGTATTTATGTTTTTGTATGCATGTGTATATTTGCATTATTCCGGATATTTCTATAGCGCCTCTCGAAGTCAACTACTACTCAGAGGCGCTCCCGACTACAGCATTTGATACTGTGCCGGAATTTTCACGCCGAAGCGCCACGAGCAATTGCGAGTGAAGGACTTGCCCAAGGTCCGTACGCAGCGGCTAGAGTGGGATTCGAACCTGCAGCCCTCCAGTCACAAGGCGCTGAACGTGCCACCACGCCCCACACGTGTGGGTACATGTATCTGAATATTTATGTAGCACCTTCTAAGAACCTGCAAACCCCAAACACAACAGTCCCCCACTGTCCCCACCATTGAACTCTGCTTTATGTCCTTGTGTTCATAGTAATCCGTCTGCTCCAGTTGCTGCTGCAGCTCCCCCGCCACCAACTGCAGCAAAGTCTGAAGACAAGCAGAACGACTCGGACTTAAGCGACTCCGACAACCAGAGCGACAGTCTATCCGACAGTCAGAGCAGTGACGTAGACTTCGACGACTGAGGCCAACAATTTCACCCAAAGTCACGGAATCCATCGTTCCAAGGCGATTTGCACACTGTCCATTTGTAAAGACGGAATGGAATCAAAGAAAGGTCGAGTTTCTTGCTGGGAGAAGATTTCAGTCAAAAGATGGAGTTTTCTTCCAAGATTGATGTAAATAATTTTACCCAGGATTACTTGTTAAACTCTTGTAAGTCTCGGATAATAATCCACAGTGGATTTATGTTGCTGTTTCTACATCCTCCATGGCTATCACCTGCAGCTTTCTAAAATGCGCTAGTTAAAGACAGCTATGTGTGCGCAGGCCTGAAGGGCTTTGAGTTGTATCGAAACTGCACTACGTTAAGTATCGTGATGCATACATAGTTACAAAAAGGAACTAACTGTTCACGTGTTTATTTGATTTCCAGTTTCATTCAGCCATCTTGGAAAAAAATTTTATCCTCAGGAAATGCTGTGATGTGGTTCCTCTGATTTTGTTGCCAAAATTTCTACTTTAATTTTAAGTGCAGTCATACTCTCTAATGAACTATCCTATGCTGTGCAGGGCATGTGCTCGAAAGTTTGGCAGAAAAGCTTATATTCTGGTGTAATGTGGCATATGAATAATTTGTTAATCCGCAGGTAACACTGCCATTTGGTTATCCTCTGAATAGCACAATGCCGTGAATTTGCAACATTTATGGTATGGTATTAATGGTCTTGGATACTCGGTCTAGGTCTTGAGGCCTTGTCTTGAACCCTGTGGTCTTGGTCTAGGTCGCCAATCACACGAGTTTTGTCTTGGTTTTGGAATTTTGGTCTTGTTTACAACATTCTGCCTGGAATCTCGACTTCGAACTAAACTCATGAAGGGAATCTCCCCTGCATCTACTCGCTTGCTCAAGACGTTTCTGTTTCCACGGGGCTCATGCACTGAGGGCGCCTCTGAATAGTTTATACTGCGAGAGGCGCCTTATAAATTACTAGATACGATACGATACGATACTGATTGTGAGTGAAAGATTTGCTCAAGGTCCCTACACAGTTACCGTCACAGCGGAAGGTCATACCCGTACTCTCCACATTGCAAGGTGAACGCTCTAACCAATCTGCAACCGTGTCCTGTATTATCCACATTACGACGGAGAAGCAGCGCACTCGCTGTCACTCTCCGTGGGCAAAAGTGAAAAGAAATACTGTCTAATTTGTGACCTCCTCTGGCAAAAGGAGGCGGAAGTCGCTAATGATAAAACAAGAGAAATTAGCCAAAACACCAAGAGGTGTAAAATTTTCAATTATCGGTTTTTTGCATATATCAATAAATAAGATCTTTTATTATATGAAAAAAATATTGATTTAATAATATTTCACCTATTTCATGACAAATTTAATAAGTTTGTGTGATTTATAAAAATTATCCAGGAATTTCAAATCAATTTTGGGACCAGTTTCAAGAGTATTTTATGGCCTTCATTCTGTTAGGAATATCATGTGTAATACCTCATTGGAAAGTTTATGCATTCAGCTTGCAAAAAATAACCTCATTTGTCGGGTTTTCCATAGTGATTGCCACAAGTTTAAAGACTGAAATTTTGCAACTTACGTTTATTTTGCTTTATGACAATAATATTTCTTGAAATTGTACTTCCGAGTAGTAAATCATTCTAAAATTCATATCTCTGGAACCAATAAAGATAGAATACTAATTTTTCAGCATTTTAAACAGAAATTATTATTTGTCATTTTAAGCCCAAAATATGTAAAACTAAATTTCTTGACTATTGCCTCCTTTTGCCAGAGCAAGTCACATTTTTCTTATTCGCCAGGTGACGCTGGTGTTTTGTCGATCTCTGTACTGTGTGGGTGACGACGGCCGCATCTAATAGGACGTTGGACGTTTATATTTCATAGATTATGAATTACGTGTAATTTAGTGAATATCGTACTCTCGAAACTTCGAAAGCCAAGCGCAGGGCACCAGCGTATTAACGAGAGTTGCGTCAAGTCAGAGGGTTTTTCCAAAGAGTGGTCCAAAGGAGGTAACGAGTCGGCAGTGGCGGCGCCAGACAGTTTTTGTAAACAGAGCATGGCCAGGGCAGTCGTACAAGTAACCAGTTCAGAGGGCGATTTATGGAGAGCGCGGTAGCGCGAGCTTAAATGGGGACCATATTATAAGATCGCGCTACCGCGCTTGCCATAATTCGTCCCCAGCGCTATTTATTTTTGTCTATAGTCAGGAGGCCAGATGGGTGAAGCCCCCCCCCGAAAGCTGAACGCTTTTTGGCATTTGTAAAGCAAATTTCAACATTTCAGTGAATTAAGTGAATTTATATCTCAGGATATAACAAAATATGCCCAAACAAATTCTGGACAGGGCAAAAATTCTGACAGGGCATCGACCAGGGCAAAGGCTTTTTTACCAGGGCATTTGCCCTGGCGTAGCGCCGCCCCTGCGAGTCGGGTTTCCAGAGGATCCAGATCAAGAGAGGAGGCAAAGCAGCTGTTAAGGCGGTGTCGTTTAGGGCGAGAAGAATTGGAAGACGGTGGATCAGATGAATCGGGGTAGGAGTTCTTGAAAACGTGAGTCCAGTTTTACGTGGAAACTCCGGGGGTGATAGACAGAGGAGCGTGAGGAGGATGGAGGACGGGTTGCAATGGTCATAGTGGAGCAACCGAGAATTTGCGGAATTCAGGCGGGAGATCGTTCCAGAGGTACTGTGTTGGATATATGGCACGCATGGGCGGCGATCTAGGGGACGGGAAGGACATGTCCCCCCACCTTTAAGAGTGGGGGGACACGCCATAGATTTGTCCCCCCACATTTTGATAAAACACCAAAAAGGCCAATAAATGTAATTGTGTGTGATAGTTTTGACAGCCTTTTTGACGAGATGACGTAAAAATGAAACGTATAAGGAGAAGTGTCCCCCCCCCGAAAAAGTATGAGAAAGGAGAAAGTAGAAAGCAAGAAGAAATGTGTAACAGACTAGGCCTAATAGTGAAATTTTTTTAGGAGGAATTTATATAAAGTTACAGGATTTTTAGAGAGCGATGACATAGTGGTAGGTATATGGTGCGACCCTGAGAAAATAGTGGAAAAAACGAGGTGAAGGACTAAAAAAAAGGTCGTCAGGCTTTTTTGGGAGATGAATTCGCGGAAAAGTGATGAAGTTATCAGAGAAAAGTTTCTGGAAAAAACGTCATCAACGAGAGCAAGGCCTACTTTGTGCCTCCACTTCAGACAAGATCGCTGAAAAAAGTAAAAACCAGGCGAATGACTAAAAAAAGGTAATCAACTTATTTGGGAGATGAAATCGCCAAAAAGTCTTAAACTTTTGGTAAAAAAACCAAGAAAATTTTATTTGGGAAATGAATTCCTAAAAAAGGTCATCAACCAGACACCTCGGCCGACTTGTCCCCCCCCCCATCTCTCAGAAAAGATCGCCGCCACTGATGGCACGGTTGGAGAACTTGAAATGAGTAGTGACATGGCGTCGACTAAGACTAAGATGGAGGAGGATCGGGTGGAGCGGGTTGCCTGGATCAATCAATCGATCAATCAATATTCGGTTATTGGATGGTGAAGAGATCACAGAGATACATGGCTACGAATATTGTAATGTAGGGAGTTGCATGTTAAGGATAGGACTTTGAAGTGGATTCGCTCTGGGTTATCACGAATGGAACAGTGGATTAACAAAATCATGAATTAATCCAAGAAATATCGATTCATGCAGGCAACGTTCACTTTTATTTAAAGCACAACTTTAACATAATCTGATAAGTTTATAAAGCGTCATTTTGAGGAAACGAGCGATTGGTCATTGAGGTGCTGTAAAACGTCTCGTTACATTTATAGAAGTTAAACTAAGCAAGGCCAGTGTAGACTGAAGTCTACAAATGTAACGAGACGTTTTACAGCACCTCAATGACCAACTTATACAATAGGCCTATATAATATAGAATAATATAGAATCCTTGACAGTAATCCTCTAATATAGAATCCTTGACGGCACCTTAAGCGTCACCATAGGCGTAATTTGTGGGGGTACGAGGGGTACCCGTACCCCCCACTTTTTGGACTGGTGGTACCGTACCCCACTTTTTGAACGATACCAATGAATATTTTATTATTGTGCCTTCCCAGAGATCGCAATCTCCGCCTTGCTTCGTGTATATAAGAAGTTGGTACCCCCCCACTTTTTAGACCAAAGTTACGCCTCTGAGCGTCACATTAGTACTGTAACGTAGTTTATAAAATAAATTTATGATATTATACGATTTCTTCTTGAAACTCTAGTAATGGCTGGTAACATGAGACACTACCAACGTGTTTGGGTTGAATAAACTTTGCAATAAAGGATAGCAAGTAACATAATGCAAATATTCGAAAAGTTATGGCGCATCGTCCAAGGAACGACCTTATTAATCGGCGCTTAATGAAACGATATTTGTACAGATCTCAGAGGTCTGAGACAAATTGGGGTTCAAAACCCACACCCTTCTTCCTGTTGAACCGATCGAACGATTCTGATCTTCATATATCCATCTCGAATCTTCGATTGATGTAGATAGCGTCGCCATCTTCGTTATTACGGTTGAGCGTGTTTTCGGCCGAGTTCAACGTCGATGAATAGAGCCATCTATCGACGAGGGATGTCTGCGACTCTCCCATTGCGCTAGGGTCCCCTCCCTCTGGCCGCCCTCCCTCAACGGGTCCCTGCGACTGGCGTTCCTCCTGCTTCGCGATTGCTGCGATCTGCTTAAACAGCTTCTTCGACAGAGTAGAGGCACGTTTCGGCTGTCTGTCACCAGGTGGAGGACTCGTCACAGCTGGCGGTGTGGACTCTTGGTCATATCCGATCTCCGTTGTCGCTTCTCTCGGACCATCCTGTGGATTGTTGTAATATATAGGCGCCATAGCGAATGAGATTTCCGAATAGATGTTGTGGATTGAGAAGACATCGTTTGCCAGTACGAAGCCGCCATCTTTGTCCTCCATCACTCCGCCCACTTCCGCTCTGGGCTGCGCAAGAGTGCTGGATTTTGCGTCAAAACCGCGGTTCTTCCTTCTGTTTTATCGATCACAAGACAACAATTAATTAAGTTGAAATTAGTTTTGATGACACGGGATGAGATGAAATCAAGTCATTAAGATAAGCTAATAATAGAATACGACAACGTAAAGACAAAAAATAACGACATCATTAGGCCTACGCGAAAATACTAATTGTTTTATCTTGAATAAATTGGTGACGTCATCCATAATTGTAATCTCATATAATATCCATACAGTGTCCGTCCGACGATAAACGCTACGTCACAAACGGTTTCCGTTCTATTGTTAAACAGAAACCGTTTGTGACGTCAGTCTTGACGACGGCGATCAGAGCATTTTAACCAACGATATACACTGCCGTCATAATTATGACGGGCAAATACACTAGTTTGCAATTATTCCATTACCACCTGGTTGTAGTTGACAGTATCATAATCGAGCTTCTTAAACTCACCTGATGCAGACTACAGCGATTACAATAATTGCAATTAGGAGGAGCAGAAGACCGAGACCAAGACCTATGCCGAGACCAAGTCCTGTTAAAGAAGAAAAATCACAGTGAAACGAATTTGTTCTGTACAAAATGGTCCCAGCAAGTGAATAAATTATATATAATTGGTCGCTTGTGACAGTTACACGTAGGCCTATGTGTTTCATGTTATACTCGGTTCGGGTGACAGATGTCATTTAGGAAGAACTGAAGTCTCAATTCAGTTGAGTATAGGCCTGTGACAGCGGTCTCTGTGTAGGCCATTGGTTAGACCGTTAGAGCGTTTGCCTTGTATGCAGAGAGTACAGGTTCCTCCTGTACAGCCTCCTCTGAGATGGTTAGTGTATATGAACCATTAGCAAGTTTTTCACTCACAATTGCTCAACGCCATCGATTGATGCTTGGTCTTTACATAGTGGCGCTTAATAAATGCGTAATACTACTACTACTACTACTACTACTACTACTACTACTACTACTACTACTACTACTACTACTGCTACTGCTGCTGCTACTACTACTACTACTACTACTACTACTACTACTACTACTACTACTACTACTACTACTACTACTACTACTACTACTACTAGGGCCTACTACTACTACAACAACAACAACAACAACAACAATAATAATAATAATAATAATAATAATAGCAATAATAGTAATAGCAATAATAAATAGGCCTAGTAATAAACAGTTCTTTTTCAGCCGGAACGCGCCGGAACCTTTTTTCGGCTACTACAAAATAATTTATTTATTTTAATAATAAAAATATTAATTTAGTTATTTTAACCTAATTTCAGTGTTGTGAACCGTTTTCAGTGTTTATTGAGACCCCTCCCATACCCCAATCCCATTTCTCTCAGAATTCTAGCTCTTCCGTAATTGTTCAGTTCCGGAACCTATTGTTCAGTTCTGGATTCTTACACAACTGTAACATGCTCCTCGGTAATCATATTAAGATAATACCATCTTCATTTTTTCACTTGCACTCTAGTTTTGTATTTCCTTCAATCAAAATGCAACCCTGTTATGGATTCTCGTTCACTTGCTTGTAAATATTTTCTGGCTCTCATTCTCTACGAAAAGTACTCCTGTCGTTGACATGCGATCTGTCGCATTCATGCACTGGTCTAGCAGCTCTTCGATCAGAAACATCGTATCTATCACATTCCCTTGTCACAACACTCAGAGTTGTTTGCATCTGCTACTTCTGGACCAATTACTGGCTAGTATTTGTGTTTAATCTCGCTTCAGGTCATCAAGAACAATTAGGAAGAGCTCCATCATGTCAGCACCTGTTCGAAGCACTGTTTGAGACAATTCTGAAGGAATACCAAGTAGTGGGCAGCTACTAGTTTTTGGTTGTTTAGCTACTACATTCTTGCAGTCTGCCTTACAGTCTTCAATATATTTATAAAAGACATTACCAAAATAAAATCACAATAGTTAAAAAACATCGCGTTGCAAGTATAAAAAAATTCATGCCATCCATACAAAATTTTGTCTATTCGTGTTTTTTGGGTGGCCTTGGGGCACCTCAAGAATTTAACTAAATCCAGTATTATTTTACATGCAGACTACTGGGCACAGTAGACAACTTTTGCACACCCTGCCGATTCTGAAATGTTAATTTCATTTTTTCACTCCACCCTACTGTCCAGTAGGCCTACTACAAAAATGACGACTTCGTGTATTACCCAAACTGGATAGATCTCTGCTTGCGAACGGCTTCTGCTCAGCCGTTTCCTTGGCTCCAGCGGGTGTCTCTGTATCCCTGGCCCTCTGTGTTGTTCCAGCGGGTATCTCTGTATCCCTGGCCGTCGATGTTGTTCCAACGGGTATCTCTGTATCCCTGGCCCTCTCTGTTGTTCCAATGGGTGTCTTTGTATCCCTGGCCATCTGGGTTGTTCCTCTGGTGGATGACGCAGGGATGTCCTTAGGCGATGAAGGCTGCCAAGTCAGTTGGCTGCAATCCGATTTCATCCAATCAGCCATGATATCACTTGGCTGATATAGTGGAGTTTGCACGGTGCATGCGATTTCGAAATCGGAATCCAAAGGAACTGATGAATAAAGAACACAAAGAACAGTTAAGAACAGCTAAGAACCGTAAGAATGCCTAAGGAGAACCAACGAAGTTCAACTTAGAGTCGAATAAAACTTAAATGGGACAGTGTCAACTAGGAATAAAAAAACTCCCATAGCGGAAAAAAATAATCGTATTACATATCTAAGGGCTCTTGAGCAAATCCTTCACTTCTAAGAGCCATCGAGCAATCATCATCGCCTCTTTGTCAACTGATGAACAGAGAAGTTTAACGCATGATCGGGATCGATGATGATCTCACTTGAAATAACACTTGACTGATTTCTGCATTAGGACTACTACAATAAAGGCGCCTATAGTATTATATACTATAGTGGTAGTCGTTGAGGTATTGATGATAGTATAGGTGGCAGTGGTGGTGATGGTGGAGGTGGATGGGTCATGGTATGATGATGATGATGATGATGATGATGATGATGATGATGATGATGATGATGATGATGATGATGATGATGATGATGATGATGAATCAGATGATGGTGGTGGTTGTGGTTGTGGTGAAGATGATGATGAGGATGATGATGATGATGATGGTGGTGGTGGTGGTGGTGGTGGTGGTGGTGGTGGTGGTGGTGGTGGTGGTGGTGGTGGTGGTGGTGGTGGTGGTGGTAGTGGTGGAGGAGGGGTCATGGTACGATGATGATGATGATTGATGATGATGATGATGATGATGATTACGATGATGATGATTATGATGATGATGATGATTATGATGACGATGATGATGATGATGACGACGATGAGTGAGTTACTTAAATGGCGGTTAACAAGTGCTCTGATAAGTGCTGTGATACATAGTAGTGGCAGTACGTCTTATAGTTAGAAAAGTTCGCCTTAGAATCGACTTATAAGGACAAGACCGAATTGACTTCGTGACAAACTTACAATAAACTTTCAGCAAACTTTGTAAAAAAAACTTGCACGGTACATTTGGGACAAGCTCTGTTTGGAGCTGAAGAACGACTTCTACGAAAAAGATAAGAAGTCAAGCGTGGCATCGAAGCTATAAAATAGGCACTTGAAAGGGTTGGTCCACAATAATTATAGTCGTGGTAAACAGTTGAATAGGCTTATAGGCCTGTAATAATCATTTTTATTCTATAGGCCAATATATTTACTCCGCAAGTAGTCTGTACATTAATGGTTTCCAACCTTTTTTCAAAGACAGTCACCAGTGCCGTCCCTAGGCTATTTCGGGCCCTGTGCAGAGTATAGGCCTACTGTATGGGTCCACCATGACACAAGCCAAATTGTTTTCATTGCTAATCATTTTATTTTATTAGATTGTTAACAAGTACAAGTAAAATTTAACTATACATGTGTACCTGCAACAGAATAATATACAGAATATTCACAGAAAGGAAAATTTCCTTGCTTTCTGTGGAGGTTAATTTTCTGTGACGTTTTCTCCCCCCCCTCCCACTCCAAGTTACGGGCCCTGTGCGACCACACCCTAAGGCCGGCACTGTAGTGACCCTTCCTAGAAGTCATTAAGTCATCTAACTTAATTCCATTTATTTTTCATCCAGTTAGTTATTTGTTTTAATTACGAGCAATGTTCCTTGTATCTAATAGCGGCATTGCGACTATTCCTACAGTAGTTTAAGTTTTACAAACAATAGTTATACGCCCTATGTCAATAGCGATGATCAGTAGTTTTTCACATTTGTTTCATAGAAACTCTGCACAAATATGGTTCTGGCATTCTGCCATCCAGTCGCGGCACCCATAGAGCAGGTTCACGGCACCTAGGTTGGAAACTGCTGTACATACATAACATATGGTAGAAACTTGTACACGCATACAAGTTTTGCAGATAGGCCAGCTTCTTTACCCACTTCTATAGAAACTCCTCATGAGCGTGATCTGTCATTTTATTCCCGAATTGCTTCTAAATTGTTTATGAGTTGATGATTCATATGGAAGTGTTAGTCACGACTAGAGCTGAATAACGAAAAGGTCGACAGACCTAATGGGTCGTTTACGGTTCAGTGAACCGTGTCAGCAAAACTGATCACTGGTACCTACAGGTAAAAGCACGTGACATAAGCCGATGCCATGAAATGAACGTTAAAGGAAAACTTCTCAAAAGGAAACTGTTATACTGAGAAGGCAACAAAGGAAGCCTAAAAGACAGCGTCTGTGAGAAGTACTTAAAATAGATGCAATAAATAGTACCACCACCACCACCACCACCACCACCACCACCACCACCACCACCACCACCACCACCACCACCACCACCACTAACATTAAAAAAACAACACCACCACCACCACTAACTGCAACACCACCACAACAACAACAACCAACACAAGACAAAAACAACAACAGCGAAACAACAAACAAGACCACATCCTCCATTATATTATACAAACACCACCATCAATACAGACACCACCTGTACCAGGTGTTTCTAAGTAACGAAGTTTTAAAAAGAGACGATAATTATCTACCTTGGAAATCGATAACAATGCTTTCGCTCGATTGACCACAGGACTGATCGGTTACGAACAAGATCCTTCCGATTGTCTGAGGTTCTAAGCAGTACAAAGACGTGTCTTTCTCTATATGTGAAGTGACGACGTTTCCATTCCAGCTGAAACACCCGAAGGCTGTCACCTCACAGTACTTCGACTTCCAGCTCCCAATAACAGCGCTACCACCGGAACTGGATACGGTACAATTCCAATCCATCCGACCGAAACTGTAAAGTTTGACCCGTACATACTTCACGAACGATGTCTCCGATGCCTCCCTTTCGTTCAATAAATACGAGGTCTCCTTTGGCCAGCCTGGGTCATCCAGTTGGCAAGTGTAGTTGACCTTGACATTGAGCACTGTATTTCCATCCTGAACATGGAGTCCTTTCAGTGGAATATCGATAGAACACGGAGTGGCATTCTGTCTGAGGCACCAGGTACTCAGAAGGTCCGTGATGTTCAGGGAGTTGGGTTGGGTGGTGGCAGGGTTGGACAGCTCTGCGTCGATGATGTTGGTCAGGTGGAAGAGTGGAGGACACGATGGTAACGAATAGCCGATCAGGTGAGTGGTGTTCGTTGTGGTAAAATTTCGACTGTCAAATTCACTGACTGAAATGTCACAAGTTTAATTTCAGTATTAATAATCGTATATATATATATATGTATATATATATATGACATGTGTACATGTATGTGCATGTATGTACTGTATAACTATGTTTGCATGTGCGTATATGTGCATGCATGCATGTTTGTAAATATGTATGTATCCATGTGTATATGTATGCACGCATGCGTGTATGTATTATATATCTATGTGTGTATGTATGTACGTATGCATGTATGTGTCTATGTATGCATTCATGTATGTGTGATGTATGTGTGTTTATTTATGTATGTACGTATGCATGTATGTATATATGTGCATGCGTAGATGCATGCATGACATTTGTATGTGTTTATGTATGTATTTATGCATGTACCATGTATGCATGTGTAAGTGTGTCTGTGTCTGTATGTATGTATGTATGTATGTTTGTGTTTGTATGTATGCATGTATGTGTACTATTATTGTGTAGGTTATATGTATGTATGCATGTATATGGCTATTTATCGATAGTGCATTTTAGTGGCGCTATATGAACTTAAACTAATCGACCTTCAGTTTCGTATTTGACGTCTTACGTTCAAGAACAGTTTCCCGCATGTCCTTTACAGCTGGGGTTTCAATGAGCATGGTAATTAACTCTCACCGAAGAACAGGATTTTTGTTTCGAAATTTTTGAATGCCTGATAGATGCATCTTATTTGAAAGATGGAGTTTCATGAATCTAGCTTCCATGCATGTCTCCCACACTCTTCCAGCTGAAAAATCTCAGTTTTCGCATCACGGCAAACTAAGCAGATGACTCCAATGTCTTCATTGAACAGTAGCGGCGCTACCATGGGTCGCGGCAGGTCATTTGTCCTGCCTATTTTACTCTTGACCTGCCTTATGACCTGCCTACTACCTACTGCTGTGTAAAATTATTTGGAATTTTTAATATCTTTCCACATTTAAAACATCATCATCTGCCTCATAACATCACTAGTGCAATTATTAGATCTTTTTTGACATGAAGCGGTTATGTAATAGACAGGTCTGGTTGACTTTCTGTAATGTCATGCGTCTTATAACCTGCAAATTAGCATACTTGTTCATGATGTTATGAGTAGCTAATCAGTACTTCCAAATATTTAAATATTAGTAAAATAACTAAATTTTAACGTTTTAATTGCTGAATTATTTCAAATTTGAATATGCTACAACAATTGGGCTATAAGCGTTAAATAATAATTGTCTTCGTTTTATTTAGGCCTACCTAAGTTATGCTGCTTACAGGATGGGTTTTGTCGGGGTTGAGGATTCAACCCTCAGTCTTTCTTAGGACCCCACAGTTAAGTCTTCATTCCACACCCCTCAGTTGTGCTAGTGTGATTTAGCAATATTTGACTCCGAGTCTCTGACAGAGGGAAGAAATTTCCATGGTGTATCATGTATGCATTTTGGAATATTCTGAACAAAGAAACTGATTTTGATTCGAGTCTGACTTGCGAAACTGCTACCGTTGAAGTCAGCTTACATCAGTTTGTAAAATACGGATAAAATGTTCAACCCCCAGTCTTTTTTCTAGAATTCCCACACTGGCTGCCTATGTTGAGGATAAATACTGCTTGATGCGTCAGACTCAAACATTAATGTCTTCGATCTGCTGAATAACTCCCATGACCCTGACGCGACCTGCTCAAATTGTATAGCTGGCGTCGCCACTGTCACCGAACGAGAATAACTCGCGAATTTTCAATCGCACTGTGCATGACGATTGTATTGACTCAGTTTCAACGACATCATCCAGCCATTCACTTTTAAATGAAGTCGTAGTTCGTTTTCGCTTCAGACTTTTATTCTGCACCATTTTGTATCGATGTGATGTCGACTGAATTTATGTGATAAGACCTTAAACCTCAAGACAAGACCAAGACTTTGACCCTCAAGACCAAGACCAGGCCAAGACTTTGAACCTCGAGACCAAAACCAAGACCAAGACTTTGACCGAGACCAAGACCCCAAAAATCACAATCATATCCAAACTTCTATTCCTTACTAAAAGATATAAATGTAGGCCTAAATGTAAAGTAAAATGTAACTGAAAGTGTAAACCAAAGTGTAAATTAAACTGCAGATTAAAATGTAAATCAAAATATAAGTCAAAATGTAAATCAAAATGTAAATCTGAATGTAAATCCAAGTGTAATGATGTATTTACCAGGATTACAGCTCGAGGCTGACCGAAGTATTAGCAGAATGAGCGAAAAGGTAATTCGATGAAAACAACTCATTTTCGAAAGAAATCCTTGAACGATCACGCCACAACAATTATTTCTTAATAACCCCTACGAATTATTAGCCACGATGATAACTTCTTAGCTAGCTAGAAGTTAACTAGTTCTTAATTATCAGAGTTAAATCGAATTTTGTCAACAACTACGTAACACTGTAACATGCAGGCTGCAGCTGTATGTGTTGCATGTGTTGAAACGTCGTCTGCGGTGAACTTTAAGGCAAACTGGTTCTGCAGTTCAACTAAATCATTAAGTCGGAAAAGTTACTATAGAGGAACGACATCAAAGCACGACGCGCCTATTGATACAGACATCAAAGGGACTTAGGCCCGTTAAGGCTTATATGCCTATTATGCCTACCGTTGTTAACTTTGACATTGTAATTAGCTGTAGGCCTATATATTTAATCGCTATGTCATATAGTGTGTGTGTATATATATACATATATATATATGTGTGTGTGTGTGTGTGTATGTGTGTTTATGTGTGTGTGTGTGTGTGTGTGTGTGTGTGAATGTATGGTCAAATTGCATAATATATATAAGCTATAAATCGACTATATATTGATACATGGTGTTTAATATAATAACATATTATATGTATCTATATATACGTATACTCACGCATTATGTTTTATTTTTTTATATATGTGTAGCTATATATATAGCTGTATATAAATATTTCATATAGGCATAACGTGTGTGTGTGTGTGTGTGTGTGTGTGTGTGTGTGTGTGTGTGTGTGTGTGTGTGTGTGTGTGTGTGTGTGTGTGTGTGTGTGTGTGTGTGTGTGTGTGTGTGTGTGTGTGTGTGTGTGTGTGTGTACACGTAAAAAAACGAAGGATGTTGACTGGGTATAAGCTGTATAGGCCTACATGTAGACATGCATGTTTTTAAATAGAAGGAGCTTAGGCCTCCGTATAAAGGCCTACCATCGTCACTGATGTGTATCTGTGATCAGTAATGCAGACGCAGCATAGGTTCAGTATACAGGCCTATGCTGTAGCCCCCCCCCTATAGTGCTGGTCTATAGCGAAGGTCTTGTGCGCAGACTTCTATAGGCCTCTTGGAAAGCGTGGCGACTGTATTCAGGCAAACGTCGTTCAGAGGAATGCCTACGCTTTTCGTAGGCCTCTCTGTTGCGTGTAGAGAAGACATATCAATATATAATATATCATATATATTATAAATATTCTAATTTTATATATATATATATATATATATATATATATATTATATATGATAAAAATAAATGCATGACTATACGTTGACGGTGGGAAGCTCAGACGGCGAGAGCGAGGACGGACCACCGTCCCTCATATGCTGAGGCTAAGAAAATTGAAATCGTTAACACTGTATGGGTGTTTTGGGGTGAGCTTTATTGAAGAACTGCGGTCCTTTTCCCCACAAATTGTAAATGTAAATGTACACGCCTTGATATAGCGACCGTATGGCCTCGACCCTGCTCATTTTTCAGGGAATTGATTGCGTGAGATCCTTCACCACCGCCGCCCGAACCAAGGTGGGAAATGTCGGGGGATTGGGGTTAAACCCCTAGTGTTTCTCAGGACCCCCACAGTAAAGTCTTCATTGCACACCCCAGGGGTCGTTTCTAACCCCCTCAGTTGTGCTAGTGTAATTTAGCATTATTTGACTCCGAGTCTCTGACAAAGAGAAGAAATTTCCATGGTGTATCATGTATGCATTTTGGAATTTTCTCAACAAAGGAATTGATTTCAATTCGAGTCTGACTTGTAAAACTGCTAGCGTTGAAATCAGCTGCTTTCAAATGTTGTTCACATCAGTTTGCAAAATACAAATAAAATGTTCAACCCCCTTTACCCAGTTTTTTCCATACAATTCCTACACTGCCCCGAACCTTGCTATAAGTTTCGGGAAACTTATAAACAGAAAGAGAGAGAGAGGACAACATCAGCTCCAGAAAATCCAAAATAATATGACCTAGTCGCAGCTACATTGGCTGCCTGTTACAACGACGACGATGCTGACAATGACCATCAACAGCGACAACGAGGCCCGGCTGATCTGTAGACCTACGGTACTTGCAAAATAACTAGGCTACAGTTTGTCCAGACAGCTAACGGAGAAAACTCGTCCATCGGAAAGTAGGAAAATTACAAATAGGATCGAAAATGTATGAAGAAAACTGCAAATGAAAATGTCACAATTGTCGTCGACTGCTTTTTGATATCACAGGATGATGTTAAACTTGGGAAATTCTGCTGAAATCGCACAATGATTATAATTGTATCACACCTGTAAATAAGTAGTTCTGTTAGATTATGACGACTTCAGCTACCCAGTCAGCCGCAAAATGTCGCTAAATACAGAATAATGCGCTACCTACTTTAGGCACCTTTAGGCCTAATACATTTTCTAACGACCATATTATAATGATTCGATTCTATTGTATTCTATTTACGAATTTATAAAACGCCTCTCGCAGTACAACCTAATCAGAGGCGCTCCCAGTACGAAGAGCTCCGTGAGAAAAGAAAAGTCTATAGACAGCGAGACGTAGCAGCAATGCCCCCAGTTAGGATTTGAGAACGAGTCATGGAAGGAAGATCATTCTAGAGGGACGGGCCAGCTGATGCGTAGGCACGGTGTTGAACCATAGAGGTCCGGGTCCTACAGACCAAGAGATCATGTCGGTCTAAAGAACGGAGAGGACGGCCAGAGGCAACCGAAAGAGGTCGACAGATTAGATCACAAAGATAACGAGGAGCTTGGTCTTGGAACGCTCGAGAGGTAAGGAACAGGATTTTAAACTGGATACGCGCAGTGAGCGGAAGCCAATGTAAGTGCTCAGACATTAAAGTCCAGATATGAGAGAAGCGTGGAAGGCGGGCACTCAGGTGAGCAGATGCATTTAACACCGATTGAAGTGATGACAGACGGGATTTTGGCAGGCCAATAAGTAACGAATTACAGTAATCAACGCGTGAGCAGATAAAAGCATGCACCATGGAGGAGAAAGTGGAGGAAGGAACAGAACGCCGGGCAACGGATGATGATAAGAAGAGAGCCTTAGGCCTAATGTGCCGAAATAATTATTTCGGCGTCAACAGCCTTCAGTATAAGATGTCGTTAAACCCCGGATCCATGATCGTTGATAGTCGACGCCATGAATCCAGAAGCCTTTGATATATATACCTATGCAAAGCAGTGACGACTTGGAACGAATGATCTGCAATCAAGAAATTGAACTGGTATACGAGTAATTTTTTATCAGACGTCAACTGCCCTGGCAGCCAAAAGATGTCGTTACTTACTTACTTGGCGAATTGCATTATGGGATGTGGGTGGTTGTTAGCAGCGCTCTATTAGAGCGAAGTCAGTGGCGACCATCTTGTTTATATACACAGGCACACAAGCACCTCTGGACAGCAGTGGAACACACCAAAACCGACCAATCACATGTGAAATAGACCTCTTCGGTCGCATAACTTAACCTAGTTTTCTACATAGGCTACACTGACCCTAACCCTAATCCCTAACAGTAACCGACTCTCACGACGCCTTCCCTGACCCTAACCGACCCCACGACGCCTTCCCTGACCCTAACCGACCCTCACGATGGAATCATGAAATTTATCTATTTTGTACGGGCGTGAATTTAGTCCATGGCTTTGCGCTAACGTGCGCGGCTTGAACGTGATTGGTCGGCAGAGGTGCTTTTCACAGGCACTCCTCAGTCTGCATGATTATTGATTTGGCGATCATGTACAATCGTGGTCCTTAATATTTCCCAACGGCTTGAGACTGCTCGCGTGCTGTTATTGGTCAACGTCAAATATAGCCTACAACGACGCATAGAGGTGACATTTTCATATGACGACGTCGATTCCTTCGTAGTATTGGTTGGAGAAACTAGCAAAGGTTTTTTCTGCAATATGGCGCAGAGTGTTTAGGTAGGCCAAATGGAACGTGGATCCGTATCGTTCTCGCCACATGAACGCGTTCAAGTAGCCTGGTACCCAGGGCTGTAGTGGTAAAATCAGAGGTGAGTACACGCTATCGGTTAGTTTTCCTAAACAGATTAGAGGTGAGTAATGAGTATACGCTACAGTATTCTGTGAGTATACGCTACAGTATTTTAATATAAATAAATATAAATATAAATATTTTGTGACGTGAGTATACGGTCTCTAGAGGTGAGTACACGCTGTATACCGGTACCCGCGAATACCCTCGACTACAGCCCTGCTGGTACCATATCTTTGGTCGTCCCATTCATTCGTTTAAATATTGCTGGACGGGCGTAGCTGCATCCCGTTTGGACACATATTGGTGACGTAGCCGATTTTTAACACATGTAATTGCTTGCTCAGATTGCATTTCGAACGCCGCCTAACATAGCCGCTAAGGTTTGTAGAATCCTTTTGCAGTCGGCTCTGGGTGGTTGCACGGACTGCACAGGACTTCGCTATGGAGTATGGAGAATAGAACAACAGTTACTGATAGGCTTGAGACAACAGTATTTGAGTTATCAACAGGTATTTATTAATCGTCGACTGACCATAATCGAAATCGTAATCTAGAAATTTCTATATCGTTGCGTATACTGTAGCGGTGTTCTGGCCTTGGCCGTTTTCTTAGACGACCACGCAAGTGGGTCTAGATCTAATCAAGTCGTCTACGGTCTAATAGGCTATGTTACGATTATAGGCATGAACTAGGCATCAATCGATGACACTCCAAAAGAGAATCGCAATCCGGTGAATTTCAAAGGCCAATCCCTCACTCTGATGAGACTTGAGGCATCCAAAGAAATAACACGTTTTTACAACGGTGGAATCAAAGAGGGATGCGTACCGAATCTCTGAAACCCGAATCCACGAAACGAATTTCGGCCGGATCCCCGAAATCGAAACTCGACACTGACAAGCCTAATTAGGATGCACATACGTGTCTTTTCAATATTTTCTTATGAATAGAACTGAAAAAGACTATAATGCCATGGAATCTGCACAATAACCACAAATTAAACAATCACATTTACTGTAACATTGTCTGTAGCTCACTAGTGTTATCACATCACATTGACACATTCAATCACTGTCACTGTCAGTGGGTGGCATTGTGGGCCATGCCATAGTATTTGATTCTGCCAATTCAATGTCACCTGCTCCAAAATCGTCATCACTTGAGTCTGAACGATCTTTATTATGATCAGTCAGAACTGCCACTGGCATCCTCATCAGACTGAAGCGGCTCATCATCATCACCAGAGTCGGATAGCAATGGTCTGGCTCCAGGTTCGTCTGTCGTCTTGGAGGCTACTCAAACTTATCGAGCAGCGGCTGACGGTGCGATGCCTTCAGCGATAGGCGAGCAATTTACCGCTCACGAGGACCTTTGCTAGGAGAGCGACCAAGGAGAGCGATCGATCGCTCGCCTCAAATGGGATGCTCTGAGGTCAAGCCGAAATTCCAAGGCGAGGTTCAGCCGAAATTCCAAGATGAGGTCCAGCCGAAATTCCAAGACGAGCTCCAGCTGAAACTCCAAGATGAGGTCCAGCCGACATTCCAAGACGAGCTCCAGCTGAAACTCCAAGATGAGGTCCAGCCGAAATTCCAAGACGAGCTCCAGCTGAAACTCCAAGATGAGGTCCAGCCGACATTCCAAGACGAGGTCCAGCCGAAATTCCAAGACGAGGTCCTGGCGAAATTTCAAAATGAGGTCCAGCCGAAACTTTCGCAGGTTACAACAGCCGCAATGGTAAGTTCCTTTGAAATTAAACCTCGACGTCCAGATTATATTTAGACCATCAGATGTTTCAAAATATACTATTAAATATTGTTACCGGTACCATAACAGAAAACATTTCTTTCACCAGGCATGGGCAGTGGCTGTAGCAAGGTACTTGAGCTTAGTTTTGTCATGCAATTTAGCATCATAAATTTTTCAAGGTATTCTATAGTTTCTGTGATCTATTGAATTACAGCCTAGCTTACGACCTCAAGTGTATTCTAATTTTCTGTTGCAATTCCACTTGAAGTGGACAGTGATTGATATCTTGGGCAACACGATATTATTGTTAAGGAGCTTTTATATAGAGCCCCTTCAAGGTGATCTACTCAGGAGCGGCAATGGCGCTATAGAAGTCATTAGATTAGATTGGATTAGATCAGTTTTGCAAGAAAAATTAGCATAAAGTTTTGCAAAGTACAACGTCGTGAGTTTTTCCAGGTAAATTGGGCATAGTAATCGTTAAACTCTTCAGAGTTTTCTAGTTTTAGGCTTGTTACATAATACATATAGGCCTATGTACCAGTTTCATGACACAGTATCGAAAGATGACAGTGTTTTATGGCGCTCTAAATAATTTCCCAGTATCCTAGCTAATAACAGCCACTTACACGTGTGTCGACTTTTAGGTCTGTTACACATGTCTACTAATGTGATGACACATGACACAAAATCGGAGAACGATCGTAAGTAAGTAAGTAAGTATGTTCTTTATTGAACCGCTTGCAAACGCACTGCGGTTTACAAAACACAAGCATACAAAACGAGGCGCAAAAAAACAGAAAAAGGAAAAAGGAAAACCAATTGAAATAGGTGGGTTAAACCAATGGATAAGTGAAATGATGATAAATTGGCGATGATGAAATTGGGTTGGAGTTGACTAATTAAGTATAAATTAGGTGTACAACATTCTAGTGATGAAACCCCTACGGGTTATCATATCGGCTCTGGGGATTTGGCGGTCATGCGGGGGTGTTTAATGTTTAATGGTTCTCTGAGTAATTTTCCAATAACCTAAATAAACAGTATCAGCCTTAGAAGTGCTTTTTTCTAGAAAAAAAGGTTCCGGAACTGAAAAATAGGTTCGGGAACTGAACAATTACGGAAGGAGTAAAATCCGGAGAAAAACGGGATTGGGAGTTGGTAGGGGTCTCAATAAACACTGAAAACAGTTCACAACACTGAAATTAAATTAGCTGAAAAAGGTGCCGGAACGCCGTTCCGGCACGTTCCGGCTGAAAAAAGCACTGAGCCTTAGACATGTTTGTGCTTGTTCATACTGTAGGTTTGTAGTCTTGATGAATGTTTAAAGAACATTCATACAGTCATGGCGAATAATATGATAGTGGATACGGTTCTTTAGAAAATGTGACATTTCACACTCATATGGGAAGCCACAGATTTTCCCCAAAGTTGCAAGTTGCTGAACTAATGCTCAGATGCTCTGGTCGATCAGAACAGAAGACTTAGATTGAAAACGTGACCACAAGATTGAAGTCAATATCAAATTGCAGCTTGGCAACCTCCTGGCATTTCTCCAGACCAAACTGTTCTTAAATTTACCATATTATTACAAAAGCTGTGCACGTTGCGTTGGTAGATGCACAGCATTGTCATTGTCAAACATCTATTAGAGCACATTTGCTGTGTTATTTCCAGCTACAGGATCTTCCGTTGGAGCTACATGAGCACATCCTCTTGGAAGCGATTATATCTGATATCAGAGAGAGATCCAGAGATCGGAAGCTGTTCAGATGCGCTTGGAAAGAATCTGCTGGTCGGATGGCCGAGCGACTGAGAAATGTTTGTCCACAATGGGACTATGTCTTGACTACAGACTTGTTTCAAAAGAAGCTACATGGAATTATCGACAAGTACCGTGAGTTCCAGAAACTTATTAAGTGGCTGACTGTGTGGGCAGTTGTACAATTTTGTTAGGCCCCTATATCGTTCAGACTTGTGAAGACATGGAAAGTTAGTCATTAAGTAATCACCTACAGTAGAACCAATACCTGTTTATCCATCTCCTTGTCCTGTTATGATTCATATTTGCCATGAAATAGCAAACCTGGTTGCAACCGACATCCAGCCGCATGTGTTTCTGTGATAATTCACTTTTTCAACAGCATGCTGACTTCTGAAAGCCAACATGCTACAGCAGTTAGTTAGCTATCTGGCCACTTAATATAGCATCCTTTAATTTCATCATGCACGTGCTGCCTACCATTGCCTATGGCCTCATGGTTATTCTGCGTATGCACTCTTCCTCGGCCCAATCCAGGAGCTTTGCCTATGTGGGTCCTTAAGCGTGGAACAGTCTTCCCCAGTCCCTCCGCCAAGAGCTTCTTGGACTCTCTCCCCTTCAGTTCCGTAGACGCTTGAAAACTTTTCTTTTTTCCGCTTCTGGCAGTGATGCGGGTCGAGAGCGCCGTTGATTTGAGTGGCGCTATTCGGTTAAAATTACAATTACAATTGCCTAGATGCTATTAGAGTCATTTGAAAGTTCTTCAGTAAGCAAACAAGTCTCAGATTACAAGACAAAGTCGGTGCTGGAAATCTCCCGCAAACATGGATTGTAAGCTAGTGTCGATTGTTCAGAAAACTATACGGATCTGTTTCAGTGACGGGCACTGACAACGTCTGATGAAGTTTTAGAAGTATTTAGCAGCGTTTTAAGTATTAGAAGTTATTACAAACATTATTACAAATTCAATTGTGTGCAGTCATTTTCTAATTAGTTCTTGTATAGCAGTTTACTGTTTCTCGTTTTTAGCTCAAGTTGAGATTGGTTTCCAAGTCCAGGCTACTGGTCGACACAATGACTGCATAACCGTTACAAAGATGAATGACGTAGTGTTTTCACTATGTCATCCTCCGTGGCAGCAGGAGGCTCACATCAAAAGCTATGAACGCAACGATCTAAAGACAGTGGAGCGATCCATTCAGTTGCCTGGTGTAAGCAATCCATGGAATCTCGTCGCTTGCAGCGTGTCGAATTGTCTCTACATGTTGCACCAAACAACGAGAGACACTGAAATCTTGCGCGTTTCCACAGAAGGGCAACAGTTTAAAGTCTCACACTTCATCACATGCGCGCCTAAAAATTTAACAAAAATGAGCATATCTGCAGATGGCAGCTTGATAGTTATCCAAGGATCAGCCCCATACACTCTCACAACATATAATACGGATGCATCTTTACAGCACCAAATGGAGTTAAATCAACCCATTTCACATAGAACTGCTGTCATATCAAAATCAGACGGAAACTTTATCTTGGTGACGAAAAGAAAGCTTACAGAGATTGGGAGAGAAGGAAATACCTTGCGCGAGTACAGTGAACCATCTGGAGAATATCTTTACTGCGCTATAGACCAGTACGATAGAATAGTGGCTGTTGATGAGGATGGCGGTGTGCGACTGTTAGATTCTGAGTTTAACTCTGTACAGGTCAAGTTTCGATTACCGGTAAAGTACTACCAAGGTTCATATTTGCACTTCTACAGAATGAGCTACAACAGGAAATGGAATGAGTTTGTAGCGTTTGAATGTGCTGCCTATTGTGTTAGTTTTCGTAGTAGCCAGTGTTTAACAGTATTTAACTTAACAGAGAACTATGTTCCAGATGATACCCTGAATAAGTAAAACTGAAGTGAACATTAATGGTAGTACCCCACTCAGCCAACTGTAGTCATTATATAAATGAACTGCATTGAAATGTTCCATCTGCCTACAAAGTTTAAATTTTGATAATTGACAAAACTAGCTCATTAGCACTTCCTTCGCTAAACCTGTTTTCTTTTTTGTTCGTCACCTGTTACGTTTTATCTAAGCATTTTTTCCCCTCATATTTTCATCAAGGTTGTGTTACGCCCACCCTCATCTCAAACGACGTCGCCTGTGGAGGTTACGTTTGATCGTGGACAAAGCAAAGAGAACTGGGTAGTTTCACTTCCTGAAGTAGGATCCAACCTTTGCACATTTGGCCACCTTAATCTACTATTATACTGACGATAGTCAAATCTATCCTTGTTACTTAGGCGCTCCGTTTTTTTTTGTGGTACCAGGAAACATGGCCGCTTCCGGTTTCTCCAGGACTTAAACCGGAAGTTCCCCCAGGATGGCGACTGGATGGTAAGGCGTGGCTACCGGACAGGCAACAGCCACAGCACTGCTGTAGTCATGATTCTAACTACTGTCCACAAACGGGCTTATCTCTAGGCGACGATTGGAAACGATACAGCGTGACATCACTTCCGCTTGGCGCTCCATAAATTGAGTTTGCATATTATACATGGTTTACCTAGTTTCATGATGGCGCTCTGTAAGATTCGACTTCAAAATACCTAGCTGCTCCAAGACCAGATCAATGGCGGAGCCGGTTCGTGAGAGATTTGACACAGGCGTTGCCCTATCATCCTTAGAACTACGGAGCTCCAGTACAATACAATACGATAATACAATGCAACTAAACATTTACAGCGCGCTTTAACAAAAATGCCTTGCACAAGAGCGCGCTACTAGTCATAGTATAATGTGAATAGATGAGTTTTTAATTTGGATTTAAACTGAGCAACATGTAGATGTGCATTGACAGACTGTAGTTGGAAGACTGCTCCATTCGATGGGTCCTGAGTTCGACAAGGCACGACTACCAAACTTCCGGTTGGTGCGAAGTATGGTATAATCGCCTCGTGCAGCCGATCGGAGTCCTCTGGAATTTGTAGACGAACACGGTTTGACCATGGATGTCCTTACGTCGGAGAGGTTCCAGAGTGGATATAGTACATGAGGAGGCAGATTTTGAAGGCGATACGGGCAAGGATGGGAAGCCAGTGGCTTTGGTGACGAACCACTAGCTGGATCCATAGCTAATACAATTAATCAACAGTACTTTCGGTTGTAGAATTATTATTAGAGATCTTCTCACAACTAAACTTATCTCAAAGTTACATCAAAATAGGAGCAAAAACTCCAATTGCAATAACAATTACAAATCAACCTTAATTCGATTTGGACAACCCCTCTGATTGACGGAGCACGCTCCCGAGAAGTATTCATCCTTTGTCATTCGCTTACTGTACAAATATAAAAAAAATCAATAATGCTAGTTTTAATGATTACTCCAATATATAACCTACTAGTTTTAATTCCAGTCGAAGACTAGTCTTATAAATGTTTATGCTGTTAATTCAGAGCTACTCAACTGTAGGCCTAGGCCTATATGAAGGTAAACTTTAAAACCGTTTATAAATTATAATATTACATTGTTTTGTTTACTGATATTGTGCTACTTCTCACTGCTGTTCGCATTGTTATTGCAAAGTGTGGCGTATTTTTTGCGCTAATAAAGATTACTTACTTGAGTGCGGCTTCCAGTACTTCCCGCCCTAAACGATACCTGCCTTAACAGATGCTCTGCCTCCTCTCTTGATCTGTCCCTCTGGAAACTGGACTCGGACCTCCTTTGGAAACCTCTCTGATTTGACATAGGCTGGCGCTTTGTGTTTGGCCTTCGAGTGGCGCTTTAGAAGTTTGGAGATTACGATTAGATTTTGCGCTTAATTTTAAGTAGCGCTTTATAAATCTTAATTTTCCGATTTCCGCCAGTAACTAACGGATACCGAAATGCTATGACGTCACGAAATTCTGTGTTATCTGACGTCACAGCGTACAGTGCAACAAAAATCGTTGGAACTGCAGACATTTAAAATCAATAATTTTATTGTAAAATTTAGGACTACATTCAGGATTTGCGTCGAAAAATGTATAGAATAACCGATAAAGACTTGAGACAATTGTATTTGAGTTATTAGGCCTAACAGGTATATATAATTATCTAAATCGTCGACTGATCGTTGCGTTTAGGCCTACAGCAGCTCTCTAAAATAGATCTGTCTTAGCATGCCTTGCAATTCCCGCACCTTTCTTTCTCGACCTGGGTCCGGGACTTGGGAGTCATCCTGGACCAGGAACTTACATTCAGGTGCCACATAAATCTTCTCTCCGGCAGCTGTTATTGCCAGGTCCGGCGTTGCTTTGAGGACTTGGCCCGTCCATACCTGCGGGAGCTCTGCTGTCCCACTTCATGTTCGCAGCGTCGTTGCTCTCTCCGCTCAGCTGCGCAAGCTGAGCTTATTGTTCCCCGTGCGCGGACAACCATACAGCAGTACCGTGCCTTCTCTGTGGCTGCCCACATGACCTGAAATGGGTTCCCTATACCACGCTCCGCCAATCCGCCAAATACTGGGAAAAAAATCATTTCACCTCGTTTCTTACTGTCCTCAAAACTGCGTTGTTCGACCGTGGTTGGGCTGGGAGTGCTCCTGAGTAGGCAATCTTGAAGGGGAGCTATATAAAACTGCTTTTAATAATAATAATAATAATAATAATAATAATAATAATAATAATAATAATATTAATAATAATAATAATAATAATAATAATAATAATAATAATAATAATAGTAATAATAATAACAACAATAACAATAGCAATAACAATAACAATAACAATAATAATAACAATAATTAATAATAATAATAACCGTGTTAACCGTTTCCTTAGACGTCCACAGAAGTAGGCCTAAATCTAATAAATTAAGTCGTATAGCACGATTATAATGATGAACTAGGTGAAAATCGATGACACTCCAAAAGAGAATCGTAATCCGTTGAATTTCAAAGGTCAATCCGTCAGTCCGGTGAGACTTGAGGCATCCAAAGAAATAAAAGCTTTTGTAGAACGGGGAATCATCCAAGAGGCAACTGGCCAAGTCGTTTAGATCTCTCTTACATTGGATTTCGTCCTCGATTTAATCTTCAGTTTCGAATATGACCAACGATTGATGCATTGTGTATTAATTTGCAGTATTATGTAGAATATCACTCACTACTCACTCACTCACTCACTCACTCACTCACTCACTCACTCACACACTCACTCACTCACTTGACTTGGGTAAAGTTGCTTAATAAAAAAATAGGTTACCAAAAATCTAGAGAAACTAAAACGATACTAAAGATGTTTATAATTTCAAACTGTAAACCGAAGGAATATCGTGGAAATATGAGAAAGTCAAAACGAAAAAGTAGTCTAAGATACTAAGAAGAGTGGCGGAACCAAAGATCGTAAAAATATTTGTTGATAGACTACATTGGTTGTCATTGCTTTTCAAAATGAATTTTATTATGGCTTTGCTTTGTCGTCTCCATGTTAACTTCTGAATCCAATAATGAACTCCATTTCATTGCAGCTACCCTTGCTCTTCTCTATTGGAACAGCGATGTCTAAGAAACGCAAATTTGGGGATATTGAGGATGATGACCGTAAGTTACTGAGCACTAACACATTTTCACTTCAACGACGGTTTCTTGGTATTTTCGTAACGTTTATTTGAATAAATCAAGTTAGGTATACTTTTACGTAATCAAACGACTTAGAGTCTTAGAAGGACTTATACACGCTTAATTTAGCAAAACAGGCCAATATCTATGAAACAACCCATGTTGACCAAAATCGTATATATTGCCCCCGATTATGTAGATTTGTGTATGTGTGTGTGTGTGTGTGTGTGTGTGTGTGTGTGTGTGTGTGTGTGTGTAGGTGTGTGTGTGTGTGTGTGTGTGTGTGTGTGTGCGTGTGTGTATTGTGTAATGTATGTAGGTGTATATATGCATATGTGTATGAAGACACTCAATATAGTGCTTTTGAGCAATTTATAACAGGGCTGAGATTGTATGTATGACATTGTATGTATTAATGTTTGCATGTATTCATTGTTTTGTATTGTATTCGGAAATTTATGAAAGCACCCCTTGACAGAAGAAGCTATCCAGAAGTGCTCATGTATGTATGAATGTAATGCCATACATGTATGAATGTGTTTGTATGTGCGGACACTTGCATGAATGTATAATTATATATTCGTAAATTTTGTGGTGATTTCTATGATCCTACAAAGATTCTAATGATAGTGTTCCTAATTCATGCAGCATTGACTGGAGTATCTTTGCATACTGTAAGAGCATTCAGCTACTTTGTATATATGTATATATACGAAGAAGAGTGGCAGCTGTTTGACCACGTGATCATCGATCGGGCCATCAAACAGTGGCGTAGACGTCTACGGTCGTGTGTCCGTGAACAAAAAGGACATTTTGAACACCAGCTGTAGCTGAACTTCACTTCCTTATGGCTCTTGTATGTTGGAAACTTCCCATTTTCAGGGCTGCGTCTCAAACATTCACAAACTTGACAAATTCGGCAACATTTCCAAACGGCGTTAGAATTTGGTTGTAATATGGCTATTGTTGTTGTTTTTAAAATTTCAGGCAAATGCTAAAAGTTTTGACCGAGTTATGACACTCTTTCTTGGGGTCCACTTTTCATCGGGACACAGTGTATATATGTTTTATGGCTCTCTAAGTATTTTCCCAATATCCTAAATGGTAGCAGTCTTAGACGAGTGTGTGCTTGATCCGACTGTATAGGTTTGTAGTAGTGACAAAATGTTGAAAGAAACGCTGGCACTACCTGCAAATAATATGACCGTGAACGCGATTTTTTAGATAATGTGACATTTCATGCTCAGATGTCAAGCAACAGAGGTACCAAAAGGTACAAATATATAGCGGGCCTATTATGTCTTTGATTGATTTGATATGTCATAGTCTTTACAGACGGCTGTTAAGGAAGATAGTAGCGTTCATTAACTCGTAAGATTTACTGTCATCGTAGTTTATGTAAGAGGTTTCTAAAAGAAAGCATATAAATGCCATTTATATACCTAAACATATGCAATTTATCAAATCAGTTAATTGTTACACTTCTGTTGTAGCTGCACTCCAAGGCGAAGGGCAGGTGAAACGTGCGAAGGTTACATCACCGACAGCCACAATGGTAAGTTCCTTTGAAATTAAACCTTAACGTCCAGATAATATTTAGACCGTCGGATGTTTCATAATATACTTTCAAATATCGTCGCAATAACAGAAAACATTTCTTTTTTACACGCAGTATGGGCAATGGCTATGTAGAAAGGTATTTGAGATTACTTTTGTCAGGTAGTTGAGCATCATGAATGCTTTAAGGTACCTTAGTTTCTGTGATCTATTGAAATACAACCTAGCCTACGACTTCAAGTGGATTCTTATAATTTTCTAAATATTGCAATTCCACTTGAAGCGAACAGTTATTGATATCGGCGCTATAGAAGTCATCAGATTTGATTAGATTAGACTCGATTGGATTATATAAGTTTTAAGTAAGTAAATAAGTACATCCTTTATTATTCCAACTACTAACCGCACTTTGGTTTACACATGTTAACATAAATGAGCCTAATATTTGCAAGAAAATTGAGCATCATAAATTCTACCAATTAATTGAGTTTAATAAATTGTTACAAGTCTTCAGAGTTATCTAGTTTTAGGGAGTTTATATATACGTGGTCATTGCGATGAGATTGTATCTAGAGATGACAGTGTTTTGTGGCTCTCGAAGTAATTTCCCAATACCCTAAATGGTAACAGTCTTAGACGCGTGAGTGCTTGATCCGACTGTAGGTTTGTAGTAGTGACAAAATGTTGAAAGAAACGCTGGCACTACCTGGCAAATAATATGACAGTGAACGCGATTCTTTAGATAATGTGACATTTCAGGCTCATATGGGAAGCAATAGTTTTTCCCAAAAGGTACAAGTTGTTGAACTAGACGAACACAGATGCTCTGCTGGATCAGAACAGGAGATTGGATTGAAAACGTAGCCACAAGATTGAAGACCCAATCAAGTTGCAGCTTGGCAACCTCCTGGCATTTCTCCAAACGAAACTGTTCTTAGATTTATTATATTTTTACAAAAAGCTGTGCACTTTACGTGGGTAGATGCATGGCATTGTCAAACATCTATTAGACTAATTAGAGCACATTTACTGTGTTATTTCCAGCTGCTGGATCTTCCGTTGGAGCTACTTGAGCACATCCTCTTGGAAGCTATTATATCCGAAGTTAGAGATCGGAAGATCCTCAGAGGAGCCTGGAAAAAATCTGCTGATCGTGTGGTGGAGCGACTGAGAAATGTCTGTCCACAATGGGACTATGTGTTGACTACTGACTCGTTTCAAAAGAGGCTCCATGGAATTATCGACAAGTACCGTGAGTTCCAGAAACTTACTAAGTGGCTGGCTGTGTGGGCAGTAGTTAACATGTCGTATCATTCAGACTTGTAAAGAATTGGAAATTTAGTCATTCATTCATTCATTCATTCTGGATATTTATATAGCGCCTCTTCAAGAAACCTACTAAGAGGCGCTCCCAGCCCAGCCACGGCTAAAGAGACCGGACTTGAGGAGTCGGAAGAAAGCAGGTGAGTTATTCCGAGGAAGTTGGGTGATGCGATCGGAAGTCCATTCCAGTTAGACGGGCCAACAATCGAGAAGGCTCGGCATTGTCTGACTGCGGAGTGGGCCGAGGGACAAAGAGCTCCCCTTAGTCGCAGATCGCAAGACTTCGCTAGAGGCTAAGTCAGAAATCGGGCGATAGAGTTTAGACAGGTAGGACGGGGCGCTGCCGGAGAGACACCGCCAAACTAGTGCTGCTACCCTAGGCTATAGGAGATGCGTTCTGAGGCTGGAAGCCAGTGCAGGACGTCGCGCATGTAGCCAGATAGAGGGACGTATTTTGGAATACGACCAATAAGTCGAGCAGCAGAATGAAGGACCCAGTCAAGTCGCCATATTAGGCCCTTGGAGTGACCGACAAGGACCGAGCAATAGTGGTCGACTGTAGTCATTACGTAATAATAGTACAACCGATACCTGCTTATCCATCTTCTTGTCTTGTTTTAATAATGTTTGCCATGAAATAGCAAACCGGGTTGCAACCGACATCCAGTTACATGCCTTTCAGTAAAAATTCATTTTTCCAACAGCATGCTGGCTGCGGAAAGCCATCAAGCTACAGCAGCCTTCTAGCAACTTAATATATCTTTCAATTTCATCACACAGGGTAGCCTACCATTGCCTAAGCCCTAAGTGCTATTAGAGTCAGTAAGCAAACATGTCTGAGATAACCAGACAAAGTCGGTGCTGGCGATTTTCCGCAAACATGGATTGTAATCTATAGTGTTGATTGGCTACAGCCTGTTCACAGAACTAAGCTGACCTGCTTTGGTGACAGGCACCGACAAAGGCTGATGAAGTTTTGTACATATTTAGCAGCATTTTAAGTATTAGAAGTTATTAGAAACATTATTACAAATTCAGTTATATGCAGTCACTTTCTAATTAGTTTGTATATAACAGTTTACTGTTTCTCGTTTTTAGCTCAAGTTGAGATTTGTTTTAATGTTCTCGCCCGGCGTCGATGCTCCAACTTCATAAGCCTTACAATACTGAACGACGAAATCTTCATCTTATGTCATCGTCCTCCGCAGCAGGCTCACGTCGAAATCTATGCTAACAATGAGATAAGGACAGTGAGGAGTTCAATCCAGTTGCCTGGTGTGAACAGTCCATGGAATCTAGTGGCCTGCAGCGTGTCGAATTGTCTCTATGTCTTGCACCAATCAACGAGAGACGTTGAAATCTTGCGCGTTTCCAAAGAAGGGCAGCAGTTTCAAGTGTCACACTTTATCACCTGCTCGACTCAGCTTGTCTCTAGATTGTGTGTCGCTGGAGACGGCAGGTTGATAATCTTCCAAGGTCCTGCCCCAGCGAAAATCACAGTGTATGCTGTGGATGGTACCTTAGAGCGCCAAATTGAGCTGGAGAAACCCATTTCGTCTATTAATGGTGTGTTAGCAAAATCAAACGGAAACTTTATGTTGGTTAAGAAGACAACTCTTACAGAAGTTGGGAGAGACGGAAACACCTTGTACGAGTACAAGTGCCAAACTGGAGAATTGCTTTACGGCGCTATAGACCAGTACGATAGAGTGGTACTAATTGATGACTGTGGCAGTGTGCGACTGTTAGATTCTGAGTTGAACCCTGTAGAATTCCAATATCAACTAGATGCTTTCCAATATACAAGCAAGCACTTCTACAGAGTGAGCTACAACAGGCAAAGAAATGTATGGGTTGCGCTTGAAACTGCTGCCTTTTGTGATAATGATGCTGACCAGTGTTTAACGGTGTTTAACTTCACAGAGAGAAATGTTCCAAATGATACCAAGAATAAGCAAAACTGAAGTGAACATTAATGGTAGTACACCAATCGGCCTACTCTGACCGCTATATAAATGAGCTGCATTGAAATGTTCCATCTGCCTACAAAGTTGAAATTTTGATAATTGACAAAACTAGCTGATTAGCACTTCCTTCGCTTAACCTGTTTTCCTTTTGCCCGTCACCTGTTGTTACGTTTATCTGAACAATTTTTCCCTCATATTTTCATCAAGGTTGTTTATATTTATGTTAACACAAATAACAAGTATAACTGTTTGAGCATTCTTAATTTGTGGTAACGTCGGTCTATTTCTTGCAAACTAATGGTCCAGGGAATGACTGGGCTATAAAATGCAACCAGGAAACCTAGAATTCAGGGGGCTCATCCCATCCTCCATGTTCTCCTAAATTCTTTGGGTGGCATAATGGTTCTTACAATTCGTTAGGGTCTGGTTTGGACAAGCAATTGCAAATTGAAACTGGAAAATAGGTCATTTCTTGAAGATGTCATATATGGAAGAACTCTAGACGTGCATAATGCATTTACCTCGTGGCCATTGCTTGGGGATAAAATGAACATCTCTAGGGAATGTTGTAAGCAGACTACACAACGTTGTTATTTTTGTTCCTGGATTAGCAAATTGGACAAGATTAGTGGAAAGGTCTTGTTTTGTCAAACAGAAGTGAAACGATCTTGTTTGTCAAACAGAAATGAAACGATTCTGTTTTGTCAAACAGAAGTGAACTGTCTTGTTTTTGTCAAATAGAAGTGAAAAGGTCTTGTTTTTGTCAGACATAACTACAACTACAAAGAACGTGGGTTATCTACAGCAGCGGTTCTTAAAGTGGTGGTCCGCGGACCGGCGCCGGTCCGTGGAGCTCTGATCACCGGTCCGCGAAACAGTCCTTAAAAATTCATTATTTGTCAACTTCTTCGCGAAAATGTAGGCCTATAATAAACAGTTTGAATTGGCAACAGTAACAACAATATAGTTGTCATAAACAGTGACAATGTTATATGAAATCTAATTTTTAATAGGCCTATACCATGTCAAACATATAAGCTAATGTTGAAAAGCAACGGTCCGCGAAATGTCTGGTAAAGCAATCACCGGTCCGCAGCATCCGAAAGTTTAAGAAACACTGATCTACAGCACAACAAATCCGCTAACGGCCTAAAATGGCTCTGGACTGATAATGCACACCACCCCAAACCCTTACCATAGTCATAAATAGGTTTTTTTTAATCGTCATTCTGATATCTATATCTTATACATGCATAAGACAAGGCAACGTCAACGGTCCTGTCAGTCGCCGGAAACTGATGTCTTTAAGCACTCGATCCACTTAAAGGTTCATTAACTTCTGGATTGAAGAACCTTAAGCGCCTGTGTCTGTCTTGAACCATCAACCATTTTGTTTTTCGTTCGCCGTGGGACACGCAAAACAGTGGCAGAATGTTTTTGGTTTCCATTCGCCAGAGGACCGTACGACAAAACCGGATTAAAATCGTTTTCTTTCCATTTTGTGTGTCCTACGACGTTCGCCAGATAGCTTGAAACCCAGAATAAGTAAAGTAAACAATTAGCTGAGTTAATTCTGACCCTGAAGGGCAGCAATGGGTACGAAGTGTTAGCGATTCCATTTTCTTAACCTCGGCATATGAGTACATGTGACCAATCTTCTCTCACCGTCTGACTTTACCACCGACAGCGTATACGGTCACTGAATGCATCCTATCTAAGGTTCTTTCCCTCATGCTTAACTGTCTTTGTGGCTCTGCTCCTCTATATCTCAGGGTCTTTTGTACTCCGGTCTCCAGTTTACCCGGTCGGGTCTCCCTCCGGTCGTTGACCCGTGGCCACCCAGTCGTCCCTCAGATACGCACTGCCAAGGCCCAGTCCCGCAGTTTTGCTGTGGTGGGCCCCTCCAGCTGGAACCGCTTGCCTCAGGCCCTTAGGGTTGACCTCCTCACTCTCCCTCCTGCCCACTTCCGCAAGCGCCTGAAAACCTTTCTTTTCGTCAGCGAAGACACTGACCCGGGTCGGGAGCGCCTCTGACTTCGAGTGGAGCTATATAAGTTCTCGATTACAATTACAATATGTATGTATGCATGTATCAAGAAACTTGTTTCAGCGCATTTTGAGAAGCCTACCTCATAAAGTACGAATCGTATTTATTTTGTAGCTGATTCTTATTGTTAGGCATAAATTTATTAAGCTCCACTATCTAACGACCAGCCATCAATCGATGGTGCTGAGAAATTGTGAGTGCAGGACTTGCTTCACACAGAAACCGTCTTCGTGTTCCAGGCGAGCTCTCAACCATTCCGTCTACCCCACTCTACCGTGTTCCACAAGCTGAGTTCGTGTTGGGGCGCAATGGAGTAGAAATGTTGAAACATCTTTCTGCCCTGGGGCATTTTGAACCTCAGAACTATGCGATGAAAGTCCAGCACCCTAACCAGTAAGTTATCTCGTTCCAAAAATGAAGCTGAATTTCAAGTTATCTACTTTTTTTTACCAAGGATCGAATGAAAACCGCCTGGAATGTTACCCTTAATCCATGCCTACTATCAGTGTTGGGTAAACTCACACAAGAAATGAGTTAAATCAAAACTCAACTCACGCACCTCAAAATGAGTTTAAACTCAAACTCAACTCATCCTAAGTGAAATGAGTTAACTCAAACTCACTTGTTAAATGAGTTAACTCATAAACTCACACGTTTCATACTAGCACGTTCTAATCGAGCAACAATTTTTCCATCACGCCTACTTGTAACACAAAAATACTTTCCATCAAGAATACACAGTACTTCAGCCATGTTGTTCTTAACTGTTCACAATCTACAAAATATGCAGTGCTTAAATACTGTCCGCTAGCAGTGTTTACGACCCTCCCTGCCGTCACCACTCACCAGTATGGAAAGCCGACGATATAAAAAGGCTTGTTTCAACATAATATGTGCCGAGTGCTGAAGAGTGAGTTGAGTTTAAAATAATTGACAGTTACAACTCAAACTCACAGAAAATATGAGTTAACTCAAACTCATAACTCACACTCTTTAAGGTGAGTTAACTCAAACTCATAAATCACAGCAAGTGAGTTAACTCGTGAGTTTAAACTCATCTGAGTTAACTCATACCCAACACTGCCTACTATCAGTATTCTACCCTTTATCCATACCTGCATAATATCACTATTCCACCCTTTATCCCTGCCTCCGTGATATATTCTAATACTCGCCTAAAATTTGCTTTGAAGGAATAAAGTGACTTAAGAACACTAAGAATGTTAACCGGGGTTTTAGCGAGGGGAGGGTGTAGCGTGGACTACTGTCTGCAAGTGCAGGGCTGAGCCGTACAAACTGAGGAAGGAAAAAAGGAGGCCTACTTAATAAGCTTAGGCTGTATTATTTCCAAAATAGGGCCTGTAGCTTACTTAGGCCTAGACTTGATGTTTACCCGAATGCCGAAAATCGAAAATGTAAATGTAAGCGTCTTTCTATAAGGCGACCTTGTGGCCTCGACCCTGCTCGATTGGACAAGTCAATGAATTGATGGGGTGAGATCAGAGATTGAATTGTTGGGGTTTGGGAGGTTTTCAACCACTCCAGCTAATTCCCAAACTTACCTTGGGCGGAGTTTAAGTTAAACCCCCAGCACAGCTTTCAGTGGTTAAATGTATGTTATTTGCTTAATTAATAAAATCTAGTATACGCTACCCGGTACTGCTTTGTTTTATTCTCAGTTCTCATTCAGACCACTTCACTGTTTCTTTCTTTAATCATAATTTTTGCATTATCAAATACCTTCGTACAGAGTAAGTATTCTTCATTGTCCTATATTTTAGACAAGATAATGATCGAGCATACACTCACTTACTACAGTTTAAGGATCGAGTATATATATACACCCACTCACTACAGTTTCGCACGTAAACCGGTTTCGCGTACCACACTACTACAATTTAGCACGTATACCGGTTTTAGGTACGTATACAGGATATTCCAGTCGGGACACCCAGACATGTAAGAATTTTTAAACCCACACCCCACCCAAGTTCAAATTTGACAATTCAAACATGGGTGAGATCCTTTACCACCACTGCCTTTTTGAACCCTATAGCTACTGATGCTAACAACTCTACACTATCGCGATCCCAGAATGAAACGACATTTCAGTGTGTCTTCCTTCTGGCAGAGGCTTGAATCGTGAGCCGTCTGGACCCTAACTCCCTGTCTGTGTGCCTATATTCGGTGTTCTAAGATCTACATAAAAATTCCCTTTCTGGGATTTCTGTCAACAGACCTGTCAGAAAAACAGACCAATTGACTTCGTGATTAGGCCTTTAAGTAGTAGGCCTAACAGTCATGTGCTCTGTCCTTGAATTGTGCTATAATGAACAGGTCCTTGAGACCTTGACTAACATTTCACTAGAATGCTGTAGGCCTTTATTGATAATGACATGTGTAGGCCAACAGGCCTTGCATTTTGGCGTGTAAGTGTCTACACCGTCAGCTGTAAAAAGTTCTCTTTTCAAAGCCAAAGCTCGCATCTAACTCGGGTTTTTGGTTAGGGCCTACATGATTATTCATAACTAATGACTGACAATAAAATACCCGCTGTAGGTATCTGCATCTCCTGACACGTGCTGAAACAAGCTCCCTTAAACCCTTAAAAATATCCAGGCCTAGCCATCAAGGACGGCATGTTGACGGAGTTTTTAAGACAGTAGACAGACCTTGTTCAAACATTAAATTGAAGGTCACCGTCAACGGCTCAGGCAATCGAGAGATGGCGTGTATACACGCATGATATTACTACATGAAAACACACTTGTAAAACGCTTTTGTCTAAGATATATACTATCAGTCGCGTTCAATATTGTATTTAAATACGTTGTTTTGGTAATAAAGGTAAGGTCGAGGTTAACGCTCGCGGCAATCCCGTAAGTTTTGGCAAAAACCATCGATACTGCAAATGATATCAGCTCCGTTTAAACACCTTTAAACACCATTGGCCTAACTGCTTGGCAACGGAGCTGTGATATGCGATATAACAGGAACGCTGAGAACTGTTCAAAATAATTTCTGTCGACGTCAACGGTCTTTGTTGCCATAAGATGTCGTTAAACTCCGGATCCATCCTTCCATCCATCATTCACTTTATGTCTGGCGGCCATAAGATGTCGTTAAACATTGGTAGTGCGATGCTAGCTTACACACCTTTAAAACGCTCACGTACAACGCTTTATATTTAAGAAATTCGTTCAATGTACATTAACATGCATGTTTAAATCACAGGAAGTGCATTATGCCCATTGGGGTGTTTTTTATAATCTCATTGATTATACCTTATAGTTTTTTTTATACGTACGGTGAGAACTGTTCAGAATATTTTCTGCCGACATTGACGGCCGCAAATCTCCTCTTACGCACTTGGAAACATTATTCGACCGTAAACCGTGCATTTGAATATTAATTGCGCTCAATCTTGCGATTGGATACAGCGAGGTAACAATATAAGTTAAGTTCAACATCAAAGCAGCAGGCCTATGTGAAAGTTGATCGACCTTCAACTTCCCTGCATGGCAGCCATAGGATTTCATCAAACAGCGCAAAATAACAAATCGCAAATATAACTTTGAATAGAGTCCCGTTCTCCAAATCAACTTTTTATTGTTAGGTTGGTCCGACGTTGACGTTCATGGCAGTCGTGAACACGAATAAAATAGGTTTTTATTTGGACACCTTTAATTCAGAATTTCAAAGCCTTATATATAGACGTATAATTCCAGTTTCATTAACTGGGATAGCGATCATCGAATCGTTAAATGCTCCATGTTAACTTGTGCATAACCAGTGTTCGTGATAAAAGTTTTATGATTTACTCGCAAGGATATGATGACCTGAGTCAATGGATGAGTGAGTGAGCGAGTGAGCGAGTGAGTGAGTGAGTGGGTGATGAGTGAGTGAGTGAGTGGGTGGGTGGATGGGTTTGTGTGGGTAATAGGTGAGTGAGTGGGTGGATGGGTGAGTGTGTGGTTTAGGGGTGATGGGTGAGTAAATGAGCGAGTGAGTAGTGAATGACATTCTACATAATATATGGAATTACTTGAAAATTCAATTGTAAGTTCATGTAACATAAATAGCGCCCTTGGCCCTCTACGAAGCCCAATTAGGCTATACGCTCCTAAGGGATCCGTGTACAAAGACCGACTACTTTGGACTTTTATTTGTAAAGCACTAAACTCACAGGAATTGTCCGATTCATCGAAATTGTCTGAGTCTGGTCTAAACAAACCACCAAACTATCTATATCAAAACAGTCCACGTGGCAATTGCTATTCTGCCTAACCTCGGTCGAGGTTGTTTTGGTGAAACCGGTTTCTAGAGTTGAATGGTTTACGATCTATAAATTGTGCGCAGGAAACCGGTTTCCGGAACTCCTGCTTTGTTGGAACAGTGTGATTGGCCGACTTATGTCAACGAAAAAACCTGATCCAGACTTAACTGAACTGATCTGGTAATCGTGACCAACTTGGTTTCTTATGGGTTTTACTTTTGACAGTCCATTGTAGTCTCAGGCTCATGTGAGTGTCATCATCATCATCATCATCATCATCATCATCATCATCATCATCATCATCATCATCATCATCATCATCATCATCATCATCATCATCATCATCATCATCATCATCATCATCATCATCATCATCATCATCATCATCACCATCACCACCACCACCACCACCACCACCACCACCACCACCACCACCACCACCACCACCACCACCACCACCACCACCACCACCACCACCACCACCACCACCACCACCACCACCACCACCACCACCACCACCACCACCACCACCACCACCACCACCACCATCATCATCATCATCATCATCATCATCATCATCATATCATCGTCGTCGTTGTCATCGTCATCACCATCATCATCATCATCATCGTCGTCGTCGTCGTCGTCCTCGTCCTCGTCGTCATCATCGTCAACGTCATCGTCATAATCATCATCATCGCCAGCATCGTCAACGTCATCATCATCATCGCCACCATCGTCGTCATCATCATCATCATCACCATCGTCGTCGTCAACGTCATCAGCAGCAGAAACAGCAACAGCAACAATATGATCATCATCGTCATCATCGTCGTCGTCATCACTGTCATCATTAGTTCCTGACGCCAGCCACTTGGCGGCGTTTGGTCCGAATGAATGACGTCCATTGTTTCGGTAACTTTGAATAGAGTCCAGTTCTCCTTTCAACGTTGATCAAGGTCTTGCTATTGAGTAACTGTTTATTGTCACATTCTACATCTGCCCTTGAGTCTCTTTCCTCGAATAATGATGCATTGTGTTCGACTGCTATTGTTTCCACATGGCAAACTATCGGAGTATCCTCCGACTGTTTGGATATCCAGGAACTGTGATGTCGTCATCGTTTCTAATTTCCGTTGTCATAAATCTCCAACAACATCCGTTGACTACTCCATCTACTATGAGGATTCTTTCCTCATCGTGCTTTCGCACTGTCCAGTGTACTTTACGAGATATATTTCACACTGTCCAGCATTATAATACATACATAATTTTATATATACATATCATAATGCATAAATCATTTATATATTTAGACAACTATGGAAACACGTATATGATTTATCCATTTCGATATATATATATATATATATATATATATATATATATATATATATATATATATATATATATATATATATATATATATATATATATATATATATTACAATGCTTTTTTCAGCCGGAACGCGCCGGAACGCGCCGGAACGGCGTTCCGGTACCTTTTTTCAGGTACTAAAATATAATTTAATTATTTTAATAACAAAAACAATAACTTAGTTATTTTAATTTAATTTCAGTGTTTTGAACTGTTTTCAGTGTTTACTGAGACCCTTCCCAACCCCCAATCCCGTTTTTCCCAGGATTTTAGCCCGCCCATAATTATTCCGTTCCGGAACCTATTGTTCCGTGCGGAACCTTTTTTTCCAGAAAAAGTACTGTATATATATATATATATATATATATATATATATATGTATATATATATATATATGTATATATATATATATCATAATGCTGGACATATAGAATTATAGTGGCATTGTTTGCATTATCGTCTCGTATTATATCTTGATTTTTTGGTTATTTCTCTGCTTCTCCATATCCTGTTGTTATTAGCGATGTAGTTTTGGTCAACAACCAAGTTTCGTTCAGTTCAGTATTTATGTACCATGGAGCGCCCACGTGATGTATTTATGTGTTTATTTGTGTAGCTCCTTCGTATCGAAGCGCTGGCTCTCTCGGTCGAACCCTCTGGAAACGTTTTCCGCATTTGTTTTTCAGACTGTGCGCGTGATCCACTTTGCTTTTACGACCTCGTCTTCACGAAGCGGTCGCCATTGGATCCAGTGTTAGTCAGAATTACGCCCTGGCGTCTATACGTGTTTACATCGATTTCTATCGATTCGTTTCCGTTGTGTGCAGTGAGCTATAGTAACACGCAATCTGTAGTTAAAGGAACAGGCCATAATAATAGTTCAAGGAAATAGCTAAAGTTGCTAAAAGTAGCTAAAGAAGCAGGCGATAATTAGCTAAGGAACATAAGAAACGAGCGATGACTAGCTAAAGAAACAGGCCATAAATATTTTAAGGAACAGACCATATAAGTAGATTAAAAAAATAGGGTATAAGTAGCTAAAGGAACTGGTCATAAGTAGCTAGAGAAACAGGCCATAAATAGTTAAAGGAACATTCCATAAGTACCCCAAGGAACAGGCCATAAATAGTTAAACGAACAGGCCATGAGTAGTTAAAGGAACATGTCATAAGTAGCCAATGGAACAGGCCATAAATAGTTAAACGAACAGGCCATGAGTAGTTAAAGGAACATGTCATAAGTAGCCAATGGAACAGGCCATAAATAGTTAAACGAACAGGCCATGAGTAGTTAAAGGAACATGTCATAAGTAGCCAATGGAACAGGCCATAAATAGTTAAACGAACAGGCCATGAGTAGTTAAAGGAACATGTCATAAGTAGCCAATGGAACAGGCCATAAATAGTTAAACGAACAGGCCATGAGTAGTTAAAGGAACAGGCCATAAATAAGCAATTATGCCTACCTGGAAAACTGAGCTTAGGTAAAAGTTACGCTTAGACGATTTCTGAACCTGCGCCAAGGGCAAACGAGGTTTTATGGGACTGTATTGTGAATCGGTTAGTCCTGTCATATCCCGTTTAGTTCGGGGATTACTGTTGCGAGGATCGTATTTATTGTCCGTATATATAACAAGGCGTGTCCGGCAATAAACCGGCCAGTATAGCCTTTTTCATTGTCAATAGCGTCGTAAATACACATACCTACTCCTCTACAGGGGCGGTTCCTGAGGGTGAGGGGCAATTCAACCATGCCCCATCTGAAGTAGGGGCAGGAAATTTAATTGCCTCGCCCTTAAAGTGGGAGGGGAATGGTTGGGTACTACTAAACTTGTGAAGGCCAGCGGTCCAGATAAAGCTAGAAAACTTGAGAAGGTTACATGTATTGTGAAAACAACTGAGAGCTATGGAACTGGTATATTATTATTATTATTATTATTTTTTTTTTTTTTTTTTCCGTTCATACTGATTTGTAATCATACTGCGTAATTGTCAGTTTGAAGATATTAAACGAAGATTATTATTATTATTATTATTATTATTATTATTATTATTATTATTATTATTATTATTATTATTATTATTATTATTATTATCATTATCATTATCATTATCATTATCATTATCATTATCATTATCATTATCATTATCATTATCATTATCATTATCATTATCATTATCATTATCATTATCATTATCATTATCAGTAGTAGTAGTAGTAGTAGTAGTAGTAGTAGTAGTAGTAGTAGTAGTAGTAGTAGTAGTAGTAGTAGTAGTAGTAGTAGTAGTAGTAGTAGTAGTAGTAGTAGTAGTAGTAGTAGTAGTAGTAGTAGTAGTAGTAGTAGTAGTAGTAGTAGTAGTATAATAATAATAATAATTATTATTATTATTATTATACGCATTTATGAGGCGTCACTATGTAATGAACAAGCATCAATCGACAGCGCTGAACACTTGTGAGTGAAAGACTTGGTCAATGTCGCTATACAGTACCCGTCTCATGCAGAGGAAGAGGCTCGAACCCGTACTCTCCGCTTTACAAGGCGAGCGCTTTAACCAACCGGTTATCTTGACGCTTGCACAACGCTTACAGGGTTCTGAATCACAATTATTTACTTACTTACTACTTTAGTCGTTTGACACGACGATTTAATATTACTACGATGGGACACTACGATTTCACACTCAATAATATCTCAGTACGTTATCTTTAAAATTTGCAGTCTTCTGACGGCACTACAAGTGACAAAGCTGTGGACTCGATCAGCGAGGTCGTATCATGTACAAGAAGAAGAGCAGGCCCCTAGTGCCCCTACCTCATTTTAAGTCTTGTATATTCGTTATTATAAATCAAATACGAAAAGCAGTCACTTAAAAAAATGTTTTACTATGCAAAATAATTTCTGTCGATGTCATGGGCCTTTGTGGCCATAAGATGTATTTAAACTCTGGATCCATCCATCCAGTCCTTTGACACCTCTTTTAGGCCTTGCATTTATTGTATAAGTAAGAGCAGAATGATAAGAACCACGTTTGTTGTCAACTTGTCGAATACGCTGTATACAGCAACGAAGGTGGAAGATAACGCCCCTGGCAGCCATGAGATTTGGTTAAACAGTGGAAACTACTGCAGTTCCTAATGCTAGCTCAAGATGCAGGACATGTGAACGAAGTGGCAGTGGTATAATTTTTCAGCCTCGGTTAGCGATGGTTAGTCCTCTCCTTCGCTGTGGGATCTTCTCACCGACAGTGTACGGTTAGTGTACTCATTAGAGTTGAGTTGGCTGAGGGCGCAGGTGGAGCAGAAATCTCGAAACAAATTTCTGCCCTGGTGAGGATTTGAACTGCCAGCCAGCCTCTCAGTTGACAGTCTCGCATGCTAACCACTAGATCATCGCGCAGCAAAGAAACGTGAGTGAGGTAGTGAGTCAGTCAGCAGTGAATTAAATCATTTGATCGATTTTTGCATCACTAGACGCTGACCTTTATCATAACACCCGCTAGATGGCGAAGCTGTTTTACTTTGTTGACAACAGCGAAGACAGTCTGCTCTCGTGTCTAAGTGTACTCTAGGATCTTTGTTTGACATCAGTGACGTAACTGAAATCGGTGGAAAGGGAGGAGAGGTAGGGGAAAACGCCGTGGGACCGGCACACATTGTGGTGGAAAACTGCCGTGGAGAGACTAACCCCAGTCTTCAGTTCATCAAGATTTTACAGGTTTGCGCTACTTTTCCCCTCGCCCTGGATGGGCCGCCTCTCCTCTTAATGCGTCCATAGCACGAAATAAAATGGCCTACACGTCTCCATTTTACGACAGCGCCATTGACGTCATTGCCAAGCGCGCGACAGACGGCGGCTAGAGGGGCGGAGTCTACGCTGGTTGCCTGATGTTAATTGTTCAAGGTTACGCTGGTGCTCTAGCGCACGCAGGCCGCCGAAACCAAGGCTCGTACAAAACGCAAATGCACCCGTACGAATTTTATACCGGACAATGCACACAAGCGTATCTGAGGCACGCAACCTACATGGGGTTGTTAGGCGGACGATGTCAATAACCTCGAAGAATCGATAGCGCACACGATCGGTTGGTTGCCGTAAACACACGCTTGAATAAAAAAAACGGCCCACATCTCGTATTATTAATATCCGTAAACACATTTCACAGAGGCCTATGAACCAGCGAAGCGAATAGGCCGGAATAGTCCTTTACTGTCGCAGTCAAGAGGCTCTTGAAAAATAGTAATAATAACAATAATACATTCGTAAGCTTGGGAAATTTCTGTAGGTCCCTATGGTATTATGTGTAGGTTGGGAAAAACAAATATAATAATAATAATAATGCTTAAACAAATAAGAATACTTAAACAAATAAGAATACTTAAACAAATAATAATACTTAACCAAATAATAATAGGCCTAATCTTTTTGCCTGAGCCCGAGGACTTCTAGCCGTTCCACACACTTAAAATTTTTACTAATCTTGAAGTCCCTAAGGGATCATTTTTACCTTGGGGCATAAAAATAATAATTATTATTATAATAATACACATACTTATACTAACACACACAAAAATGATTGTTGTTTGTGGTGGTGGTGGTGGTAATAATAATAATAATAATATTAATAATAATAATAATAATAATAATAATAATAATAATAATAATAATAATAATAATAATAATAATAATAATAACAGGCGTTCCTCTCCGACCTTGGACGTCTTCTGAGCCAAATCTCGGAAGACCCAAGGGAAACCAGCTATCTGTTCCAGCGCCTGTCCGTTGTAATTCAACGTTTCAACGCAGTCGCCTTCCACAGCACTTTTGTTCTCCCGAATCTTGACCAGGACGGCCACTCCAGAGTCAACATAATTAATTAGTATCTTGCACCTGAGAGATCATATATACCTCGGGTAAAAAAAAAAAAAATAATAATAATAAGCAATTCCCGAATAACACCTATATCCGGAATAGTTTTGACCATCTGAGGGATCATAAATACCTCGGGTAAAAAATAATAATAATAATAACAACAATCGAGATGTGAGACATCAAAGTTGATTTATAGATCCATTCAATGTTGTCTCGTCTACCATTTTTTTGGGTCATTCAACTCTTCTGTCATCAGAACTAACAATATTTTAATAATTTATCATAATTCAACAGATACTGTCACTGATAAAGATAATGGGCACAGCCATTTAGTCATCCCATCCACAGTTCAAAAGAGAGCTTTAGATAGACCTATCATAAGTCTCAATGCGCTGCCTATTGTGTCACGTCTGCAATTGTCACGAGTTTCGAATCAAATAAATTAAATTAAACGTTTCACCTCCAACTAGACATCAAATACAGCTGTACATGGCACGTAATGTAAATGTAAGGTAATGTAATGTGTAAATCAGGTTGTGTAATGATGTCGTATAATGTAAAATGCAGTGTGAAGTCAAGTTGCACGAGTTGATGAGAGGTGTTGTGTTATTTGTCAGAATGTCATTAACTTATACTTATAATTAAACTAATGGTAACGAGTAAACGCGATGCCATGTCAAGTAACAGAGAGTGACTCAATAATAAATACAATTATAATACTAGTAATGAGTTAATGTGATGTGATGTTATGCAACAGAATGTGATCCATTCATCATGATAATTACAAAAATAGTAACAAGTCAATATGATGCCCTCGTACATGACAGAATGTGATTCGGTTACAGTTATACTCATGACAATGCAATGTTACGTAGGCTTGACCGTACACAAGGCCTGTTTATCGCGTCTTTGTAAATGGGCCTATGGCCTAAAAAGGTCTGTTTTTCAAAGCCTACGAAATGTTCAAGTGAGTGCAACAGTCTCATCGCCCACAGGTTGCCATAAAGTGCTCACAGTCACAGTCACATCCGTTTCCCCTTCAATAACTTTCATAATAACGGCCACGCAGAACACCTGCTGATCAATTAATTTAATTAAATAATCAATTATTGTTATCATTTATCACACCCACTAACCCTATTCCTAACACTATCATTATCATAATTATTCTAGTTATACAGTAATTAGCAGTTTTTAATCCTGATGTAGTTGTGATCACTCGGGGTCTTAGACGCTTAAACTGACAAAAGGGACATGAAATATCTGGAAAATCAAGCATAACTTTGTTGTTGTTGTTAGTGGTATTGTTATTATTATTATTATTATTATTATTATTATTATTATTATTTTTTTTTTTTCGCCCGAGGTAGCAAGGATCCCTCAGGCTCTAAGAAACTATATCAAGTTAGAGGTTCTCGTCCCCCATGTGCTGATTATTATTATTATTATTATTATTATTATTATTATTATTATTATTATTATTATTATTATTATTATTATTACAATTATTACTATTACTATTATTATTGTGCATTTATTAAGGGCCCTTATCTAATGTCTAAGCATCAATCGATGGCAATGAGAAATTGTGAGTGAAGGATTTGCTCAAAGACCATTCTAAGTAACGGTCTCAGTGTAGGAGGCTCGAACCCCTACCCTCCGCGTTACAAGGCGAGCGCTCTAACCAATCGGCAACCGTGTCCAAAGCAGCAGTCAAAATATTCTGTCCAAAACCCTATGCGCAAAGCATCCACCGCATCACTTGACGTCCTTCTTCTCACCAAGCTCCGCAGCCAGAGCATCAGTGAGGAATGCCTGTAGGCCGCCAGTTTTGTTGAGATGTTGGCAGAAGAGGGAGCGCAGCATGTCGCAGTGGATGCCAAAGAGGGTGTGCAGAGACAGAAGAAGGGTGGAATAGCGAAGTCTTTCGTTCGGGTGGTTACGGAGGACGCACTCCTGAAGGTCCTGACGGGCGACGGAGTTGATCCGACCGGAAGAGCGGACGCAGTCGGGCGATCCAACTCCTGCGAACGAACAAAGAGACAATCAAAATAATCAATCAGCAAAAGAAAATCAATAAAAGAAACAATAAGATCAATCAACCAATCAATCAAATAAAATCAATAAAAGAAACAATAAGATCAATCAATCAATCAAATAAAATCAATAAAAGAAACAATGAGATCAATCAGTCTCCGAAGGTGGGTTTCGTTGAAGACGAGAAACTTTGAAGGTGGAGGGTTGGATGGATTAGGAAAGGACAGACTAGATGGATTAGGGTATAAAGGATTGGGAGGGTTATGGTAGGAAAAATCGCAGGAAAAATCGTAAGTAATATTCGTAAACAAGAAATAAGTAAGTAAATACTCATCGATTCCTCCTGAAGTCAAATGAACTGAGCGGACGGTAAGTAAGTAAATAAACAAGTGCCTCTGGTTTCTCAGTCAGTCAGTCAGTCAGTGTCATTCGTTCATTCTTTCAGTTAGTCAATCACTTAGTCAGTCAGCCACTCAATCAGTCAGTCACTCAATCAGTCAGTCACTCAGTCCGTCAGTCAGTCAATTGGTCATTCAGTAACTCAGATATGAATGAGTGAGCCAGTGACTGCGTAAACAACTGCCTCACTCAGTGAGTATTGAGTAAAACTACTTCCTTCTCGAATTCTAAGTCACATAATCAACGAATCGACCTGTGCCAATCAACCGTCAGCCGTCCAATCAATCATTCCAATCACGCCAGACAACAAAACCATCGATCACGCAATCGAACGGTGACAGCTCAAGTTCACGCCACGGACATCAATCAAAACAAACCCCCACCCCCTTCGAACGCCCCACGCTCCTCACGGACCCTCCCCTCCTCATCGACTTGTTTTTCAAACGGACGACGCAGAAGTGGGCCACAACGCGCCTTTCTCAGACTACCCCCCTCGCACACGCGCCAAGCCCCTAACGATGACAGACAGACAGACAGGCGGACAGACACACACTGGTAGAAGCACATACAACTCAAGAAGTAATCATGAGGCAGTGACGCAATCAGACATCGACAGAGACAGACAGACAGGTACACAGTCAATCAGGCGGACGGCATGCGTAATCTAGACAAAGACAGAGAGACAAAGACGCAGGCAAAGAGATCATCACATATGGCATTTTATCATCAAACGGCACGACAGGAAGGAAGTCAGACAGAACAGGAAAGACACAGAGACGTCGACAGATACTCAGGCAGACACTTGGACGGACTACACGCGCTGGCGCCGTGAAACAAGGCCCTGCGGGCGAGGTCATCGCGCAGTGCTCCACACGAGTCCTGCCGACGCCTATCAAGCAACGTCTGTATAGGTCAACGCCCAAGGACGATCACCACCGATACAACCATTATAAAGTATTAGACGCGAAACACTCTCCATGGATTTCGAAAATAATAGCAAATGCGCGGAAATCTGAGTACGTGTTAATTTTGCGGTGGACTCTACATATAGGCGCAACATAAATTTTTGAATACGGACTTACGTAATAGTAATAACAATAATAACAATAATAATGATGATGATAATAATAGTAGTAGTAGTAGTAATAATAATAAGACGATTTATATAGCACCTCATTGCAGCCAAGGCCAAAGTAAAGAACTCTACGCAGGAGTTTAAAAATCGTAGTGGTAGAAATACTTTTAAAATATGTCTTGCGATATATATATATATATATATATATATATATATATATATCTACCTAACACATTGATACACACAGTCATAATTTCATGCATACATATGCACATACATACGGCATATACATGCATTTATACATACATACATACAAACATATATCCAAACATACATACAAGAATACATGCATACACACACACATACATACATACATACATACATACATACATACATACATACATACATACATACACACATACACACATACACACATACACACATACATACATACATACATACATACATACATACATACATACATACATACATACATACATACATACATACATACATACATACATACACACATACACACATACATACATACATACATACATACATACATACATACATACATACATACATACATACATACATACATACATGCATACATACATACATACACACGTACATAGATTCGCCTCGCGAATGAATTTAGCTTTCGGTTCTTCAATCACTATCCATTAACCTACTTCGCAATCAATCAATGTTAACACGGGTTCTCGGCTTCCAAAGGTTTCGCGTCGACAGCCAAAAATAGCAGTCCACGGTATATAAATTTGCGACAGCGGCGGCGGCGAAGGCAAGAGCGCCGCCGACGGTCGACTTGGAGACTGACCGCCGGTGCAGACCATTGCTGTCATTAACCGGGTCCTTCGTGGAAAGAAGGCTTGTTGACAACGGCGTCTGTGGGTGTGGTATGAAACGATGACCCTCGTAAAATACGTCCCTCAGCCGTTCAACTGGTTTGACCAGCAACAATAGAATTATTGTGCGCGGCGGTTGATCTCACGTTGTCTCTGTCTGTCTGTCTGTCTGTCTGTCTGTCTGTCTGTCTGTCTGTCTGTCTGTCTGTCTATGTGTGTGTATATTTGTCTTTTTGTCTGTGTGTCACCTGTGTGTCTGTCTGCCTCGCTTAAAAGGATTGGGGTCAAGGAGCGCGTGGGTAACTTGGCCCGGCTGAACATTGTAGACCAGATTTCGTATGTAAATAGTAAACAGTAACTGGCGATAGACTGGGCTGGGCTTTCTACTGTTCTTGCGAGGATTTTGGTCCGGTATATGACCTAAGACTACGTAAGTAGACCACACACGAGAGAGGCAAGCCTAATTACTCAAAGGGTCAATAATTCTGACCGAAATTCGAAAGGTAAACAGCGGTAAATAATTGCTGGGACGGATCGATGAAGGCAGTCGTTCGGGTGCGAGTTTTGGCCCGCTTTAGAAAAACAGTGGTCTCTATCTGCAGCTCATCTGAGACAGATAAGCCTAATCTTCTGGT
>OY744609.1:8150516-8215516 GCA_963556255.1 Allolobophora icterica | reverse complement strand
TCTTTGACCTGGTGCACCGCGAGCTGTTGCCATGGTGACTGATCGCGTCCCGTCGTAACGGACGAAGACGTCATGTTGACGTCAACAGGATTGTTCCTGTTTTCGTAGCCAAAGCGCTGCCATGACGTCGAGTTTACGTCAGCAGACGGATTGTTCTTGCTTTCGTAAGCATAGCGTTGCCATGACGATGTTCGTGGTCGCATCTCCCCCGTGATGATGACGTCATTCGACTGTTGTTCGTTGGCCCAGTGGTGAAACGGTTGCCTTGACAACGTGACTGTGTGTGTAGTCACGATGACGTCATCCAACTTCTGTTCTTTGTGCGGATAGGCCAACGGTTGCCATGGCAACTGGGCCTCTCGTTCAAGGACGCCCTTGAGGGTGGAGCGTGGGCGACTTGCATCGCGTCTCTTCGAGTGGATTGCTCCGGACGCCTCTGGACTTGGCTGGTGGTGGCTCGTCGACCACTCCTTGGCAGCGTGGCTGCGATCGTACTTGGCCACAGAGGTATACACGGGGCTGAGCATCTGGGCCTGATGGGGCCACATACGCTCAGGGTAACCCATAAGTAGGGGCCCTCGGCTTGCACTCTCCAAGGCCATGGCGAAGGACACAGAAGGCCACGATTATTTCGGCCTTACAGACTGTGGACTGGACGATAGCGAGAAAGCAGTGATTGAACTGAAAGAAAGGACATTACGTCATAATAGCAAGAAAATTAAATCATCATAAAATTTGCGCCGTCGCTAGGCAGCAATTACGTCATCACAAAAAACTACGTCATCATCGAATTGAAATAACGTCATCACAGAAAAGCCGTTACGTAACTATTAAACGGAAAATGACGTCATCACATATCGATAGTAATCTTGGTATCTGCAATTTTCAACCCAAAGACCAGCTGGGTCGTGGCAACAGGCTTATTCTGAGTTCAGTCAAGAGCCAAGCTGGTAAGGCACGCATCGGGTCGGATTCTACGACCATTATTTTGTAAAGTAGGGCAAACTATAGACAGAAAATAATCATCGATAAATCAGCACTTTCCAAATACTCAAGAAACACTCCATTCCTACGAATCATAAGAACTTAACCTATTATCATCAGAACTTAACTTATTAAGAATGTACTTGTTAACCTACGACGAATAATCGTGATAGTTTTTGCGCGAATCTATTACTAACTCCATAGGAATTTCTTAGGAATCTGCTTACCGTTTCTTCCTGATAAACGGCCGTGAGTATTCTTGTACAGAGCGGGCGGATAAAAGGTGGTTGTTGTTAACTGCCTCGAGATCCTATCGTCAGCGTCTATTTAAATCGGCTACGACCGAAGTTTCTTGCTTATCCAAGGTCGGCCAAAATAGCGACTGCCAGACGATGAAATCAATTCGAATGAAAGAGGACTTCAGTTCAACAAAACGAATCCTCACGACAATCCTCGACCGCGTCAAAGCACCTCAAACAACAGACAGAGACAGACAGACAGACGTAGAGGCATGTAGACAGACGCGCGTGCTATAAAGAACGCCGGGCTGACGACCAACATGTAGGGCTGGTACTGCGTGCTCGAAATGCTAAGCCGAGACGCACAGATTGCGCTGACATGCAGTGCGCGGAACCAGCGTAGACCACGCGCGTGCGCCGTTCAGCATAGACTTATGATTACCGCGGAGGACGTTACTACGTTAACGACATCAGCCATCGATACGCGGCGCCACGCTATCGGACGCTTCAGATTTTGGTCAAAACAAATCCGTCCAGAGTTCAATAAACTTGTGTTGCCGTCTCTGTCTCTGTCTCTCTGTCTCTCTATCTGTCTCTATCTCTCTGCCGCTGTGCGTACGTCCGTATAGCACGATTCATATGCAGACCAGACGCTGATTTTTTATATTATGTAAACGTTGCATATTTGTATATTATACAGATTTTCTGGACTTTGACCCGACCTCATTGCAACTGCGTCACTGATTTTGTTTTTTGAACGCCTGTGAATAAACTGGTTCCCAGGATCTATCTGCTTTGGTCGCTGTATTAATCCAGAGATTATGATTACGATTTAGGTTTATAATCAACCACGAGTCACAAAAGCGAAATTAAATGGCTTAACGTAGAACAATTATGACGCGCCTGTCTTTTTATCTGTCTCTTTGTCTGCCTGCCTATGTGTTTGTCTGCCTGTATGTCTGGCTACATTTGTGCAGTGATTTATCATAATTGCTTTAATTTTCTTTGTTAATTTTCTCGGCTGTGATAAATTTCCGAGATTGTTGACAGAAACTGGAGCGTATCAGGGAAAAGATTACACGACTTTGTTCATGGATTGATTTTACGAACTTAATTTATGTTTTTGTTGTCTGCAACTTAATCGGAAAAACGACATTCGCCTTTAAAACTAAGGCTGGATTATTAAGATAGCTTTACGATGTTTTGTTCAGATCCATAATTATGCAGTATTTTGACAACAATTGTAATTTTTTTAATCTTCGGTTTAACGATGTCTCATGGCAACAGCGGCCGTTGACGTCATATCGTACATCTTACATTACGATTAGCAATTTCATAAACAGTATGCATATTAAATATGCACAGCTGATACAATATGGCCTATAACTGCTGCTATTGTTCTTTTTAAGTATTTACTTGTAGGTAACATACTTGAATCTAAGTTTCATTCACTAGCAAAGTATACAACAAATAGTTTCACCCACACCTTTGAAAAGAGCTGAGAGCATATTGATAGTGTGACCAGATGTTCCGGATTGTTCGGAACTCCGCCACTGCAAGTACGTGCCTTAGTGCCACGCAGTGCCAGTCCCAACTGTGGATGAAGGAAGAGGGCGACGCTAATGATCTTTGCTATCACACAGTGTCGTTCAACTGACACTAGGGCGTATACGCGAATAAATTGTCCCGACGCGTCCTATCCGAGACAAAGAAACGTCCCAGCATGAATGTTTTCTTACTTAAATCAGCGTGATTCTCCTTACAGATTTTAGTTTAGTTACAGGTACAGTTAGATCGAATTAGGCCCTAATGTTTTTTTAGTTATAGTTACAGTTAGAGTTAGTATTATTTCTTAGTTACAGTTATAGTTATCGTTAACGAAATCATTTCATTTTCGTTAACTAAAACATTTTCGTTACCGTTATCGTTAACGAGAATCACGCTGATATTAAGACGCGTTACACAATTTGCTTAGAGCTTCGAAAGGCTTTGAAGAATGGCTGCATTCAGCTTCATGAATACACGACGCTCCATATTCACCGACATCCAACTTGATCCAAGGCGAACATGGGCTATTAGTTGTAGCGCACTTTCACATTCTCATGTTTGTCGATGTTGCACTTTTCAATCAATCAATCAAGCAACTTTTCAGTTTTTTGTAACGAAAATAACTATGAATTTCGTTAGTGTTATTTTCGTTAGTTATAGTTATAGTTAATTTTTTAGTTACAGTTACAGTTATCGTTAACGAAATCATTTTATTTTCGTTAACGAAACATATTCGTTACCGTTATCGTTAACGATAATCACAATGGGCTTAAGAGTATGGCTAACTATATGGGTCTACATTCTGCAATAAAGGCTGATATGTCTATCACATCTATGTACAATGTTGTACATCATCGCCTAAAACATGGCGCCGTATACATAATATATAGCGCTCTTCCAAATATGAATTTGACTTAGATCGGAAGTGCTGTGGTGTCCCGGATTGGCAGAAAAGAAAATTAATGTGGTCACACTATTGACGTAACGTTTAATATTTCGTTTGAATAGGGCGCCATCTGACGAATAAAGCAAGTCAATTTCGCAGGTGCCGCACAGAATCTTTCACCAACTGGGGAATAGACGTGAAAATTCAAGAATCGTTGCACAAAAATCTGAGCTATACGACCTCTAGCGAACAGTGTTTAATCTAGTCCCCCTCTTCTGGGAGGGGAAACAAGGTTTCTGGGGGGACCAACGAATTTACACATGACCTTTTGGGTCATTTAATCCATCTTCCAAAAAAAGTTGATGACCTTTTTAAACGAATTCATCTCTCTAAAAGTATCTTGCTCACCTTCTCGGGGGAAACCATGTATCCTGGGGGTGGGGGGATTTCCCTCCCCAAACCTTTCTACATTATAATATTGCTGGCCTCTGGGGGAAACACAAATCCTGGGGGGAAATCCCCCAAACGTGTCTAGATTAAACACTGTCTAGCGAATTACTTCGCTCATTCGGACGATTTTATATGTGACTCCTTTACAAATTTATCTCGCTTTTTTTGGTCTTATTTCCCTTAATTTCACAACTCTTTCTGATCATTTCCGCACCTTTGCCAATTTCTGACCTCATCGTTCATGACTTTCCTCGTTTTTACTGTTTTTTCTCCATTTTATTTCACAGTTTCTGAGGGCAATATCTTGGGAAACTAAATTGGCGTGTCCCAATTTATAATGAAGGTCATTAGCTACCGGGTCGGTCCTTCAGAATAAGCACTTGTGGAGAACAAAAATCGATGGTCGGAGGTTTGACCAGAAAGGGCGGGTTCTTTGAACTTCGGCTTGGGCTTAAAACTTGAATGGCTGATGCAACTAGGACGAAAAAAGGAACTAAGGATTCAAAGGAATAATGGCAACACAACCTTAAACGGAGTGGCACCAATCCAAACGGGCAGCGGTGGTGAAGGATCTCACCCGATCAATTCACTAAAGATGAGTATGGTCGAGGCCATACGGTCGCTACAGAAAAACGTCATTTAGCCTACACTGAAACATGTTACTTTTACTCGTCGACTGCTTCAGTTAAGTTCCGTGCGTTGTGCATGTTAATTGCACAGTCCAGAGATTCTTGTTCATTCGGCCTAGAAAAGGTGCATGATAGAAAATCATTTGATTTGTTAAAGCGCTGCGGATCAAGTAGCCCTATAAGGCCTCAACGTTCCCCCTAACGCAAAGATGCGGGTGCGCAAGCCTTGTTGTCTGCAGCGCGGTGACTGCATGAGACTTCGGAAACAATTTTTTCATCTTAACGGTGACCGCGTGATGCAGATAAACGTGCCATTGTTTTAAAGTATGGTGTAGTGTGCTGTGCAGCGTGATTGTGTGAGGATGATGCTATGCAACTTAATTTGTATTTATATTTGAACTGTAAAAAATGAACAAGTTTTGTCTTATGTCAAAGCATTAAAAAATTCCCACCTATACGTCCACTGCGTGAACTGCGTGGGCGTCATGAGTGCTTGCGCGACCGTGCGACGAACGCTTCACATGCAGCTTAGAGGGAACTTTGATAGGCCTGTGCGTCAAGAACCCTTTGCTAGCTGGGTTTATTTCTCAACTACTGCAGTTACGTTCCGTATATGTTCCGTATGTTCAAAGTTCAAAGATCTTGGAAGGTTTGCTTATTTATTAGGTCTAGAAAAGGTGAGTGATTGACAGGTGTAGGCGTGGTTAAGGCGCGAAAGACGTTTGAGAAGCGCTAATTGGCGGTAAGCGTCTGTTTCTAAATAACAAAGCTAATGTTATTGTTGCTGTTCTTCGTTTCCCTTTGTTAGTAAAATGAGCTTTTAATCGCCGTTTCAAGGAACTGACGACCGCGTCGTCTAATGACGAAAGTTTCAGGACTTCTTGAGTGATTTTGTGGGGCGTTTCGTGACAAACATAATGTAAACAGTTCGTCGAGTTTTCCTAAATGACACCCTATACGTGTTCAGTAATGTAGCGACGACTATAATATGTCATGATCGTCTAATTTATATAGAGCTGTCTGTAAGCGGTCAAAGAGTACCAAGCCCTAATCCAGGCGCGCAATGATTAATGATTCCTGTGGCACGTATTGCAGCGTAATGTACTTGTAACAGGATTTCGACATCGCACTGTACAACATAGGAGATCACCGATGTTGGTATTGGCGACGATCCTGGGGGTCGAGAGGGACAAGAAGCCCCACCTTTAAGAGTGGGGGACACACCATACATCTGTCCCCCACAAATTTCGAAGAAACACCAAAAAGGTCAAACAATTTTTCGCGCTCACCAGATCAGTTCAAAACTCTTGTTTCACCGGATCAGTTCAAAAGTGCCCCCCCACCTGTCAAACAAGATCGCCGCCAGTAGATGTTGGTGCTACATAAGTGGTCAAGCGTAGGTTAAAACAAGTAGTGCAAGGTAGTGTTATTTGCACTATATTACCTGCATCTAACTACATTTAGATGCTAAAGTGCAATTTAGTTTAAGCGAAAATATGACAAGGCCCTATAAGTATGTTTCCGTTTCATTTGGACTATTTGCATGCTAATTACGACATGTGACTAATTTATATTCATATTATGACCTAAAAAATTTAATTTCGCACAAAGATATAATTCCACGTCTTTTGCCATATTTCAGCTGTGGCCTATATTTGCATTTGCGCTCGACGCAGAATTATGGGAACTTTTTAACGTCTACTGTTTACTCTTTGAGAATTGTCGTGAATGAAAGCGACTGAATGTTTGTATAATCGTAGATTGCTTTATGCGTCTTCACGCTTTGATCCGTTTCTTCGCATTTTCTCTTTCATTCATGAACCGATTTTCGTCTTATTTGTTCTTGGCAAACGATCATTGATCGTAATACTATATTATTAGGTTGGGAGCATATCTCGCTTTCCATATGCAGATATGCGCCGTTGAGACTTGACCCTGTGTGTGTGTGTATGGATGGGCTCCGTTATTTAGATGTGGGTCAGATATGGCGGTGCGTATACCCGGAGTAAGTGTAGATTGCTGATCCTTGGTCTATAACGAGGGGAGACAGATGGAGAGATAGATGGACAGACAGATGGAGACAGACCGATAGACAGAGATACAGATAAGCAGGGGCAGAAAGACCGAGACAGACAACAGAGAAAAACAGACAAAGAGACAGACACACACGCACATGGAGAGACATACAGAGACACATGAATCAATCAATCAATTTTCGTTTACTAGTAGGGCCTACTATAATACAACCTGTCAGAACGGAACAGGAAGACAGACAAGCAAGGGCAGAAAGACCAAGACAGACGACAGATAATACAGACAGACAGACAGACAGACAGACAGACAGACAGACAGACAGACAGACAGACAGACAGATATGTGTGTGTGTGTGTGTGTGTGTGTGTGTGTGTGTGTGTGTGTGTGTGTGTGTGTGTGTGTGTGTGTGTGTGTGTGTGTGTGTGTGTGTGTGTGTGTGTGTGTGTGTGTGTGTGTGTGTGTGTGTGTGTGTGTGTGTGTGTGTGTGTGTGTGTGTGTGTGTGTGTGTGTGTGTGTGTGTGTGTGTGTGTGTGTGTGTGTGTGTGTGTGTGTGTGTGTGTGTGTGTGTGTGTGTGTGTGTGTGTGTGTGTGTGTGTGTGTGTGTGTGTGTGTGTGTGTGTGTGTGTGTGTGTGTGTGTGTGTGTGTGTGAGTCTGAGAGATCATGGCCAGTATTTGGTCAGCGTTTAATACCAAATCCCTTATATAAAGTTTATTTCACGGTGGACCCTACATAATGTACCTGATCACCCGTCCGTACGTTTCGTTTGAGAGGTAGCTGAACTAAGTGTGGTGGGTAAGACTGAAACTCACGGGCCTTTGGCGGTGTTGAAGACCTTTGAAAGGGTCTCGAAACAGCGACACTGATCAAAGACCATTACCAGGTCCAAACGAAACATCTCTCACACACACACACACACACACACACACACACACACACACACACACACACACACACACACACACACACACACACACACACACACACACACACACACACACACACACACACACACACACACACACACACACACACACACACACACACACACACACACACACACACACACACACACACACACACACACACATAAGAAAAGATGTCAACCATCTGTATAAATACATGCACATATATATATGCACATGCATGCACACTAATATATACTGATACATGCACACGTACATACATGCATACATAGATATATGCATACACAAACGTCTACATGCGCACATACATCAACACTCACATGCATACACACAGACACACACAAACATATATACACAACATTCACACATACATGCATGCATACACATACATACATACATACACATATACACTTAAATCAACAAATACACACGTACATACGTTCATGCGTGTCCTTGTCCGATATATAATCGGGGCATATGCTTAAGATAGCAGCTGCTAACAGATTTTCTTGTTTAATTAATTTGGCAATTATGAAACAAGAAAATCTGTAAGCCGCCGATTGTATTCCCTAATTGGAGCTTTGGCCATGAAAGTTTCCAGTGGCTTGTACAGTCTAAGCTATTCACCCACCCCCTCCGCCCTCTCTATCCCCATTCTTCCATTGTTGACAGGATTTAATAGATCAAGATGGACAATAATTCCTGAGTCCGTTGCTAATAAGTCGTATTCGATTAATTTCTGAAGGCATCCGAAGGAAGTGTCATCTTGTAGTTTGACCTATGTGACTATTGGACCCCAGCTGTTCACTGATGGGCTCGACTTTGACCCAGTTGGAAGCTAAACATCTATGCTAGCATGTGATTGGCTGAAGTAGGAGCCAATCGGGACTGTCGTCTGAAATTGGGTCGGGTCGAGTGATTCTAGGCAGGTCATATAGATGGATTCCCGTCGAACTAACATATCGCATGTCGTCGCTCTCGGTGGAGTGTTTGCACGTTTCTGTTGAGGAGTTTAGTGTGGCAAAGTGTTTGTGATGAGTTAAGGTATGGCCACTTACTTACTCTCTCTTGGTCTCTTAAGGGTGAATCGAGTGGATTCTATTAGTGTAACAATGGCTTCTGAGTATTGTCTTAGGGCGGCTATATTAAATTATTAAATGCTTACGTTTCTCGTTTGGCTTTCATTGGTAACTACTTTCTGTACCTACAGTTTGACTGTTGAAACGACCTTCTTTTATTATAATGGCGCTATAGAAGTAATTAGATCGAATGTCTAACATGAAAGTACACTTGTCTGCTACAGCCATACAAGTGTGTCTAATGCATAATGTCTGGATGTTGACCCGATTACGGCTTGGTTTTGATTTCGTGTGCCTTAGACAGTGTTGCTATAGAAGCTGCGGATATTGTAAAAATGCACCTCACTGCAGACAACAATGAATACAAGCAGGAATATGAGGAAAAGACAAGAACAAGACTGTACATGTGGTAAGGTAACGCCCAGTGCCACTGCTACATTGGTTCACTCCTTCATTACAGCCCGCCTTGACTACTGCTCATCGCTTTATTTTGGTCTCCTATCTAGTCTCATGTGTCTAGAGCGCAGGGCATATTTTAACTGTATAACTAGACGTGGGACAAATGTCCCAGTAGTCTTAGGATTTGTCCCAGTAGTCATAGGCTGATTTGTCCCAGGGAATGTATTTATAAGGTATAACTAGTGGGGCAAATGTTGCAAGAGTTTTAAGATTTGTCCCACTAGTAAAATAAGGCATTGTCATGAAATTCCAAAAAGTCATTATTATTGTTGAATCACCTTATTATTGGCTGGGAGACCCGAGAAAAGTTGTAAAAAGGTGATGACTAAAAAAGTCGTCAACTTTTTGGGAGATGAAATCGTAGAAATGTCATAAAGTTTTAAAGTTTGTGGAGATTAATTCCTAAAAATAGGTCTTCGACCAGAATATGGCCGACTTTCTCCCACCCACCTCTCAGAAGAGACGAGTTCCAAAAAAGATCGTGAACTAGACCCATGGCTGATTTTGTCCCACTATAGTCTAAATTCCTTAAAATATGCACTGCTAGAGCGAGGTCCGCGATATGCAGTCCGTCTCATCGGGCATACCCCCAAATTTGGCCAGGCCAAGCATAGATAATATGCTGGAGTCCTTCCCTAGCTTCATATATCCGCTTACGCATTGAATATAGGATCGCTGCCTTAGTATGGCGATGTCGTCAGGGCCCTGCCTCTGCCTACCTGCGAGAGCTTTGCTGCTCCGTTTCAGGTGCCCAAGTCCGACGTTCCCTCCGCTATGTGGGAAAGGGGTTCTTATAGTCCCCTTCGCTCGTTCCACGACTATGCAAAGTGGAGCTTTTTCGGTGGTGGGCCCCGGTGGTCTGAATAGACTTCCCTTAGAGCTCCGCATGTGCTCTGGGATTCCCAATGTCCTGTTCTTTGCTAATCTTAAAACTGTACTATTTGAGCGTGCTGGTGTCGGGCGCCTTTGAGTATTTCCCTTGAAGGGGCGCTATATAAATCCTCGAATGAATGAATGTGCGCTATATAAATCCTCGAATGAATGAATGTGTGGTAATGTAAGGTAAGGTATGTGTGAGCGCCACTGAGTAGATTTCTTGAAGGGGCGCTATAGAAGTTCATTATAGATAGATAAGGTAAGGTAAGGTATGTTTGATAAGGTAAGGTAAGGTACGTGTGATAAGGCAAGGTAAGGTTCACGTAGACAAAGCCAATGCAGTGCAAAAACAAATGTAAAATAATAATTTGCAGTGTCTTATGGTGAATTGTTTCTGTATTGGCGCTATGCAATAGATTTGACGTTACCATGGGCGCCGCCAGCGTGACGCACTGGACGCACGTACGTCCACCCACCAAATCGAATCCATACAAGGATTATAGGCATCGCATCGATATTTTTGACAATTTCACTGTGTAACTTTGGTTTACCATACAGTGTGCATAAATAATATCATATGTTATCATATGCATGTGTTATAGGCCCTACTGTACTTTCATGAGTCATTTTCAGTGTATGACAACGAGTGGCACAGTGGGGACGGGTGTGGATGGGAGGAGACGGGAGGTGTGTGCGTCCAATTTTTTAAGCCTGGCGGCGCCTCTGGCCGTTACCATTAAATTTCTTGAAGTCGCTCATCAAAAGTCGAACCTTAATTACCTCACAGTTTCTGTTGTGTGATTTAATAATGTTTTATGCTTTTATTTTAGATCATCGCGAGTTCATGAAAATCCGATGATCCGGTTGTGGGCAAAAGCATCGCGCTGTGCGTTGTCCACCTTTGAAACTTATTTTGACAGTTCCTTCTTTTGAATTCATACTCCCAGTCTGAGCAGACTTCCGACAAGACTTTGAAAGGTTCCTAACAGCGCTATCTAAATACCCACAGATATACATACTTACGCATATAAATGTATATACGTACATATGAACTTGTTGAGTAACTTCTGTCAAAAGATCTGCATTTGTGAACGTGGTATTTGGAAGAGATTTCAACGATGAATTCCTCCCACTATGGATTGGTTGTTTCCGGTGTTTCTGGCCACCAGATGGCAGCAGATGTGACCTCTCTGCTTCCAACGAGTCCTGATCACCGACAGTTCGATGCTGCATGGAACGTCTACGCGCACGATTTGGGGTTTGTAGCTTTGAGGCATTGAGAATCTAGTGTGGAATGACTGATTTTCTGAAGCCTAAATAGCTGGCTGATTGACTGCCTGACTGATTGAATGACTGACTGACTGACTGGCTGATTGATTGATTGAATGACTGATTTTGATTGGTCAGTGGATTGATCATGTTTGATAGACTTGCATTTTTTAATGATTCATAAATACGAAAATGTACCTATAAATAATTAATTAATAGTGAACTCGCTGCTATGCTCATTTTTCTATCCGACTAATCTCATATAATAATAATAATAATAATTATAATGATGATGATGATGATGATGATGATGATGATGATGATGATGAAGATGATGATGATGATGATGATGATGATGATGATGATGATGATGATGATGATGATGATGATGATGATGATGATGATGATGATAACAATAATAATAACAGCAACAACAAACAACAACAATAATATGACCGATGGCCTGTAACTTGCCTTTCTCAACATTAACTAATTCCCAGTGTATTTATGGTGCTATATAAATATATAGGTTGATCCGTTAATAGATTAGATTGGAATAGATATCTAATCTATTGTTGCGCTATAGAAGTCTTGTATTGTCTTGTATACCAGGGAGTTTGGTCTGATGGGATCCGATGGGAACCTGGCAGGTGATTACTCCTTCATGGGTCAACCTGGGTCGGGAGCGCAGTCGCTGGACCTTCATCTCGACGAAGTCCTGGTAAGAAGTTGGATGATGACGATGATTAGAGTGGTGATTATGATGATGTTTTATGACAACTACAGTGGACGTGGTGGTGATGGCAACGATGATGGTATGATAACCCGGTCCAAAAAGTGGGTGGTACGGTATCCCAGTCCAAATGTGGGGGTACCTCTGCCCACCCGAAAGTTACGCCAAGAGATGTTACAGAATAAGTCGGCTCTCCGTATTATGAAAGCTCGGGCTTTGATCGGAGTATACGAGGTGTAGCCGAGGGAGACCAGTTCGGCTAACATAATTTATGTGACCTTTTGATGTGAGCTGAAATTGGGTCATCCTGTATATTAGTATTGCCCGGGCGGGTGGTGACCTTCGACCTTTGTCCTCCGTAGCTGTGTAAGCGGATAGCCGTGGAAAATTGTGAAGCGTGGATATTGGAACCTGATCGAAGTGTAACCTCGCCGAGTGGAATGGAGCTGAGAGTGAGTTTTAAAGGGTCAACGTGTGTGGTTGACTGCAGCTTGGGTCCTTTGGGATGATCTGTGGGTGAGGGAGGAGATAAGTCTTCGGGGATCGTAATCCTGAAAGTCATATTTAAAAAGCGCTACTCTAAAGCTAAGCGCAGGGCACCAGCTTATTCGCGAGCGCTGCGTCGTGTTAGAAGTAGGGCTGTTGATTAATCGCAGTTAACGCACGCGATTAACGCGTTAAATTTTCGGGACGATTAACGCGATTAAAAAAAATTAATCGCGATTAAATTTTAATCGCAGACAAACAGTTTTGTATAGTAATTTTCCGAACACTGCAATGCGTGAGGTACTGCCGAAGCCAAGTCAGACCGAGATTGGGCTTAATTCACTCAGTTGTGTTGGGCGAACTAGTAGGGAGCCAAAACAATTTTCGGTAAATGGCGGCGTAGACTAGTTATCCAAATTCGTCCTTTATGTTAAAATTTCTGAGCATGTAGTTTAATCTTCGTTCGTATTATATCTTCTAGTGGGTTATTAATCATGCTATTCTATAAAATGTCGGAGAATAAGATCGAGAAAGAAGTCGAACGATCTATAATGAATGGTCAGTTTAAAACGGCAGATACGAAGGTGCACCTAATACACTTGCAAAGTTAGCACAGAAATATCTAGGGTCGCCAGCAACTACGGTTCCAAGACTGTTTTCTGCTGCTGGAAACATTCGTAATAAGAAACGTTCAGCACTCTCACCTGACAATGTGAACAAGTTAGTTTGTTTCAACAACTGGCTGAAACAGAATTTATGAAAAACAGAAAGTGGATGAACTTTCGTAATTCTACATAGGCCTATATGTTAATAACAAATGGACAAACAATGGCAAGTTTTTCTTTAAATTTACAGCTGTTTACTATCTGTAAACAACAACATTATGCTCTTGATGCGATTAATCGCAAGATTAATCGCGATTATTTTATTTAATCGCAAGATTAATCGCGATTAAAATTTTTATTCGTTGAACAGCCCTAGTTAGAAGGGTTGTCCAGTTGCCAGAAAGACCAGGGAGAGGAGGCAGAGGAGCTGCCGGGAAATGGATGCCCAGTCGGAGATAGACTGAAACAGTTGGGGGGGGAGGGGTAGATCCCTATCTGATTGGTTGGAGTGCTTGGGTAGAGTTGGGGTTCGAGCCTCCTTCCTTGAGATGGTTACTGTGCAGCTACCTGGAGCTAGTCTTTCATTCACAGTCTGCTAGCGCCATCGATTGATGCTTGGTCATTAGATAGCGGCGCCCAATAAATGCGGAATTACAAATAACACCATGTTCCAGGGTTAAATGAAGGATCAGTCAGTCTGCAGTTGCTGCCCCAAATGTTCAGGGTGGGTGGAATAGGGTTGAATCAGTATAGCCGAGTTTCAAGCAATGCTCTCAAGAGGTCCACACGGCCCTTTAGTCTTTGTTGGGCCATCGATTGATGCCTTGTGCTTACAATAACGGCGCTATAGAAGTCGGAATATACACGCTTGTGTGCCTACGTGCCATTGCCTACATGGGCTACTTACATACATACATACATACATACATACATACATACATACATACATACATACATACATACATACATACATCCATACATACATACATACATACATGCATGCATGCATACATACATACATACATACATACATACATACATACATACATACATACATACATACATACATACATACATACATACATACATACATGCATACATACATACATCCATACATACATACATACATGCATGCATGCATGCATACATACATACATACATACATACATACATACATACATACATACATACATACATACATACATACATACATACATCCATACATACATACATACATACATACATACATACATACATACATACATACATACATACATACATACATACATACATCCATACATACATACATACATACATGGATGCATGCATACATACATACATGCATGCATGCATGCATGCATGCATACATACATACATACATACATACATACATACATACATACATACATACATACATACATACATACATGCGTGCGTGCGTGCGTGCGTGCGTGCGTGCGTGCGTGCGTGCGTGCGTGCGTGCGTGCGTGCGTGCGTACGTACGTACGTACGTACGTACGTACGTACGTACGTACGTACGTACGTACATGCATGCATGCATGCATGCATGCATACATACATACATACATACATACATACATACATACATACATGCATGCATGCATACATACATACATGCATGCATGCATGCATGCATGCATGCATACATACATACATACATACATACATACATGCATGCATGCATGCATGCATGCATGCATGCATACATGCATGCATGCATACATACATACATGCATACATACATACATGCATGCATGCATACATACATGCATGCATGCATACATACGTACATACATACATACATACATACATACATGCATGCATGCATACATACGTACATACATACATACATACATACATACATACATACATACATACATACATGCATGCATGCATGCATGCATGCATACATACATACATACATACATACATACATACATACATACATACATACATACATACATACATGCATGCATACATACATACATACATACATACATACATGCATACATACATACATACATACATACATACATGCATACATACATACATACATGCATACATACATACATACATACATACGTACATACATACATACATACATGCATACATACGTACATACATACATACATACATACATGCATACATACATACATACATGCATACATACATACATACATACATACATACATACATACATACATACATACATACATACATACATACATGCATACATACATACATACATACATGCATGCATGCATACATACATACATACATACATACATACATACATGCATACATGCATGCATGCATGCATACATACATACATACATACATACATACATACATACATACATACATACATACATACATACATACATGCATGCATGCATGCATACATACATACATACATACATACATGCATACATACATACATACATACATACATACATACATACATACATACATACATACATACATACATACATACATGCATGCATACATACATACATACATACATACATACATACATGCATACATACATACATGCATACATACGTACATGCATACATACATACATACATGCATACATACATACATGCATACATACGTACATGCATACATACATATGCCCAGATTCGCACTTGTGTGTGACCTTGCACGCATTAAAAATTTTGTTAATGTTTTAAAATAATAATACATGCATAGTTGCATACACATGCATGCACACATATACATACAAACATACACACACAGATACATGCAAACATACATACACAAATAATATAGATTACTGGGGTATTAATGCAAACCGTTTAAACGATCATGTCATCGTTAGGCGGCTGAAGTAAATACCTTAATAAAGAAATCAAATAGCTAAATGCTAAATAATAAATCCGGTGCCAGTATTTCTCTTCTGGAGATACATAGATATTTGTATACATATCAGATAATCCTTTGAAGATTGCCGCCCATTGTATGCGGCTCTTTTGAAGTAATTGCTCCAGATCCCTTAATCTATCGACGCCCTGGCCTACAATGGGTTTGGACCGGTTGTGGGACAACGATGGAGAGAAGAATGGCCGAGACCAGCAGGAGGAGGGGGCCCAGCTGCGGGTCTACCCCTTAATTAGAGGCTCTGTTGTGGGGCTATTCTCAGCTGTATGGATCAACTATCAGTTCCCCGTTAGGTGCTTTGGGGCATCTACTTCAATTGGATTTGGACTTTAGTTGACAGATAATTTATTGTTGCTAATTAGTTTATTAATATCGATGTTATTATTTCGTTGTTGTCATGTCATCCTCGTCATCATCATAACGGAGATGACAATGACAACGACAACGATGCCGATCATGTTGTTGTTATTGTTGATGCCGATGATGATGACTACAATGGTGACGATAATGTTGACAAAGATAACAATGTGTTGATAACAATGTTGTTGTTGTTGATGATGATGACGATGATGATGATGATGATGATGATGATGATGACGATGATGATGATGATAGTGATAGTGATAATGATGATGATATTTATCATGATGATAGTGATCATGATGACAATGGTGGTGATGATGAGGATGATAAAGATTATCATTACTATAATCATCATTATAGTGCAATATAGTATTCAATTAATTGTATTATTGTTTTGTATTATCATCATTATCATCAATGTCATCATCAACAACAGCACCAGTCATCACATCCTCACTTACGTTGCCTTTATATTATTGATAAACATCTTTTTTTGTTCAGGGATCTAGATAGTAGGCATAATTGCAAATTTTTGCAAAATGGCGTCTGTTCGTTTGCAGTCATTACCTAACACCCATCGTCTTCTTTTGCTTTTCTCAAGTTGGTGATGAACTTCTTTATATCGAGACTTCATTTTGATTCACGGCCTTTGCTTATGTGTTCAATTATTGTATATAATCTATTTAACTGATTTCAACTGCCTTCCTGTTTCAGGACGGTTTTTCTGCTTTCAATGTTCCCGAAGTTGCCAATCACGACCACAACATTGCTCTCACTTCAAAAGGGTCTCTTCAAGAGGTATGAGTGCTCGTTGCTCGGTGGTATTTGCCGTTCACTTGCCTTTACTTATCGATTTCTGGGAATCTGCTACGACCTTGAAGTTTCAAATGAAACAAATTCAATATGCGACTCTGTGTATTGTGTAAGAGAGCGTGCGAATCGCGGTTCACCTTACGAGACTGGCTCGTTTAATAGATTTAAATCTCGGGCTAGCACGGTCCGTATACGGGGACCTTAAACGGCGTGGCGCTAATTCAAACGGGCAGCGGTGGTGAAGGATCTCACCCTATCAATTCATTGAAAGATGAGCAGGGTCGAGGCCAGAGGGTCGCTATAGAAAACGCAGAGGCGCGTTTACACGTAGGCGCACTAGGCGCGCGCCTAGGGCCCCCGTATCTCGGAGGGCCCCCAAACGAATGAAAAAAATTTCAATAACAAAATATAACATTTAACCAAATAATTCACATTTCTTAAAATGAGGTTCTATAAGTAATCATAATTACAGGGTCAATGACACTCATAAAAACGGCTTCAAGTTCGACTTCGTGGGTTTTTGCTAAACACCACCAGAGTCTCAGAATTCAGACTTGGTCTACACGTTCAGAAGAGCCCCCAAAAATGTTTGCGCCTAGGGCCCCATTTTCTGTAAACGCGCCTCTGAGAAAACGTGTACATTTACATCTTCATATAGCCTACTATGAACAAACTTCTTGCAGTTGTCACAGATCTTTCGAGTTCTTACCGAGGACTGTGTTTATATCATCCCTGTATATGAGATGTCAATTGGAGGTTGTTTATATTCTGAGCGAAATTTTATTCGGAGTCTTAAAACCTTTGCCATGAGTTATGCAAGTCATTATAGGCAGGTGATTACGATATGCAAATCACGACAATAAGCGAATAATATTATGCAAATTTATGAAAACAGTATGCAAGTTTATGAAAACATTATGCAAATTTACGAAAACATTATGTAAGTTTATGAAAACACAATGCAAATTTATGAAAACATTATGCAAATCTATAACATTATGCAAATTTATGAAAACATGCAGATGAGAAAATGTATGGATTTATGCAGGAATGTATGTATACATATATGTATGTGTGACTAGGTATGTATGCGTGTATATGTATTTTTATGTATGTGTGTATGTATTGCTGTATCTGTGTATGTATTACGAATTTCACGTATGTGACTGTAAAGTGTGATGTGTCTGCACTATAAATAGCGCCGTAGCCTACCTTTCTTTAGCATTTCAATATTCTGTTATAAGTAAATGGGGTTTAGGTTAGTTGGTGATGAACAGGTTTGATTTCAGACTTCTCCGTATTGGCTTGTGCGTATGCGTTCACTTATATAGCGCTTTTTTTTATTCAGTTTTTTTTACATGTGTGTGTGTGTGTGTGTGTGTGTGTGTGTGTGTGTGTGTGTGTGTGTGTGTGTGTGTGTGTGTGTGTGTGTGTGTGTTAGCCTTTCGAAGGTATCCTAGGCAACGTGTACGTGGTTCCCTGAGTACTGTTCCAACTCGGCCTCTCTACTTTACAATCATTAATCTGTTGGAGTTTTCAGAACAGATTAAATGAGACCCTGAATGAGCTTAAGGAGGATCAGCTTAGTCGTCAATGGAACTGAATAGAAGGGTCTTGCACAAGCCCCTCTGTCCGCCTCTATGTATGTCTGTCTGTTCGTCCCTCTGTCTGTCTGTTTGTCTGTCTGTCCGTCCGTCCGTCCGTCCGTCTGTCTGTTTGTCTGTTGGCTTGGCTATAGTTATGCCCAGTATTTACTCGTAAGCCCCATTTAACTGCGCTCCTTGCTATTCTAGACCGGTGACTGGGAGGGGTAACGAGTGTAATTAGCGGTCCTTCGATTGTCAATGGCTTTTCTCATTAGTGGATGACCGACCACAAATGTCCACTCACTGACCACAAACGAATCTTTCACACATTATTACTAATAGGACCGAATTATGCGTAGCAGTAATAGCGGTCAACGCATATCCTACTGGATGTCCACGTTTTCCTTACTCCGAAGTACACATACATACATATAATTAGAGGAATATCTTCTCATTTATATATATCTTATAATTATGTTCTTAATTTGTGTTTAATTATATCTATGCTGCTGTATTGTGGCAAAAATAAAGTTTATTCATACATGACATTATGCGAGTATAATCTATGCATATATATGTGTGTGTGTGTGTGTGTGTGTGTGTGTGTGTGTGTGTGTGTGTGTGTGTGTGTGTGTGTGTGTGTGTGTGTGTGTGTGTTGTGTGTGTGTGTGTGTGTGTGTGTGTGTGTGTGTGTGTGTGTGTGTGTGTGTGTGTGTGTGTGTGTGTGTGTGTGTGTGTGTGTGTGTGTAATCATATATATATGCATATATTAATATATATAATATATATATATTATATATTGGAATTTATATGCATAATGACAGAATCCTACATGTGTACTTATATTTACTGATTAATCCATGTTTACCATTACTTATTACTTCACTAATTAATATTTCACTGAGTAATTCATGTTTGTTTCTAAGTATTTCTCTGATTAAGAATATTAATTACAAGGGTTTGGTTGAACTGCAGCCATTGTCTGCTGGTTTACATTTCAGTCATTTACACTTTGATTTCTAAATGCCAGTTTGGTCTGTTAGCTGTCTTAATTGTTAAAGGCTGGTTTAGTTGGATGTCTTGTTTAATTAATTAATTAATTGTGTTGTTTCGTGCAGATGCTGCCTTCGTCATCGATGAATCATTCGATGGTGCCGTCCAGGTGAGAAAGCGGGCGCTATGTAAATGCTCGGAATGTATAAGTGAATGCCTCTCTCTGTCTCTCTGTCTCTGTCTCTGTCTCTTTCTCTGTCTCTGTCTCTGTCTCTCTGTCTCTCTCTGTCTCTCTCTGTCTCTCTCTCTGTCTCTCTCTCTGTCTCTCTCTGTCTCTCTCTCTGTCTCTGTCTCTCTCTCTCTCTTTCTCTCTCTCTCTGTCTGTCTGTCTCTCTCTCTGCCCATCTCGGTCTGCCCCTCTCTCTCTGTCTCTCTGTCTCTCTCTCTTTGTTTCAGTCTGCCTCTCTTTGTCTCCCTGTATGTCTCCCTCTCTCCTTTTCTCTCTGCGTCATCATGATCATCATAATCATCTTCATCGTCATCATCCTCTTCATCATCATCATCATCATCATCATCGTCATCATCCTCTTCATCATCATCATCTTCTTCTTCTTTTTCATCATCATCATCATCATCATCATCATCATCATCATCATCATCATCATCATCATCATCATCATCATCATCATCATCATCATCAGCATCATCATCATCATCATTATCATACATTATTATATTATTATTATCACCATTATTATCATTTATCATCATCATCATTAACATTGTGATTATTATTATTATTAGTATCATAGTATTATTATCATCATCGAAGGATGTGGTCATGATCTGCCGTTTGTTCTTCTTCTGATGAACACAGTTCTCCATACTCTGGTGAATACGGGTTTGAAGTGGCCGTTGAGAAACAGCCAAAGACAACCAAGTCTGCTTCTTGGCTGGTAAGTCTGCATTCTCTGTGTCTTTCGTAGCATTTATATAGCACCTGATGTTAGAACAATAATCATGATGATGTGGTTTGTAGACTGATTGTAGTTTAAATGTAACTAGCCTATAATGTACAGTGCGTTTGCACTCTACACATCAGGTTCTTCCTTGTGGGGAATCCCTTGATGTCCCTCGTTTCGTCTTTCCCTCTCCCTCTCCCTGACCAATTGCAAAGAAAATTCTCTGTTCTCGTATCATCCGCGAGATGGCGCCAGCCTATGTGAGTCCTTCCTGTTCTAAATGGACCGAACAGACCACTCTTCTAAGTGTATTATTATGCAGATATAGCAGAGCGTGTGGAGTGCATGATAGTCTAGCGGTAAGCATACTGGACTGTCAATTGAGAGGGTGGGGTTCAACTCTGCCAGCGCAGAAATTTGTTTCAAAATTTCTGCTCCACCTGCGCCACTGGCCAACTCAGCTATAATGAGTACCCCGACAGTTCACTGTATGTGGGAGGATCTCGTGGGCAGGAGAGGACTGACCACCTACCCTCATATTCCGAGGCTGAGAAAATGAAGTCGCTGACACTTCATGGATTTGGCTGCCTGAGAGGGACTTAAGAGACTGCTCTTCTTCTTATTCAGGCAAACTATAAAGTTGCTCGCGATGTTTGTTAACGTTTGCGTAAAATCTTCAGTTTGTAGAATCTTTGAAGAAGCTGTTCGTCATGAAGGACAAACCGTGTCCGTTCCTCTTCAAGACTTCTCACTCACCACCTTCTGGTTCAATCATCCGAGTCCTTCCGATCTATCCAACAGCGGATCACGTGGCTGAGATTGTGACACGATGTCCGACTCATGCATACGATCGAAAGACTCAGGAAGATCCACTACTCGCTCAGCATCTTATCATCTCCGAACACCAGATGGCCGAGCACGTCCAAGACTCGTACTCGAACCGGCTGAACGTCGTTATTCCTTACGAAGAAGCACAAGGTTAGCGTGATCATAATCACATGTTTGTAATCATAGTCACATGTTTGTAATCATAATCACATGTTTGCAATCACAATCACATGTTTGTAATCATAATAACGTGTTTGTAATTATAATCACATGTTTGTAATCATGATCACATGTTTATAATCATAATCACATGTTTGCAATCATAAACACATGTTTGTAATCATAATCACATGTTTGTAATCGTAATCACATGTTTGGAATCATAATCACATGTTTATAATCATAATCACATGTTTGCAATCATAATCACATGTTTGTAATCATAATAACGTGTTTACATAGCACTCCGTACAGTAATCACATATTTGCATAGCACTTCCTATGGTAATCGTAATAACATGTTATACGGCGCAGCCTACAATAAGCATGGCCTTATGTTTACATAATGCTCCCTACAGTAAGTATGATCATAATCACTTGCTTACACAGTGTTCCCTACAGAAAGCGTTATCATAATCAAATGTTTACTTAGCACTCCCGGGTTCGAGCCGCCACTCGAGAGGTCACTGTGTAGGGACCTTGAGCAAGTCCTTCACTCACAATTGCTCAGCGTCATCGATGTTCTGTCGTATGTGCACTGTGGAGCGTTGGAAGGAGGGCAGTGTAAAAAATACAGTTCTATTGTGTTGTATATTGTTTGTATTGTATTGTATACAGGAAGCATTGTGCATTCAGGGAGACCATAGACTACAGAGTTTCAGTATGACATATTGACCAGGAGGAATTAGTGTGAAGATGCGTGCTGTGTTGGCACCTATAGACACTATTAGCTGATCACATATTAGCAACTCAGCAGTCTTATTTGAGTAGGTATTATATTTCTATTGTATTGTATATTCTATTGTATTGTAAACTCATCATGGCCTAGTTTTTTTCTCAAATTAAAAATACTTGTCTTGGACTTAATTCCTGCTTAATTTCTGCGCAGTGGGAGCGGAATGGGTGACGAGCCTTTTTCAGTTCAAATGCCTTGGTTCCTGTCAGAAGGTGAACGACCGCCGCTCCTGGCAGGTGATCTTCACGCTCGAGTGCTCTGGCGTTGTGCTTGGCCGCCAGGTGGTCATGGTCCACTGCTGTTCGTCCCCTGGGAGGGACGGGCTGAGGGAGGAACAGAAGCGGTTCGGCCTGACCCTTCCCCCGAAGAAGAGAACCCACGCAATGTCCAAACTCAGCACGATGAAGCTACAGAGGTCGCTGACTCTGCTACCGAAGCACAGGAAGATGGATTTGAGTGATATCTACTTGCTGCAGGTTGGCGGATTTCATGAATCGATTTAACAAATGGATTAATTGAGTGAATGTAGTAATTGTAATTGTAAGTGTAAAATTGTATTGGGCCACCTTCAGCTCTGATTCTAAACCCCATCCACCGTAGCCATCTGACTGCCTGAGCCTTGAATCTTGACCTGGAACTGATTTTGACCTACCTGCCTATCGATTTTGTGTGTTCTGGGCGCTGTAGAATACTCGAGATTACAATTACGAGTCAAGAGAAACAGATCAAAACCTTGACCAAAGCAGCGGTCAAATAGAATGGTTGCAAGCGATTATGGATCGATTTTAGTGTTTTGATTTAGTGATTCCATTGCGGGATTTGATCTTGTGGCGATTCGATTATTGAAATGGATGATTAGATTTTATGGATCGGTTTAGGTGATTGAACTTGATTACTGGAATTGACGGATGGTATTGATTTTTGAATTCGATTATTTCGACATTTGTTTGAACAAAACAATTGCGTTATATGATTAAAGCAGAGCTCCCATAGTGGAATGTAGGGTAGCACTCACTTCCTACTCTTAAGCCCTTGATCCGGTAATGGACGAATACCAAGGTCATGGACAAGGTCATGAACAAGGTCATGTACAGTGCATTGGAAGACTTGTCATTTACCGTCCAGCTAAAGCTTGTATCAGTACTTTAATTTACCTTGAGTTGCTGAGTCTTACATGAAGTTGCAGCTTCACAGGCTCCACAATAGAAACTAAACTGAAAGAAATTGGTTCTCGTTAAATTAAATGAGAATGATATAAATAAATAAAATATAAACTGAATTGTGATTTTGCCAGATTCGTGGTCGCGAACGTTTTGAGATGATGTGCAAGATCAGAGATTCTGTTCAGATGTCGGAACATGTCAATCCTGACTTTCTAATGGAATTTCGACAGCAGTTCAAGGAAATGGATGACCAGTATGTTAATCTGATCTGAGTTGGTGATCTAAACTATTGTAAGCTAATATTATGTAGTTCAATCCAGAGAGGATTTAATTTGATGATGTTTGGTTTTGCAGAGACTGGTGAGGTAGGGGGAGGAGGAGGAATCAGGAGAGGATTTGTGGAAGAGGAATTGATGGTATTTAGAATTTGAGTGGCCAGAGAGGTAAAGTAAGTGGGGGAAATCGAAAGAGGATTTGTGTTTTCATGATGTTTTTAATGGTAAAATCTTAGTATTATGATCGGAAGAGCTGATTTGTATGCTTTGTGACTGGAGTTTCAGAGCAATGCAGGAACAAGAGGCGGAAAGAAAAGCGGAGAGTACGAAGCCATCCGCTCGCTCCAGTTGTGTTGGGAAAACTCGAAAGAGAGCTGTGAGGCCGGTCGCCAAGGAAACAAACTGCTCGTCGACCCGATTTGGAATTTTCACACATCAGACGTTCCAAAAATAGCAGACGATTTCATCACTTTTCTAAATCTGTCGACACCAGCATAATTTGAATTGGACCTGAGCGAATTTCGCAACACAGTTCTGCGTCTTGAGCGATGGCTTGGAAGACTGAGTGAATTGCTTGTTTTATGTCTGGAATTTAAAGAAGTGAACTTTGAACTCTGTCCTCAGGCAGAGGTCAACAAGACGTCGTTCGATCAAAACGGGGCAGAAGTTCAAAGTTTCTGTTGCTTGGAAAGTGAATCTATGCATCTGCACTCGATCGGGAAGGATTCTCGGAGGAGAGGATTATATGCCAAGGCCGAGAAAGTGAAGTCGCTAACACGTCGTGCCCATGACAGCCTTGCATGGCTCTTGATTTCTAATCGGATCTGACATTAGAACGTAGGTAACGGGGTTTAGAAGGTAATCAGACTTTTCGTGTATAATTTTTATATTTGTCTAATGGACAGCTGGGATTAGGTCACCATACCAGTATTTTCAGTGCTACGAGGCCGTGGGGCGAACAGCACCCTGGGGTTTTTCTCCTTTGCCTGAACAGTCGAGGGACTGTAGGAAAAAGGAATTGATGGGTTGGAATGAGAGGGACAGTGAGTGGGAGTGGAGGGAGGAAGCGGAGGGTTGTGTATTTGGACGTCCTAAATGATGACCCCTACCCTGAGTGCTCGGACAATTTGGAAGCAAGTTTAGGCAGATAGAGGTGCTTAATATATGTATTGAATGAATTAGTGAATGAATGAATGGAGTGTTAGTCAATGAGTAAGTCAATTAGTAGAGTGAATAGATGAGTGAGTGCGTTAATGAATGAGTGGGTGAATGAATGAATGAATGAATGAGAGTGATTGACTGAATGAGTGAGTGAATGAATCTATGATTGAGTGAGTGAATGAATGGATAAATGGTTGAGTGAATGAAAATGAATGAGTGAATGAATGAATGATTGAATGAGTGAATAAGTGTGTGGATGAATGAGTGAATGAATGAATGAATGAATGAGAGTGAATGTTTATATATTTTTCAGTAGATGTTTATATTTTTTCATAATTTTTAAGACTTGGACTTTAGTTATTTTCTTCTATTTGTCCGCTCTTTAAGGGACGTAATTCTGCAGTGTTCTCACGTTTTAACAGTTCAACAGTTTTTTCAGCAACGTCAATTTCAATTGGTCTTGACGACCAGCGGCCTCAGCCGTTGACAGGCTGAGCTAGCAAACTGGCTCTCAAGACCCTAAGGATGTTATAGTGTTTGTCTTTAATGGACCGTGTTAAATGCGTTGACATTAGAATTGTCTTTGAAATGACAGCTTACTGCTATTATTTACCTTTGTTCTGTTGCCTGAGTGAATTGTACACAGCGCGTAGAATTTTCTTTTGATAGTACAAGTGCACTTAATAGCATTGTCTCGGTCCTCTGGTAGAAAGGCGTGGGCGTATGTGCCTTCCGATTCGGGTTCGAATGCGGGGGTGGGAGGGGGAACCAGGCCTGATATGTAGGCCTATTCGGAGACCAGTATCTTCGATATTACAAGTGCCTTATTACACTGAACACACACACACACACACACGCACGCACGCACGCACTCACACACACACACACACACACACACACACACAAACATACACACGCGCATACATGACACAGCAGAAAGAAGTTCAAGTGCTTGCTTTGGTATTTATTTCAATTGCGATGCAGTGGCACGCAGGCTTGAACTTTTTTGCGATATTTGCATGCAGCCGATTTGTAGATAAGGTTGGAATGTTATTCTTCGAATGCCCAAGGAGTTGAAAAAATAATCCTGAGAATAAAATGCCATTATTACATAATTGTTACTATTATTACTATTATTATTATTATTATTATTACTATTATTATTATTATTGTTGTTGTTGTTGTTGTTGTAGTAGTATTTTTTAAAATTTATTCCGGATATTTCTATAGCGCCTCTCGAAGTCAACTACTACTCAGAGGCGCTCCCGACTACAGCATTTGATACTGTGTCGGAGTTTTCACGCCGAAGCGCCACGAGCAATTGCGAGTGAAGGACTTGCCCAAGGTCTGTACGCAGCGACTAGAGTGGGATTCGAACCTGCAACCCTCCGGTCACAAGGCGCCGAACTTACCACTGAGCCACCACGCCCCACAGTGGTGGCTCAGTGGTAAGTAGTAGTAGTAGTAGTAGTAGTAGTAGTAGTAGTAGTAGTAGTAGTAGTAGTAGTAGTAGTAGTAGTAGTAGAAGTAGTAGTAGTAGTAGTAGTAGTAGTAGTAGTAGCAGAAGTGATAGTAGAAGTAGTAGTAGTAGTAGTAATAGTACTAGTAGTAGCAATAGCAGTGGTAGTAACAGTTTTATTTTTACTATTATTATTATTATTAGGAATAGTGGTAGTGTAGGAGTCTGTCTCTTATAGTATCCAGGACCATTCTCATGTCCAATTGTCCATGTCTTTTTCTTTAAGATCTTGTCTCAAGTTTTCCATCCATGTCTTTGTCTTCCTCGACTCCATGTTCCCTCCACGTAGCAATGTAGTACCTTTGGTGGTAATCTCTTATCGTCCATTCTTGGTACTTTCCCATACCATGACAGTCTTCTTTTTCTAATCCTATCTAGCAATGTTTTCCTCTGTCCCAAATCCTTCCGGATTACCTAATTGCGAATCATATCTCGTCTGATCCTCCCCGCTATTCTTAGTCTTCTCATTTCGGCCACTAGAATCCTCCTTTCGTCCTCCTTCTGTAAGCACCAACACTCGGAACCATACATCAGTCCTGGAGTGACAAGTGCCCTATACAGTTTTTTCTCTTCCTGTTATATATATATATATATATATATATATATATATATACATATATACATATATATATACATGTATTTATGCATGTATATACAATATATATTATGTATATAAAATATATATTATGTATATATTTATTTCTTTAATTCTCGTCCAGGGCATTTTTATTCTGTACTGATTGTAGCGCCTCCCTGTGGCTAAGGAAGCTTAGTGTCAAAATGAGCTATAACACTCACGTCTACTCCTACATGTAGATAAGAATGATTGTGTGGGCTTAGGACATCGCTACACTGATAACCTCTCTTTAACAGTTATTTAGCCGAAATACCCTGTTGTCAAAACAGTTTTTGTACAGTTTTGCATAGTTTTGTCACAGATGTTTGGCTTCCTCGACCAGAAATCGTCGCTTATATTTTACGGTGGCAGTTTGTTGTATGTAAATCGTCTTGTGTAGGTTTGATTGGCATCACCATATTTTGCATAATTTGTCTAACATCTTCGCGCAAAACTTCACTGCCTAACACGAACGTAGTTGACTATCTCGAATGTAATAAATTATCTACTAATAACGCATAAAATTGTTGTTGCAAATCGTTTATCGTCGAAATGAATTACAATTATCTATTCATAGACATGTATACTCTGGTGCTGCAAAGACGAAATTCTAAGCGTAATCGTAAAGTCAAAATTTCTAAAGCGCCACTCGAAAATCTTATAAGCGCAGGGCACCAGCTTATAATTCACGAACGCTTCGTCGCGGCAGAAAGGCTGTCCAAAGGGTAGTCAAGCGGAGGACAGTGTCCGGTTGTTCTATACTGTTTGGTGACAGAGATAAACAACTTGACCAAGGTCGTTAGTAACGTTACTCGGAGTTGAACCTGCAACTGCATGATTACTGATCAACCCTTTTGACCGATGGACCACCGTGTCCTACTCTTGTCTGATTTAATTCACCAGATAATAACAACATTAGAGGCAGTTTATATGGCGCCTTATGATTGCCGAGGCCGAAGAAAATGAGCTTCAGCGTATACGGTTGAGAGAAGGAGGAGGCGTTGACAGCAACTGCCTGGCTGCCAATTGTCTCAAGATTACTGATGAACCGTAAGCGTAATAGTAACTGGAAAATTTGTCTAAGGCACTACTTAACAGTAGCTTACTACGAGCGCAAGGTCAAGTCAGAGGGTTACTTTTCACATATAGGGCCTATCATCTTAATGATGATTATGAACATAGGTTTAATTGAGTCGACTGGTTAGTAACAACCGTCTCTATCTGCGATTGTCTCAGTTATTGAGAACCTTTTGGCGTAATAGTAATCGTAAACACGAAAGTTGCTGTAGAAGCTAAGCGCATGGCACCTGCAGACATATTCACGTATGCTGCATCAAGTTAGGAGTAGAGTTGTCTAGAGATACGGTGTGAAGAACCAGACCCGGTTGATGGGAGACCAAAGAGGTAAGGAGACGGAGGAGTTTCATTTTCACGAGTGCTGCGTCAAGTAAGAAGGAGAGTTGTCGAGGTGCACCGTGCGAAGAATAAGACCCGATTGTCGGGAGACCAGAGAGGAAAGTTGACAGAGGAGCGCTTGAACTTCTTCACGAGCGCTGCGTCAAATCAGACGTATACAGGGTTTATTGTCTAGATCCGTACCGTCTATGACTTGAGGAATTTATCGATCTCTTTCTGTCGATCTCGGTTGAGGAATCGATTGATCGTCTGCTGATCCAGTTCTTCATCTTCTTCGTCCGCATCGTCTGGTTTCATCCCCTGAAGAGCCCTCAAGTTCCGATTGACGAACCTCTCCAGTTTGGGGATCAACTGGTCCAACCCCTCGTCGCCAAACGTGGACTTGGGAACTGCGTCCTTTCCCAGAATCCTTTTCTTGGGCTTTTCATTGGGGAACTCACGATTTCCGGTTTCTTGTTCCTCTGGTCGGTTTGACTCCTTTTCCTGCCCCGTGTCATTGTCTTCTTTCGACTTCTCTACGTGAGGTGCTTCTTTAATTTTCTTGCCTTTTCCGTCCAAACGTTTTATTTCACTATTCTGCGGATCTTCCTCAGGATTTGTACGTTTATCTCCATCTTCGTCGCTATTGGAAGTTCCGAGAGGTGATGTTTTACTGGGACTATTTTCATTTCCTTTGCGTTGAACCGGGGAATTTCTGTTCTCAGCGTTTGTGGAATCATTGGAGTTGATGCGCGATTTCTGTTCCTCCTCTTCATCATTGTTACAATTGGAACTATTTTCATTTCCTTTGCGTTGATCCGGGGACTTTCTGTTCTCAGTGCTTGGGGAATCGTTGGAGTTGATGCGAGGTTTCTCTTCTTCCTCCTCTTCATCTTTGTCATGATCCGGGGACTTTCTGTTCTCAGTGCTTGTGGAATCGTTGGAGTTGATGCGAGGTTTCTCTTCTTCCTCCTCTTCATCTTTGTCACTATTGGAACTATTTTCATTTCGTCTGCGGTGATCGGGGGCATTTCTGCTATCCATATTTGTTGAATCAGTGGAGTTAATGTGGGACTTCTCTTCCTCATCTTCATCTTTGTCACTCTTGGACGAAGTTCCAAGAGATGACATCTTATTGTTACTATTTGCATTTCGTTTGCGGTGATCTGGGGCATTTCTGTTTTCCATGTTTGTTGAATCACTGGAGTTGATGCGGGACTTCTCTTCCTGAGACTTTTTATTTCCTGCTACAAGCTGGTTTTTGTCAATAGGTGGCAGCTTCTCGTTGTTCTGACGACTCGAATTTGGAGTCGTGTCGACATCTGTCGGGCTCTTCGCAGAACGACCTCCGTCGTCGAGCGAAGGAAGCAGGGAACCAGTATCGTGCTTCTCGTCGAACGCCATCTTGGATTTCTTTCTTTCGACAGACTAAAATACGAAATTAGCTAAGTTATTACGTTATAGGTTCAATTTAAGAACAACACTGTAGATGATATAGGCCAGCGTTTCTCAAAGTGGGTTCCGCGGAACCATAGGGTTCCGTGAGGGGCAGACAAGGGTTCCATGAAGCAATTGGATAAGTGTTGTTTGAATGTGTTGTTACATTATAAATCAGACTCCGAGGTGAAGACAAGGGCTCCATGGGAAAATTTATTTAAAACAATTTCTAGTCTAACTTTAATCGATTAAACTGTAGGCCTACATACCTGGATCACTGTTTAAAAATATTGCACCAAAATATGCTTTGTTTAGGTAGGGTTCCGTCAAAAACTTTTCAAGTCAAAAGTGTTCCGTAGCTTAAAAAGATTGGGAAGCACTGATATAGGCTAATGTATAATTTAATATTTCCATGTAAATTTTATATATATTTAAAGCAGTTTTTGCGCTTGTTGTAAGGAAGTCTGAGGCATGGATGAATGTTCGAATATGAACAAGCCTAAATCTTCAAGTAAGCCTATCTTTAGGAATACCACGTAAAATTTGTAATCGTAATCTCCAAACTTCTAAAGCGCCACTCAAAGGCCAAGCGCAGGGCACCAGACTATTTTCGTGATTCAAGTATTCGTGTAATACAACGACTTTTATAGCGCCGCTTTAGTAATGCACAAGGTATGTAATACATGAACAGTAGCCTACCACGCTACCTAACCTTGTCGTACTTTACCTAAACTGCCATCTGCAAGGGACTGCTTGGTGTTGGAGTTCGTGTGTTGCAACCCACGACGCCTATCGTAACTTCTTCGACGCCACGTATGGTACAAGAACACAAAGCATGGTGTCTGCTGTTGGCTCTGTGTTGGAATCCGTCGGCTGAGTTCTACGTGTCGGTAGGAGCTCGCCAGTGTTCTGGTAATCTTGGCACTGTTCACTTATTGATTAACTCTGAATTCTTAATGACATGAACGTCATTTACTCTGGCGCTGGCAGTGCTTTTGTGATGCACTTAAAAGGCGCTATAGAAAATGTATGTAAACATACGACTCTACATATGGTTATTTTTGAGTTATCCACTTGACGATTATTGCTGTGAACTGCATTGTGTGTAAAAATGTTTAAGTTTCTGGTGATCAATAGAGTGACTATACTACTAGGCCTAATACTATAATGTACATACATTAATGTAACTGATTGTTCCCCAGGCATTATGCCTAATATTTGATTACGAATTTAGGCCCCTCTACTTATTTAGATACACACCTGTACTATCTACCAGATAACAGTTCCGCAACATGTCGACGAATATGAATACGCAGAGATCCGTTACACTAATATAAGTAAGTAAGTAAGTAAGTATATTCTTTATATAACCTGTAAGAAGTTGCAGTTTTTTTAATGTATTTGACAGTATTATTTGAATGTTAGTAACCGTAAAATGATGATTCGCATTCAATTACGGTTTCCTACTGTAATCAACCAAAAATCTTTCATGGTTCTTGTACTCACGGTACTTGACCGTAAAATTAGGCTATATAAGGCAAAAATCTCCGGTTGAAATTGCAAAACTATGGCAGAACTATAGCTTAGCGGTGTCGTCTTGCACCATGTCAGCTACGCAGACACCGTAATCGTAATGTCCAAACGTCTAAAGCGCCGCTCGAAAGCCAAGCGCAGGGCAACAACTTATTCTCGAGCGCCTCGTCAAATCCGAGGGGTTTCCAAAGATTAATCAACAGGAGGTCCGAGTCCATCTTCCAAGATATGCAGCGACACAGATAATAAGACAGGTATGGGATCACTGTCAGGCAGAAAGATAAATATTTAGATAGGCCTATGTAAAATATAAAAGGTAGATGCTGCTTTGACACAAGTAAAGAGCTGATTATTAGACTGTTAATAACCGTTCCGTTGGGTTGTCATGTTTAGCTCAAGTGGTTAGCGCGTTTCGAAGGTCTACTTTCGTGGAAAAAACCCAGTTCGATTCCCGACGATGGATATTTTTAAAAATATTTTTAACAATGCTGAAATCGTTGATATTAACAGGTTATTATTATACTTTGTCCTTAAACATACTTCTTCAGCGTTAATATTAACTGTTAATATTAATTTAAAAAATAATATTGCAGAATGTAATTAAATATTTTGCAAACTTAAAATCCAAAGTGGCTTGAGGTGGATTCGAACCTGCGACCCTCGGATTACAAGGCAACGGCCTACACCACTACACAACCGCTACATCTTATATTTACATATCGACCATCTAGTTATAAAATGATTTTAAAAAATAATTAAACATTTTGTCTATTATTCAATTTTGGCTACAAGTTAAAATAAACTTAGGAAATTATTATTACAAGCTCAACTTTCTCAGTAGCCAGACATTTATACGGTTGCTGGTCATGTAACATTTGACCACAAATTCTCTACAAATGCAAACGCCTAAATCGACACGCAATCAGATAGAAAAACATTAAGCCTACACACAATACAAACAGTAATGAACACAAACATCTTAGTATCAGGATAAGATATAACTGTTAATAATAATTTTTAAAAATAATATTGCAGAATGTAATTAAATATTTTGCAAACTTAAAATCCAAAGTGGCTTGAGGTGGATTCGAACCTAGGACCCTCGGATAACAAGGCAAAGGCCTGCACCACTACACCACCGCTACATCTTATATTTACATATCGACCATCTAGTTATAAAATGATTCTAAAAATTATTAAACATTTTGTCTATTATTCAATTTTGGCTACAAGTTAAAATAAACTTAGGAAATTATTATTACAAGCTCAACTTTCTCAGTAGCCAGACATTTATACGGTTGCTGGTCATGTAACATTTGACCACAAATTCTCTACAAATGCAGAACGCCTAAATCGACACGCAATCAGATAGAAAAACATTAAGCCTACACACAATACAAACAGTAATGAACACAAACATCTTAGTATCAGGATAAGATATGGAGCACGTTGAGACAAGTTATGGATTATATAAGTTCTTTATCATGCTGTGCATGTGAGTCCTCAGTGGTGTATTGGATTAACTGTGCGGTGTGTGAGCTCACGGTCAGAGGTTCAAATCCGGCGCAAGGAAATATATTATTTTGTGTAACAAAACCGTAAGCATTAAATGGCTTTTTAGCATTTTTACATTTTTAACATAACAAATTAATATGTTACTTTATTTCTGGGGGCGGGGGGGTATTTACGATATTAATTTACGTTAACATGTAAATGTGAATGTTAGGCCTATAGTCCTACGCTTTGATAGTGACGGCGGTGTAGGCCGTTATATATAAGAGGTCGTTGTGTAGGCCCTACTGCATTGTTCGATGCAGTTTACTAGCCTAATTAAACATGTTCGCCAGTAAGTATTCGTTTATTACAAATAGTAGTTTGACGTACCGCAAACCATTAAGGCCTTCAATCAAAAACGTGTATATCAATCAATCAACGGAATTTATATAGCGCCCCTTCAAGGCAACTACTCAGAGGCGCGTATATATTTAAGTTATCATGCTGTGCATATATGTTAAAACTTCTGTAACCGCTGAAATTTACTATCTATCCCAGACTATCCATCCTGCACTAATTATCTGTGTGCATTCTCTGACAACTCTTAAGATGATGAGTTAGGTTCCGTCCAACGTTGCTGTTTTGACGCGTAGGCCTATACTTGCTATTCCCATGTATTTCAAATCCGACTTAAAAAGTTAAAACTGAACCATACCAACACATTCTACATGTAATACATTTGGATTAGTCGATTGACGAAGCTTTGTCCATATAGATTTTCGCACTGAATAAATCCACTCAAATACCTAAATAACCTATCTAAATGCCCGGTTTGTTTATGATGAAGCAGCTTCATCCGCACTGGCCACGAATTACAAGTACACGTCTTTGGAGTTCAACCAAACAGCGTTCCATGGAGTGAAATCCAGTCAATCCATTCAAACAGAAGTAACAACAAAGTTATCTTTGAGTGTACTTGTAATTCGTGGCCAGTGCGGATGAAGCTGCTTCATCATAAACAAACCGGGCATTTAGATAGGTTATTTAGGTATTTGAGTGGATTTATGACAATCCACTTAGTTAAGAAGTCGAAGGCGACGGTTATATTCCTGAATTAATCTTTTTGCTCGCTTCCTTACTTATTTACCTCATCACTGGCTTGAAGTTGTGACCCACTGGCTTGAAGTTGTGACCCACATCTTAGTCAGCCAAGATGGATGATGGCGGATTAGATCTGTTCATTTTCTTTTAAAACTGATGCATCGCAAATGATGAAGAAATAATTGAAATCAGAGAAAAATAAAAATGCGCAGTATGCGAAAATAATTTCTGCCTTCGTCAACGGCTTTTGTTGTCATAAAAATGTCGTTAAACTCTGCATCCATGCGCAGAAGATGTGACATGTGCTTGCGTTGTTACGAGGCATTTTCAGCAACACATTGGATCGTCAGAAACTTATCCACGGTTTTTACAGAGACTCAAATTCCGTAAAACTATGTCTGCCATCACGCTTGAGTCAGGTATGTGAAACTAAGATAATAAATGCGTAAATTCCAATCTTTGCACAGGCTTCAGCAAAGGATTTGTTTCACATTGGAACGTGTTTACAAAACATTGCATGTTAGCCGAATTACCCAAAATCATTGCTTATTTCCCTGGCTGGCCATTATTCTGGTAGGTAACCAGATTGTTTTTCTTTGTTCCTAACTGGGACTAGAACTTTTCTTGTGTGGCATGGTAGCCTGTAACGCGGGGAGGACGGGTTCGAGCCTACACTGGGGCAGTCATATGGTCGTGTGCACACACAGAAGTGCAGTTCTGAACTTAAGAAAAAGGGCGATATATCAAATGTATCTGTATTGTATTGTATTGGTCTGTTGGACCTAAATTTGGAAACTCTGTCCCTGCTCAATCACTTCTTTCATTTCATTATCAATTTCAAAGTAGTTACCTAAAGTTTTCAAATGTATTGCTTATGCAAAATTAGATTGTCTAATTGGCTGCCTCTCTTCTTAATCTTTTAGAGGTTGCTAATTGTTGTTGTTGTTATTATTATTGCAAGAGAGAATTGTTGGGCAAGGTAATGATTACTGGTCAACAGAATCACTCAAACCCCCTACACATTTCTTTCCAAACAGGAAACGATGTTCAACAAAAAGCAATCGACGATTGCTTTCACTGGATCAGCGATTCAAGGAGCAATGCTGAAACTTTGTCCCTGCTGCCTGCACCTGACACCTTAGACCAGTATTTGAAGGTAAGCATGGTGTTTTGCATTAAGCAAACAATACTGAGCTACTATGATGCTTTAGAGTGGTGAATGTTTTTTCACTGTTTATGCTGCACCAATGCAATGGAAGACACCACACAAATTTATAATTAATTTTCTCACATTGACGACTGCACTCTTTCCTTTCTCATTCTAGTGTTGACCTTGCTGGCACTGTTGTTTCGATATCGAAGACTGTCAAAACTCTGGGGTCACTTTGGACAGTGATCTCACATTCCAATCCCACTTAATAAATCTTTGCAAATATTGTTTCTGCCATATCAGGGCAATTCATCACATAAGGTCTAATCATACCAACAACATGTCACAGACCATAGCATGTTCTCTTTTCTGCACTTGCCTCGATTATGCCAACTCTGTGTTTGCAGTCATGTCAGACCTTCAAGTCAACACGCTTCAACGCATCCAAAATTCTCTGGCTCGTGTGGTGCTGCATGTATCTTCTCGTTCAAACTCATTAACTGCTCCAGCAGCAGGCCCTTAGCCAGAGATAAAGAGTGGCCCATCCAAAAGTATTCGAAGTGAGCGTATGAAGTCGCGACCGTACGAGTCCGATTGCAATGCTCCTATGCTGTTTACAGAGCCTAATATCACCTGGTGCTCCATACAGAACTGTCATCTGAATGCTCGCAGTGGCTCTATAGAAGAAGCTGGATGGTGCTGGAGGAGAATCATGCACAATTTATGCTCGTCTAAAATAATCGTCACCCGTCCAAAGGACTGGTGGACTGGTGACTGGCTAGGGGCCTGTCCATCAGCTGCATTGGCTTGTTGTAGAATTCAGAATCAGATTTAAACTGGCCTGTTTGAACTATGACCTATAAAACCTTCACAATGTGCACTCCTTCCTACTTTCAACCACTACTTTCTCCTTACATTTTGCCATGCAGTCTGCGGTCTTCGGTTATGGGTCTTTTGGTTGAGCCTAGGTGTAGCACTGCCATGGGTTCTCGTGCAGTTCCTGTTGCTGCCCCTAAGGCATGGAACTGACTACAAATGTTTATCTATTGTTCGACCTCTTCTTCCTCTGTCAAGAAATGCCTCAAAACTCACTACTTCTCACTGGCTTTCACACGTGAATATCTAATTGCTCTTCCTCTGGTGATTGACTAACCATGCCTCAGATTCGCATACCTGTGTGACTTTGTGCACATTAAAAATTTCGTAATAATAAATAAATAAATAACTATATGCTAAACATGCAATTGATATTTGTAACTTCTGTTGCACTGGTATCTAATGCACAAGTCATCTGATGGGGTATGAAAATCAAGCCATAATCAGGAAGATATGGGGCATGGTAGCCGATTGGTTAGAGCGTTTAGCTTATAACATGGACAGTACGGGTTAGAGCTTCCTCTCAGGAGGTCATTGCACTGTGTAGCGTAGGATCTTTAGCAAGTCTTTCACTCACAATTGTTCAGTGCCATCGATATTCTGTGAGTGGGTTGTGTATGCACTTCTGAACTTTTTAACAAGGGAAATATAAAATGCAGTTGTATGGTATGGTATGGTATCTGGGAATTTATAAAGTGCCTCTCACTATGGTCTAATTCCACCATCTTTTTTCCCAAGTGTTATTAGTCTACCGCCATACAAAATCTCTGCAATGTGTTTCGGTAGCCCGCCTCTCAGCAGTAGATTGATTAGGTCAGAAGTAGTCTGCACAAAATCCTTGTCTGTTGTATTAGACAGTAGGTTCTTTAGATGTTGTGGTGTGAAGCCATCTGGTCCTCTGCTAGATGCCGCCGGAAAGGAAGCTATAGCATTACAAACCATCTTTTCAGAAACCTGTATGGTATCAAACCTGTCTTCCTAAGGGCATGGTAGTGTTCTGCAGTCATCGTAAGCCTTTGGGTGGTTCTTCTGCAGTTCTTCCATCACTCTAGGTGAATCTTCTACAGGAACGTCATCAGAGCATAGCAAAAGAAAGGCCTCTTTTATGTCGCTGTCTTTGAGTCTGCTAGACACTGCCTGGGCAAGATATTTTCTCCCATGGTAGGTCTTGTCGTTACTCCTGCCAGTCCGTGTGTCAGATGGTGCGATTTCTTTAGCTACATCAGAAAAGACCATTCCACTATGCCAGGCTTCAACCCACTGTTGAATTATTTTGCCCAAATTCCGCTTTTCGCCTCCCCTCTTGGGCTTAGATAGAATTTTCGATGACAATTGAAGTAGATCTTGCCATTTTGAGGGGCTATGTGGTTCTTGTATAACGGCCCGTAGGATCTTAGTAAGTAAGTTCCTGCATGCTGTTCTTGTTGCTAGTGAAATGCGTTTTTCATCAATGGTCTTTTAACCTTTGGATGGGTTAAAATGTCTAGTAAAGGCTTACTGCTGAATATTATTTTCATCGCCATGTTCATTGTTATTGTTATTATTATTATTTTTTTTGCCCTGAGGTACTTCATGCCCTCAGGGACTTAGAGATTAAGTGTGTTATTATTATTATTATTATTATTATTATTATTATTATTATTATTATAATTATGTGGTACTTAATTATAATTGTAATTAGTAACTTATATTGCGCTGGTGCCTAATGCGAAGGGTATCAATCGATGGCATACCAAAACCAAGCCGTAATTAGGTCAAGATCCAGGAGATCAGTCCACTGTGGTGGATAAGCAATTTGAAAGAGGTAAGTTTTAAGTTGAGAACGAAATAACACAAGCGACAGAACAGAGCCCAATGACACAGGGAGAGAGTTTCAGAAAGCAGGTAATCCCCTTTTTGGTCTGCTTATCATAAGTTTCACTCAACAGAATCTGCACTTCTTGCTGTTCATAATGACAATTAGCTCAATAGACAAGGGAAAGGTTACATCACTTGTTCTTCTTGACTTGTCTGCTGCTTTTGATACTGTGGATCATTATCTTCTTCTTCATCGCCTTCAGCACTGCAATGGGGTCTCTGGTCCTGCACTAAATTGGTTTAGTACTTATCTAAGTCCACGCACTCAATTAGTGTCTTTAAATAGTAATTATTCACTTAGTACATTGTTGTCATCTGGTGTTCCACAAGGTTCTGTGCTTGGTCCTCTTTTGTTTACATTATAAACCACACCACTAGGAACATTGCTGGATAATCATTCACTGAAATATCATTTCTGTGCTGATGATACTCAAATCTACATTTCATTTGATAGCGATACACTTAGGTTAAAGAGAGTAGTCTTTAAGTTTGTAAAGAACAAGGCAGGGTGAGTCAAAGAGACCAGGCGGAGTGCAACAGGGAGGACATTCCAGCTTCCGAGCCAGCGACCAAAAAGAACGGCGCTGCATAATGGCTGTTCGCATGCGGGACCAAGAGATTGCCTGGTCAGCCGAGCAAAGAGCAGATCGTCGCAGGACCGACCCTGAGGTAGGGCGACAAAGCTCCCGCAGGTAGGGCGACAAAGCTCCCGCAGGTAGGGAGCAAATTCCTCGAGACAACGCCTGGCCAGTGCAGAGACCTATATGCCAGAGCCTCGAGGTTAATTTTTGCAAGCTCTTAGCGCGTACCAAATGGATGTACCGGGTCTTTGCCGGGTTAACCGTAGGCGGTTTGAGGACATCCAGGCCTCCAAAATCCCCTCGACCGGGGTAATCTCTCAAACATGCAAATATGCTGAGGATACTTAAACCTACATTTCATTTGATAGTCTGTCATGTGACTCATCTGTGCAGTTGTTGTCTGCTGTCTCTGATGAGGTACAGTCTTGGATGGCGGCCAATAAAGTCTTCCTAAACCCATCAAAGACTGAATTTCTGCTACTTGGCAGCAACTTAAAAAATCTGATTGGCTTAAGTCATTGAAACTTGGTGACTCAACTGTTGTGCAGACAGTTGCTCGCAACTAAGGCATAGTTTTCTATTCAACCAAGTTTCTCACTGGCCATGTAAACAGTATTTTAAGTCATCATAGATGTTCATTCATGACATATGCAGAATTAGGCGTTATGTGTTCATGCCTGCCAGGACTTCTATATGGCAAATGCATTGGTTTCCAGTTGACTAGATTACTGTAACTCGCTTGTTACTGGTATCAATAAGGAAAACATCCTGAAGCTGTGCAGAGAGTGCACAACTCTTTGGCTAGAGTCATAACTAATACTTCAAAATATGAACATATTACTGCTGTGCTTCAGTCTTTGCATTGGCTTAGAACTTGTTCAGCAAAGAATTTGTTTAATTGGGGCTCATAGTTTATAAAACTGTGAACTCTAGCGTGCCACCATACTTAAATCAGTTCTTTTCCCCAGACTTGTCATTATTAAACGAGTTCATATGATTATGGGGCGTGGTGGCTCAGTGGTAAGTTCGGCGCCTTGTGACCGGAGGGTTGCAGGTTCGAATCCCACTCTAGCCGCTGCGTACGGACCTTGGGCAAGTCCTTCACTCACAATTGCTCGTGGCGCCTCGGCATGAAAATTCCGGCACAAATATCAAATGCTGTAGTCGGGAGCGCCTCTGAGTAGTAGTTGACTTCGAGAGGCGCTATAGAAATATCCGGAATGAATGAATGAATGAATTATCTTTGTTTGTTCAAACCTAAATCAATAACTGTTCTTGGTAAATGAGCTTTTCGGTTGCTGGACCTACTTTTTGGAACTCTACCTGTGTCTGTGCACTCTTCTCAGTCGCCTCATTTCGTTCTCGACTTGCGGACTGATCTTCTGGATATTTACCTGATTATGGCTTGGTTTTGGTGTGCCATGCACTCGTCATTGGACTCAAAAAGATAACGGTTTATGCATTAGACACGGGCGCAATTGTAATTGTAATTAGACACCGTCGCAATTGTAATTGTAATCGAGAGTTTATATAGCGCCACTCTAAATAAGAGGAGCTCCTGACCCGGTTCAGTATCACTGGTTTTTCAGGCAGTTGCAAACCTGGACAGGAGGGAGAGTGAGGAGGTCGAGCCCAAGCAAGTTACTAATTACCGGGACAATAACAATCTCTAAGTGAAAGTCAGTGAATTAGTTGTAAGAGTTTCTCAGTTTAATTACTGGATTTTGTTGTTGGTTCGTTGGAACCTCCCTTGAGGGCGCCACACTCTCCAAAACTGAAGTAGCGGTAACAGGATTTTGACTTTGGGTACATTGAAGCCAATATGTGTTCTTGTTTCAATTGAGCCAAGTTGACATATGCTTCACTTTACAGCTTGCGGGGACCTGTTTGTCCCACATTCATATTATGCATTGATTATAATTGTAATCAGTAAATTCCTATTGCGCCGGTGTTTAATGCACAAGGCATCAATTGATGGCACATCAAACCAGGTCAATATCCAGAAGATTAGTCCACTAAGACAGAGGCAGCCTATGGTGGATAATCAATTTGAAAGAGGTATGGTAGGTTTTAACTTGAGAATGAAATAACACAAATGACTGAATAGACACCACTGAAGGAGAGGGAGTTCCAGAAAGTAGGTATAGGGCCAGCAATCAAAAAACCTCGTTAAAATAGTTTGATGGCTTATTTGTCAGAGAACTCTGACACTTTTCATGAAAGCTGATGTTAGTATTAAAGCTCTGTGTATTAAACTACCATTATTTAAGAAAAACTTAATCTGTTTGCTGTGTTTAAAAACTTACACTATGTTTAGTGTTTAATGTTTTAATCCATTACAGATTTTTTTACTATACACTTATTTAGTACATTTCATATCTGCACTGTTACTACTGCCAGATATTATCCAGAAAGAGGCAATCCAGCCTCAGCGGGTCAGTGCGACCCTTTTGGATTGACCTTTTGACTTTGACGTCATTGCCAGAAGTTTTATGAGTTTGTACTCACTGTCGTTATTGTGATACTAGCTGGATTACCCGGCGTTGCCCGGGGTTATAAGTTTTAATCCCTGCACCCCCACCACCCACCACCCCCCCCACTCCCACCCCACCACCCACCACTAAACCACCCCCACCCACCCACATGCACCCACCTCCCCCCACCACCACCCCCCACCCCCACCCCCACCACTAAACCACCCCCCACCCACCCCCATGCACCCACCCCCCACCCCACCCCCCACCACCCCCCACTCCCACCACCCACCACCCCAAACCCACCCACCACCACCCCCTCCCACCACCCCCACCACCTCCACCCCCACTCCCACCCCACCACCCACCACCCAAACCCACCCACCACCACCCCTTCCCACCATCCCCACCACCTCCACCACCCCCACCACCCCCCACACACCCACCAACCACCACCACCCCACTCACCACCCGCCTCCCCACCCACGACCCCCACCACCACCCCCCACCCACCACCCCCACCACCTCTTACCACCCCCACCACCTCCACCACCCCCACCACACCCCACCCACCCACCCCACCACCACCACCCCACCCACCACCCGCCTCCCCACCCACGACCCCAACCACCACCCCCCCACAACCACCACAACCCCCCCACCACCACCCTCAAATTGACATACCAACAATAAATTTCTCTTCGATGTTTATTACACGTGCGCATGCATCCAATGCAGTAATCCTAATGTCAGTGCAGGGACTGCATCCAATGCAGTAAGCCTAATGTCACTGGAGGGACGGTAATTTTCCTATCGCTTGGGGCGATGTTTTGGCCGTTTTTCACCATGGTAACGGGGGACGCGAACCCCTCCACTGGGTGTCCCATGCCGAGACCGACACAGCAGTGAAGGTTTCGAGTGAAAAGGTGCAAAATTGTAAAAGTTAAGCCCGGTCAAACAGACAGACAGAGAGACAGACAGACAGACACACAGAAAGCTGGCTTTATTAATATAGATTACGGTGATGATGTTGTGTCAATAAATGGCTTACTATTACTATTAAAAAGTATTTCATACTAATATAAACTCCAAATTTCTAAAGTGCTACTCGAAAGCTGAGTGCAGGGCACCAGCTTATTCATGAGTGCTGCGTCATGTTGTGTGGAGGTTCGAGTCTGGTTGCTAGAGAGACTAGAGAGGAGGAGGCAGAGGACCTGTTATGATGGGTTTAGTTCAGGATGAGAAAACTTGGAAGGTGGAGTGATAAGTAGAGGAGCCTGCACCAGAGAATAGTGACTGAGCAGGGATTTTCATATTGAACATATTTTTTAATTCAATGTTTTCAAAAACTGTGAAGATTTGAAAATTGCGACTGATTTTTGGTCACCTTTCTTTTCTCCGAAGGTTCCAACTCAGACCATTGCTCTATATCCTCTACAGTAGGGTGCCCCAAAAAAGGTGTGTCCCAAAAAAGTTTATTATTAAAAATGCAAGATCTCACCAGCTAAAAGGTTTCATTGTTGGAAGCTAATTTAAAAGAAAAAATTTCATTTTTTTGGAGAACATTTAGGAGTCCCCAAAAGGCTGTAAAATATCATAAAAGTACATTGCAGATTTATACAGTGCTTAATGAAGCATCGCAAGCGAGGTAACCAGTCTGACAAGAAAAATCGAGCCCAATATACAATTAAGCTTGATAAACTGTTTGACAATAGCCATGTTAAAGCCAAATTTCTCATACACATTTATCAGCATAGAGAATTTCTTACATGCAACAAGCATCACGAACTGGGTCAATCGGATCTGGCTGGCTTCTAGGCATCACATCTTTGAGGTGAGGCTTTCTGATGCCTTTTCTACATGTCTTGGACCATCTACAGGCCAGATATTCTGTTTTTCAAGAGGTTTCGTGAAAAGTTGTCCAAACTAAGCAATCAACGGCATCAAATCCCAAAGATATTGGTAGCCATGGACTTTAAAACGTTCTTATCAGATCAGCTCACAAATTGTCACCCTCGGAACGATTACTGTGAATTCCTTAGCCTTGCCGCATTGATGGTAAGGCTGGATGCACCAAACTGTCCAAACACCACTGGTATTCGCAAGTCTGGTGCTCTTCATAGAGCACGTTGGATGAAAATTTAGTTCCTGTGTGATTGGAACGAGACTGTAATCTGCTTAACAGGTCGTGAATTACAGGGATTACAATGCTGCAACCATTTTGTTGTATCAGTGTGCATTCAATTCTGATTTACTGCTTGATCTGCAGCTAATGCTTCATTTAATGACATCCTGTTAATTACGAGATTACAAGCATACAACAATCCTGGTCTCAGCAATAATAAACTTTAAGCAATGCAATGCCATTCGTGGTACTTGAGTCTAAAGTTGCAACTCTTGCACTGTTCTCAAATCTTTTAACACCAGACGAGAAAGCAAACCCAGTAATCCACATGACCTCCGAACGGGGATCACACTTAGTCAAATCTCTTCCAAACTCTTTAGCAGAAATACCTATTTGTCAAAGTTTCTTGCAGTATACTGGCATTGATGACAGTTATGTCAAGAGTTGGCCATTCTTGAAATCGTTCAATGAAGCTGTTATAATTGTGAACAACTTGACATGCAACAATGACTGTGCAGAGCTGGTGTGGCTTTGATACAGACATTTAATGAAACAACAAATGAAGATCAGAAGGATTTCCTACTGCAAGTTGTTGAAAAACATAGAAAGGACTTTTCCCAAATTGAAACCGTGAGTCACTTCATCAGATGTAGTGAACTTAACTATTATTATTATTATTCGTTTATTATCGACTCACATTGACAAACCGCAATATGTTACAAATACATTAGTGATGCTAAGTAATAGTAATGTTATGTTGGAGGATTTAGGAGAGGCTGGAAACTTAACAAGTATTGAAAATGTTAAAAATTTTGGATAAATTAAATTAAAGAAAGAGTTATTTTAATGTGGCATAGAGAACTCTTGGGAAAAAATTGGAATCATCCTTAGGGGGAAGGGTAAAGTCATGCGGTCGAGGACGGAAATTCTACTGTCTACTGATTTTAGGCGGGAACAGAACACGGAGCACATGGAAAGGATTATGCAGCACGGATGAGAGCAAGGCACAGTCGGCTCGAAGGACCAGTTGCTCCACGCCAGGTACAGAGTCACTCAGGTAGCCGGCTCTTTTCGCTCTTTGGAGAAACCGCTCCAGGCTGCTGCGATCCGACTCCCAGGTCTGTTCCCACCAGGCAGGGGCCGCATACAGCATCCTAGAGACGGTGGTGGCAGAGGCGACCAGGTGCAGGGATCCAGACGGGAGGCCGTACGATTTCAGGATACGAAGAGCCTGTAAGGATCCCCTGCAAGAGGCCAAGACATCCCTAACATGATCTTCAGCCGCCAGGTCGTCTCTTATAGTAACCCCTAGGATTATCATAGATTTGACTCTCTTGAATCCATCAGTTAAAGGTGGTTGCCCATGACTACGCCTCGACGATATCACCATATCTTGAGACTTGCAACGATTCAGGCGAAGGTGGTTAGCTTCCGCCCACCTCTCAATGGCTCCGAGTTCGTCACTAACAGTTTTTATTCTCGATGATCCGACCAACAAATATGTGTCGTCGGCATATTTAACTATGATGTTTTCACGATGGAGAGGGTGAAGATCAGAACCATTAACGTTAAATGTAGGCGGTCCCAATCCCGAACCTTGAACAATACTGGCGTTGATTGCTACTTACTGATTGGACTAAATGTGTGAATATCTTGCATCTTGTATTTTGTACCATCTCAAAGCAAACTGTGTTTTGATTTACTGTACTAATTATTATAGTAGGCATAGATAATAATAGCAAAAAATTATTCCAAACTCTAATAATATGTGGAAGTCAGTGGATGCCATTTTTTGTCAATTTTCTACATCACTTTACTGCTAACACCCATCTGAGTACAATAGAGTATTAGATTTTTGAGTGACTACATAATAGTACATATCATATTTTGTACAAACGTGATAAAATATATACGGTGTGAATGATATAGCCTGGCTATATCCTAGATTGAAACATGTGTGCATGATAAGCGTTTTATATGAAAACAGGACCCATTGGGGACCCCTAAACATTATCTAAAATATTGAAAATTTTACAAAAACATCATCTCACAAAGAAACTTTTTGATTTGCGAGACCTAAGATTTTCAAATAATATTTGTTGGGACACCCTACTCTACACTGCTGATTTGACCCTAATTCTTTCTTTTGTGCAGTACATTAGTATGCAGATGACATCAACACATTATGCCCATGGCCCACATGCAGAGACTATCTCCATGATGAATAAAATGATTCAGACATATGAGGTGCCTGGAATCCCTGGATGTTGTCCAACAATCTCTGGCTGAACTCTGAGAAAACTCAATTCATGGACATATTGCGAAACTTCTTGCCTAATCTATTGCATTGCTTCGCTTGTGACTCTCTGCTAACCACTGTGTGCTAACTGAGTTGACCTCGGACCAGGCATTGACTTTCTCAGAGCTTGTGAAGAATTTACAAGTAGGTTATCTAGAATCTTACGACATGAGCTTCTTGGTTTTTCTTTATCTCTATTCCTTAAGCGCTTGAAACCATTTTGTTCAATCCTGGTTTTCCATCTTTAGGTCGAGAGTGCCTCTGATGAGTGTCTGTTGAAGAGACGCTATATAAGTCTGTGATGACATTAAATTATGTCAAGCATGCTTTTACCATATGCATCAGATTCACAGTCTATGGCGTTCGCTTACAACTGAAACCCCAACGGCCCCTGATGCATGCATTCATGTGCTCAAGAATTGACTGTGGCAATGCCATTTATGCTGAGCTAATTCATTCCTGCATAAATCGGCTCCAATAGTTTTGATGTTGTGGCTCAACTGATCGGTGGCGTACCTAGAATTATCATATAGAGTGCATGTGGGAAGATCTCCACTCATCACCTATATAAAAGGGCATGAGTTTAAGATTTTATTGCTTGTGGGTAATTGGCAAGCAGGCAGTGCTCCAGTTTATTTCAAAGAGCTCTGTGTCTCAAGATCTTCCACATTTGATCAAAGATTTCTCCGCTCTGTTACGCAAGGCAGTTTGGTTATTTCATAAGCCCAGATTTCACCAGTATAGAAATTTCTCTGTGGTTGTCTTATTTTCGTGAAATAAGCTACCCAACAACCTGTGACATGAACTACTCGGCTTCTCTTCATCTCTTTTCCACAAGCGCTTGAGGACCATTTTCTTCAATCGTGATGTCTTTGTTTTATGTCGGGGTTGACTGTTGACTGGTGCTATATAGATTTCCAATTGCAGTTACTATTCGTGTCATAATACAGAAGCTTAACAGGCATTCATGTCAGTGTACAGAACTTTCTGTTTTCTGTTTTTGACTGGTCGTGTTCTAATTACTAACATAAACCCATCGACTGTTGCACTTTTAGTGGATTAAACCTTCCTTGCTAACTGCTGAATTTTCTTTTACGTGAATATATTTATTTTGTTACTTTCAGATGCTTATTTCGAATAAAAACTGATCAAAGCAATAAGGTTACATCAAGTTGAAAGAAAAAGAAGGAACTTTAAACCCAAAAGTCGACGATATTTCAAAATATTGCAGATTTTGAATGGTTGCATTATTATATTTTTTATATGTATGCGTAACAGATTTGGATTTTGCAAAGTGTGTTATTTACGTTTAAAGATGTTCCTGCTTGTGAATTAGAATTTTAATTTTAAATAGCGTAATGACTATTATTATTTTTTGCCTCGAGGTACTAATTAACTGTCAGGTATACTAAAAAATTCTGTGCCGGCTAGAATTCGTCAAGATCAGGTGCCTTGGAAGGGAATGGTGTTAAAGTGTTGGGTTATGATGTCAATGTGCTGAAATAGTTTCTATCGTCATTATTATTATTGTGATTATATTATTAAATTTGCATTCAATAATTGAGATTTTTAAGGTGCTTTGTGTAGTATATTTACAGAAGATAAGTTGCGTTTATTATTTTTCTCTTTTAAACTTTATAATAACTTGAGAGTTTTTAGTTTTTTTATTGGGATTGTTTGCAGGTGTTTGTGCAGTTTATAGTAGGATTTAAAGTGATTGTTTGCTTTAAAAATGCTGTTTGTTTTTAAATAGAAGCTTTTTTAAGCCTTGATTTTTTTATTACATTTGCATAATAATAACTACTAATCTTGAATTACAATATATCGAACTGAAAAATTAAGCTATTCATATATTCCGCATATTAACATGTATGATATACAGACAGTCAAGGTATCTTCCTAGACAGAATTTTCCCTTCTGTCGTGGCATAATTTGTATAATTATTATTAACATATTATAGGATTTTAAAGTGAGAGTTTACTTTAAAAATGCTGTTTTGTAAATTTTTTAAACTGGATAGTGAGTCAGTTTTTCAAGAGTTAACCTCATCAAATGTCAAGTGCAGATGATTTGGATGTTAAACAGATTATGCATTTAACAGTATTGCAACAGTGCATGCAGCGTTTCGGTTATTTTCAATATTACAGAGCAATGCAGACTTTAGAAGGTTGCATTAATATATATTTGTAAATGTATGTTGCAATGTATATGTGACAGGTTTGGATTTTTTCTGGGTGTGTGTTATTTACATTGAAAGGTGTTTGTGTTCTATAAATTATAATTTTAATTTTAAGCCTTTTTATGACTTATTATTATTTTCCTTGTTAATTTCTGCTAGAGGTACCTATGATCTCTCAGGAATTAGAAAATTATGCAGAGAATACAAATTAATGTGTGCGATCATTGCGATGGCTAGAATTTATCATTGTCCACTGGAACAACGGTGCATTGAATTCAAATGGGATAAAAGTGTTTGGTTATGATATCGATGCACTGATATAGTTTCTACTACTAATACTACTACTATAATTAGTAAAATTATAGTTATTATTTTATTAAGTTTGAATTTAGTAATTCAGGTTTTTAAGATTCTACCTGGATTTTTTACAATAGATGGTGTTTTGAAAGGTTCCGTATTAGAGATTTTTAAGGTTCTTAGTGTAGTTTATTTACATATGATTATGGTTTGAAAGTATCTTGTTTACTTTTAAAGTTGTGCATATTACAGTTTTCGTTTAAACAGTATAATGACTTGAGAGTTTATAATTTTGTGTGTTGTGCTTGGATATTGTTTGGAAGTATGTATACAGTTTATGGTCGGATTTTAAAGTACTTGTTTACTGTAAAAACGCTTGTCTTTGTAAATTAAAAGTTTTCTTTTAAGCTGCATAGTGAGTCAATTTTAGGTTTTAAGAGCTTGTTTTAGGCAAAATATAAAAGAATATTGCTTTCAATAATTATTTGGTTGATTTAGTCAATGTCCTTCAAATTTGAGAATAATGGAGGAATAGTTTGCAGATGGTTAGAGCACTGGGCCTGTAACGCAATGTTGCGGGTTCGAGCTTCCACTGAGGCGGTTGCTTTAGGGACTTTGAACAGGTCCTTCATGGTGAAATACATTCCAAAACATTTAAACTTCTAGCCATGGCCGTAGAAATTACGCTGAAATACATTCCAAAACATTAAAAATACGAGATATGACCGTAGAAATTACAGTGAAATACATTACAAAACATTAAAAATACGAGATATGACCGTAGAAATTACAGTGAAATACATTACAAAACATTAAAAATACGAGATATGACCGTTGAAATTACAGTGAAATACATTACAAAACATTAAAAATACGAGATATGACCGTAGAAATTACAGTGAAATACATTACAAAACATTAAAAATACGAGATATGACCGTTGAAATTACAGTGAAATACATTACAAAACATTAAAAATACGAGATATGACCGTAGAAATTACAGTGAAATACATTACAAAACATTAAAAGTACGAGATATGACCGTAGAAATTACAGTGAAATACATTACAAAACATTAAAAATACGAGATATGACCGTAGAAATTACAGTGAAATACATTACAAAACATTAAAAATACGAGTCATGACCGTAGACATTACAGTTAGCCAACATTCAAAATACGGTTTATAACAGTAAGCTTTTACGGTCCTATGAATGTAAATATTACGGTCTAGGGTAAATTACGGTCCGCCGTTTTTTTACGGTTATTTCCTGTGTACACAGCTGCCAGTTTTTAACCGTAAAAAAACGGTGAGATTTCTAACAGTGCAGTTATATATTCTATATATAACCTCAGTTACTTTACCAGCCTTGCCCTACCATACATGACCTTGCTTTTCCTTTGGCTATACCTTGCGTTGGTGAGAAACAACTTTGTCCTTGAGCTGTGCTGTGTCCTTCCTGTTCGCGATCTGGTCTGCGTCCGAGGTTGGAATGGATGGATTTGATCTCCAGGCAGGAATTCTGGTCGCGTCCACCTATCAGTTGATAGAAAGAAATTAATTATTCATGGGAAAACCACATTGGTCGGGCCTTCAGCTATAGCCACCATTGCCACAAGTATAAGAAATTGGGTTACGATGGGTTGGTAAGTTAAGGGTGACGAATCCTGAGCCTTCCATTATAACCCTACCAGCTCTGTCTCGGACTGTACGTCTTCACGTAAGTACAGGATGTCGAGTAACTTGTAACGAACACACAAATAATATACCTACAAGTGTATGTATGTATGTATGTATGTATGTATGTATGTATGTATGTATGTATGTATGTATGTATGTATGTATGTATGTATGTATGTATGTATGTATGTATGTATGTATGTATGTATGTATGTATGTATGTATAACATTGTATATAATATGTGTATTTATGTATGTATGCATGCATGTGTACATGTATTTATGCATATATGTATGGTTGCATGTGCGTATGTAATGTATGTGTGTATCTAAGTATGCATGCATGTGTGCATGTATGTGTGTATGCATGTGTGTATGTATGTATGCATGAATACACGTATGTATGCTTGTTTGTGTGTTTATGTATGTAAATGTATACATACGTTTGTATGCATGTGGGTATGTGTATATATGTATTTATGCATGTATGAATGCATGCATTTATGTATGTATGTTTTTGTGTATGTATATGTATGTATGTATCGGAACACTTATATAGCGCTTATTAACAACCTCACAGAGGCTTAAATTGCCCGCCTTTCACATATAATCCCAATAACCCTGTCGAAAGTCTGCGTACAAAGAAGTCTACTCAGATCTGTAATTGCGCTGCCGTTCCTCTGGTTTTTCGCGGCAAATCTAAAGATCCTTTTCCAAATATGGCAATTGTAGAAATCCTAATTAAATCTATATGAAAACCTCATCTGATTCTCCGATTATTTCCACTATATTCCGAACAGCCTTTTCCAAAGACCGCACAGGTAATCAACAGCTCAGACCTACATACAGACTGCAGAATAGGCAACCGCTGCAAAAGCCGATAGCTAAACAGCCAGTAGAACAATACTTGTTTCGTGTGTGAGCCAAGCTTCCGCTAGAGAAACAGGTGATTGCATTGCGCGCTGTATACTATGAAAAACCGACTTGGCAATAATAATAATTATGGAGCCCAGAATTACAAATCGTTACGTCACAACGACACCTTGATCGGCCCTCGCGCGCTCCGGATGCGCCCGCTGAGGTATTGTTGACAGGTTGCCATGACGATGCGAGCCATTGTTATCCCAGGTGACAGATATTGTTGGGAACAATGGATTCCTGCTTCATTGTGTCAATCACAAAAGCCGTTTAACAATGGGACCTCGTAACCAGTAGTAATGGCAGTGGTACTTGTATTAGTGATAGTATACTAGTAGTTGCAGTAGTATTTGTAGTAAGAGTCCCAGAGTGGTATTAATAATAGTAACTTAGTAAGAAAACGACGATATCAATAAGTCTATAACGGCCAGGAGCGCCGGAGCTGACTATGATAACGATATGCCGACCTGGGCCAAGTTTCTTTGCCGTCCCTAATATTTATGTTCCAGAGTTTTAACTTTTTCATTTATGTCTCCGAGAAAAGAAGAAGATAATTCACTCGACGCCACTAAGTACAAGCTTCAAAATGTTTAACCACTCAACTATGGAGAGTTCGTGACAGGCCTGCAGGCTGTAAAGGCCGTGAAGATAAAATGCCTATGCACATTTTTGTATATATATATATATATATATATATATATATGTCGTAAGTATGTATGTCTGCATGTAGGCCTATGTATATGGCTATTTAGAGAACGTCCTTAAAAGGCGATGTAGGATATATAATATTATAATATATTTATGTTTATATATTTATTTATATACATTTGGGTGCAGCTGGTTATTCTAATCTAAACCAATAAATCAATCAACAGCATTTATATAGCGCCCATTCAAGGAAACTAATCAAAGGCGCTCCTAGCCCAACCCCGGCGAAAGACAGCAGTCTCTAGAGCAGAGAAGAAAGCTGCGGACGAGTCTCTAGGAAGAGACCAATCGAAGTCATCTCAATTTTTCTTTTGTTTTGCTTCGCTAGTCGGAGCCACATTTGCCATCGAGAGTTTCAGACTATAATATTTATAATTTATCATTATCCCTCCCTCCTCCGTCCGTCCTCCGTCCCTCCCTTCTTCGTTTCTTCCTTCCTTCCTTCCTTCCTTCCTTCCTTCCTTCCTTCCTTCCTTCCTTCCTTCCTTCCTTCCTTCCTTCCTTCCTTCCTTCCTTCCTTCCATCCTTCCATCCTTCCTTCCTTCCATCCTTCCTTCCTTCCTTCCTTCCTTCCTTCCTTCCTTCCTTCCTTCCTTCCTTCCTTCCTTCCTTCCTCCCTCCTTCCTTCCTTCCTTTCTTCCTTCCTTTCTTCCTTCCTTCCTCCCTTCCTTCCTCCCTTCCTCCCTTCCATCCTTCCTTCCTTCCTTCCTTCCTTCCTTCCTTCCTTCCATCCTTCCTCCCTTCCTTCCTTCCTTCCTTCCTTCCTTCCTTCCTTCCTTCCTTCCTTCCTTCCTTCCTTCCTTCCTTCCTTCCTTCCTTCCATCCTTCCATCCTTCCATGCTTTCTTCCTTCCCTCCTTTCTTCCTTCCTTCGTTTCATCATTCCGTCCGCCCGTACTTACTTCGATGAGGTCGGTGTGTTCGTCTGTTGGTCCGTCCGTCCGTCCATCCGTCCGTCTAATACTTACCTGCACGACTCCTTTCCCCATCTCTCAAGTCCTTCCTTCCTTCTACCTTTTAATATCTATCATCTATAGTACAATTTGAAGTGCATTTATTGTTGGCGCTTGCTCCATAGGCCAATCACTAACACAGTCATAACCATAGCCATAACCACGGTCATAACCATAACCATAACAACAAGTTTTATTGGTCCAAGGCAATCAATATAAGTGCAAACATAGTAAATGTTAGACTAAATGCAAACATAGGAAATGCTGGGCTACTGCAATTCACATTCTTCAGTATAGAAAACAACCCAAAAAAACGGCAAAATATTCCCAACGATTCCACTCGTGTTGTAAAACCCTAAACAATGTCACGTGACTCATGTTCTCAAACAACTGCACTGGCTGAAAATACTGGAACGGATACAATACAAGTCGTATCAATTGGTAATGTTAATGGAAATTGCAAATTTATATAGCGCCACTTCAAGAGAGACTCATCAGAGGCGCTCTCGACCTAGCACAATGAGACGACGATCGAACAAAATGGTCTTCAAGCGTTTGCGCAAAAGAGGCAAAGAGAGGCTGAGGAGTTCATGTCGCAGGTTGCTAGGCAGCTTATTCCAGGAGGATGGGCCGACCACAGCAAAACAATTACTTACAATACACGCCAAACCTCCCAGTTCTCCTATCTTCGTCAATTAGTTACTCAACCCGCTCCTATTCCGCCCTAACACTTCTCCGCCCTACCGTCGTCTTATGATTCTCATCCATAACATTCAGTTATGTCTGCTTAGCTCTGATGTATCTTACGAATTCATCTAAACTGCAGTGTTCCAATCTATTCACGGGTCTTTCACAGAAAACTGAAAACACTTTTTTTCCACAAATCCTGTCCAATTCCTCTTTCCCATACCTCTCTCTTTATTGCTCCAGTTCTAAACGTCATTCATCCTAGCCGTCTGACTGTCTGTCTGCCTCATCCTATATATATCGACATTCTTCTGACTAAGCGTTCGTAAGCAAGCTGGTTCTCGTGACTTAGCATTCTCTGGGGTTGTTGAAATCTCGAGATTACGATCCATCCATCCATCCATCCATCCATCCATCCATCCATCCATCCATCCATCCATCCATCCATCCATCCATCCATCCATCCATCCATCCATCCATCCATCCATCCATTTATCTATGCATCCATCAAACAACCCATCCATCCATCCATCATCCATCCATCCATCCATTCATCTATCCATCCATACATACATTTGCATTTATATAGCACTGTAGTTTACCTTGCTTTCTGAAACGTCCTGTAGACTTGTGCGTTTATTCATTCGCTTGAGGAGTCTCTCCTTGCGCTTCTCGAAGACTCCACGGATCCTAATTTGATTGATATCTTCCGAATCCATCACATTATGCAGCTTATGGTTCTCCCTTGGATTATTCAGCTGACGAGCAACTTCCTGCCACGTAAATTCAGGCTTGGCTGTCATCTCTCGCGAGATTTATAAATCTGAATCGTAACCGAAATCTCCGAATATCTTCAGCCTCCAAAAACTACGTTTTCTTCGTATCGATTCTCGTGATTTCTTCAGCAGCCAAAGCAGATGATTTCTGGATATCGTAATCGAGATCTACGGAATTCTTCGGTGCCCCAAAACCCAAGTCGTTAGAACCAGCCCTTCACAGACGCTCAGTCAAAATAAATCGACGAGGGAGTTATGGTCAGGTTCGGTTCTAGGTCCAAAGAAAAGATCTGACACGTAGCTTGAATTCACATAATTATTATCTAGTCTAACTAATTTTGATCTCAACTAAGCCAACTGATTTGTACCTGCTCTTATTTTACCGGAGTTCAGTCTAACGGTTATTTAACTCGAAACAGTTTATCAAGATGTGACATGAATTGATTTAATGTTTGAAGTTGATGACTTTAGGGGGTTCTCCCCGCATCACCGTGCAAAAGGCCTCGATGTATTATCGCTTTAATTGCAGCAGTGATTCTATGCAGTAATTATGAAGACGTTTAATGAGCTGTCAGAGCATTGCAATGGGCAGAAAAAGGTGAGCGACTTTAATAAAAGTTACAGTTCAGAACCGTAATTCATTCCGGACAAGTCGTGATCCGATAGGAGTTCAAGGCAACCAAAAGGTTAAGCTTACCGAAATTTTACAAAAAAACGCGATTACCACGACTTTAGAAGCAAACATTTGACTTTTTCCAAAAACAATCGTTATAATTCCTAAGTCAACAAGTGTCGTAGAAAGATTCCTGTAGTTTTTCTCTGTTGTTATAGCGTCTAAACTTGTCGCAGTGTTGTCAGTTTTTTTAGAAGTAAAATTGATTTGACAAATCTGAAGAAATCTGTTCTGGGTAAGCAACTGAAAGTCCGCTAGAAGTTCTCGCGGATAACGAATGGTTAACTGACCAGAGTTAGGCATTCGAACGTAGATTCACTGCTTGATTATTCTGAATTAACATAGGCCTATAGCTGACTCTCTGATTTGACCTGAAGCCTGAAGGGAATATTAGCAGTGCACATTTTAATAGATTTACACTACTGGGACAAAGTCGGGTGCATTGATCTCCCAAAAAACTTGATGACCTTTTTTTCTAGGAATTCACCTCCCAACAAATTTTCTTCTTACTGATTTGCTACTGGGACAAATCTTAAAATTCCTGCAACATTAGTCCCACTAGTTATACTTTAAACATACATTGCCTGGGACAAATCCTACAACTACTGGGACAAATCCTAAAACTACTGGGACATTTGTCCCACTAGTCATACATTTAAAATATGCCCTGAATATTAGGGAAGATTATATATTGGTCGAAAGCAGTCGAGTAAAAATTATCCATGTCAATCTACTATTATTTTTATAATATCGTGACGCCGAAGTAACTATTAATTTTTCGACAGAAACCTTTGTTTAGTTTAATTTATGAAGTTTGAAACTAATAATCTGTTCTAATTACTGGGTTCAAACCGATCTTGGGCTGCACGTGTTCATGCAAGTACGAGGTGCATCACAACTTGTTACAAACACAAAATAATAATCCCACAAGAGTCCTATTTCGCAGCAAAATCCTGAATGCTTTTTCAGAAGACTGCGGCAGGTAATCATCAAACGGAAGCTATAAACTGCAGGATAGGCTACCATCAACAGACGATAGTGGCTAATAAAACAATCCCTGATTCGTATGCGAGCCATACGCATTGTGATTAGCGTGGTGCGCTATTCTAAAAAGCGATGCGACAATAGTAAACGCCTATTTTATGAATCCCATTGTTTTCGCCTTACGTAAATGCATACACCCTGGGATCGGCCACCGCTCGGTTAGGATGCGCTCGTTGAGTATTGTTCGTTTGCCATGTCGATGCCCGCCATTGTTATCCCAGGCGACAGATTGTGTTGAGGACAATCACAAACTGTTTAACAACGGTAACAGTAATGGCAATAGAGGAACTGGCTGACATTGTTGATGTTGATAAATTTCCACAGTAACTCTGCTCAGATAAGCGATTCCTTTTATTGTGGTCTTTTTCGGCATTTTCCGCAGCCCAGGCAGTCTACAGTCTGACAACGCTCTCCACTCCATGACCGTAGGCGCCTGCTTCTCTGCCAGTATGCAGCGGAGCAGGCGGGGGATGGTTGAATGGTAACACGCTGGCACGAAGATCAGAAGGACGCGGGTTCGATTCCCGCTAGCCCCATAAAGGTTGACTGAGCCTCTTCACTCTCTACACTCCCTAGGAGGCGACTGCAAAATAACCAGGACAGATGGGCGCCTTGCAAGGCTTCCATACAGTTAAAGTTAGCTTCTGCATCAACCACTTCCGCTGGGCAGAGGTAAACTGCTCGTGTTTCTGAGAAAAGGTTACCTAGTGCGACCCGGTAGCCGATTAGTTGGAACAGATTATAATTCAAAGCCCCGCCGTTGTGCATTCACTCATGCATATTACAATAGCAAGTTCATTATTCATTTAAAGCTACCGGTATACGGCTTATGGAGAATAAAAATCAATCCTCAATTAATTTCAAAGGTCCTTGAATGCGTGTCATATATATATATATATATACATATATATATATATATATATATACATATATATATATATATATTACATGACGCGTTATATTAGGCCTATATTATATATATATAAGTTTAGGGGTGGATTAAATACTTTAATATGTTGAAAAAACAATACGTTTTAACATATTGTCTGTCTGTTTATCGGTCTGCATTTCTGTCTGTCAGTGTACGTTTGTTCTGTTTGTCTGTGTGTGTGTGTGTGTGTGTGTGTGTTTGTCTACATATATATATATATATATATATATATTTACTTTCTCTTTGCCTCCGTCTCTCTGTGTCTCTGTCTGCTGTTGTCTGGGTGTCTGTCACTCTCTATGGATAGACACTTTCTATGTCAAAAGAGGCAATGGACAAACAGAAAAAAAACACAGAATGAGAGAAATAGATAAGCAGGCATAGAAAAAGACGAAGCAAGAGAGAGAGACAGAGGGAGAGAAAGAGATAGGGACGGAAGGAGGGACGGAGGAAGTGAGGGACGGAGGTAGGGAGGGAGAAAGGAGAGTGATAGGTGGGGAGGGAGAGAGACAGACAGACAGACAGAGAGGGAGAGAGAGAGATACGTTGACAATAGACAGATTGAGAAAGATAGCGAGAGATACAGCCAGACATACATAAAGAACAAAGATTGAATGCGACGCGCATTTTAAACAATGCACCATTGTATATAAGCCTCTTATTTTCCCTCGACGAATGACAATTATATAGCGCCCGCTTAGATCCATAGCGTCCGTCACATCACACACAACATATTCCCACACCGTATTCAGCTCCGATCTGACAGCCTTCAGATATCCCATAGTTCCCTGCGCTAATTGTAGAAGCGGTGAATTGTGGGACGTGTCCAATCGAATTGCATGTCGGGACAGGAGAAGTCACATCAAACAAGACTTTATTTTCGTGAAACTCAGACAAGTCTCTGAATGGTCTATACCGCGAGAGGCGCATTACAAATGCCCATATACAATACAATACAAAAATTATACAATGCAATACAAAGTATGTGCGCGCATTCAGCAGGCTTCAGCCAACGGCTGCGTTGCAAAGAGGGGTGTACGTTGCGTGTCGATCAAAACAGGTCTTATTTCTTGAAGCTGTCTCCTGGTAATAATGTCTCGATTTTTCAAGGCGCATTCAGTTCGCAAGGCTTCAGTCTCACTGACTTTGTTCTTTGTTTGTTCCTGGGAACGACGTATAAAAGACCGATTAGAACACATGTCTGGCTATTGAGACAAATGTCTCTTGTAATGACAGACAAAGACGTTGCCGGAACTATTGTGACAATGAAGTTCGGTTTACAATGCGCATGATTGTCTTTCACCCTTACGTCTATAGAGTCGAATTGGGTCTCAATCTAATGTCCACACCTATCCACCCATCCTTCCATCCATACAGCCATGTATGTATATTATGCATCGCCTTACAAGGACCTCACGAAGGCGCTCAACGTAGCTACGTAACAGATTTAAACAGATCCATGTGACAAGAGATTTAGAAGATGTTTTCTGAGCTGCATGCGGTGTTCCTGTATGATAGTCCAATGCATGAGAGGGTTTGGTGAGCCCGCATAGATGTTCAGGAGCGCGGGACTGTCAGGTCTCCACGAGCTGCAAACTATACGATCTGGCTGGCTGTAGACGGGAACACAGAACACCCTGATGTACTACGGGGCCGCAATGACCACCGATGACGATGATCTTGAATGTGATCCTCTCCTCAACCGGGAGCCAGTGCAACGTGTCTCGCATATAGATCGAAATATGCGAGAATTTTGGCAGCTTAGCAAAGACTCAGAAGGTGTAGCTGAGGACAGACTGAAGCTGTTGTATCCGAAACATTGGCAGACCCATAAAGATGCCAGTGCAACAGTCAAGGCGCGTCAGCACAAAAGAGTGAACAAGAGTCACAGCGGCGTCAAATGATAACCCTCTACCCAGCCATCCTTCCTTACTTCCGTACAGCCACCTATTCATCTACCCATCCTTCCTTCCTTCCTTCCTTCCTTCCTTCCTTCCTTCCTTCCTTCCTTCCTTCCTTCCTTCCTTCCTTCCTTCCTTCCTTCCTTCCTTCCTTCCTTCCTTCCTTCCTTCCTTCCTTCCTTCCATCCTTCCATCCTTCCATCCATCCATCCATCCATCCATCCATCCATCCATCCATCCATCCATCCATCCATCCATCCATCCATCCATCCATCCATCCATCCATCCATACTTCCTTCCATGCAACCATCCATTCGTTCTTCTTTCCTTTCATTACACCATCTATCCATCGATCCTTCCTTCCTTCCTTCTATCCATCCATCCATGTACCATTCCATTCATCCATCCATCCATCCATCCATCCATCCATCCATCCATCCATCCATCCACGCATCCTACTATAAATACAGGCAAAGTACAAGCAGGCATATAAAAATACATACACGTATGCATGCATACATATATACTTGCATTCATTCATTCATTCTGGAAATTTATATAGCGCCTCTTCAAGAGGCGCTCGTGCATATATAATGCAAACATGCATACATCTACATTTATGCAGCGCGCGTAGTGTACCTGGTTTTCTGAATCGTCCTGAAGACTTGTTCCTTTACTCATTCGTTTCAGGAATCTATCCTTGCGCTTCTGGAAGACTCCACGGATCCTAATCCGGTTGACGTCATCCGAATCTAGAATATTCAGCAGCGTCTGCCTCTCCCTTGGATTCCTCAGCTGACGAGCAACTTCCGGCCACGTAGGCACCGAGCTGGCTGCTGCCATCGCTCACGAGATCTCTAATCTCAATCGTAATCTCTGAAATTTCTTCAGCACCCAAAATCTACGTTCTTCGCATCGATTCTCGCAATTTCTTCAGCTTCTAAAACGGTTGATCTTTGCGAATCGTAATCGAAATCTACGGAATTCTTTGACGCCTTAAAGCCTAAGTCGTTTGAACCACCTTACCCAGAGGCATCCAACTGATGAAGGCATGTCCAGGTTCCTTTCCAAGTCCAGGTACGGTCTGCTATGTATACGTGGATTCAATGCGCAGATTATCTAATATTCATATAATCCACCAAATAAAATCTAAGCTAATACAACTTGTCTGGTGATTCCTGTAGCAACATTATCATACTTTTCTAGAATTCAGCCGATGATTGCCTAAATGCAAAGCAGTTGACCGAGATAATACACGAAATGATTTAATCTTACAGGTTGCGAGTTTATGCAGCGCCCTCATCGCTGTGCAAACAGCGTCAATGCAGCTGAATGCGAAGCAATTCCTGTTAACAATTCGAAGATATTTGAAACTGTGATGTTACCAAAATGCAAAGAGCAGAAATCGATGGTCACCCCACCCTACAGCTTTCTTTCTAACGTCTTCTTCTACTTCCTGTAACTCAATCTGATGCCTCTAAAAAATCGCGATCATTCAATCATTGCACGCTCCGACACAGATTTCGTATCACAAACGAACTTCTTAAAAACACGGACGCAGCGTCCTCGACAAACATCACAGGCGATGTGATATATGTTGGGCGGGCGCCATCGATTGGCTTAAAGATTTTGGGCGACCCGTGTGGACGGCGGTTACCAACGCAGGTGAATGACTTGTTTGTTTACGAGCGATGGTTTGCAACGGTTCAACGACTCGTATGTGGTTCGTTTTAACTTAGGCATGTATGTAATGTATGTATGTATGTCTGTATGCATGCATGTATGTGTGTACGTGTATGTATGTATGTATGTATGTATGTATGTATGTATGTATGTATGTATGTATGTATATATGTGTGTATGTATGTATGCATGCATGTATGTATGTATGTATGTACATATGTATGTATGTATGCATGCATGTATGTGTGTACGTGTGCGTATGTATGTCTGTATGTATGTATGTATGTATGCATGTATGCATGTGTGTGTATGTAAACTATGTATGTGTGTATGTATGGATGTATATCTTTACCTGATTACGGCTTGATGTATATATGTCTGCAACTCTGCATGTGTGTAATTGTAATTACAGTTTGTAATTTCTATTGCGCCGGTGTCTAATGCACAAGGCATCAACCGATTGCACACCAAAACCAAGCCATTATCAGGTCAATGTCCAGAAGATCAATCCGTAAGACAGAGGGGGCAGCCTACCGTGGATATGCGATTTGAAAGAGGAAAGTTTTAAGTTGAGAACGAAATGATATAATAAGCGATTGAGCAGAAAAGACAGACAAAGGCAGAGTATTCCAAAAAGTAGGTCCAGCAACCTAAAACCTCGTTCACCAAGAACAGTTCTTGTTTTAAGTATAATCAGAGAACGACAATAAGATGACTCATTGAATAATGATAAGTCTGGGGAACAAGGACTGATTTTAAGTATTGTGGCTGACCAGAGTTCAATGTTTTATAAACCATGAGCCCCAGTTGAAACAGGAAACCAGTGCAACGATTTAAGCACCGAGGCTATATGTTCATATTTTGATGTATTAGTTATGGCTGCAGCCAAATAGTTCTGGACTCTCTGCAGCTTCAGCATGTTTGACTTATTGATAACAGTAAGAAGAGTTACAGTAATCTATAGGCGACTGGAAACCAATGCACTTGCCAGAGATATCCTTGCAGACATGGGCACATAACGGCTAATTCTGCGTATGTCACGAATGAACATATATGATGACTTACAAATACTGTTTACATGGCCAGTGATAGACATCGTTGGGTTGAAAACAACGCCTAAGTTATGAGCAGCATCTGCCAGCTCAACAATTTAGTCACCCAGTTTCAATGACATCAGCCGATCAAATATTTTAAGTTGCTGTGCAGTGGCCAGTAGCAGAAACTCCGTCTCTTATGGGTCAAGGAGGAGTTCATTGGCAGCCATCCAAGACTGTACCTCATCGAAGACAGCAGGTAACAGCTGCACAGATGAGTCACAAATGTAGATTTGAGTATCATTAGCGTAGAATTATCCAGCAATGTTCCTAATGGTGTGGCGTATAATGTAAACAAAAAAGGACCAAGCACAGAACCCTGTGTACACCACATTCCAACAAAGTACTAGATGAATAATTACCATTTAAATACAGTCGTTGAGTGCGTGGACTAAGATACGTATACTAAACCAATTTAGTGCTTAACCAAAGATCTCAAACCACTGCTTACACACATAAACATACACATGCATACATATATACCTTGTTGGTACGCCTCCTCTCGGACATTTATGGGGCCATTGATAAGTCACAGGTTACTCTATTGGCACTGTTCGATGTAAGCGCTGCATTCGATACAGTTGATCATACTATTCTTTTGACACGCCTCTCTACCTCCTATGGTCTCTCTGGAAATTTTCTTGGCTGGCTTACCTCATACCTTCAGGACCGCTCTTGCATTGTGGCTTGTGGGTCTGCTAGGTCACCCTGGGTTCCTGCTCCATTTGGCCTGCCCCAGGGCTCTGTTTTGGGTCCCCTATTGTACATACTCTATACTGCTGACCTTGGTCCCCTCTTGGCGGCCAGTGCAGTCTTAAGTCAGTCCTACGCGGATGACCTCCAAGCGTATGTCCACTGCTCACCATTGGCTGCTGCTGCTGCAGTTTGAGAGATCGCCCAAGTCGTGGGGAATTTGGAGGCCTGGATGTCCTCAAACCGTCTACGGTTAAACCCGGCAAAGACCCAATATATCTGGTTTGGTACGCGCCAACAGCTTGCAAAAATTAACATTGAGGGTCTGGCACTTGAATTTCCCTGGGTTTCCTTTGCCTCCTCAGTACGGGATCTTGGTGTAATTCTGGATCAAGAGCTCACATTCATGCGACATATTAATTTGCTTTGTCGGGACTCTTATTATCAACTTCGTCAGTTAAGGGTAGTCTCCCGCACTCTGACGCAGGCAGCTGCTTCTACCCTTGTCCATGCGTTTGTGGTTTCCCGTCTGAACTACTGTAGCGCCCTTTACGCTGGCCTCCCAGCTGCCCGCCTTGGGTGTTTGGACCGGGTTTTGCGTGCAGCCGCACGTCTTATTGGTCGCATCCCCAGATTTGGCCAGGTTTCTCTTTATATGCGGGATGTTCTGCACTGGCTCCCTTTCCCGCTGCGGATCGCCTATAGGGTCTCTGCACTGGTTAGGCGTTGTCTAGAGGGACTTGCTCCCCCATACCTGCGGGAGTTGTGTCGCTCTACCTCGGGGGTCTTGCGGAGATCTGCTCTTCGCTCGGCTGACCAGGCCGAGCTATTGGTCCCCCGCACGCGGACAGCCATTATGCAGCGACGTTCTTTTTCGGTCGCTGGACCTGCAACCTGGAATGGCCTTCCTGTTGCACTTCGCCTGGTCCCTATGACTCACTCTATCTTGTTTCTTGCAAACTTAAAAACTACTCTCTTTAGCCGTGGTTGGACTAGGAGCGCTCCTGAGTAGATAACCTTGAAGGGGCGCTATATAAAAGCTCATTAATAATAATAATAATAATATATACATACATACATGCATACATACACACACACACATACGTACATATTATAACATACATACATACATACATACATACATACATACATACATACATACATACATACATACATACATACATACATACATACATACATACATACATACATACATACATACATACATACATACATACATACACACACACATTCATGCGTACATACATACATACCGTTGCAGATTGCATAGGACAGTAGGGGTATTAAATATTTATTATACCGGGTGCAACATGACTCACACACATATATATATGGGAAGAAGAACTCAAGAACAGGAAGAAGAGTCCTTGGCCTGAAGAAGCTAAAACCACGTTCAATGACGACAGACCGGTTGAATAAATAACGCACGTCATCAGCCACACAGGAAGAGCAAATACGAGACTAAACGAAAGAAACGGAGCGACAACCGGAAACCAATCTGAACAGATTTGAAACATAATCCCTTATTTATGGGATTGACTTTTCAACAATGTTTACCCAGTCCCATCTCTATGTGCCGTATATGGCAATACACACACGTACACATACACACGCATAAACAAATACATACATGCACACATACAAACTCACACATACACACGCCTCGAACGCTTCCGCTGCTCGCTTGGTCAGGCGCATTCCTAAATTTGGCCACGTCTCTGAATACATGCGAGGTGTCCTCCACTGGTCACCGCTCTCTTCGCTATGTCACCCGTGGTGACCTCTCTCTTCCTTTCGCACGAACCGCTACTATGTAGCAGCGCGCTTTCTCCGTCGTTGGACCCACAATTTGGAATGGGCTTCCTTCTGAGCTGCGGTCTCTTCCTCGAGACTCGTCCACCGCTTTCCTCTCTGTTCTAAAGACTGTTCTCTTTCGCAGGGGTTGGGCTGGGAGCGCCTCTGAATAGTTTCCTTGAATGGATGCTATATAAACGCTCAGTTTATTGATTTGTTTATATATATATATATATATATACATATTTTCACATTCACACATACATGCATACATATATATATACACACACACACATATTTACACATACTGTGACATACATACATACACACATGCATGCATGCATAGACATATGCTTTCATACATACATTCATACATACATACACACCTCCATTCACACATATACATAACTCACATCCATCCAACCGTCCGTCCATCCATCCATCAATCCATCCATCCATCCATCCATCCATCCATCCATCCGTCCATCCATCCGTCCATCCATCCATCCATCCACCCATCCATTCATCCATCTGTACATACATACATACATACGTACATACATACATACATACATACATACATACATACATACATACATACATACATACATACATACATACATACATACATACATACATACATACATACATACATACATACATGCATGCCTGCATGCACACATACATGCATGCATATAACTATACATATACACTGTGTCCGGAAATAAAGGGAACCCTTTTGTAAATAATGAAAATAATTAGTAAATGTGCATCGATTTTCAAAATTCCAAAACTGTTTTAATCCTGACAAAGTTACCTAAAAATGATGAAAATATAAAGTTTGGGTATCCATCAATGACGTCACAATGACGTCATTTGCATCAGAATTAAAATGTTAAGGACGGCACCTAACATTTCCCTTAAAAATGTCAATTATTTTAAAATGTTATTTATCAATAATACATTGTAGTTTAATTTTATTTTTATACTTGTATGATATTATACTACAAGGTTTGGTGAAAGTGTCCGAAATGTTTGTTTTTCCGTAAAAATCTTATAGTAATTTTGTCTTCTTGGTTGAAAGCCATTTTTTAACAGTTTGTTTAAATTTCTAATATGCCTATAGCGACGTCACTATGTCGTAATTTTTTAACGGAGACCGTTCATAAATTACAAATTTGTTGATATTATGTCAGGATTAAAACAATTTTTAAATTTTGAAAATCGAAGCACATTTACTAATTATTTTCATTATTTACAAAAGGGTTCCCTTTATTTCCGGAC
>OY744609.1:7888016-8145516 GCA_963556255.1 Allolobophora icterica | reverse complement strand
CGAATGTTTCAGGAGCTGGCCAAACGCATCCAGGTGATGGAAATCCAAGAACAAGGTCGACCAAAGGTCAGACGATCACATGACGACGATGATAACGGACGAGGTAACGAACGAAATCTTTTGTCAAACGGGGCAGCTATTAAAACGGGGAAAGAAAAGGATGGGAAAAGATAAGGATTGGAAAAGAAAAGGATGGGAAAAGAAAAGGATTGGAAAAGAAAAGGATTGAAAAGAAAAGGATTGGAAAAGAAAAGAAAGAGAAGGATGGGAAAAGAAAAGGATTGGAAAAGAAAAGGATTGGAAAAGAAAAGGATGGGAAAACAAGGATTGGAAAAGAAAAGGATGGGAAAACAAGGATTGGAAAAGAAACGGATGGAAAAAGAAATGGATGGGAAAAGAAAGGGATGGGGAAAAGGATGGGAAAAGAAATGGATTAGAAAAGAAAAGTATTGGAAAAGAAAAGGATGGGAAAAGAAATGGATGGGGAAAATGGATGGGAAAAGAAAAGGATGGAAAAGAAAAGGATGGAAAAGAAAAGGATTGTATAAGAAAAGGATTTTAAAAGAAAAGGATTAGAAAAGAAAAGGATGGGAAAAGAAAAGGATGGGAGCAAGGATGGGAAAAGAAAAGTATGGGAAAAGAAAAGGGTGGGAAAAGAAAAGGATGGGAAAAGGAAAGGGCGGGAAAAGAAACGGAAGGAACAGGGTAACTGAAGAACTCGAAAATTGTGGAGAGCTTTGACTTGGCACAATTTGGAAATTTTTCTCTAGGTATTTGACTTGGATGGCGTCTACGGTCTACTGCCCCCCCCCCCCACCTTTCAGGTTTAGCCTGGGCGTGTTCATAACGGTTCGCATAGGGATGATGCTTTATGTCAGAGATTTATATCTCGGGCTATAGCACGATCTATAAATGGTGACGTTAAATGGTGTGGCACCCTTTCAAACGGGCAGCGGCGGTAATGGATCACACCCCATCAATTCATTGAAAAATGAGCAGGGTCGAAGCCATACAGCGGCTTAAAAGAAACTGTTCATTTACATTTACAGTCATCCGGATGAGTTCCTTTGGCGGATTCCACTTGGATTCAGCGACTGCGGCTGGTGACGACGGACTGACGGAAGAGCAACGGAAGCAGCTGATGCTGATGCAGGACGAGGTAACCATGGCAACGGCATGGCTCTGCGCTTAACCATGGACAGATGATGATGATGATGATGATGATGATGATGATGATGATGATGATGATGACGACGACGACGATCGTGTGATGATACCGAAGCGATGATGTTGGTGACTGTTTTGATGACGAGGGCCTCTGTAACAACATCTGACCTTCTGAATGTTGACCCTGACCTTACGAATGTTGAAATTTACTTGATTGATGTTAACTCTGGCCTTCTGAATGTTGACCTTGACTTTCTGGATGTTGACCATGACCTCATAGATGTTAACCCTGACCTCCTGGATGTTGACACTGACCTTCTGAATGTTTACCCTGACCTTCTGAATGTTTACCCTGACCTGCTGGATGTTGACCTGATTACGGCCTGGTTTTGATGCGCCGTGGGTTGATGCCTGTGCATTAGATATCGGCGTCATAGAAATTATTTATTAATAACAAAAATAATGAAAATTATAAGACGATGAGGATTAAGTGTCTTCTCATCAATGTAGTTCGTTGGAGTTAACATCCTGAAGGTCAGGGTCAATATCAGGTAGGTTAGGGTCAACATAAAATAGGTCAGAGTCGACATCTAAAAGATCAAGGTCAACATCTGGAAGGTCAGGGTCAATATTCAGAAGGTCAGGGTCAACAATGTCTTCAATGTTTCATTATTAATATCTTTATTTGATCTGTGTTTGCTTTCGTTCACAGGAGTTGGCCCTGGCGCTACAGGAACACGAACAACTGGTAAACAGCGTTATCTAGTTAATCATGGTTTTATTTCTTAGCTCAAGTAGTCGGATTTTTAAGCCGTAAAACGATGATTATAATGATCATCATCATCACCACCACCAGCGCTAGCTCTATCTACATCACATCACGTTATCATTATGATCTTCCTCCTCCTAGTCTTCATCATCATCACCGTCATGGTCAGCATCATAATCATGATCACAATGATCATCACATCACCATCTATTATAGTCTAATCTAGTCGCTTCTGTAGCACCATAATCACAATCCACAAGCAATCATCCTTCAATGGCTGCTTCAGTGAAATCAAAATTTAAAAAATATAGTATACACACATTATATATATATATTTATTTATTTATTTCAGATATTTGTATAGCGCCTCCTCAAGTCTACTACTACTCACAGGCGCTCCCGACTACAGCATTTGATACTGTGTCGGAGTTTTCACGCCGAAGTGCCACGAGCAATTGCGAGTGAAGGACTTGCCCAAGGTCCGTACGCAGCGGCTAGAGTGGGATTCGAACCTGCAACCCTCCGGTCACAAGGCGCCGAACTTACCATTGAGCCACTACGCCCCACACACACACACACGTGTGTGTGTGTGTGCGTGCGTGCGTGCGTGCGTGCGTGCGTGCGTGCGTGCGTGCGTGCGTGCGTGTGTGTGAGAAAAACTGGAAGCACCACCACCACTATCATCTTGATCATCATCATCATCATTATTATCATCATCATCATCTTGATCATTACCATCGTCAGTAACAATAACCACAAATGATCTACAGATTCAAAATTTTTTATAGTATTTTCAGTTTCTGGTATGTGTTGTAGAGAGCTCTGCGGTTAGAACGAAGCCGTGTGGTAGTCCGGCCACTGGCTGGAGAACATCTGACACAAGCCTTTGTACCAGTTGTAATACCAGTCCAGCAAGAACGTCTTCAATACACGGTACGATAATTAATAAGGACGAGAACAATACCAATTACAATCACATAGGCCCATTGTAACTACAATTACGAAATTAAATCAGGGCATGTTGTAAGGACAATTTATCACTGCACATGGCGAGCGTCTGAGCACATAAAAATTATAACTAATTTTGAATTACAAGTTTTTTCGTGCACAAACATCGGCTTACAGCCTTTCATCACTGCACATTTTGTGTATCATTGCACGTTAAAACAATCCCAGTTACGAATAAAAATAATAATAATAATAATAATAATAATAATAATAATAATAATAATAATAATAATAATAATAATAATAATAATAATAATAATAACAATAAAAATAATAATAACAATGATAATAATAATACTAATAATAATAGTGATGATGATGATGACAATAATAGGGAAACTACTTTCCTATATCAGCACCTATCTATGCCATCCAGAAGTTCAATGCATTCGCGAAGACAATCCAGTCAGAAAAACGCTACGCTAATTTCTTTGTCTTAAAGAAGCATTTCTGCCTTTACATGTGCGTTGGACAGAGTCACTACATAAATACATACTACATTTTAAAACACAATCAGTGGACATCATTTGCTATGTCAGGCTGTATCAAGACATCCCGGTGATGTCCAGACATCGCAAGGCTCTGTTCGGGTTGCTGGCTTTTCGCCTCACTTGTCCGATCAACAGCAGTCCCGATCGCCTGGTCCGCCAACCCGTCAGGCGCCTCACGCCCCAGTTCATCACATGAGGTCGGACGATGAATATATGAACCCAATACGGACGCGGAATCCAAATGACGTCAGTGACAAAAGCATGACGCTGGTGACATCTGTGGGTAAAAGTGAATTGTGAGTGTATTCACTTTAAAGTATATTTAATATTGTAGATCTAGGGTTTCATATAATTATATATAGGACTACAGTACTGGTGCATGGTTTCGGTTAACTCAGTGAAATAGCGTGTCTTTTTAATGGATGTCGTTGTCGAAGGCAGCCAAAAGATGCCGCTAAACACTAGATATTGCTCATATGAAAGTCGCTACGACCTGCTCTGAGGGATCTTTCTCTTCCTCTCATGAAATTTCGTGAACGTGCTTTAGACCATTCTTTTAGACCATTGTTTCAGACCATTGTTTCAGACAGTTGTCTTAGACCATTGTTTTAGATCATTGTTATCTGTGTTATTGGTTCGGCATTGCTGCTTCTCAGTTTCCATCCATTGGCGCTACACAAAAAGGTCATTCCAGAGGGACAGTCCGGCCAATCCTCGTCAGAGTTGGGGGAAGGAAGACACAGGTTGCCTCCAAACTTACTCTGGGATGGCCAAAGAGTTTAGAAAGCTAAAAAGCTGTTAAAACTGAGATAGTAGCAGAAGGCATTGAAATGGTGGAAAATATACATAGGCGTAATTTGTGGTGGGTATGAGGGGTACCCGTACCTCTCCCCCTACTTTTTGAGCAATGTCAATCAATATTTCATTATTGTGCCTTCCCAGAGATCGCAGTCGCAGCCTTGCTTCTTGTAAGAAATTGGTACCCCCACTTTTTAGACCAAAGTTACGCCCCTGGTGGAATAGTACGAAGGTCAACAAAAATACGACCTTTGTTGTCCTACACTTGGCCCCTTTTGTTGTCCTACACTTGGCCCCTTTTGCTGTCCTACACTTGGCCCCTTTTGTTGTCCTACACTTGGCCCCTTTTGCTGTCCGACACTTAGCCCCTTTCAACCTTGTTGAACGGCCTCTGTTTATATTACACTAATTTTGGTTACATAAATTTACCTTGCCTCTCCACTGCATATATTATGTCTACATAACTTATAAGTTATGCCTACTTCCTTTGAAAATGCACAGGCCTACTCCCTTAAAATAGTTAAACCTACTGCCTTTAAAAATGCACAGGCCTGCTTCCTTTGAAATGCATCAGCCAGTTTCTTTTATTAATGCATATACCTACTTCCTTTAGAAAGCACAGGCTTACTTCCTTAAAAATGCGTAGGCCTACTCCCTTTGAAAATTCAGAGGCCTACTTCCTTTAAAAATGCATGAGCCTACTCCGTTTTAAAATTCAGATGCCTATAGTTCCTTTAAAAATGCATAGGCCTACTCTGTTTTTAAATTCAGAGGCCTATAGTTCCTTTAAAAATGCATAGGCCTACTCCGTTTTAAAATTCAGAGGCCTATAGTTTCTTTAAAAATGCATAGGCCTACTCTTTCGAATGTTTCAGCTCAACACACAGTTTCCGTCGAGTGGCTCTTCTTCATATCAGTTAGATCAGATAGCCATTCATGCAGGCTTTGGGAGTTGCTTGAAATGCGCTATATAAATGGTACGGTACATTACCTAAATTGCACTACCTCACATTAGTTTACAATTCCATGCAACTGTTTATCTTCCTGACAGCTTCAGAACAATACCAGCAGATGAAACAAGATCTGTTCAAACGAATCGTAAGACATCGATTCAAGATGCAACAAGGAAAGCTGGCAAGAACAGCAACAGCAAGCGAAAGTAGTAGCGACATCGTCCCATCGTGGAGTCTAACAGTCACCGAAACCAGTCTCCAATCTTCACCATAGACTAAAGCGTCACAGGAGCCAGTGCAAAAATCATAGACTTCCGGCTGTTTTGATAATGGCCTGATTGTAATATACCTGCGTTTTGTAAAATGGTATTGATATTATTATGTTCTTATCGTAACATTAGTTAATTCACATATCGGCGCATCGCAAGAACCATTCCAAAACTTCACAACGCATTGTCTGAAACTTCGCGAACTGTTCTAATTCGGTTCTTTGCAGAGAACGATACAAATTTACGACTACAATTGTGGCGTTCTGCGTCCGCGCCCGGACGCCTGCACTCTCGTCGCGCCGGACGGGTTTCCTTGTGGTGGCGACTCCAGCCCACTGCCCGTCTGGAGCCACCCCCGAGTCACTCTGCCTTGTCTACTTTCACCGTAAAATGACTGTTCACTATCTCTGCCCATAGTAAACGTTCCTATCAGAGGAGATTCAGGGTTGGCCGCTTAAGAAAGGCAACACTATACAGTTCTGTCTCTGGGTCTGACTCTGCCTCTTCCGCGGTCGCCGGATGGGCAACGTCCTGCAGGATGGCCGTCCTTCAGAACAGGGTTCGTTCTCTTAATCCGCAGCAGTCTTCCCTCTTTGTGTGCCTTCTTAGCTACGGCTTCCTCTTACTCTCCAACCGATCTGAACTTTGACGTACCATTCTACATCTCGTGACTCCTGAACTATCGCCATTTATAAGGGACACCGAACGTTTTCTAAGTATCGCGAACAAGGAATACATGCGACAAGTCTCTGCATCACGTCGTCCTAGACACCGGTCTATTGGGCAACTGTCAAAGGTAACTCTCAACGTCATGTCGTCTAGGCACCTGTCCATACGTCTTCCCACCGTACGTATCTCTCGCTCCATATCCGTGCAGGGCATACCGGCCTCACACGTATTTTATCATGCACCACATTTACGGCGTAAGTTTCCTTACCCGTCTTCTGTGTTGGCAATTATCGACCAACACAGTGATAAATTCTGCTTCGGAAGAGAGCGGGGTCTCTATGGCACACTGATAGTGAAGGTCCCCCTTCGCTATCTACACACAGAACTTCGTTCCGACCTACGCACGAGGGGGCCCATCCTCGCACTTCAGTCAGTCCTCAGAGCTGTGTGTTACGACAAGCAAATATGTTTCTACATGGGTATCCGACTACCCGGACTTTCACGTATCGCTCTCTTGGTCTGCGTTAATGCCCCTTTTACCTGGGGACGCTCGTACACTTCACCTTGGGACTCTGACTAGCTGAACTTCAGCTAGGAAAACCCGGACATCTCTCTTCCAAACATGGGTTCCCGACTACCCGAAAGTTCACGTATCGTTTACTCTTGGTCTGAGTCAATGTCCCTTTTACCTGGGACTCCCGTACACTTCACCTTGGGACTAACTGAACTTCGGCTATGAAACCGCGGACGTGTCTCAGCCGGACCTGGGTACCCGAATACCCGACCCGAGCTCTGAGGTTAATCTCTTGGTCTGATTTATGCTACCGTTTACCCGGAACTCGCGTACTCTTCACCTAGGGATCTGACCCGCTGTATCTTCTCGTTGCGGCGTATCCCTACCCGGTTTACATAACCTTTTACATGGTTGTGTTTTACCGGGAGCTCACAGACTCGTAGGCTTCATTTCTGAGTACACAGACTCGATTCTGCTAACGGTATCTGTGGGTAACTTTACCCCGTTATTGCACACAGACCTGTGTATTTTTCCCCCGTGGGAACTTTCCCGAACACCGGAACAGACAACGGTCGGATCGTCCGGTTGGACTCCCGGACGGATATTTGCCGGTAAACCGCGGGAGTAACTATGACTGCAAGGGAACCAAACACGGTGACCGCGAATGGAAAATTTACCGGTAGTTCCCCGATGTTATCGAACGGTACCAACGGGGTCACCCTCCCCGTACAAATCGAACTGTCACCACCGGGGACTTTGCTTCCCCGTTTTTATACAGACCTGTGTTTTCTCTAACTCTCACGATCGGTCCCTCCCCGAGGTTTACTCAGCCTGTTAAACTTTCACAATCGGGATTCAGACCGGCTCGCGATCTAACGGCAGGGTGGGCCCCAAACCTGTCGAATCGGCGGTCAATCCAATACCCATGAGTGATTAGATTCGGCTGTAACTCGGGATCGCACTGGACGATACTTGAACTGAGTTATCACCAATCGGGTCTTCGCCCGCGTATCTCTGACTGCTACCACCGGGCTTTGCCCGTGTATCTCTGACGGTCAACACCGGGTCTTTGCCCGCGTATCTCTCTGACTGCTACCACCGGGCTTTGCCCGTGTATCTCTGACGGTCAACAACGGGGCCTTTCCGCGTGTATCTCTGACGGCCAACACCGGGTCTTTGCCCGCGTATCTCTCTGACACTCAACAGCGGGAACTTTGCCCGTATATCTCACCAGACATCAACCGGTCTTTCCGGTATATATCGAAACGGACATCTACGGGTCTGCTTCCCCGTCTTTTGTACAGACCTGCGTGTATCGAACGGATCCTTTCCCAGATCTATCGTAAAGTCACCGGCGGGCTCACCTTTCCCGTCTTTACCGAACGGCCACCGACTAGGTCTGCTTCCCAGTCTTTATCGAACGGAACCGCCGGGCCTTTCCCGGACTTTACCGATACAGACCTGTGAGCCGTTATCTCTCACGATCGGTCTTTCCCCGAATCAGCCTTCCATGATCAGACTCGGTACTGCTCGCGATCTACAACAGAGTGGGCCCTTACTCCGTTGGATCGACGCTTTGCCAGCACTGGTCAGACCGCGTTTGGAGCGGCTGTCACTCGGGAGCGCACTGATTAGCCTTGTAAATAAATATTTGTAACCTAACCGGTACCCGATCGAATCACTCGCCGTATACTACCACACGGAGTGCAGTATTAATCGCTAACCAACGACACTGAAGAACAGTATCGCTGTACATGCAGGATGCAGCGTCGCCATCCTACAATATAGGCAAAACACCGTGAGGCAGCCTATACTTATCCCTCGCCACACTATACCGTGGCTTGTTCCTTATATACTAGCCTACGCACACCTTCTCAAATACAGGTGTCTAAGGTATCGAAATCAACCTACGATAATAAGCGCCTCCCTAGCTTTAGGCCTTATTTATTGGACCTGAAAGCGTGTAAAATTATACTAATTAATAATTTCAATCATTAAAACGGAAAGAATACACTAAAACTTAAATATTGGCTATTATTATATCACGTTAGCGCTACCATTTACGCATCGGCCGCTGATGCATTATGTCGCCGTAAAGCGCGTCAACAACACAGCTATTATCGATAAAACCTACATTCATGCCTTTCGGCCTGTCCGCCACACAATTACAATTACAATCATTGCCAGTGCTACTAGTAGTTAATTCTGTTTAACGATACTGTGTCATAACGAAGGTGACTATAGTTGCCCTCCTCTTTTTTCCCCAGACCTCGGACTTGCTCCACCAGTAAACGATAATCACGATTCCTTTTAGGGCTCATTTAAATATCTTGGCCAGGTGAGGAATAATATTTCTATTCCACTGACGCCGCTGTCACTTCAGCTATGAAACTGTCACGCTTTGGGTATTGGGTAAGCAGTTGGTAAGTAGATCAGGCGGTGAAGGGGAGACTACGGCTCCATCTCCTTAGTTTGTCCCTTCCACGGTTTCGCAAACGCCTGAAGTCTGTATTATTCGACAGTGATTTCATTGGGGTCGGGAGCGCCACTTTTGAGTTTTTTTCAAGAAGTGGCGCTTTATAAATGTCAGATTACAATAATGCAATTACAAAATGAAGTCGGTAACATTTATAGGGGTGTATAGTACTCGTGGCTGCTTCTTGGAGTTCGCTTAATTTATAGGGCTTATGAGGCGGATCTTCCTTTTCGTGTTCAGAATTATCTTTTCCTAGGTCTAATGCACCGATTAGAAGACGCTTAGGACACTGGCGTAAACCAGACTTGTTGTCCTCGTTTTTAAAAGTCTTGGTCTTGGTCTTGAGACCAAAAGTCTTGGTCTTGGTCTTGAAGTTCAAAGTCTTGGTCTTGGTCTTGGTCCTGAGGTTCAAAGTCTTGGTCTTGGTCTCGCAAGACCAAGACCAAGACCGGCTGTCAATATGAGTCATTTAACAAAACTCTAGAATTATTTACCAAGCCTGTTTGCATCATAGCCTACGACACATACCTACGGACGGATACAAGACTTGTTGGTCAGGAAAACCCATTGGCAGCAGCAACTACATGTAAGTTATGCTGTATCTGGAAGCCCTGCCGAGACTTTTCCGAGCCAGACGATCTGATAAACCATAGGAGGATTTAAAAAAGGCTCAATATTTGTACATTTAGATCCAGTGCTTGAAAAGTTACGGTGTGTGCCAGCGACTTCAGCACCCATGGAAAGTATTTTTTCACATGGCGAAATTTTTGAGGCCACACAACAGAAAATTCTGGTCAGAAAATTCTGAGCAAATTGGTTTTTTTAATACAAAAGGCATTTGGAATAACATTTTGCATGAAGGACTTTTGTCAATACGAATTCGGAATCATCTGCAGTCTGCATTTGAAGTTAATTTGCTTGAATAAAAAAAGACTCACGTTTTCATTAAAATAGCGAGTAGTCCGACTTGACAATATTTTTGTAAGAAAAAAAGTCTTGGCCTGAATGTGATTTTTTGGGTCTTGGTCTCGGTCTTGGTCTCGAGGTTCAAAGTCTTGGTCTTGGTCTCGATGTTCAAAGTCTTGGTCTTGGTTTCGAGGCTCAAGGTCTTGGTCTTGGTCTTGAGGTTCAAAGTCTTGGTCTTGGTCTTGAGGTTTAAGGTCTTGACAACAAGACTGGTGTAAACTTGTCCAAAATATTGGGAGGGGTTTGGTTATTCATTCTACACTTGTTGCATTGGGTGTACAGTCCATCTCAATTATCGAGGGGCACGTGCCCCGGCTCCCCCCATCCCCCTCCCGAGTCTACGCCTATGGCTAAGGACCGCGTTTGCTGGACAATAATATTCGACTTCTGTTCCGATCATCTGCATTCAACATTCAGAACAGATGTCGGCAGAATCAACCTCATGTCCCGCAGTCTAGTAGGCCTACGAGGTTTGGCGAGACTGGACTTACCATCTCTGGACGCATTCAAGCCACTGTTCAAGACCGGTCTTATTAAACTATCATTTAAAGTAAGTAAGTGTAGTGACCGGGCAGTCATCGGCAGGGTGAGAATTGTCGGGGGGGTTAAGGGGGTTCAACCCCCCTAGTCTTTCTTAGGATCCCATAGTAAAGCCTGCATTGCACACCCCAACTCCACATGAATCAAAGTCTAACCCCCCCCCCCAGTCTTTTTTCTACAATTCTCATACTGGTCATCGGCGATAATATATATTAGTATTATTATGTAACATTAGTATGTGTTGCTTAGTATTTGATGTAGGCAAAAGAACACTAATGAAAAGTTAAGTCAAGATCAGATAAGACTGACTGGCTGACATTAGGGCCTGACCGGGTGTCATAAGAGGAGAAGCAGGGAGAAGGAGGGGCGAAGGAATGATAGCGCGACCGAAAGGAGAGCGAGATTGGGGGAGAGATGGATGAATGACAGGTCTGGGCGAAAGGGGAGAAGGAGGAAGAGCGAAGACTGGTCTAAGGAAGGCATTCGCTCACCAGGACAGAGGCAAAGAGACTTCGCTGGGAGGAATCGAGCGTGAAGAGAAAGTTGAGAAGCGTCATTGAGAAGGGCGAAGTAAAAAATAACCCGAAAGTGTCTTGGTCTAAGGAAGCCTAGACTCGACACGATACTAAAATACCCCCGAAGAGTTTTAGCCGATCGCTCGGACATAACACCGCTAGCCACCATAACTGAAGACAGATCTAGTAAGATCTTCTTTCAGTACAGTAAGTAAGTATGGACTTTAATGCTCCGCCTGCAAACGCACTGCGGCTAACAAACGGGTTATACAAGTGCAAGAAACAAAACAAAACATATAAATGACTGTCATTGAAATCATGAAACGGCGTTATGTATATCTCTAATCAGTCTTCACTTAAAAGATATGTGTTGACACTTTTTTAAATTAAGTTTTGTTATTTTGAACAGTTCTCATCCTTCATATATATAACACATTAGTAACAGTTTCGTCGACAGGTAATGAATCTCTACACCATGTAGAACAAGAACAATACAGATTCATCAATCAATAAATATATTGCTTACAGTAGCACCGTTTTAAAGGTGTCTAATATTTCGTATTTTCATGTCGTATTATTATAGTCAGAGCTATTAGCGTAACATTGCGCATTTCGGTGCTACAAGCAAACAAATTGCATTTTTGTGCTCAGAATGAAATTCTGAACAAAACCTGATATAGTGCCAATTGAAAAAAATAAAAAAGTTTTTCGAGTTTTTCCACGTTTTACCTTATTGGATCAGTCTCAACCAAGTCACTAAGGTTGGTGTAAAACTTGCTCATTTAAAGACAGAAGCATGAAATTTGGTACATGGTAACAACATATGATGACGTCAAATGTTGGCTATAGGGCCATCGCAGATTTGCCTCGTGGCCTCAATGGCAGCCATTTTCCAAAATGGCCGACGCAAAACAGAGATTTTTCAATATCTCAGCTTTTAGCTCACTTAGACAGTGTTTTAGTTGTCGGGGGGGTTGGGGGGTTCAACCCCCTAGTTCTCTTTCTAACCCCCTCAGCAAAGTAACTGAAAATATGTTGGGGGTTACTTTACTAAAAAAAACTGGTGTTTGGTCTATGTGATTATGTGATTTGGTAATCTGCAAATTTTTGACCCCCCCAGTTGTTTTTGGACAACTAAAACACTGCACTTAGAATCGTGATCTTGGTGTCTAAACATATATATTTAGTGACAAGGATTCTAACAGAACTAATTGCAATTACTTATCCCTCAATGGCAGCCATTTTCCAAAATAGCCGACGCAAAACAGAGATTTTTCAATATCTCAGCTTCTAGTTGACTTAGAATCGTGATCTTGGTGTCTAAACATACATATTTAGTTTTATTGGAATCCTTGTAACTAAATATGTATGTTTAGACACCAAGATCTCGTTCTTGGTTTTGAGTTTTAAAGGCTTGGTCTTGGGGTTCAAAGTCTTGGTCTTGGTCTTGAGGTTCAAAGTCTTGGTCTTGGTCTTGAGGTTTAAGGTCTTGACAAGAAGACTGATGAACTGATGATAGGCCTAATAATAGAGATTACAACGATAATAATCATAGAGCAGTATAATGGAGGTGGTAATGGTAGTAGTAGTAGTAGTAGTAGTAGTAGTAGTAGCAGCAGCAGCAGCAGCAGCAGCAGCAGCAGCAGCAGCAGCAGCAGCAGCAGTAGTAGTAGTAGCAGCAGTAGCAGTGTAGTAGTATTAGTAGCAGCAGTAGCAGCAGCAGCAGCAGCAGCAGCAGTAGCAGTAGTAGACTAGTAACAGTAGTAGTAGGCCTAGTAGTAGTATACTCATACGCGGTAACATGGTTGCCATGGACCTACATATTCTAAAGCGCCACTGTGAATCAGAGCACCACCTTATTCACGAGCGTTGTGTCGTATCCGAGCTGATACAAGAAAATAATATTTCTAATAAGAGTTATAGTGAACTTGTCCTTTGCATAGTTCGCATTATTTTTTAAGAGTTTGCAGGTTTCATAAGGAGTTTTAATCACGTAAAGATAATTATTTTGATAACTAGTTGGTCTTGTGATAATATTGCTGTTCATGGTGAATAATATTTTGAACCGCATCTTTTGTAAAACGAAGTATGTCAGAAGTGGGATTTGAACCCACGCCCGGAGAACCGGACTGCGACCTGAACGCAGCGCCTTAGACCGCTCGGCCATCCTGACTTGCCAGATCTGAGCTCTAAACACATGTTATAGTGAACTGAACGCTCGTTATTTCTACAAAAAAACTACTAACAGTGAAAACTGATCTCTAATAACAAATATTAAACTGAAATTCCAAAAAACCACGTGGGCCGAACTTCGGTATTATAATAGGACGTGGGGTCGCGCCACCTGACATCTAGCGAATATCTGGCGAACAGCCGTCAACAACCAAACGCAGTTTCTAATCCGTCGTGGATTTTTAACTGACAGATAATTTGGTGTTACTCAAAAATACAAGATTAAGTAGCATAAAGTATTTATCTTTATTTTGAGTTAAGAATAATCAGAAGATAGATTATCAGTTTCTTTGACTTATTCAGATTTTCATACGATATCTTTGACTTACTATCATCTTTAATGCTTATTATTTAACGGTTAAATCTGGGATTAAGATTTCTAGTAATCTTAATCCCAGGTTAAATGGAAAAGCTGGTAAATAAATAGGTGGTGCTCTGCGCTTAGCTTTTAATACCTTTTCAGCTGTTGTAGTTTAGTTAGCCAGTGCTACAATAATTATTATTATAAAACGACCGGCCATGGAATTTGGCTTGTATAACGATTTTGCCTAAAGCAGTATTATTGTGGCGCTGTAGATATTCTCAGATTACTATCATTAATTAGATTTTTACTTGAACACCAATGACGCTAATAAATGAATGTGGTTGTACTATCTTTACTGAATTCATATTTTTGGTTTTAACTTTCAGTATACATACTTCCTTACGTACATTGTAGATGGCGCCTTGATATATAATGTTCTCGACATCTAACCATCTAAATATAGATATCGATGCATCTAACGAACGCAAGGCTAAGCCGTTGCCATTGGAAACCAGTTGACATTGGTAACTCGGAGAGTGGTGCTTCAATTTGTGGGAAGATATAATTTTCTCTTGAAGTCACTTATATTTAACAATGCCAACAAAAACGGCCAAATCCGTTAAACAGGTATTTAACTGAGAAATGTTTTGCGTTTCCGTTCGGTTGCATTTTTTGACGATTACTGTATTTGCAAAAACAATTATGTATTTTATAGTACGTACGTACGTACACACGGAGTTTACGACTGCATGGTTGGAAAACAGAACGAACATATTAAAAAATAAGAAACTGTGACTAGATGTGATGCGTTGATTATGTGCCTCCTATAGATCAGAGAGAGTATAAATTTCCCTGTACAAATGTTAGGGCAGTAAATGGGCTTCTTTGGTCGTGTTTCAAATATATTTCAGAGAACTCCGAGCACATCATTATGCAGCGCCGTTCTTTTTCGGTCGCTGGCCCCGCAACCTGGAATGGCCTTACTGTTGCACTCCACCTGGACCCTATATCTCAATCTACCTTGTTCCTTGCAAACTTAAAGATACTTTCTTTAACCATGGTTGGACTGGAAGCGCTCCTGAGTAGATCACCTTGAAGGGGTACTATATAAAGGCTCCTTAATAATAATCACTCACATTGCGATATTCTGTTGGATCGCACAGAGGCAGCAAATACGATCATTCGACTGGTAGCAGTTGACCTCAGAGACATGTATGTTGACATGTTAAATGGAAACTGTATAAGCGCTCTGAATGAATGAATAAATGAATAGATTAATTAATTTTACTGTTTGTGTATTTTTTAGTCAGATGCTGGCAGTTCACAAGGGTCACGTCCTTCCAAGTCGAAAATCAACAGTAAACTCTCTAGGCATCAGGTATATGGTCAGCGCTTAGCAGTTTAACCATGCACACCTGTATAATACGCTTCAGGTATTATGTGGTGTGAAACGAGAGTCTAGTGGTTAGTGTGGTAGACATCCTGGAAGTGGGGGGTTCAAATCCCAGCCAGGGAAAGAGGTTTTCAATGGGAATGTTAGGCAGCGATGGAGTAGTTGTATTGTTAGACAAGAAAATGAAGTAGACAGCACTGATAACTGTTTCTCAGGGAAGCTCCTAGGCTTGCCTGTTCAGCTTCTCCTCTTTGAAGGAAATTGTATTTGGATTCTGATGTAACAAGAGCTAGGACGTGGGTAAGGTTTGTCCATAAATGATGTCCACAAAAATGCCCCACTTTGGACCCCTCCTCTTGACCACATTTGGCATTATCCTCCCATCCTGTAATATGCTTGTCCCCACTCATCACCGTCCTAAGACACCCTGTTGATCTTGCAGGGCTAACTGTGCTGTGGGTTGGGGTACTTTGATATAGCCATGTGTGGCTAAGGGACTTAAATCATAACCAACCAGTATACAGATCGTCTGCTTTCTGATCGAAGCTGGTATTTAACGGACAGGGTTTACCGAAACAACTGTGCATGTTAGATTTAGAAGCATGCGACTGTATTGGCATAACCCCCTTTGTCCGCTTATAGGTGAACTCTCTTTCTCCTCCTCTGTGGACATCATTAATGGATGACTCCATTAGCATTTAAATTCATCATTTGAACATAACTTATATACGGGTTCACATCATGACATACGAATGATGTTGTCATAACATGTATGTTGTATCATGATGTGTGCATAATGTCATAGTGATTTCAAATGACGTCATGACGATATATATGCCGTCATCATGATCGATGTATGGTGTCGGCATAATGATGATTTGTGATAAACCTGTACGTGAATGGTTCAACAGTCACTTCGATTGCTTAGCATAGTCATGAATCATTGGAAAATAGAGCTATATAAATGGTTGAAAAGACGTTTTAAAGAAATAGCAACGGTGTATCAGTTGGAATGTTTTATACTCTGCAGGATGATGACGACGGAACGGAGACGGCTGATGGAGGGAGAGATGATTACAACTCGGAGGTACGCACATGCATCTGTTTTGTTGGGCTATTTATGTTGCGCCTTTTCAACCTCACAAAAGAAGGTTCTACCTTGTAATCGTAAATTTGTATAGCGCCACTACAAAGAAACTCCTGAGTGGCGCTCCCGACCTGACATCACCAAACCACGATCGAAAAGAATGCTTTTTAAATGCTTTCGGATCGAAAACAATGCTTTTTAAATGCTTTCGGATCGAAAAGAATGCTTTTTAAATGCTTTCGGATCGAAAAGAATGCTTTTTAAATGCTTTCGGATCGAAAAGAATGTTTTTAAATGCTTTTGGATCGAAAAGAATGCTTTTTAAATGCTTTCGGATCGAAAAGAATGCTTTTTAAATGCTTTCGGATCGAAAAGAATGCTTTTTAAATGCTTTCGGATCGAAAAGAATGCTTTTTAAATGCTTTCGGATCGAAAAGAATGCTTTTTAAATGCTTTCGGATCGAAAAGAATGCTTTTTAAATGCTTTCGGATCGAAAAGAATGCTTTTTAAATGCTTTCGGATCGAAAAGGATGCTTTTTAAATGCTTTCGGAAAAGGGATAAAGAAAGACCAAGAAGTTAATTTCGGAGGTTGGTAGGCAACCTATTCCAGAAAGATGGACCCACGACAGCAAAACTTTTTATAGCGCACTGTGGAAGTTCAGGCCATAGGGACAACCCAGGTCGCTTTGGTTGGTGCAGCAAAGGATTCTACAGCCTGGTGTGGATGACACTGGCCAGGGGCGTCTACACCATAGAAACCTTGGAGCAAATGCTCCATCCAAAAAATAAGGGGGAAGATCTGTGTGCCACCATTTTAGAGGGGGGAAGGAACGGGGAGGGGGGAAGAAGAGAGGGAAAGGGACGTTGCTCCAATGACTTAGGGGGGGGGATAGACGCCTCTGACACTGGCACACAAAGCTCCCTAAGATAGACTAGGTCACAAAATGCAAGACAATTATAATTATGCATGACTCGTTGACGTAACTCATAGAAATCGTAATCATAATCTCGAAATTTGTTAAATGCTACCTAACTATTACAAGCAGGGCACCAGCTTATTAACAAGCACTGCGTCATGTCTGACGGGTTGTCCAGAGATAACTTTTCAAAATTGCCAATGGATGTTGATTGTTATCTGAGCTTCACTTTGAATAAATTAAAGATTTGACTTATCAGTTGAATAAAGTAATTATGTAATTTTTGATTTGTTGTAATAAATAAATACTTATTTTTTATTCTGCATTCTGAAGCTTTACAATTTAGAAATAAATAGTTTCTTTAATATTAGTAAATGGAATTTATACATGTATAATTTTTTTATTTTTACTGTAGTAGAAAATTCAGTTAGTGGTATTGGTTGGTTCGAAAAGCATTCCCAACCTCGTAAACCTCTGAATGCCATTGAATAAGCGGATCTTGGTGACTGAACTATTGTATTTTTCAGAAAAATTGTGAGATTTGTTAAAGAAGTACATTAAAATTTCTAATTTTTCAGCCAAAGATGTTGGTGAAGCCACCGGATCAGCTGAATCTGAGTGAAGCGGTGAGTTGCATTGGATAGATGGATGGATGGATGGGTGGGTGGGTGGGTGGGTGGATGGATGGATGATGACGACGACGACGACGATGATGATGATGATGATGACAATGACGATGATGATGAATACGACAATTTCTACAGCGCCATAACAAAGCACATGCCGTTACAATGGCGTTTAACAACCTAACATTTAGACAGGATAAGCAATTTTGAAGAAATGGGTTTTGGGTCTTGTCTTGAAGGATGGATGGATGGACGGTGGGAGGAAGAGAGAGGAATGGTGGGTGGGAGGCGGAATGGATGGATGGACAGATGGATGGACGGATGGGTGGTTGAATGGATTGATGGATGGATTGATGAATGGATGGATGTAGGAGTGGATGAATTGATGAACAGATGGCTGGATGAACGGACGACGGATACATAGATAATTAGATGGATAAATTCACGGACGGATGGATGGATGGATGGATGGATATGTTTATGACTTAACAGAAAGCAAAGCAATAGATTGGTACCATACTCAATCAAGTATTTCTCATAATTCAGTAATAATCTCCACTGCAGCAATGCTGTTGATCTGTATCTTGCGGTTTCTTGTGTGTCTCAGGAGCTGAAGGAAGAGATCACGAGAATCCTAACTGCCAACAACCCCCATGCTCCTCAGAACATCGTTCGATACAACTTCAAGGTCAGCAAACTCTCCCAATCTGATCTTGTCTAATGACTTCTGTAAGCCTTTGTAATATACATATATGCAAAGGTCGTTGTAATGCATAATACGTTGTAATACATGTAATGTAAATATATAATATTTAATATGTAATAATACTCATAATGCATTTATTTATACATAGCAATACATGTTATGTAATTATATATATAATAATATGTGTAATAATAATAATGTTTAATAATAATAATAATAATAAAAAGAACAATAGTAATAGTAATAATAAAACATGTGTACACATCTTATAATACATGCAATAATAATAATAATACTTGTAATGTAAATGCTTACATTGTAATTCATTCAATCGTTTCAAGTGTAACCATAGTAAAAGGTTGCAATGGGTTGACACTTCGCAATTCCAGGTTTATTGGTTCAGATGAAGCAGGACTCTAGGTTTTAACATTCAAGCTCAAAGTCATCATTTATTTACCGATACATTTGCCCTCGTGACGTACGCAAGGTCAGTCGAACTGAATATGAAGTGCGATAGAAGTGCATAAGCATCATGTCTAGTGTAGTTACACAGAGTCCCCTCAGCAAGTGCAAACCCGCAGTCGGTGGATCTAGAGGTAAAAGAAGGCGCTCTGTAGAGTTTACAGATGCAGGAGAGTCTCTTTAGGAAGTGGTTCATTTTAACGGGAATTCTGATTAAATGCAATTGGGTCATGGATTGGACATTTAAGTCCACTGTAAAACTTTCGTCGGTAAAACGCAGTCTCAGTTATAAGCAGTTTTGATAAGGCTTCCAAATCTGTGTTTTTGATGTTCATCACAGTTCATGCATCATAATCTACTACAGCAAGAGCTTAAAGTGGTTCAGAATATACGTAATCTATGTTAGAACCACTGCAATTTAACACTTCAACGATGAGGGTGTACTAAGAGTAACTGGGAAACCAATGCAGCGCAACGTTAAAATGTTTACCTGGAATGCTTAACCGCCAATGCTTCCTAGCTTCTTCCTAAAAGCTGTAAAGTATCCACTGGGACTATGCTATCGTTGTAATTGTAATTGTAATTACGACAATTTGTATAGCATCGTCAGTGGAGAGCTACTTCTAGGATGCTTTACACTGTCAACTGTAAGCGCAAATGCTTAACAGTCACATAGGAAGTGACTGTTAAGCATTTGCGTTAAATGTTTTTTTTAAACATGAATACTTTTGGCTTCATGAATAGGTGCAGAAAGACAGTACCAGGCACGTGGGCCAGTGACCCAAAAGACCTGATCATCCGTTTTAGTTTTAGTTATTGGCACAAATACGTCAGTGGATTTTGATGATCGCGAACTATTCCACAGGTCCACGACTCTGGCACTGAAGAATTTCTGCCCTAATCTTCCTTTCTGTTTCATAAATAATTTATACCTATGTCCTTATATTGATTGATTGATTGGTTGATTGATTGACAGGAACGCCAATACAAGCCACTTCCCACAATCGATCAGCTGGCGGTACACTTTTCCATGGATGGAAACATGATCCATGTGGAATCGGATGAAGCGAAACGCCAGCTCCAGCAGAAAAACAAACCAGATGGCGCTGGTATGCAGTCACCTATCATGCATACATACGTACATACATATAAATATTTAACACATAAATACATACATACATACTTACATTCATATACTATGAAACCTTGCCACTTACCTCTTTGTAGTGGTATTAGTCCCAAGCTTGGATAAAGTAGGAGGGCGACGCTAATCAACTTCGTCATGACACAGTGTCGTTAAACAGCAACTGCTTATCAACCGTAAGGTACAATCGACTAACCTTTTGTTAGACGTCAGCAACCGCTAGATGTCGTTAAACTATGAATATCATTTTATATACAATCAAACACGACGCTCTGTTCGAAACGTTAAAAAAGCGGCAATTATATTAATCATCAATAGCGGAATTTTAATATAAATGTACACTTTTTTATACAGCGACCATATGGCCTCTGCCCTAATCATTTTTCAATGAATTTATCGTAATCGTAAACTCAACATTTATAAAGCGCTGCGTAAGAGCTATAAGCACAGGACACCACGTTAGTCAGGAGTGGTGTTTTGTGTTAATATTAAATGTTAGATGTATCCAGTTTTCTTAACGATGTTTCTGTCCTTAGTTGCTTATCACTAACATGATTAGCATTGTTTGGACATATTGCTGTTCTTCCTAATTAAATTCCTTTAATTAATAGCTCCTCCTGTCAGGAGGCCTGAGGTCAAAGGTAATCCTGGATGTGATCAGTCAGTGTTGTCCTATTGATTGTTTGAGTGTGTGATTGATTAATTGATTGTGATGTTGATGAGCTTTACAAGATACTGTCACAACACGTACATATTGCTACTGTTGCTTAAATGGCCTACTTATTGATTAATTCATTTATTTGTTGTTTATTTATTTCTTTACTTAATTTATTTCTTTTAAAATTTATTTATTTATTTGCTTTATTTATTTGTTTATTTATTTATTTGCCTAATTTATTTCCCTTAAAATGTATTTGTTTATTTTTTGTTTATTTGCTTAATTTATTAGTTTATTGTTTATTTGTTTGCATTATTTAATTGTTTGTTTATTTATTTATTATATATTTCCATGATTGTTTTTATACTCTGGTGTTACACTAAGTTACAATCTGGTGTTACACCATGTTACAATCTGGTGTTACAGTACACTACAATCTGGTGTTACACTACGTTACAATCTGGTGTTACACTGCATTACAGTCTTGTGTTACTGTGCATTACAATCTGGTGTTTCACTACATTACAATTTGGTGTTACACCACGTTACAATCTGGTGTTACACTGCGTTACAATATGGCGTTATGCCACATTACAAATTAGTGTTACACTACGTTACAATCTGGAGTGTTGTTAACACATTGTACGATGTTACATTTCAATTTCATTTGATTTGTGTCAAGAGACATATTTAGATAAGTTTGGAAGTTAGTCATTTGTTATAAATATTTTTTTCCATCTGACCAGTTGAAATGTTCATTTTATCGACTGATTGTTGTTCTTGTATTGTTGTTGTTGTGTTATTTTGCCGTTGTTGTTACTACTAGACCAACTAAAAAATCTTTCCTTACAAGTTGAATGGCTTAGCAACAAAATATCCATTTCATCTGATGAATGAGGAGCCGTAACTGTAAACGTGAAAGTTAAAGACTAAAGGCACTTTGTAATAATAATAGCAATACAACTGTATTGGATATTTACCTCCCTCCAACGTTCAGAAGTGCTCACACAGGATCATACGACAGAACATCAATGGCGCAGAGCAACTGTGAGCAAAGGACTTGCTCAGGGTCCTTACACAGTGACTTTCTGAGTGATGTTTCAAACCCTTACACTCTGCGCTACAGGCCGAACACTTTATCCAATATTGGCTACCTCATATCTCGCATTGTCGAGCTAGATCATAATGAGAGTGGAGTGGAATGACAATGGTTTAATGGGTGGTCTTGTTGATTTCAGAAATGCCTGTGTCGATGGGAACAGAGCAGATGACGGAGGAGAAAGTAGGAGACGGAGTGGAGGGTGACGATGAAGAAGAAGGTGGAAAAGAAACTGCAGAAGTCGAAGTAAGCAATCTCAATTGTTTCTGTAATTGTAATTGTAATTTGTTCCTGTGATTCCTAGGTAGCTGTGTCGGAGCGCCCTTGTGAGTTACTTAAAGGGCGCTATACAAGTGCTCTGATACATACATACACATACATACATACATACGTACGTACGTACGTACATACATACATACATACATACATACATACATACATACATACATACATACATACATGCATACGTACGTACGTACATACATACATACATACATACATAAATACATACATACATTCATACATACATACATAAATACATACATATGTGCAAGAAAGGAAGTGAAAGCAGTTGTGATGACTTTGTTGTCAGGGAAAAGAAGTTGAAGTGGGAGTGGAAGAAGGAGTCGTTGCTACACCTGGAAAGACAGGTAAAGAGAAGAAACTGACGAACCAGTTCAACTACAGTGACAGAGCATCACTCACCTACAACAATCCACTCAGAGTTTGTATCTTCAGTCATTCAATCAAGCGATCAATCATGTAGTCATTCAGGCAATTGGTACATAAACCAATCAGTAGGTCAGTCAACCAGTCGGTTGGTTGGCCTGACAGTCAACCAGTCAGTCAGTTAGTCAAGTCAATTATTCAGTCAGTCAGATAGTCATTAAGTCCATTTATTCATTCAGTCAGTCAGTCAGTCAATTAGTTAGTCAGTCAATCAGATAGTCATTAAGTCCATTTATTCATTCATTCAGTCAGTCAGTCAATTAGTTAGTCTGTCAATCAGAGAGTCATTAAGTCCATTTATTCATTCATTCAGTCAGTCAGTCAATTAGTTAGTCAGTCAGTCAGATAGTAAATTAGTCTTTCATTCATTCAGTCAATCAGTCAAAATAAACAATAAGGTTTAGAAATCGTTTCACTTGCTAGAAACCATTTCTAAGTTAGGCATAGACTGCAGGAGTTTCTGTTTCTGTTGTACCTCCTCCTAACCATCCAAAACCCTTTCTCAACAGAATCGTGAAACGATGACTGAACCTCCGCCAGTGATGACCTTCGAAGCCTATGCCAACCAATGGATCATCAACGATGCACTAAACGAAGACTATGACAGACAGGTACACTGGCTGCTTCTCTCCCTCTGCTTCGACTTGCTTACCCTCATAGCATCTCTGACCCACTGCCCTGCCAGCATGCCCACATACAGGACCCATATTACCATATGGGGGTGGTCCAATTTAATGCCCATGGATATGCTGGCAGGGTGGATTGCGACCAGGCTTCAACAATGGAATATAATTTTTGATTATATGGTGCTGCTTGAAGTAAATAAGTAAGTAAGTCTATTCTTTATTAACCAGTTGCTAATTGCACTTCGGTGTACAGGTATCTTGTAAACAGAGTTACCTTCGATTGATCGCAATCGTACTTGCAAACTCCAAATTTCTAGAGTACCCCTCGAAAGCTAAGAGCAGGACACCAGCTTACTCGCAAGCGCTGCGTCAAGTCAAAGGGGTTGTGCATGCAGAGATTTGAAAGGAAGATGTAAGACCGGTTGCCAGAGAGACTGGTGAGAGGAGGCAGGTTTCGTTGAGGACGAGAGAGATTGAAGGTGGAAGATTGATCATGCGAGTCAGGGTAGGAATTCTTGAAGAGGGGAGACTTTGATTTTGAGTGGAAAGCCCGAGGGGTGGTAGACAGAGGAACCTGAGGTAGATGGTGATTATGGGTTGCTCAATTATACTGGCAGATGGAACCGAACATTTGCAGAATTCAGGTTTGATGCCCTGTGCAGCATAATAATGGCAATATAGAATGCAGTGATTAGCGTAGAGTAGATTCCTGCCTCTGCCTGCTGCCCCCTTCACATTTTTCTAAGCCTGTATGGGTGCTTTCTATTCATGATTTTGCTTCTTGTATGGGTTAACAAAATGAATAAAATTTCAATGAATAGGATTGAATGCTCCTCCTTCTTGAAAGAAACCTCTTTTCTGTAAGCCAGATGGTTCTAAAGTCCACGGTTTGACAATTATAATACGAATAGATAATATAAAATATTATAATATTATATAATTAGAGAATATGATATAATGTAATATGAATAGATGATCTAATATAATATTATATAAGGAGAGAATATAATAGTTTATACAATATAGGATATAATATAAACGATAGTAAATTATACATACATGGCCCTAATTATGATAACATTTAATATTCCATACCCTCACGTCATTTTCAATTACTTATGTTCATCGCTGTTTTTGATGGAGCTGTTCTAGCATCAGAATTACAAGTCAGAGTTATAGCTTTATATAAATTAATTTCTGATTGTCTAGAATCCGGACAAGGTAGGTGACGCTATGGTGGTGGTCCATATTGTCTTCAGCTTCTTGCGTCTTCTTGTTTTTTAAGTGCATGAGATTCTGTTCACTGTGCTTCAGAACAAAACAAAAAGTCTGCATGATTTTTATTTCTGCATTGTGTTTATTTCACACAGTTATTATTAATTATGGTTATCATCATCATCATCATCATCATCATAATCATCATCATCATCATCATCATCATCATCATCATCATCATCATCATCATCATCATCATCATCATCATCATCATCAATATCGTCATCATCATCGTCGTCATCATCATCGTCATCATCATCATCACAACCACCACCATCATTATCATCATCATCAGCATAATCAATTATTATAGTTATTATCATATTTATTATTATAATTATATCATTATTATTATTATTATTATTATTATTATTATTATTATTATTATTATTATTGTTATTATTATTATTATTTTTTTTTTTTTTTTTTTTTTTTTTTTTTTCGCCCGAGGTAAAAAGAATCCCTCAGGCTCTTAGATACTATCATCGTGCAGGAGTTATTGGTCCTCGTCCCAGGGCAGTTGTGCAAACGTGCCCCTGAAGGCTACGGCGTTAAATCGCTGTGTGCATATGGACAAACGTTGAAAAAGGTGCTTGGTCTCCATGGGGTTGCCGGAGGCGGCTGTCATGCGACGCCCCAGATCCATTAAAAACTCCCGGCCAGAGTGGTTGATGGGGCCCAGTGATTCGAGGGCCACCGGGACAAAATCGTGAGTAGCGGGCAGCGATGCGTATTTGGTGCGTTTCCTGTCCGCCGCGTGTTCGGCCGCCCCACCCGGCATTACCGACGTCACGTGGATGTAAGAGGCCGCGCATGTGTGGATGGTTGTCGCATCCCACGTGACGTACCTGCCCCTGGCCCAAGGCACTAGAGTCGCACCATCCGGTCTCTTGCCATCACTGCGGGACAGACTCTGCGGTTCCTTCGCGCTAGGGATATCCGCCTTCATGAGGGCCCTCCAGATGATATCATTCACGGCAGAGTGACGGGCCGCTCTCCCCGTCGACCGTCTACAAACCAATCCGTGGTGTCCTCCAGGGTCGACGGTATCTCCGCATTGGCACTGATGCGGCACACAGAGGTCCAATCCGAGGCGGAGGCCAATCGCCACTCGTACGGCCTCATTGCTCAGACCCAACCCGCATGAGGTTACTGGAATGGTCGAGAGCCAGTCTCCGGCATGCGGCGAAGTAACCGCGCCCTGCCTTGCCCGGTTAAGTGGGTCATTGTTGCAGGACCAAAGTACAGCCTTGTCGAGGTCTATCAAAGGTTTGTCCCAGGCCCTCTGACTTGTCAAGATAGGTTCCTCTCCGCCCGGAAGCGTTGATTTGCGGGCCTCCATGATTTCGTCCTTGAAAGTGTCGCTCCAATCCTCGACATCCAGGACGGCGCCCACGAGAGACCGGGTCGATGCAGCTGACGCTAAGTATGCTGAAGATGCCAGCATCGAAACCCGTCTGATCCCGAGTCCGCCGTCCCTGATCGGAAGACTTGCCTGTTTCCATTGCATGTCGCTGAGCTCGATGTTAAGGATCTTTCCTAGTCCGTTCCGCATCTGGTCGTCTAATTTCTCAAGCAGAGGGTGGCCCCAGCACTGTGCCGTCCGTAACAGATAAATTACCTTCGCCGACCCAAAGCATGACCGCAGTAGTATCAGCGCCGACTGAGCCTGGAGGCTCACCAGGTCCTGCACCGCCCGGTCCAGCGTGTCGCAATGTTTGAGGAGTGCCACATCCAGTGCTCCTCCCCTGAACAGCGGGGCGCCAAGGAGGAGCAGCGAGTCCCGGTCAACCCGTTGGAAACCATCAAATTCAGCATCTGCCAGCTTGGTTCCTGAATAGTATTCACATTTCTGTCTGTTCAGATGAATGCCGAGCGTTGACTCCAGCTCCTTCACAGCGACCAGATCCTGTCGTACCTCATCGATCCCGCCTCCGAGCGAGAGGTCGTCCAGATACCCCAGCCTGAACCCTGAATGTAATGAACGGAGGGTCGGCTGCAGCGGCAGGCAGAATAGCAGGGGGCCCAACGGATCCCCCTGTTGCGGCCCCATCTGTGACCGCACCACAAAGGGTCCGAACTGAAGCATGGAGTCCGCCGAGTAAGCCTGTTGTGTGAACGCGTATAGCTCAGGGATTGTGTCGTGGACTGATTGAAGCATGATGTCTCTTCGCATGGTGTTAAAAGCATTGGCGAAGTCCAGCTTCACAAATACTTCGTCTTGAGTCATGTCCGTGATGTAGCTTCTGGCTGCATGAACCGCTGCCTCACCGCCGCCGGGGGCCGCAATGCCAACCTGGAGCGGGGCGAAGAAAGACTCCAGTCTTCCTATGGCATATTTGTTGGCACATTTTGCGGCTAGCCTTCGCCAGACATATCCGACGACAATGGGTCTGAGACCTCCTGACTTTTTGGAGAGGGCGATGAGGGTGCCTCCGACTATTATTATTATTATTATATTCACACCAATATGTTTTTAAACACAACATTGTTTAGAACTTAGATGTCTGTAGAATTATTTCATATAAAGATTGATTAGATTTTAGCTTTCAGCTAATCAAAGCAGATTCTAACACGGTCACTTGTACATGGTGGTCCAAAAAAAGAATCACTGGTTACCAATTTCATCATCAATCTTGCATTTACCCTAATTATTGTGTTAAATGTTGGGCACAGCATATACCAAACACACTCGTGTGATTCACAAAAGGTGCTATAAAAATATTTTGTCTTGACTTTACATGAGACTCTAGCAGCAGCTGTCCAATATTTATTTATGTAGTGCAAGTTTATCAATTATAACAGCATATATTTATTTTCTTATTTACACACACTCACCTATTAAAACTCTTATTTTTGCCAGAGTATTGTACTCTGGAAGAGCAGCTATATAAAGTGAGCTATACAATTTGAGCTACATAAAGTGAGCTATAGAAATTGAGCTATTTCAATTGAGCTATATAAATTGAATTATAAAAATTGAGCTATATATGAGCATAATGAGCTGTATGAATTAAGCTATGCAGAGTGAGGTATAAGAATTGAGCTATATAAATTTAGATATAAAATTGAGCTATTTAATTGAGTTCTATAAAGTCAGCGATTTGAATTGAGCTATAGAAATTGAGCTAGATGAATTGACAAGTTTATTACGATACATTACGAGCACAATACAATAAGCTGTACTTGTGCTGTGGTTCAACAATGCGCTTTGTGCCAAAGTCTTGCCTAAGAAGATATATTGGGGTTAATTAAGATATTTTGGGGTTAATTAAGATATATTGGGGTTAATTAAGATATATTGGGGTTAATTTTATTTTCATAATTTTGTTCATTTTTTCCTAATTACTCAGTAGTCTGATAGTACCTTAGTTCTTAAAGTCGTTTAGTCCTTTAAGTGACTTAGTCATTGATGTCATTTAGTCCTTAAAAGCAGCTTTAGCCTCTGCTTTGAATGTTCATTTTAATTGTATGCCTTTTGATTTGATTGATTTTGCTGAATCAATCAAATAAATTAATTGGCTATGACATTCAATCAGTCAGTTTCACTGGCACCTGCTTAGATTGTTCAATTTGTATGATTGATCAATCAAGTGGTTGTCAGTCAGATTATTATGTCAGTCAGTCAGTGATTTATTGCTCTGGAAATCAGTTTCTTGTGTCACCTGTCACGTTTTATTGATTAAATCATCTAATTCATTCATTCATTCACTAAGTCAGTCAATCAAGCACTTATTCAAGCACTCCAATCAATCCATCAAGCAAGCATGTAGTCACTTCTCCAATCAATCAAGCAATCAATCCAGCAAGCACTTAATGACTCCTTCAATCAATCAATGAAGCACTTAATGACTCCTTCAATCAATCAATTAATCAATCAATCAAACACTTGAGGTCTCCTTAGTCAATCAATCTGCCCCTCACCGCAGCTTCGCCTTTTCTCACTTAACTCGAATATTAAATGCAATGACTAATTAAATGAATAATTACCTAAATGTTACAACTGATGATCTGATTTCTGTTCTTGGCATGACCTTGGTTCTCTGTTCGTCATTTGCAGGAAAAGAACAAAGAGAAGCGAATAACGTTCGCCAAGAAGGAAGACAAGAAGAAGAAGTCTGCGGTCACCGATATGCAGGTTCGATTCCTGCTTTCTTTCATATTTATTTAGCACCATTAGATAAGGATGAATAAGAAACATACATGCATACATATAAATATATATATACATACATGTATAATTGTGTATATATATGTATATATGAATGCATATATATATATATGTATATATTAAATATATGCTTGCATATATATGTACATACATGTATATACATACGTGTACCTACAATCATATATATATGTACATATATGCATAAAGGTTTAAAGGTAAAGGTTTCCCCATACTCGTTTTCTGAGCATCAGGCACGGTGCTGATCTCTGGTATTTGGCCATCAGCCTTTATGTGACATTGTCGTAAATTAATGGTAGGTGGCCGAACCCAAGGTTACCTGCTGCTCATTTTATTGCTGCCCTCTAGGAAGTGGAAGGCTGAGTCGACCTTTGTGGGGGCTAGCGTGTTTCGAACCCGCTTCCTTCGGTTCTTCGCGCCAGTGTGTTACCATTAAGCTATCGCCCCACCCCATACATACATACATATATACATGCACCTGCAGATATATACATACGTACGTAAATAGCTAGGTTTCATACATACATGGTCATATACACATATATACATCTTACACAAATGTATACTTGATACAGTGTAATAAATAGGCTTCTACCTGGTTATAGCTGATAAATATTGTGATATTACAATTGCAATTGTGTTGAGCAGTCTGATGACCTGAGTATTCTGATGGCACCTGCAGCCAAGATCCTCGAGAGAATGGTCAACCAAAACACGTACGACGATGTCACCATGGGTAGGTTAACAAGCAATGGGTAGGTTAAGAACTATGTGTAGGTTAGAAACTATGGGTAGGTTTAAACTAATGGGTAGGTTAAAAACTATGGGTAGGTTAAAACTAATGGGTAGGCTTAAACCATGGGTAGGTTAAAAACTATGGTTAGGATAAAAACTGGGTAGGTTAAAAACTATGGGTAGGTTAAAAACTATGGGTTGGTTAAAACCAAGGTCCTGTTGTGTTGACTATGGGCATATTTAACAAAGTGCCTCCCCTGTCCAAGTTTTTTGCCAACCTAATAGTTACGTTCCAAAGTTATAACTTTAATTAATATGATTATTATTGTATATATTTATTGTTTGTCTTGCTCACAGTTTTAAATTAAATTTAATGTAAAATTTTAAATTTTACTTTTGTTAAGTGTTGTCGCTGAAACCTGGGACAAGGCCTGATTTCTCGAAGATGAACTTTTTACTTTTAACATAATTTTTTTTTCTGAGGGATTATTTCTACCTTGGGTCAAAAAATAATAATAGGGATAGATAACCAAATAAGAATATTATTAGAGAATAGTAGTAATAATAGTAATAAAAATAGTAATAATAATAATAATAATAATAATAATGATAATAATAGTAATCTGTTGGAATCTTCCTAGACTTCAAATACTTTGAGGACCCTTCGGATGAGTTTCGAGAGCAGGAGGGAACGTTGCTTCCGTTGTGGAAGTTCTCCTTTGACAAAGTCAAGAAGCTGGCTGTAACTAGCATCACTTGGAGTCCAAAGTACTTGGACCTCTTTGCGGTTGGACACGGATCATGTGAGTAGTGTGTTCGATCGGATCCGGTTCGATCTTATGTTGGATCGAAGCTTTTCTCTGATCTGTTGACATTCTGGATCATATTATTGCATCTTCTTTTCTGCTTTGGCCACTACAGTGCTACCTAACCGTATTTGCTATTGTCATCACTATAATTACAACAGTTATTATCATCGTTATCATTATATGTAGGAAACTGGTTGCTGTTGATGATGATGGTGGTGGTGGTGGTGGTGGTGGTGGTGGTGGTGGTGGTGGTGGTGGTGGTGGTGGTGGTGGTGGTGGTGGTGGTGGTGGTGGTGGTGGTGGTGGTGGTGGTGGTGGTGGTGGTGGTGATGATGATGATGATGATGATGATGATGATGATGATGATGATGATGATGATGATGATGATGACGATTATGCACCAGAGGCTGCCTCATCATTCTCTTATAGGCTAGACAGAGAGGCCTCGTTCAACTACACACTATTTTATTCTTATACCCGAACAATTCAATTACAGTTTGGCAGTTTGAGGAAGAGCGTGCAGTTGACATTTCTGAGTATTTTTGGCACTGATATGATAATGACATCCAATGAGTAACCAATTGTTGTCAATATCTTCCTCTTGCAGATGATTTCTTGAAACAGACAAATGGCATGATCCTTTTCTACACGCTCAAAAACCCATCATACCCTGAAATCATGTACGAAACGGACTCCGGGGTCATGTCCCTTGACCTCCACCCTGAATATCCCTACCTCCTGGCGGTTGGATTCTACAACGGAAACGTTGCTGTTTACAACGTACTCGAAAACAAAACCTCTCCAGTTTACGTCAGCTCTGCCAAGACTGGAAAACACACGGACCCAGTCTGGCAGGCAAGATTATTTCTCAACTGCATCTCTTATTTCTTGTGATTATTATTCTGATTACAATTTTTGATTGATTTTATGGGGATGATTGTATTTTTTACTTGCAGTTGTAACTAATGCTACAGTACAATAGAAAATTTGATAATGCCCTCCATACTAACTTGAATATATATTTGTTGGTACTTATAAATGGCACATTAATACTTGTGCTTGATTCACAAGTACTTGTTCTTGGTATATGAGTACTTTTATCTGGTGCATAATTGCTTGCACTTGGGACATAATTGTATTGGTACACAATTGTATCATGTTACCTAAGAACTTAATTTTGGTTCTTAAGTACTTGCCTATGGTACATAAGTCCTTTCACTCAGTAAACTTCTAAGCTTGGTGCATAATTGTATTTGGCACATAGGTACTTGTACTTAGTACTCAAGTACTTGTATTTGGTGCACAAGTACTTTCACTCAGTAAACAAATCATTGTACTTGATATGTAAGCACTCGTATTTAACCAATACTTTTAAGATGAGTTAGGCTGGTGAAGAGGTTCATTTTGTAGAGGTATTTAGATGGAACTGTAAAGCTTCCAGTTACCTTACATTGTCTTACAACTTTTCAGGTGAAGTGGCAAAAGGAGGATCTGGACAACAATCTCAACTTCTTCTCCATCTCTTCTGACGGCCGCGTCGTCTCATGGACCCTCCTTAAAGTAACTCTTCTCAACTCTCACATAATCTAATGTAAAGCACTGAAGATTGGACTCATGAACTCAGGACAACTCCTCTAAGTTATTGTATTATTATTACGCATTTATTAAATGCCACTAGCTAATGACCAGGCATCAACTATCCATCTCAGAGGACGCCCAGACTTCTGCTCTTTGTGTTTTTTTGAGAACTCTGTCCAATTGGCCACCATGTCCCAAAAAACGAAGGATCATATTCAGTGAACGCCTCAGTTGTGACTACGAATGTTTTAACGATATCTATCGATAACTGTTCTGGTCTTTAATGATATTTTAGGAGTGCTATCTAGGATTGGGTATGACATATTTCTCGTGTTGATATTACAGAATGAGATAGTATATCACGATGTCATCCGCTTGACTCTGGATGACGTTTCAGCTGAAGGACCGGATGGAACACGGCTCATCTCACTAGGTATCTTATCATCTCACTTTAGATTCTCTTACATCACATTCAAATACTTGTACATCCAATTACATTAAATGTAAGGTTAAACTTGTGGGGCACAGTAACCGAGTAATTGATAGTTTAGTAATTAATTAATAGTTAATTGTAGTCATCATTATAAACTACAAATGTCTAAAGTGCTGCATAAAAGCTAAGAAGGACAGGGCGGCAGAGGAGCTGCAAAGGTGGGTTTCAATTAGGATTGTAATTAGTAACTTCTATAGCGCCGGCTTCTAATGCACAAGGCATCAACTGATTGGAAGGTGAAGGAGTGGATGGATCAGGAGTGGATGGATCAGGAGTGGATGGATCAGGAGTGGATGGATCAGAGCGTTTGTCTTGTAATGCGACGAGTACAGGTCCGAGCATTCCCCAAAGCAGTTACTGTGCAGGGACATTGAGCAATAATTAACTCGCGATTGCTCAGCGCCATTTAATACTCTGTTGTATGGTCTCGTGTGCACTTCTGAATTTTGGAAGGTCCGCAATGTTAAATACTGTTGTATATGTGATTAAACTTCAACATTGTAAGTACAAGTGGTATCTATATTCGATCAATCCATCCAATCCATCTATCCATCCAATCAATCCATCCCATTCATCAATCAATCCATCCCATCCATCCATCTGTCCCATCCATCCATCTGTCCCATCCATCCCATCCATCAATCAATCCATCCCATCCATCCATCTGTCCCATCCATCCATCTATCCCATCCATCCATCCCATCCATCAATCTATCCCATCCATCCATCCATCCATCCCATCCATCCAATCCTTCAATCTATCCAAGTCATCTATATATCCATCCCATCTATCCAATCCACCCATCCATCCAATCCACGAATCCACATTTATATAGCACCTTTTAGGCACCACACAAAGCAGCCTTTAGAAACACATGGCAGTGTTATCGTTGTAGCTGGTGGAACAGCTTTTGACTTCCACCACGAGAAAGACACGCTGTTCCTCGTTGGAACGGAAGAAGGCAAAGTTCACGTCTGTTCCAAGTCCTACTCGAGCACGTTCCTCGAGACCTACGAGGCGCACCACATGGCGGTCTACCGGGTCGCATGGAACCGCTACCATCCGCGTCTCTTCATCACCTGCAGCGCGGACTGGAGCGTCAAAATCTGGGATCGGACAACTTCATCAAAGTAAGAATGAGTGTCTGTGCATTTATATAGCACCTCGATGTAAGCATTTGGAATTCACTGTCCAGTTTTTCATGTTCTCTCAGAGCATTCAGAACTCGATTAAATTTAAATGTCATCTATTTCAACCTGCTTACAAACAACAGCGTGACTTCTGTTCTCCGACTTATTGGACTTCGACTTGGCTTCTCTAATGGAATATGACTTCGACTACAGTTTCACCTGAAGAGACAATTAATTGATGCCTCCTGCATTATGATGTCGGCGCTATAGAAGTCATTAGATTAAATAGGGTGATATTTGGTGTGCACTGGTTCAGAGCATCTCTATACATTGCCTGTGGTACTTCCTCCAATAAATTTAGAAATTTATCAGCATGTCAAAGTGTTGAGATAAATCCACTGTAAACATTATGTAGGCCCTACCGATTTCTTCAGCACTTCAGCACTCAGAGAGGTAACAGGTGGGAAGCTGCTTAGTCACAGCCGCCTGGTCAAACAAATTCGGGGAAGCAGCATCAGAGACTTACCGTGAAGCATACTAAACTGGTTTTTGTAATTCCAGGGAGCCGGTGTTCACCTTTGACCTTGGATGTGCCGTGGGTGATGTCAGCTGGTCGCCTTACTCTTCCACTATCTTTGCAGCTGTTACAGCAGATGGCAAGGTTAGTTTACCCCATCTCTCTCAGCTTACGTATCCTCCATATTCTCATTGTTATTATTACTATAATTATATTATTATATATATATTATTATTATTGCTGTTATTACTATACTATTATCATTATTATTGTCAATTTGTAAAAGATAAGCAAGACATTGCAGGACTAACTAAATGCACTGCAAATGCACTTAAGCAGCTGCTAAAAAAGATGACAAAAGCAAATGAGTATTTAACATCCTTCGAAAGCCCTCAAAGCGATGATATCTCCGGATTCCAAAGCACAACAGGCAGAGAATTCTCTTGAATAAGAGCTCGTGAATAAGCTTAGGTTCAGAGGTAGCGCTTTAGAAATTTTAAGTTTACGATTACGATGCTAAACTGTTTGGTCAGATGTGGCAAATGTCCGTGCTCTCGACCTGCTGGATTTTGCTAGCGGGTCTAGAGCAGTTCGACTTTCACAGCTTGACTTTGGTTTCTCAAACTGATTGGACTTCGACTTGACTTCTCTAATGAATTACGACTTTGACAACAGTTTGAATTGGAGCGAAAATCGATTGATGACTTGTGATTTATGATAAATGGCGCTATCAAAATTAGTGGATTAAATTATATTCTTGACTGTTTGATTTTATGGTTGTGATTAATTTGTCTCTCTTCAAGGTCCACGTCTTTGACCTATGCATCAACAAGTACGAACCGCTTTGCGAGCAGGTTGTTACACAGAAGAAGAAAACGAAATTAACGCACATCGCCTTCAACCCCAGACACCCGATTGTTATCGTTGGTGATGACAGGTCAGCTTCTGTGCCCTCTATGCAGTTTACACTACATCAGTTATAATGTAATCTAGGGTAATTTTACAAACCATTTATATAGCACCTATCAAACATCTCCCAAAGTGCGGATTTAAAGAAGTGTGACTCGAGTAACCACGAAACGTGTGTAGCCGAATCAATTGAAACATCGTGTTTAAAGGAAGATTGTGGTAATAACAGATCAGTTGTTTGTAATGCTTTAGATTCTAATTTCCAACAGGCTTTTTTCTCAGTATACATATACTTGCACCCCTTAGCCAACTCAGCTATGATGAACACACTGACCGTACACTGTCGGTGGGAATGTGAGACGGCGAGGAAGAGGACTGGCTACCCATCCCTCATATGCCGAGGCTAAGAAAATGAAGACGCTACCACTTCATACCCTTGGTTGCCTCAGGGCTAGCTTCCTCTTCTTCTTCACAGTATTTATTAAACAATTTTGTATAACTCTCTAACTTGATCTCTTCCAAAACATGGTAGCCGATTGCTTAGGGCTCTCGTATTGTAATGTGGAGAGTAAGGGTTAGACCGTTAGAGCCTCCTTTGAGATGGTTACTGTGTAGGGTCCACAAGTCCTTTGCACATAATAATTGCTCAGCACCATCAATTGATGGTCATTAGGCAGTGGTGCTTGATAAAATGCATACCTGGTAATAAAAAATACTAATGTCTTTCCCTAAAGTTATATTTCCCAGCAATATTTTTCACTGCTGGCCATGGATGTCCCGCTGATGCGTTTTGTGACTTTTTAGGGGAAATGTCACAAGCCTCAAACTGTCTCCAAACCTCAGAAAAATGCCAAAAGTAAGTTCTGCTATTTCAACTTGAATCAATTTTGACAGTTACAACATTTGCTTTCTTTTTTTATTAAATTGCAATTCGAGACTGTTGCCATTTTAAAACCGATAACAAACTTTAGATTTATTTTAAACTCATATATTTTTTCCTCTTGCCGTCAAACCCTTGGTGCCATAAATCTTGAGGCTGCAGAATTTGTCTTCCAGTTGGGGTATGGTATCTTAGCTGTACCTGAAGATGGATTTTCTTTCCTAACGTCCTTCCACCTTTGTACAATGTTTCAATGCCACTGCATTTAGAAACACATTTTCTGGGACAAGGCCTGAATTTTATTAGAGATCAATCATTTTGTACTCATGGCCTAAAATTTTCATTCCTGATAGACCATTTCTTCCTTGGGTTAAACAATAATATTAATCAATGTAATAAATTAAATAACTGACTAGCTGCGCCTCACAGTTGCATTTATGTGTGATCTTGTACGTGTTAAAAATGTTTGTAATAATAATAATAATAATAATAATAGATTAAGAAATTATTAACTAAAATGTCTATGAATTGGCATGCCATATTGTTTTGCAGGAGAAAAAGGGAGCAGAACAGTTGAAACCAGAAGATAAGGAAATGCAGAGACGTGAAAACGAATATGCAAAGATGGAGAAGTTGCTGTCAATGGTTCGCCAACCGGATCCGAAACAAAAGCAGGAGACCAAGAATGCAGAAATCAAAGACAAGAAGGATGACAAAAACTAAACGAAGAACAGAAGTTAAACTGATGTGCTAAATTAGATCACAACAAAACTTGAAACTTATCTAATGCAGCTTCCTTCAGAATAGACAACTAGTTGGCAAAGCTTTGACCAGGTTTTCTGTTTAAAGACTTTGGAAAATGTTTTGTGAATTTTTAGAAAGCTTCCTGTATGAATTTCTAACCAGGTTTCCGGTGTGATTTTCACCAGGTTTCCTACTAAAAACTGCAGAAAGTAGAAAACGTTTCTTGTGACAATCATGACTTAGCAAGAATCTAAGATATATGCCTCAAAATCTTTATAACGACATCCTTTGGAGCCATTTTGTGGTAGTAAAGTTGCATTTTGAACAGGTACTGCTGGTCTGAAGCTTAGCTAACTAACCTCAGGATAAATTTTGCTGACCATACAATACCACAATAGTATTATTAGTGTTACAGTGATGCATGTTGTATGGATTTTAGTTTGGTTTTGGTTAAATAGCATAAGAATATCCTGCTAAACTAAGTAACGGCTCTGTGCAACATCTTGGTTGATCGCGTGCACCATGTGTTGGAGAATATGCACGTTTGATCCTCTCACTCATTCATGCATTCCAAGCATTTATATAGCGCCTCTCCCGGATAACTACGTAGAAGTACTCCTAGCCCAATCCTGGTCGTAAAGAACAGTTTTCAAGTGTTAACATGGGAACTATGATCAAATCAGAGTTACAAATGCATAAATTATTAGCAACACTAACGACTGTCTAGCTATCGGGGCTATGTTAATATGACAAAATAAACCTCAATAATAAACCATAAGTAATTATAAAGAAACCAACAACACATTTAAGTTGAAACAATGTATTCCATGGCCAGTTCATACAATGTATTCTGTGATCAGACCATACAAACAAAGCAACAAAACCAGGCTTCTAACCCACATGACAAAACCAGGCTGCTAACCCACATGACTAAAATTACGCTAAGCATTTCACATTTCAATGTGTTTCTGAAAACTTCTGGGTAGCCATAAATATAGGACAATGCAAACTAACTAATTGGGAATCTTTTCATGTCTCTGAGTAAAGCAACTACATGTATTCAGAACTACGCATTCCAAGCACAAAACCATTTAAGATTTTGTCAAACAAAATCAGCCGATTCCGTAACTACTAAGTGGTCTGACTAGCTACAAACCAAATGAATTGAATAAAATTTTCATCAAGTCTGAAATGTGGTGAAGACCTCATGCAAGACGTGCAATTATCGCCTTGCAGAAGTCGGGCAGATCACTTGGGGTACGTGATGTAACAAGATTACGATCCACCACAACAGCTGCATCCTCGTAGATGGCACTACAAAAACAATTCAAACAGAGCTTATACGGGAATATGTATGACATGGCGTTCTATACGGTGGTGCACTGGATCAGTGTTCCAACGATTGTTGGTTCTAACTTGCTCAGTAGACTCCTTGTAATGACACCGGGCATGTTGTTTTTACACACTTATCTTGTGCCTCAGATCCAGATTTACTGCCCCAATGTGTAAACACTTGAACGACAAGAGTGTACTAAAAGTGACCGGGAGACTAATGCAACTCGTCGTTAAGTGTTAATGAGTGCAATAAATTAATGAACAATAAACTTGTGCTTTAGACACTGGTGCAATAGAAATTATTAATTACAATTACATTTCAAGTGCCTTGCACAAGTGCTGCTGTAGCTATGACTATAACAGATCTAAACGAGCATTTTAAGACATTTTGCAAATGTATGCCACAATACTCAAAGTGGGTGCAGCAAAAAGGCAACAATAGTACGCAAGTGCAGTGGGAGACATTTAGCGATCACAGTGCCTTTAGTATCATGACCATGGCACCACAGAAGTTATTAGATTAGATTTTGTAGATCACCTCTACGATCAGGGTTCAAATCCTGGGGTCACCAAGCGAAATGAACAAGGATCGTAATGTCACACTGAGACTTCATTTCCTACACAGATACATCTTTCAGTCTAATACTAACCAATGTTATTATTATGCATTTCTTAAGCACCACTATCCAATGACCAAGCATCAATCAATGGCACTGAGCAATTGTGAGCGAAGGACTTGCTCAAGGTCCCTAAACAGTGACCATCTCAGTGGATGCTCAAACTCTCCGCATTACAAGGCGAGCACTCTAACCAATAGGCTACTGTGTCTCACAATCGGATACTGAACGTTAACTAGCAATTCTACTTAAGACTGAGAGACAAACCCAGCATTCTCGATGTCATCCTTGATGGCAATGAAGCTCGTCATTCGCCTGCCCTTGATGCACTTGGCTGAACAGAGAACCCAGGCAGCGTGACAGATTGCTGCAACCATCTTGTCTGGTTTCCAAATAGAAAGCATCAACAATAATCAACACCGGGTATCAATAACATCACTAATGCTCTTGGTACAATGAACAACATTACTAATGCTCTTGGTACGACAAATAATGTTATTAATGCTCTTGGTACTATGAATAATATTTTAACAATGCTCTTGGTACTGCACATAACATCACTAATGCTCTTCATACAATAAATAACAACTAATTAATGCTCCCGGTACTATGAATAACATTTTAACAATGCTCTTGGTACTATGAATAACATCACTAATGCTCTTGGTACCATGAATAATGTTATTAATGCTCATGGTACTATGTATAACTTTGGACACTGTCTATTGGGAAACTTCAGACCGCAATAAAGAAGATCATCATTTTAAACGAATTTACGTACCACTTGCCACCATCTTCCGTACCAGATCGACAACACGCTTGTCTCGTCTCAAGTAGTCTGGGCACCAGCCCCCTGGAATCACGAGGCCATCAAGTGACTGCAAATAACAATTTCTTTTTTATTTAACACAGTCATTAAGTGTGCAGTCGGTTAACCTGAATCTGGGTCACGGATTAGTGTTCCCTAGGGACCAAGACAGAGTCAAGCAGTGGCCAGAGTACAGTAATGGGTCTTGACAAAGTGACTTAAACGAGGGCAGCGGGTTTGCAAGGTAAGTTTATTTTTCTAGACAATTCTAACTACGACGGACCCAGTCACTGGAAACATAAATCTGCATAAAATTACAGAACACGCTAATAAGTCATCTCACCTCAGCAGTAACCTCATCAATGCTCCGGTCAGATGTACACGGATAGCCATGTTTTGAGGTGTAAGTCTTGCCTTTCTCCGGTGCAACAGTGAAAGTCTCATATCCAGCCTCTCGTAACCGTAACAACGGATACCAAACCTGCAAGAATGAAATAACTGCAAATTGCCATATTGTGCAGGAAGATTTTAATAACCATTAAACTCTACACACCGCACTGCAATGAAGATACCCAGCAAACACACCCGCACGGGTCCCTTGTGGGTTTCATCCGGTTTGACGGTACGGGTTTCTCGCGGTTTTTGACCACGGTTTGCATAAGGGACCCTTACGGTCCAGCCCGCGTCGGTGGCGCCTCCTACCGGTATTCGTATTTCTACCGCCGGTCCGCCATTTTGTGTGCCTGCCGTTTCGAATGTACACATATTTGACAGATCGCGATGTGTTTCTGTGAAAAGTAAGATTACGTTATATTTATTATAGGCCTACTAATGAACCTATATCTGCGTATATTAACAGTTTATGTAAATGCTGTAGGCCTATTTAATTGTGGTCGGGATAGACGAAACGGAGATTGCAGTGGGTTAGGGTCAGGGCTGTAGTGGTAAAATTAGAGGTGAGTACACGCTACGGGTTAGTTTTCCGAAACAAATTAGAGGTGAGTCTACGCTACAGTATTTTGTGAGTATACGCTACAGTATTTTAATATAAATAAATATAACTATTTGGGAGGTGAGTAGGCCTATACGGTCTCTAGAGGTGAGTACACACTGTATAGTGTATACCCGCGTATACCCTCGACTACAGCCCTGGTTAGGGTTATGGACCGTACGGTAAACTTGCGCTATGAGGGTCCTAATGTTATGGTCTGACCCAAATTCAAGGGGCTATGTATTACTGTGTGACAAGAGGTCGCACCTTAACACTAGTTAGCGCCCAGACACCAATAAGGCTATTTAAATGAAAGCACATCGACAAATATTCAGCAGCAATGACGCTAGTTTTCAAGTTTATCCGTGTGATTGACGGGTGTAATGATTACATTTTGTTTTATTATGTTACATTAGTCAACATTGTGCAGGCAGTGTCTCTAAATATTGTCATTTAATAACAGAAAGAGTTATTGGAATAATACCATTTTACAATACAAATCAGAGCACATCAAATTCTTAGGCTAATTCTTGTTCTTTGTAACTTGTTATTTTTAATCTAAATGTTGCATGTTTGAAATTTCAGGTTCGGTAAAACATAATATTGCTACCAAGGACAGCACGAGGAAAATGGTTGAAGACGAGTTGGCCATTTGGTTTGGTAATGCTAGGGATCATGGCACTGGAGGCCGCCAACTATTGAAATCGGCGCCATTCAAAGAGACCGAGTCAGAGTCGATCAGTGTTGATCAGGAGTTCACCAATACTGCTGATGACATTATTGTTAAATGAAATTACAGAGCAGATCGACTGCATGATTACTTTACTTTATTAAATTGACTTTATTAAATTGATGTGTCATTTAACGCTTTTGTTGATTATTTATTGCTTTAACTATATAGCACAGTTTACAGTACAGTTTGCATACTATACTGTAAACTGTGCCACTGGCAGAGTTCTTGTTTGACAGGTGGGGGGGCGACGTTTTTGAACTGATCAGGTCAAAAAAGAGTTTTGAACTGATCTGCTCAAAAGAGGTATAAAAAAACTGGGGTGACTTTTTTGCTGTTTCCTAAAAATTTGGGGGTGGGGGGCAGATGTATGGTGTGTGCCCCTACTGTTCAAGGGGGTCTTGTCCCTTTTGAACTGATCTGGTCAAAAAGAGTTTTGAACTGATCTGCTCAAAAAGAGATTAAGAAACTGGGTTGACTTTTTTGGTGTTTCTTCAAAATTGGGGGGGGGCAGATGTATGGTGTGTCCTCCCCACTGTTAAAAGGGGTCTTGTCCCCCTCGACCCCGGGATCGCCGCCCATTAACTGTGCTAAACTGGGTATCACTTTTTAAGTCATCTGGGAATGAACTGGGAATGAACTGGGATGCCCGGCGGGGTATCCCGTATGGGTCCCGTACGGAAACCGCGGACAAAAACCGGCGGGATCCCGCCGGGTATCCCGTACGGGTCCCGTATGGCAACCCGTATGGGACCCGTCTGGGTCCCGTGTGGGTGTGTTAGCTGGGTAAGCTTAAATTTCTTTCAAAACAAAACTGTAAACCTACGAGCTAAACTGGAAACCAATAACTTTTTCACAAGCGTTGGGTCATAGCAAAAAGATTTTTTAAAACACGCAGTTGGTGTCTTTTTAGGTGCAACAGCGCAAGTTCTAGTTCTGTAACTATAGTGTTTTCGCTTCTGCCACACTAGCAGGGACTCAAATCAAATCAATCAATGAAATGTTCGTTTATTGTTATTATCCGATAATTACCTCTAAATCCTCATAATTAAATTCCAACAACACGGCGATTTTCTTCATTATGATAAGTGAAGTCTCAAACTGTAATTTTCCGCTTGTAACAACGCAAAAGTTATAAACTCAGAATCCAAACTCCACGGTAACACGCACACCGAGTCTGCTTCACGGCCTCCCATAAAATACCGTTCGCTTCACTATTATCCTAGGCGGCGCTGTAGCAGAGCGACTTGATCGACTTGGGATCGAATAGAATCCCAGGCTCCTTATGTGAAATAGACACACAATGTAGGCCCTATTGTCCAACTGTGCGAAACCTCGCAGGTCCTCGCCTTCTATATCAGACTATATGAGTTCCTCCTTAAATCCAGCAGGCCTATACATGGTAACAATTTAGAGCCCAGCAGTCTCTTAAGCTATGATCCCACCGAATCCCCGAAACCCGAATCCCCGAAAAGAATTACTATCTGGGGAAGTCGTGAGCACAATGTATGAACTTAAATTTTACGACAGTTAGGCTATAAGCTAACGATTTTAAAGTTTTCGTGCGAAGAAAGCAAGAAAACTAGGCCCCCTAAATAAATAATTTTCCATCCTAATTGTCAGTAGTATTCGTTTCGATTTTTAAGCCATTATTCAAGTAAGTAGGTAAGTAAGTAAGTAAGTAAGTAGCCTTTATTTGCTACTTACAAATATAATCAATAGCGTTGTATACCATGCATTACATGGTATACAACGCTATTAAGCCTACATACATTTCTAAAATAAACTATAGCAGAAGCAGATTATAAAGTGACAAATGCACTACTACGTAATATATACCGGTAACTAAAGAATCATCGATTAACGAAACTACTTTTAAACCACCAACAACAACAGCATCATCATCACCACCGCCATTACCGTCCATCATCACCATCATCATCATCGTCATAATCATCATCACCACCATCATTATCATCATAGTCATCAATACCATCACACCCACCACTTTCATTATCATCATAAACATCATCATCATCATCATCACCCCACCACTATAATCATTATCATCACCACCACCCAGTGATGGGCAATAGTTAACTAAAAAGTTGCTAACTTTTACTTTAACTAAAAAAATTTAGTTAAGGAAGAAGTTTAACTTTAAAAAATAGTTTAGTTAAAACCATAGTTTAACTAAAAAAATTTAGTTGCTAACTAAAAAGTTTAACTAAAAAATCAGCAATATGCAACTATTTTTACACAGTGAACATTGAACACTGTCAGCAAAAAAACATTTTAACACTGCATGGTTTTAGCATTAACAGCCTGTGTTTTCAAATTCATACACTACCGGTATAGTTACAGTACACATGTATACCTGTATGCCAGAACAGTACACATTGCATAGCTTGAAGGCAGTGTGATTCTCGTTAACGTTAACGATAACGAAAATGTTCGTTAACGAACCAAAAATGATTTCGTTAACGATAACTATAACTGTAACTAAAAAATATCATTAACTATAACTATAACTATAACGAAAATAACACTAACGAAAATTCATCGCTATTTTCGTTAATGAAATAAAAAGTTCAATATCGATAAACATGGCAAATTTAATAAAACGTGATATTTTATTCGTTTTAAATTATCCTGTTTATTGTTCCGAGATAAAATGAGAAAATGTGCTGCATATTCCCTTTCCGAATATCCTGGTTTCGTTTCGAAAATCTAATATTTCAAGTTTCTGTTTGATGGAAAGATGTTTTTTTTCTTTCAGTTGTTAATAAGCCTATTAGAGTGAGAAACTTGTTTTTATTTTAATTTTCTATGCTAAAAGGAATATTATATAGAAGTTATCATGTTCAAATTAGAAATGTTCATAATAAAAATCAAACTGAATACACATTTAAAAGAAAACGAGATTGTATTTTTAATGAGAAAAATCCATTAAATATCTGTGACAGACAGTGATTACGCATGCACTGTACGTATATCCATTAAGTATCAATTTAAAATCTGAATAACAACGTTTTGTTTTTTGGCAATTTCCGTGTTTTTGCATTTGTCAAAGCCAAAGAAATTTTCTGAGGGTGAGGTAATTTTCTTTGACATAATTTTGTTAGGGGGTCCAGGGACGTAACTAGCGTTGGGCTTGGGGGGCTTAAGCCCCCCAAACGAAGTTGAAGCCCCCCCCAAACAAGTCAAGCCGTTGTATGCTTACGGCTAAAATTCGTATGAACACTGTATAAATGTTGCCATGTTCAAGGCTTAAGCCCCCCAAACGAAAAAGGCTAGTTACGTGCCTGAGGGGGTCCTTGAATGTTTGACAGCTGTTGACAAGGGGAGAACAAAAACTGCCTAAAATTTTCTGACATAATTAATCGATGACCCCATATATGGACCAGGAGGAGCGCCATTGAGACCACTTATAACTATGTACTAACTAAAATTAACTAAAATAAAAGTCCAGTAACTATAACTATAACTATAACTAAAAAATAATACTAACTATAACTGTAGGCCTAACTATAACTAAAATGAAAAACCATTAACTATAACCGTAACTATAACTAAAATAAAATCTGTAAGGAGAATCACACTGCTTGAAGGTGAAATTGTCATTGATGCTTTGCATTATTACAGTTCACTTAACGTCTTTTATTGTGAAAATGTTTGTCGTAAAAAGTTTGAAAAAAGTTTGAAAAAGTTTAACTACTTTTTTTAGTTTAGTTAACTAGGCCTTATTTCCAAAATCAGTTGCCAACTTTCGTTAAACAATTTTTTTTTAGTTGGAAAATAGTTTTAGTTTAACTAATAAAAAATAGTTTAGTGCCCATCATTGCCACCACCACCACCACCACCACCACCACCACCATCATCATCATCATCATCATCATCATCACCATAATCATCAATGCCATCACAACTACCACTTTCATCATCATCGTCATCATCACCACCATAATCGTTATCATAATCACCACCACCGTAATCATCACCGTCATCACCATAACCATCAATACCATCAAAACCACAACTGTCATTATCGTCATCCTCCTCATCGTCGTCGTCATTATCAGCGCAACAGATTACGTAATTGCATGTATGTAGGCCTATATAGGCCTATGCATTTAAGTACAATATGGGTTTTTATAGAGCGCATTTCTAGGAACCTCCCAAAACCGACCTAAATTCTCCTTTTTCTGTATTTATATAGCGACAATATCTACTGACTAATGATCAACCGATGGCAAAGCAGTTGAGTGTGAATGAATTGTGCAAGGTCTTCATACTCTGCGAGGATTGCACAATGTTAGTGATGAGGTTGGCTCAAGCTATCTGTCATCATAACGCTATAAAAATTTGAAAAATTGTAAGGTAAGATCCGGCACAGCGGACTCGCAGAAATATTTCTTGCCTCGGATAAATATATTATTATTATTATGTCAGTTGTTTATTATACTAGGCTATTATCGTCACCATATTTTTACCGTTATTACTGCAATATGAGAATAGGCCTAAAGTTGACGCGCGTAATTTATGCCATTTAAAAGATTCTTACGGCCGCAGCGGCGTTGATTAATGACGACGTCATTATCGGCTTCTTTTGGTGACGTCATCGTCATTGTCGATTTCATGTCCGCTAAAACTGGCGATTTTGTGAAGATCTTTCTCTACTATTTTTTAGATAGCGATTTTAGTTGTCTTTTCTCGATAACTATTAACTATAGGCGAGACGAGATATATCATATAATTATCTGGTCGAGTCCATAGACGTCGTTGCTTCGCTGGTCGGTCCTGTGATCGGGAGGATCCGGTGGATGGTGTGGACGTGGTTCATGTCGAAATTAAAGGATGTCATTTATTTGAACCGATCGTCGCCAAAGGCTAATTATTCTCCTGTTCATCAAAACGTGTGATGTGGACGATTCGTAGACTGACCTTCGTTTAATCCGATGCACAGAGAGCGCGACCAGAGTTTGAAGACGGCATTCGCTTAAGGTAAGGTTCACGTGAACAATGTTTAACCTCTAGATTAGATTTCGGTGCTTGATATTCAGTATTCCGAAGACCTACTGTCCTACTCAGACTTCTCTGCATCAGCAGATGGGATACTTTTCACGTTTACACAGACAGGGCTGTTGATTCATACAGACAAAGTGATAAACATGCCCCCATTTAAAGTGCATGGGGACCAGCAGGATTAAAATCAGTTGTAACCTCAAGGAGGTTCGAACCCGTAGGCCTACTCTCCGCGTTATATGCCGAGAACACTAACGTTTAACAAGTATACGCTCATTAATACGCTGTCGTTCGCCACGTGTCTCGCGTATCCATTTCAAATCTTTTCCTGACGATGTTTCTTCGTGTTGTGTGTTGTACAGAGTCAGTTAATCGATATTTCGTCATGCCAGGACCTATGAGGAATTCGTATAGTGTTTGATTCTTGCAGTCATCCCAATTAAGAGCAGGTACGTAGGCCTAGTAGTAGTAGGCCCACATAATAGTTTACCAAGTCTGCTTAAATCATTAGTTCAGTGGTAACATTTCGACTGCGCTCACTATGTCCGGGTGTTACTGAATTCATTCATTCATTCATTGGGGGTAGTTATATAGGCAAATAATATGGCACCTCATCAAGGGCGATACTCTGCAGAGGTGCTCCCGAGACGCTGAGTGACTCCCGACTCCAGCACGGCCGAACAGGACAGTTTTCAATCTATCATATAAGCTTATAGTGTATAACGTACCATAGGCAGCTCTGGGGAGCAGGCGCAACTCAGAGGGGTCCTGCCATGCCGTCGGTCCCACCACTGAGAAAACACGGTTCTGCATGATGGTTGTGCGGGCAAAAGGCACAATGAGCATCCCTTTCCCCGAAGGGCAGTAGCCGAAGGGCTACCCTGAACTCCCAGCACGGGACTGCAAAGGACCCGTAGATAAGCAATAAAATAGAACCTTATCGTAGACCTAATCGTAAACTCAACATTTCTAAAGCCCTACTCTAAAGCTAAGCGCAAGGCACCAGGTTATTCACAAGTGCTGCGTCAAATAAAAATGATTGTCCAGAGATGATTACGGGAAGTTCTGAGTCTGGTTACCAGAGAGACCCTGCAGACGGACAGTCTTGTCCTCGAGACCAAGGTCTTGGCTTCGAGTGCACTGGAGTTCGTTATTAAAAGTCTGGTCTTGGTCTTGAGACCAAAATGTCTTGGTCTCGATCTTGATCTTGAGGTTCAAAGTCGACCAAGACCAAGACTTTTGTCAATGTGAACAGTCATTTTACAAAGCGCAAGATTTAACAAATTTATCCAATAATTACTAATACAATTGCTTTAATATTTACATGGTGCGAATGAGGCTTTACTGTTGTTTCGGACAAGTATTTTGACTTCCGGTTATTTACCATGGAACGATTTCAAAACAGACTCACGATTTCTACATTTATATCCGGTGCTTGAAAAGCGGCTGTGTGTGCTAGCAATTTCAGCACCTGTAGAATGTAGGCCTATTTGTTTACATGGCAGAATTTTTATGAGGTCACGTCTTGGTCAGAAAATTCCGAGCGAATTGGTTTTTATAAAATGCAACAAGCATTTGGAATAACATTTCGCATGAAGGACTTTTGTAAACACGAATTCGGAATTCTCTGCAGTCTGCATTTAAGAGTTGTTTTTTTGCTTGAGTAAAATAAGAGACTCGTGTTTTCATCAAAATAGCGAGTAGTCCGACTTGACAAATTTTTAGTAAGGAATAGAAGTCTGGATATGACTGTGATTGTTTGGGTCTTGGTCTCGGTCTTGAACTTGAGGTTCAAAGTCTTGGTCTTGATCTTGAGGTTCAAAGTCTTGATCTTGGTCTTGGTCTTGAGGTTCAAAGTCTTGATCTTGGTCTTGAGGTTCAAAGTCTTGTCCTTGGTCTTGAGGTTTAAGGTCTTGACAACAAGACTGCAGAAAAAAGGTGAGGCAGAGGAACTGCTAAGGTTGGTTTGTCATCTGTGCAACAACTATAGTTCAGAGTCTTTGGGTCAAGTCAGAAAGATCTACATGAATGCTTATAGGTGTATACATGTAGGCTGAACTGTTCAGCCGAGAACCTGCCACCACTTGACGGTTACCTGAATCGTTTTGATCATTTGTCACGTGCACTGGCGTAAACTTGTCAAAAATATTGGCGGAATTTGATTATTCAGTATACACTTGTTGCATTGGGTGAACAGTCCATCTCAGTTATTGGGGGCACGTGCCCTGGCTGCCCCCCCAGAGTCTACCCCTATGGTCACGTGGTTTATATGAATATAAAGTCGATAGAAGATCATCTCATCAGCCTCTGTACTTTATGATTATCCGATCATTAATGAAACTAAAATGTCTATATATAGAAGGCTGGTGACTTCCTTCAGCTGGCCTGTAGGCCTAGTGGAAAAGATGCGACAAGAAACTAAGGCGATCTGCAAATGTAAAGAGCAATTTGGAAAATGTGCTCAATGGAGCCGAGATAATATAATATTTTTGTTTATTAAATTCAAACTCACAAGTACGCAGTAAGATTACATAAAATAATAGACACAGACGATAAACAAGTTTAACAGAAGTCGAAGTTAACTGTTCGACACCCTGCAAGGCGTCTATCTGTCCTACTGCTCATTTTACAATCAATATTCATTTATTATTAACACAAACAAACAATTCGTGCATAAGCCTGCTCTGCCATCTGACCTGACTCATATAACTGATAGTTAGTCGCCCCACACGGAGTGTAGGGAGTGAAAAGGCTGAGAGAACCTTTATGGGGATAGTTCTTTCGGTAAGATGTATTCTTTAGTTAAGATAAGCTTAGTTCTTTAGTTAAGATAGTACTTTAGTTAAGATGTAGTTTTTAGTTAAGATAGTTCTTTAGTTAGAATGTATTTTTTAGCTAAGGTAGTTCCTTAGTTAAGATAATACTTTAGTTAAGATGTATTTTTTAGTTAAGGTTGTTCTATAGTTAAGATAGTTTCTTAGTTAAGTTAGTTCTTTAGTTAAGATAGTTCTTTCGTTAAGATAGTTTTTAGTTAAGATAATTCTTTAGTTAAGATGTATTTTTTAGTTAAGGTGGTTCTATTGCTAAGATAGTTTCTTAGTTAAGTTAGTTCTTTAGTTACGAAAATTCTTTAGTTAAGATAGTTTTTAGTCAAGATAATTTTTTGTTAAGATAGTTTTTAGCTAAGATAATTCTTTAGTTAAGATAGTTCGTTAGTTAAGATAGTTCTTTAGTTACGCCTAATTTCTTAGTTAAGATAGTTCTTTAGTTAAGATTGTTTTTATTTAAGATTGTTCTTTAGTTAAGATGTTTTTTTAGTTAAGATAGTTCTTTAGTTAAGGTAGTTCTTTAGTTAAGATAGTTCTCTAGTTAAGATAGTTATTTAGTTAAGATTGCTTTTTAAGTTAAGATAATTCCTTTGTTAAGATTGTTCTTTAGTTAAGGTAGTTCTTTAATTAAGATATATTTTTAGTTAAGGTAATTCTTTAGTTAAGATAGCTGCTTAGCTAAGTAATTTTTAGTTATGATAGTTCTTTAGCTACGATATGTTTTGTAGTTAACGTAGTTCTTTTGTTAAGGTAGTTGTTAAGATGTGTTTTTTACCCAAGATAGTTCTTTACTTAAGGTAGTGCTTTAGTTGAGATAGTTATTTAGTTAAGACAGTTCTTTAGTTAAGGTAGTTCGTTTAGTCAAGATAGTTGTTTAGTTAAGTAGTTTCTAGTTAAGATAGTTCTTTAGTTAGGATAGTTTTTAGTTTATATAGTTATTTTGTTAAGATAGTTCTTTAGTAAAGATAATTCTTTAGTTAAGATAGTTCTTTAGTTAAGATAGTTCTTTAGCTAAAATAGTTAATTAGCCAAGGTAGTTCCTTAGTTAGTTAAGATAGTTCTTTAGCGAAGATATTTATTTAGTTAAGTTAGTTGTTTAGGTAAGATGTGTTTTTGGTTAATATAGTTATTAGCTAAAGTAGTTGTTTAGTTAAGATGTGTTTTTAGTTAAGACATTTCTTTAGTTAAGGTAGTTCTTTTTAGTTAAAATAGTTTTTTTTATTTAAGATAGTTCTACAGTTAAGATAGTTCTTTAGCTAAGATATTTATTTAGTTAAGAGAGTTGTTTAGCTAAGATGTGTTTTTGGTTAATATATTTTTAGCTAAAGTAATTGTTTAGATAAGATGTGCTTTTTAGTTAAGATAGTTCTTTAATTAAGATAGTTTTTTAGTTAAGATAATTCTTTAGTTAAGATATTTATTTATATAAGATAGCTCTTTAGTTGCTTAGTTAGCATTTGTTTTTTAGTTCTTTGCTTAAGATAGTTCTTTAGTTAAGGATATTCTTCAGCTAAGATAGTTATTTAGTTAAGATGAGTTTTTTAGTCAAGATAGTTAAGATAGTTCTGTAGTTAAGATATTTATTTAGTTAAGAGAATTCTTTAGTCAAGATGTGTTCTAGTCAAGATATTTCTTTAGTTAAGATAATTCTTTAGTTAAGATAGTTCTTTAGTTAAGATACTTATTTGGATAATTTAGTTGTTTAGTTAAGAGGTGTTCTTGGTTAAGACATTTATTTAGTTAAAGTAGTTGTTTAGATGAGGTCTTTTTTTAGTTAAGATAGTATAGTTTTTCGCTTAAAATAGTTTTCTTAGTTAAGATCGTTCTTTAGTTAAGATAGTCCTTTTGTTAAGTTGTCTAGTTAAGATATTTATTTAGCTAAGTGTTGTTAGTTAAGATAATTTTATTAGTTAAGACAGTTTTTAGTTAAGATAATTCTTTAGTTAAGATATTTATTTAGTTAAGATAGTCGTTTAGTTAACATGTGTGTTTAGTTAAGATAGTGTTTTAGTTAAGATAGTACTTAGATAAGATATTTATTTAGTTAAGGTAGTTTAGTTAATGTGTCTCTATTAGTTGATTATGTGTCTGTAGCAAACTTTTAACGCATTTGAGTGATTAACAGTTTATCGAATCTTTCCTAGACACAGGACTCTACGTTCACTGACTTAACCCGAACGGTGCCAAAGCTAATAACGAATGCTGTAGAAACTACGAATGATCATAACGTATGGACCATTAATCAATCTGTAACAGCAGACCGATTTATAAATATCTTCATATCCTAAAAGACAGAAACTTTTGCCTCTCATGACCAAGGGCTACATCTTCGTGGGACCTCTCGCAGTTGTGCTATTTTTTCTCAAATGTATTGTGCACAATTTTTAGCCTTATCGTAATACTATAGAAAAGCGGTTTCAAACGGTGGAACGCGTACCACTACCACTAGTGGTACGCCAGGTGTCGGTAAGTGGTACGTAAAAAATTCAAAAGGTTACATTCTTAAAATTATGTTAATTTTTAAATTTGTCTATTCACGGTCCTACGCTAAATAAGCAATGGGACTTCGCGCCCGCCTGCTGTTTCTGATCTGACATTTGCTGGTGGTATAATAATAATAATAATAATAATAATAATAATAATAATAATAATAATAATAATAATAATAATAATAATAATAATAATAATAATAATAATAATAATAAATACAACGCGCTCCTTCACACTCACTTCTTCGTTCCGCTGGCCATGGAAACGCTTGGCCTCATCAACAACAGAGGCCTTGCTCTCATTGCAGACATTGGCCGCCACCTCACTCAGATCACAGGCGAAGCCCGAGAGACCAGTTAGCCTACCTGTTTCAACAACTGTCGGTGACTGTCCAGCGGTTCAATGCTGTGGCTTTCAGCGGTTCTTTTACCAAATCGCTTCCAGCGATCAACGATATATAACAATTTCAGATCAATAATATTAATAATAATAATAATAATAATAATAATAATAATAATAATAATAATAATAATAATAATAATAATAATAATAATAATAATAATAATAATAATAATAATTAAACAACATAATAACCGTTGTACGTCTGTCTGTCTGTCTGTCTGTCTGTCCGTCCCGTAACAAACACTATTGTGACGTCACTATACTGCCGCCTTGGCGACGGTTGTCTTGACGAGTGACGACGGCTATAGGCCTATAATATGACGTTATTGTTATCACTGCAATAATAATTGTTTTTTATATACCGTGATTTTTCACGGGTTACAGCTAGTAAATTAGTAATAATAATAATAATAATAATAATAATAATAATAATAATAATAATAAAATAATCTTTTTCTTTAATTAAGCGCCTGCTAACCGCACTGCGCTGTACAGTGAACATACATATAGTAGAAACGGCAGCCACGCAGGGCGCCTTACATTATACATGTATACAGTAGATGCACATGATAACAGTTTTACAGGAGTCGAATACAGCTGTTTTTATACGGCAGCCATAGGGCGACAATCACGGCCTACTATTCATTTAACCACCCCCGCCACCTAGCGAGTGGAAGGCTGAATAAACCTTACAGGGGTTTACGGGAATCGATCTCGGTACCTACTGCTCTTCACGCCAGTGTGTTATCCATTACTCTACGGCCTACGGGCCCCCAACATTCGATTCTGGTCCTGATGGTAGGCCTACAATAAAAAAATAAAGTTTGATAACCGCTGCCATAGAAAGCCCTGAAACTCTAAACTTTCTAATAAACTTGAAAATGGATGAAAATGCTTACACACAGCGACGTCGTTTCAGCTTTCTTCAGTCGGAGGTAGGGACGTCATTTGAGTATTTTTCCGGGGGCAACTTGGCCAGCTTGTTGTTCTGTAGGCCCCTATTTAGTCTACATGTGCAAAACTGTAAGCCAATGCTGCACGATGTGTGCTGCAGTGTCATTTCTTTCTGTTTTATCCCTTTCTTCTTCCTCTATTCTTGTTCCATCTTTTTTTATTTTTTCAAAAATCAAGGGGGCAAATGCCCCTCCCCCAATGACGTCCCTGCTTACACTTTTCTCATTCTTATTATATCTGGTGCAAATGGTAATCAAACACAACAGTTAGAAACAGGTTTATTTATTGTATATATATATATATATTATATATATTATATATATTATATTACATTATATAATACCGGTACTACATCGTAATATAGGACCTATTACATATAATTTTATGCAGTCCATTTGTGCCTGTCATGTAAGCAAATCAAATCCAAATTTCTCCTACATTACAGGTTGTATACATTTGCTTAACCCTCATCCGAACATGCCAAAATGCAACTAAATTTGAACAAGGGGGGTCTGGCCAGACCCCCTCTTTTGATATGGTCTTTTCATAGGTAACAGTGTATTTTATATGCCAATTTTGCTAAATGTTATTAGGCTAACAATAAATAACAATATTTCAGTCTCTCCATGCAAAAAAAATCATTTCTATGATGAATTTGAAACTAAATATTATTACATTATTTTGTGACAGTCTGTCATAAAAGTTTGATCGACTCAATGATAGTCTGTCTATAAAATTAGAACCAAATATGAAGAAACCATTTTTATAGTAAAATTAGTACTGATTGCTGTTATATTCAAATGCTACATGACTGTTTTTTTGAAAATATCTATCAAAATAATGAAATAAATTGTAATTCTAAGCCTGTAATTTAGTCAGTAAGTCTTGTTTGCATTGATCACCTTTGTACTGTCACAGTGGAGCAGAAGAACAGTGAGACAGTTTGTAACATGTGCAGCATATGTACTGTTTCTCTCCTCCTTGCCACACAGTTAGCATCGTCGTTTTATACCCTCCTCTTCCTGCTTCTGCCGGGCAACAATCCGAAATCCGGCAACCAAGATTGCACGCCGCACTGCGCCTCACTGTGGCTCGCTTTTTCTGGTAGAGATCCACGGTGCTACGAGAGATCTCTCAAGCTGCTACAAGAGCAATCGCAATTTGAAACGCTTCTTCATCTCCCAATCTGAGTTGTTCAATATCCACATTTTTCTTTTATTACATTGTGCAACCGAGCACAGCCTGTTTGAAGTGAATTAGATTGCCAAAAATATCCGGATCTTGACTTCTATTCATGTCTATCGGCTTCTTCATTATCAAAAGTTTCGTCAGCGTTATCATCACTTTCAGGTCCAGTCTCATCATCGTTTTCATCTTCATCGTCAATTTCGACGTTATCTTTATCATCAGAAACATCTGAAAGTTGCTCTTCAGGTATTGGCATCTCGTCACATTCACATTCGTCGTAATCGCTGTCACTGTCAAAGCTGTCATCATTAGTCTCAGCCAGTATTATCTTCAGTGCCTCCTCAGCACTCAGTCTTTTTCATCAGTTAGATGCACTTATTGTTGCTCAACAATATAGCAACAAAGTCATATAAGCGTTTTGAACAAATATAATATTTAAAAAAGTTATGCAACAAATATATGCAGGGGGGTCTGGCCAGACCCCCTCCCTTGTTCGGATGAGGGTTAAATGAATACAGTTTATGCAAATAATAATATTATTACAAAAATGGATAAAAAGTTTTGAATGGACTCTTCTGTTCTTTCTACTGAACCAATTCTTGCGTAGGCTATATAGCAGGCCTATATTGGCCCTATAATTATATTTATAATAGGCCTAATAGTTATATGTTTAAAAAAATTACACGAATTAAATTTGTGAGCGGAACTAAAAGCGGAACATGAAACGGGAGAGATTTTATTTCAGTCCGTGGGACTCTGTTTTGGGGAGATTTTATCGCTACACCGAAATGCTGATTGCCCAGTTGGCCTATACTAGGCCTATTAGGGCCTTTCGGTCTACCCCATGACTGCGGTATAAGCCTACGTAGGGCCTATAGGCCTATTTGCTACAACTCTGCTAGGTCACCGCTTAAATCTACATGCTGTAGGCCTATAGAATGTTTATGTCGGCCTAAATGAATACGAAGCCTGCATAACACGCACATATATGGGCTTCAGGCTACTTGCAAAAATTAACGTAGGTACACAGAATGATGAGTCATTGTGGCTCATTGGCCCCAAAATGTATCAGCAAGAGCGTTACGCTAAGATGCGCCAGGCCCTCTGGTTGGCGTTGATTGCTGTTTTGGGGAAGCCCTTCTCGTCGCTTCCGTGTTTCGACAAACGAAAAAGACGATTTAAAAACTGGCTTTATTTCTTTCTAGGACAGATAGTTTAAGGATCAGTTAACAGTCTTCAACGCACTGCCATAGACGGTCTCCAGGCGTTTCGTCGTTTTAGCGGTTTGAAATAGCAAAAACATGGCAACGGACGAGTTAGCGGCGAAACTGGAACGCCAGCAAAACATCAGCGCCGAGGGTGGAACGTCGGGAGAAAATGCCTCAATGAAGGTCTTCAACCCCTACACGGAGTTCCCCGAATTCTCGAGGAAGGAGATTCAGCACTATCAGAAAATGTTCAAACAGTAAGTCGATTCTGTAGTTAGTCAATAAGCCAACTCGGTAGCCAATCACTCACTCACTCACTCACTCACTCACTCACTCACTCACATCCTTTCATCATCCACCAAATCAGTCATCATCATCAATCTCTCTGTTCATCCATCCATTCATCCATCCACCATGGGCGGCGATCCCGGGGGGATCGAGGGGGACAAGACCCCACCTTTAAGAGTGAGGGGATACAGTATACAGTTGCCCCCCCTCCCCCAACAAGATCTCCGCCAGTGCATCCACATATCCTTCCATCCAAAAAGCTTTCCTTACATCTATCCGTGCATCCGCCCATGTACCCATCCATCGATTCTTCCATCCATCCATCCTTTCATCCATCTATCCTTCCATCCATCCATTCATCCATCCATCCATCCATCCATCCATCCATCCATCCATCCATACATCCATTTTTTTACAGATAGATAACTTTGTTTTAATACAATAAATGTGCAATTCTTTCGTGGCCTACATAACCTATCGCCTTGCATTGACATAAAACCCAAGCTAGACTTACTAATTTGGCTTCTGAATCACACAGGGTGCTTATGGCGTTTATTTTTACGTTTCAGTTACGACATCGACAAAAACAAATTCATCGATTTCGAGGAACTGAAACGAATGATGGAGAAACTCGGGTCGCCGCAGACACACCTTGCTCTGAAAGAGATGATCAAGGAGATCGACGAAGACTTTGACGGAATGATCAGCTTTAGAGAGGTATAGGCACTTTCTTTGATCATTGTTCCAACACTGAGAGGAACCATTCACATTGGTATGTTTAGAGGTGTTCATAATATGAAATGATGATGATGATGATGATGAAGATATGATAACCAAATGGTGATGACTGTGCATATGTGTGTGTGTGTGTGTGTGTGTGTGTGTGTGTGTGTGTGTGTGTGTGTGTGTGTGTGTGTGTGTGTGTGTGTGTGTGTGTGTGTGTGTGTGTGTGTGTGTGTGTGTGTGTAGGTGTGTGTGTGTAGGTGTGTGGGTGTGGGTGTGTGTGTGTGTGTGTGTGTGTGTGTGTGTGTGAGTGTGTGTGTGTGTGTGTAGGTGTGTGTGTGTAGGTGTGGGTGTGTCTGTGTGTGTAGGTGTGTGTATAGGTGTGTGTGTGTGTTGTTGTATATATGTATGTTATGTATGTATGTATGCATGTGTGTATGTATGTATTTATGTATGTATGTGTGTTTGTATGTGTGTATGCATGTATCTATCTGCACCTCAGATCCACATTTTTGTGTGACCGTGCTCACGTTACAAATTTAATTAATAATAATAATATGTATGTATGCATGTATGCATGATATATATGTATACATCTATGTTTGTATGTATGTTTGCATGTATGTATGTATTCTATGTATGAAGTATGTATGTGTGCATGTATGTTTGCATGTATGTATGTATGCATGCATGTACATTGTATGTATGCATGAATGTATGTATGTATGTATGTATGTATGTATGCATGCATGCATGCATGCTTGCATGCATGCATGTATGTATGTATGTATGTATGTATGTATGTATGTATGTATGTAAATGATTATGGTGGCTCGATGGGGTTATTCTCGATCATGACATGTTCTCATTCTAGTTCTTGCTGATATTCCGGAAGGCGGCTGCGGGAGAACTGAAGAACGGTAGCTTAATGGAGATCTATCGTCAGATGTATGTCGTCGATGTCGACCTCGAAGGGGTCAAGGGAGCCGCCAATTTCTTCACCGCCAAGGTTGGAAACAAAGAAATGTCGAAACAATGAAATGATTGATGTCTTGAGCATTAAAACTGTGGCGCTATAGAAGTTCTGAGATTAGATACGATTTGGATTAGATTACAGCCGTTGCAATGCTTTGTAGAATCCTGTTACCTTGGCAACAGGAATGTGGGTTGAGGTTAAATGGTTGCTGTAGATAAAATTAGAACTAGCAATTTAATTTGCCTAAGAAATTCAGTTGCCTTGACTACTATCGATGCTTAAGAAATTCAGCTGCCGTGATAATTAGCAGTTTAAGTTAATAATAATAATAATTATGATAATGATAATGATAATGATAATGATAATGATTATGATAATGATAATAATAATAATAATAATAATAATAATATTAATAATAGTAATAATAATAATAATAATAATAAAACAACAACAAAACAACAATAATAATAATAATTATAGTAATAATAATAAGGCAATTATCAACTGGCAGTTTCCTTTTGATTATCCTATTACTATTACCATAACAACTAGCAGTTTCCTTTTGACAACCGTGTTACCATGACAACTAGCTGTTTCCTTTTGATAGTCCTGTTGCCGTGACACTATAAAAGGCATCCTGGAAGGATTCAAATCTGTTTCAGATCGAAGAGCAGAATGCTTCAAAGCGGATGGAAGAAGAGATACTGGCGGAGCAACAGGAGAGGAAAGAGAAAGAGGAGGAGAAGAAAAAGAACAGGGCAGCATTCAAAGAGAAATCCACTTTCTTTCAACAGCAGGCAGCTAAATGAATCTCGTGGTTGCCATGTATAAAAATCCGTCTGTGCTTTATGAACTCCTGAACTTGCAGCTTTTAACCAAGTTATGTTCATTTTAAATCTTTGATGATGAGAGGGATTAGTTTTCCATACATGTTTATACACGTTCATCGTTGAAGTGTTCAAAGATTCTAACGGCAGAATTTTCTTGGATCTCATTTCTTATCGTGAATTTTATATTATATAGCGCCTCCATGTGTTCATTTAAATGTGTTATATAAATGCAGTCACATAGGCGTACATTTAGGTGTACACATATGTGTTTACATGTGTACATGTGTTTAAATGTGTGCATGCATTTGCTGGAGTTTTCTGTTTTAATTTTTCTGTTTTCTGTTTTAATTTGTACTAATTAAGAAGCTGGTTTGGTAGACTAATATTGTAATTGTAATAATAATTCTATGTGATTTCAAATGTTCATAATATAATTGAGATAAATTGTGTTTTGTTATCGCAGTAATATATCATAATTATATCATGATAATTGAACAGCAACCTTATCAACAAAGCAAATTGTCACTGTGATTTAGTGTAGGCCTATACCAGCTAAACGTTTTATCACCAGCAATTACCACCATAACTTTACCACCGTAGTACCATGCATTACCACCGTAGTACCGTGTTTTACCACCGTTACCGTAGCACCATGCTTTACCACCGTAGCACCGTGTTTTACCACCGTACGTAACACCATGCTTTACCATTGTAGGCCTATACTATACACCGTGCTTTACCACCGTAGCACATGCTGTCTGTCCTTGGCGGCTTGGCCTGGCCTCCCGCATCCTGATCTGGCACAGAAACTGATTACACCTCAGCTGACCATTGTGGAGTTGATTTTATATAGCGCCGGTGTTTAAGGTGGTCTCTAGGTGTGATGCTAAGAAATTTCGGAGATTTATGTCTATACATTAGGCTTATAAGCCTACATAGTAAATTTGCTGTTTATAGGAAAATCAGATTGGTTTAAACCCCAGCTTTGAACTTCCGCGTTCTAGCTAAGTGTCGCAGAATAACAATTTCAATGTGTGAGAGAGAGAACTCTAACATTCATTTTGACAGCTCTCATAGCTTCATAAGATACAGTAGAAGACCAGCCTTCCAGCTGTTTAGTGATTGTAATTAATGTATAATTTATGAGTAGGCATATTCAATCAATCAATCAGTTTATTGACTCATCAAACATTACATAAACAAACACATTAGGTTAAACAAAATAGTACAAACTCTTTGTAGCAAAGTGCATTTATAACCTGAGCTCACAGTACGAGACAATGAGTCAGCCGAAAAGGATCAATAGACCCGCTAACAACTCGGCTGGCTCATTTACCAGTCTATTTTGTGTTAACTCAACGCAGTCACAGAAGCAGTTTATCTCATCACATGGAATAGAAACATAAGGCAGAACAATAAGCATGAGGCAGCAGCTGCCAAAATACTTTTCACTGTGTCAGTAATAAAAACATCTTCAATCTAGATTTGAACTGATTTAGAGTTACAACAATTTTTAAGTTTTCTGGGAGCGAGTTCCATGTTCGCGGACCTGAGCATTTAATAGAAAACTGTCTTAATCTAGTTCTCGCATAATCACCTCTATAACAAACCGAGGTTCTAGTATTGTGATCATGTATATCCTTACCCATTCTTTGTTCTTCTTTGTTCTTTCTTTGTGCCGTCGGCTCTAGGAGCCCTAGCGATCGTCATGCCACACAGTCTCCGTTGCCGTCTTGCTACTTCTCCCAGTAGCCCTTGAGTCGCGCTTTGGCCTGGGAGTCCCACCTCAGCGCTCCGGCCTGGGAGTCCCTCCATCCGCGACCATCGGCGTGGTTTGGTGTGTGGCATGACGATTTTCTTGGCATGATTAACAGGGGTGGTTTGCCATTGCCTTCCCCTGGTTTTGCCTGCCGTGCCCGTTCGTTCCCCCTCCTAGGAAGAGTACTTCCTAGGAAGGGTACTAACGGTCCGCACCACGAGAAGGTGGGCACGGAGGACTTTGGTTCACCAGCCCAGGTCGGATCCGAGTCTACGCTCATCAGAGTCGTCGGTCAGGTCGCCTCCCTGCTTTACTCTGTACCAGAGTGACTGGTGAACCTTTGCGGACTTCCTTACCCATAAGGAAGAAATTTTTAAAATTTGAGGGTAATAAATGTCTGAGGAACCTAAACATAAACAAGCTTATTTGAAGTTTATTTATACTACCTAGATGCACAATCCTATATTTATTGAAAATATGCTTGGTGCTAGATAACCAATGAAGCCGAAAGATTACCCTAACAGCTCGTTTCTGGAGAATTTCTATAGGTTTTAAGTACGATGGATAATTAGAGCCCCATGAGCAGGGCTGTAGTCGAGCGTATACGCGGGTATACAGCGTATACTTACCTCTAGAGAAATTTGAGAGCGTATACTCATGGCTGAAGAGGAGGGTATACGCGGGTATACAGCGTATACTTACCTCTGGGAACGAAAATTTTTCAAAAAAGAGAGGTTTTTAAAGGTTTTTAGGGCGAATGACTAAAAAAAAAAAAAAAAAAAAAAAGGTCATCAACTTTTTCAGAGACAAAATCGTAAAAAGTCTGAAAATTTTCTGAGAATTGGTGAAAAGTCTGAAATTTTTCCTAAAAAAAGGTCTTCAAATTTTTTTTTACGCCGCTGGTCACCGGTAGCGTATACTCACCTCAAATTTTACCACTACAGCCCTGCCCATGAGATATTACAATAGGATAAATATGGGAAAATAAGAGTATAATATAAACTAAGTAATGTAGTGCTTGATAAGCAATGTCGTACACGGGATATAATACCAATACTTTTGGCTATCTTCTTAGCTATATGATTTATATGATCCTTCCATGTTAAATATTGATCCAAGTAGACTCCGAGGAATTTACATGAATTCACAAGGTTAATATTTACACCATCTAAAGTAACTTTTAAATCAGAAACATTGATTATCTTCCGCTTTGGACGAAAGATAATGAAATTAGTCTTGTCAATGTTCAAGGATAATCCATTGGCCTTGAACCATAGGCCAATTACATCAAGCTCGGAATTGACTTTGTTAAACAGAGATTGCAATGACCTGTCAGAGGAAAATGCATTTGTATCGTCCGCAAATAATACAAATTTGAAGACCTTAGATGTATTGGGTAAGTCATTCACGTAAATTAAAAAAAGTAATGGTCCCAATATGGAGCCCTGAGGGACTCCACATGTAATAGTGTGCAATGGAGATAGGCATATAGAAGCGTCGATTCTATATGCCTACTCATAAATTATACATTAATTACAATCACTAAACAGCTGGAAGGTTGGTCTTCTACTAGCTGTATCTTATATGGCGCACAGTACCCTTAAAAGAGGTGTCTAATTATTTCGAACAGTTTTCGTCGTTCCTATACTTCATATACTCGTAAGTGACTTAATGAACCACAAGTCCGCGCTGCTGCTTGATCTTATAGGGCGAATATCACACTTAAAAGAGGTGTGGATACTGTGGAATTATTTTTAGCCGTTCTTGTGGCATCAGGGTCCGATTTGTCAAAAAAGAAGCAGGGGGGTCGGAAATCTATACAAATAAGAAAAATGTATTAAGCCATAATTAATTTTTTACTCGTTATTTTGTAAATGAGGTTAATGAACTTCCATAATATGTCAAGATTCTGCAATGACCAACAGTCAACTACGATGCAAACATGACATCGAAACAAATTTATATTCAAAATTAAAAGGAGTTTTCAGTAGCAGTTTTAGCTGAAATATACTAATAGGAACAACAAATTGTAGGCCCACACAGAAGCGTTAGACGTGACTAAATTGCACTGAAAGATTAAATACAAGTACACAACCAAGGCTATCAAACCAATGCACCAAGTACTGTCATTGGAAATACTAGCAAACCCAATGAACCAGTGCACCAAGTACACTAGTACAGCCACTATCAAAAAGCTGTGCATATTTCTTTTGTTTGTGCACAATAGTCGCCTTGCCAATTGGCTTATCTAAGGCATCATGGCACCCACATTTCAGCCAGGAAATAACGTACAGTATATCCTGGCATTCCAAGATGTTAGAGATGGCCCGTTAATGCTGATCACCAGCCAACAGCCAGCAAGTTGCACACTGTAGGCCTATATGTTGCAAGTTCATCTGGCTAAAGCCACGCTCGCAAGCTGCAGACGAAATGAGCAGAATCTTCAAAGTGTGCTCAAGTGTTGCGAGATGAGACTCCCTATGCTGGCCTTGTTTTTATGTATAGAGTACTCGATCACAATCTGAGAATAATATTGTGACTTATTGTTAATTAATTTTTTTAAATATGAAAATAAATTGGGAAGATCATTTTACTTATAAATAAAGGGTCTTCTATTATAGGCTATTAAGAGGTTCAAATTCAACACAAAAGGATAAGCTTTAAGATTCTTATCCAGTTTTTAATAGAAATTGTTGATACAGACAAAGAAAGAAATTAAAAAGGGTGATAGGCGGGACCTCCAAACTAAAAACAGATAGATTGAGTCAGTTAATTAGCTCAGTTAAGCCTACAGTTGGATGTAAATTTGAATAGGCCCAAAAGGACTTTGCGCACTTTTCCATTGGAAAAGTCATCAATAAACTGATTAAAATTCAGTTGACGTAGAATATCACTCTCTATGCTCAACGCTGCAGGGTGGCTAGGTCTCTCATGTGTCATACTTGAAATGAACTTTCAACACCTTTGCCATGTATTGGTACATGAACTGCTCTTGACTTATGTTGAGGCCTGTCTCGTCTTTAAACATTTTGACAAAATAAGAACATTGCATAAAATTATGAGCTCATTGCCAATGCTTTCATCGAGGTCATCGCCGTATATTGCTACAAGGTTTTTCTCTGAGTTGTGTATTTCTTCATGACTACAAGATTCAAGCCTAGATAGAAAACCAATAAACCTTGAGCAGAGTAGTTCGTATGATGCAAGTCTTCTTGTCAACTCGGTTGTGAATTGATCAACGATGGGCAGAAAATTGTCAATCCGAAACTTCTCTGAAGCAGAGTGCACAGCTTCTAGGGTTCCACCATAATCCAGTGATAGGAGACGGACGTTTTGATGACGTGTTCTTGTTTGGACTGGCGGTTGTAGGACAACAACTGCAGCATCACCAGTGACTTTATATAGGCACTTTTTATAGGCACAGATGAGCCTGCATTTTGACCACCTTATGCCGATCTCCAATTCGGTTCATGTCACAAAAATGACAGCATATAGCTGTGCACTGATACAGATGTGCACTCTAGTCTAGATCAATCGGTCAAAAGCGCCAGGGAACGCTGGACAGAATGCCACTGCATGTCTACTTGACCTTTACCCCGCAACTGGATGCTCGTGGCGTTGGAGCCGATGTGCCCAAGGCGAGGGCCCCGGGCATGAAGGCGCCTGTGGGCGCTGGCTTGTGCAGGGACTGTGGTCCGTTTGTTGTCTGCTGTTTGTTTGGTCATGCCCTGCGAAACATCTCTGACACTGCCTCTGCCTACACAGTAGACGACCTCAGCTTGAGTTAAAAGTAACATAATCCCTCAACAGCTGAATATGCCAAGCTTAAAGCGCTACTCGTGAACAACATTAACGCGATATTTCAAAATTAGAGTACCGACTGGATAATAAATAATTACCCAAAGGTGACAAGGCTGTACTGCTTGCAATAGGTCATAATGGAGTCGTTTGGTATAGGAATCAGGGTAATGAATTTGAGAGGGTCAAGCCGACCCCCCCGGGGGTCGGCCAAAGGCTTGAAGCAGGGGGGTCAAAAAAAGAAGCAGGGGGGTCCAACCCCCCCCACCCCCCCCCGGCAAATCGGACCCTGTGTGGCATTACACAGCGTTTTAAAATAAAACACAGAACAGCTCTTCTGCTTGTCCTATAATAGGCGAATAGGCTACTAATAAAAGAAGTGTGTAATTATTTCTCAACCTTCGTACGGCGTAATAAGTTGACAACGACCTTTCTATATAATTATTCCAAAAGGTCACCTTTGGAGCTTCCATTAGGGCCTACCAAAACCACAGGTTATGTGGTCTTATAGAGATACATATAACGTCGAATGAAACCGATTTAAAGGTGTCTAGCAGAACGTATGGTCAGTCGCTCTACCGAGGCCACCTTACCTCATTTAGGCCTGTAACTTAAATTTTTAACATTATCAGGTAATTTCTGATGCGCGATGGTATAGGCTATGGTTAGTAATAGTTTTCTAGACTGTCAGCTGAGAGGTCGGGGGTTTAGATCCCCGCCAAAGCAGAAATTTGCTTCGAGATTTAGCCTCGACTTGCACCCTGTATAACCAACTCAGCTATGATGAGTTCAATGAGTGTACGCTGTCAGCGGGAAGTTGAGAAGGCGAGGAAGAGGATTGGCCACCCGCCCTCGTATGTTGAGGTTAAGAAAGTCGAAGTCGCTAACACTTCATACCCATGGCTGTCTCGAAATCTCTGTTCTTCTAAGCCTAAAAAGTAAATTTTGTGTCTGTAGCGAATTCAGTTTGGTATAATAAAAACCCAACATTAAAACCTCCGCATGATGGTCATTAATAGTAGTAGCAGTAGAGAGAGGTGATATGAAGAACGAGACCTTCAAAGAAAGTGTCTGGTGTGAAATTCAATTTAAAAATCTAAGATGCTTGTGGGAGTTTGCTATAGGGTACCAGATGCCAATGAAGAAGATTACCAAGGATTATGCAAACTACTAGAAATGGCCAATAAGGAAACGTCCTTGATTATGGGGGACTTCAACTACCATATTGATTGGGAAAAAATGGAAGGGGAGAGAGAAAAAGATAAGATTTTCATGGATTTTGTTAATGCCAGCTTTATGCAGCAGCATGTCATGGAGCCAACGAGGGGAGACAACATTTTGGACTTAGTGCTAACATCGGATGAAAATATGGTTGAGAATGTGAGTGTGGGGGAGCATTTTAGTACTAGTGATCATCAGGTTGTGAGATGGGAATTAGTAATGGAGCAGACCCAAGAAGTAAAAGCCTATGTGACAAGACCCAACTTCTTTAAGGCAGACTATGAATTAGTTAGGAAGATGCTGAAGGAAAGGGATTTGGTAAGTGAAATAAAGGGCATGGGAGTGAATGATGCTTGGGAGAAGTTCAGAGAACGTATGAGGGAGATTATCGAAGAAAACATACCGAAGCACAAAAGAACCAATAAGAAGAGGCCTTGGGTAACACGTGAGGTTCAAAGAAAGAGAAGGGCAAAGCACAAAGCATGGAAGAATTTACAGAAGTTGAAGAAGGAAACAAAGAAGGGACTGGATTTGGATCAAGAGAGTGTTGCCAGACTTGAGAAGTTAAGAAACAAGTATGTGAATAAAAGAAACAGCTGCAATAGTGCAAACAAGAAAGCAATACAAAACTTTGAGCAGAAGTTATCGAGGAATGTAAAGGAGGATAGTAAGAGTTTCTACAACTATGTCAGAAGTAAGCAGAAGAGGAAAGACAGAATTGGGCCATTGAAAAAAGAAGAAGGAATGGGAGAAGTTATAGTGGATGATGTGGAAGCTGCTGAAGTACTCAATAAATATTTCAGCTCAGTGTTTACTTTAGAAGAATTAGGAAATGTACCTGAGCCCAAACAAATATTTGTAGATTGTGGCGAGAAGGGATTAACACAGGTACTGTTTACTAAGGAAAATGTGGTGGAGCAACTGAAAAGACTTAAAACCGACAAGAGTCCGGGCATAGATGAACTCCATCCAAAATTTTTACATGAAGTGAGGGAGGAAATTGGAGAGGCATTAGCCCAGATCTTCAATAAATCAATGCAGACTGGAGAGGTACCACGGGAATGGAAGGATGCACTCATAGTGCCACTGTTTAAAAAGGGAAATAGAAGTGAACCAGGTAACTACAGACCAGTCAGTTTAACCAGTGTGGTGTGCAAGGTCATGGAAAGAATTATCAAGGATAACATAGTGAAACATTTGAATGAGCATGATATTATAAAGGGCAGTCAACATGGATTTACCAAAGGCCGTTCGTGTTTGACAAATCTGTTGGAGTTCTTTGACGAGGTCTATGAGAGGATTGACGAGGGAAAACCTGTAGATGTAATTTACTTAGATTTTGCCAAAGCATTTGACAAAGTACCTCATGTAAGGCTGGCCAAAAAGTTACAAGCAGGTGGGATTAGAGGGCAGGTACTAAGATGGATTCAAAGCTGGTTATCAGGTATAAGACAAAAGGTGGGCATAGGTGATAAACATTCTGGCTGGACGACAGTGCTAAGTGGAGTGCCACAAGGATCAGTGCTTGGGCCACTGCTTTTCGTACTTTTTATTAATGACATAGACGATGGGATTTTATCTAAAATTTCTAAGTTTGCGGATGATACAAAACTATGTAGAGCAGTGGATGATGAAGAAGAAGCAGAGATACTGCGGGAAGATCTAAGAAGAATGTTCAGATGGTCACAAGACTGGCAAATGCTCTTCAATTTGGAAAAGTGCTCAGTGATGCATATGGGGAGGAGAAACAACGAGTTTTCATATGAAATGGGGGGCACGGTGTTGAAAGTGAGTGATGAAGAAAGGGACTTGGGAGTGATTATGCACAAGAGTGCAAAACCTTCAAGGCAATGTGCTGAAGCAGCAAAAAAGGCTAATTCAACTTTAGGTATGATAAAAAGGACAATAGTCACCAGAGACAAAGATATAATAATAAGGTTGTACAAATCACTGGTTAGGCCACAGTTGGAATACTGCATCCAGGTATGGAATCCATACCTGAAACAGGACATGGAAAAACTGGAGAAAGTACAAAGAAGAGCTACGAAAATGATTTGGGGCTACAAGGATCTGAGCTATGAAGAAAGGTTGAAAAGGTGTGGACTAACAACATTGGAGAAAAGGAGGAGCAGAGGAGATCTGATTGAAGCTTATAAGATTATCACTGGAAAGGAAGCACTGCAGTGGGAGAGGTTCTTTGAATTAGCACCGAACAAGGCAACTCGGGGACACAGGTATAAATTATTTAAGAGGCCAAAGGGAACATTAGGGCAGAAATTCTTTAGTGCAAGAGTTGTAGACCTGTGGAATGGTTTGGACGATAGTACTGTCTCAGTGGACACTATAACAGCTTTTAAGAAGAAGCTAGGAAAACTGGGCTATTAAGAGTTCGAGGTAAATTTGCAGTGGTTCTAACACAGACTACACGTCTTCTGAACCACTTAAAACCCTTGTTATGTTATGTTATGTTATGTTAATGGATCATTTGTAATAAATGGGGCATAGTAGCAAAATTTAACCGCATAACGACAGCCTACGTCAGCCAAAAGTTTCGAAGCACCAAACTACCAGGAAAATGCGATTCCTATATTGGAGAGAATTAAACCGAATTAAAGGTGTCTAACGGTATGTAGAGCATCATTCGCTCTGTCGACGGCTTTCGACATTTCACGGTCACCAGAACTGTTGTCGTCTAGGTAATCCTGGGTTTTAGCGTCCGAAATTATTTACATTGCATGAGCGATGAAAACGTTTCACAGTTAAACTCAAACAAGAAGTTGGAAGATTGATGAAAATATCAATGAAACTAGAAGCCGGATGATCGATTAAAATAATTAGGCCTACATAATAAAAGTCAAACTAGAAGTTGGAATTGCGATGAAAATATATCGTTTTAGTGCGATATTATTCCCGTGTATGAGCGATGAAAACATTTGATAGTAAAACTCGAACTAGAAGTTGGAAGATTGATGAAAATATTCAGGAAACTAGAAGCTGGATAATCGATTAAAATATAACTGACACTAGAAGTTGAATGAACGATCGATTATTGATTGTATTATTGTATATTGTATTAGAACGTTTCAATTAAAATAATTTCGGACGCTAAAGCCCAGGATTACCATCGTCTATACCCTACCTCTATTTATAACTGAAATTTTAACTTTATCACATAGTTTCTGACTTCAGACGCTGCGTTATAATTACGCAGATGATTATCGTTGCCCTATCCTTTATCGAGGCTTCGGACTGGCGCCACCTGGAGATTAGCAGGTGTGACGGAGTCTTTGCGTTGCCGTTAAATATAGGCAATTCAAAATCTGCAAGACTATGGGAAAAGCGTTTTAGTTGTCGGTGGGGTTTCAACCCTTAGCTCTTCTTCTTACCTCAACTAAGTAACTGAAAGACCTTGACCTCCAGCCCTTTCATGAAGTGCAGGACACCAGCCTATTCACGAGCACTACGTGAAATCTGTCGGTTCGTCCAAAGATTTTAACAGGGAGGAAGATGGCGCACTTAAAGAAATTAGGCTTGCGCAGTGCGAATCAGGGCGCGCAAGTGCTTATGGTCTATTGACGGGACAAACAACGAGAACTTCCTATACCTGCCATGTTAAAACCCGTCAGTTAAGAGTCGTTTTATACGAAAAGTATCGTAATATCCAATTCATAAAAAATTTTCATTGGTAGTACTTTATTCCAACTGTAGATATTTTTGATGCTTGTCAAATCAATCGCGTGGAATCGTGGTTTTGGATCATTTTAATAACACCTACAAGCATCACCGCATGGCAGCCACCACGTGGTTGGTAACAACTAAAAACGCATATTCAGGAGTTTCCATGTGCTTCTCCTGTGAGCCTCCAGAACTGGACTATAAAGATTCCAGCAAAACCACATCTATTGCCAAGAATAGAACGAATGCTGAAAAAATAGAAAGTTCGGTACCATGCCGCACTTTTGTGCAGCCTTTAATTGTGGCAATGCAAGTGGAAAAAATCTTGGAAATTCGTTTTTCTGCTTCCCAAAAGAAGCTGAACGGTAAGCGTACTGCATTATTAATACAGATTAATTCTTAACCAAAGTCTTGGCCACAATTTCAGTACACTACAATAAACTTGTTAATTAGATATAAAAAGCAAGGGCTTTGCTATTTAATATTATTAGGCGGTAGTTTGAATAGCAAAAATATTATTTTTCGTTCATACTTCAACTAGGCAACATGGAATTTTAAACATATATTTACATATTATTGAACTGCTTACATGTCATTTTCCATCAACGAAAAGTTGCACATTTTTGAGAAATAAATTTTTAAAGTTTTATTATTTAAATAACCGCTTCACTGAAATGTACTTACTTATTTAACATAAATTTCGAAGTAAATTTTACTTTTAAACATATCCGTCTGTGAAAATGGATTGAAACAAAGTTGTGTACATAATTATTAAAGCAGAAACGGCGAACTTAAACAATTTTCCGATAGATATAGGAACTAGTTTTTAAAATATGTTGATAAATGGAAGAAATTGGACGGTATGTGTAAAGATGTCGCTGACAAATTCTCAACCTCGACAGATATTTCGAATCCGAAACAAGGCTTGGGTATCACTTTTACTGCTACAAAAGATTTACGGACAAGCTCCTCATTGAAAAGACCGATAAATGCATGTCAAAGTCTATAGTACAATCGCAAGGTTCAGATCGAATTGATACAGAAACCAGTTACATTCCGTCCAGGAAAATAACTTGTCAGTCTTCGACATCAGTATCAACACATGTCCCTAGACGGAATGAAAATGTCTTAACACAAGAATGTATAATATGCAAGCACGAGAAATTTATAAAAGAAAGAATTTCACAAAAGAAAAATTGTCCAGTTGTGAAATGCCATCAGGTAGGCTAATTCCAGGAATTGTAAATACATGTGTAATTAATTTTTCTCTGACTTGTTATTCCGAAGTTAATAAATAAGTTCCGGAGATTAATTCTTGGGCATGATATGAATAAAGTCTTGTACTGTATTGTATTTTTCGTTTATTATTCATTCATTCATTCATTTTGATAATTTATATAGCGCCTCTTCAAGAAACCTACTCAGAGGTGCTCCTAGTCCAGCCACGGTTAAAAAGGGAAGTCTTAAGGAGGCGGTAGAAAACAGGCGAACTTCCTCGTGGAAATAAGCGCAAAGAAGGTGGGAATGTCAAGACCGCATCTGGTTAGAGAGTACAACTAAGAAACAATGAATAAGCTAGTTATAGTTTGATTTAAGGCAATATAAGAGTTGGGTGATAAAATTTCTGTCACCTTTCTCAGGGAGGAAAAGTTATGGAGTCCATAATAGGTCATAAATTATAAGGTTGTGCATAAAGCACAGGAGGGAGCCTAATTAGAAGGTATCTGTCTATTTATTCTATATGTCGGAGAAAACCATCTGTTTGCATTCAGTGCAGTGTAAAACATATCTTATTGTAATTGGATTTTAAGAGGATTTTGTTTGCATAAACTGTATAGAGAATTTTTACCTATTTTCCAGATGGATTACCTTTAGAAGCTGCCTTGAAATGACTGTGTAGAAAGGACTGTGTAGCTATTGAAGTCAGATATCACAGATCATATAAGAAAACCTACACTAGTTGTTTAGTGACGAACGAAGATAAACAGTTCCAATTCTCACACGAAAGGACTGTGTATGACAGAGGGTGTTTCAAGAAATTTGTGTATTTATTGAGCAAGAAATACTCTAATAATTCGAATGGTTAAACTTTGCGATATGTCCAATAACATTTTGAAAAAATAGAATCTTCTTTTGTTGGAGTAAAATCTTTAAATCTGAAGAAGAAACTGAAATCAAAATATCCACAGGTGGAATTTTCATGGCCATTCCTATGTAACCCAAGTGAAGTTGTTTATGTTTCATACAAAGCCACATCGTTAGCTGATCAGTGGGAGTCTAAAGAATCAGAGGAACGTGAATTTGAAGGCCATACAGCAGATGATTTAAGAAGACAGCAAACAGAAGTTTATTGTCACGAATCAACAAGAATGTACATGGCCGCTGTTCACTTGAAAGGATTGATATCTAATTATCGAGGATGTAGTACGGTCTGGCCTCCAACAACTCCTGGTTTGAATTTGCAATCAACCAAACAAGAAATACCAAAGTTCCTTATAATCTTTCAGCCTGGATTACTGGTTCACCAGATGTTGGTTTACATACAGGTTTTGTTGAAACTTCATGTGAAAATGACAGAAAACTACTATCAATTGCACAAGATATTTGTATTTGTCATTGAAGGGTAGAATTGCAACTCCGAAGCATCTAGCTCTAGTAATGATTCGTCACTGGACTGGATCGTCTAATCTAATTTCATTATTACATGGATTTGGCCATTGTGTTTTTCACATCCAACCATTATACAGCATGATACAGCTTTAGCTAGTATGGAGCTCAGCAAGAACAGCATTGTGCCAGTTGTTTTTCATCCAAAAGTGCATACAACCGTAGTTTGGGACAACAGTGACTTCATGGAAGAAACAATTCTGGACCCTGAACAACGCACAATACAAATGGAATCATTGTGCAAAAATATCCAAAGATATTCCATATGTGGTTGAACAGTCAGTGAAAATGAAGAAAACTGGGAACATTCCATTGAGATGCCGCCTAAGACGTTTAACTGTACCACTGTATTGAACCTTTGGTCCCTATAGCAAAGTTGATTTCGTGTTACTGGAACCTTCATGGCATCTTTAAATCTGGCTCGTATTCATCTTTTAACAATATCGTTTAGAACTGTATTAAGCATATAGAAGAATTGGATGTTCAAGATGTTGAAGTCAGCTCTAAGAAACAGTTGCTGTGCACTTAAAATATGGTTTATTGTGATGGCTTGAAGACTAATTGCCTGTGCTGCAAAATGACTGAGCCTTTGCTACGAAATTGTCTGTTAAAGATTTCCCCTGCACCATTCTGTATGATTTCAAGCTGAGTGCTGAATTGGACGTTTTGGGAAGTTGCCTTGTGATTAAATTAGTGATGCAGGTAAATGTTTCTTATCTGTAACAGCAACTTGGCAGCAGAAACAGCGATAGTACTCGTGGACTTCGCAAGAATTATTCTTTTATTGTACAAGATGCAAGTTATGGGCACCAATGGAGTAATAGTTAGGCTACTCTCTATCCATTTACCATTCACTACTCAAAAATTGTAAAATACAGTGTTTAGGCACCTGTGTTGTACGAGTGACTTTATGCAATATGATGCCTTACTTCATGCCATCATAAAAGTAGTAATGAGCTACATTCAGTGCCTCCATCCAACCATCAAGACTATAGAGTATTTAAGACTATAGAGTATTTCATTGATGAAGCTGCTAGCCAGTACAAGAACTTTAAACATTTGAGCATTCTCATCAACCATCCAGGTGATTTTAAGGCTTTGAGTGTTGAATGGCATCTTTTTGCTACTAGTGTCATGGGAAGTCGCCTTGTGACGGAATTAATGGTGCAGCTAAACATCTTGCAGCATGGGCAAGTCTTCAAGCCATCACAACAAACCGTATTTTAAGTGCACGGCACCTGTTTCTTAGAGCTGACTTAAACATCTTGAACATCCAATTCTTCTATGTGCCTAATACAGAAGCGATGTTGCTAAGAGATGAATACAAGGCCAGATTTAAAGATGCCAAGAAGGTTCCAGAAACACGAATTCACCATTGATACAATGGCCCAAAAATAAAGATGATTTTGGGTGTCAACAGAACATTTACTATGACTTATACCTATGCCATCCATAACCACAACAGGACGGCATTATCGATTGAATGATAAAATTATATATGAAACAGAACATTTGTTCAAACAATTTGCAGACACACTTATTAAAGTTCTGCAATTTTTCATGTGGAATGTGTGCTTTATTCACAACTTTAGAGTGCATTTAATTGAAACTCAGTAGTAGGCCCCCCATCTACTTTCAAATTATGTATTTTGTGCAATTAACATAATACCAATGCAAACTGCAAAAATCATGGTTTTTGAAAAAATAATTTAATAATCTAATCCTCAGAGCACCAACACAAATTTTGTATCAGTGAAAAGTTGTTCTTCAAGCTTTCCAAAGATGTATGTTTGACTTGTTTATCAGTTGACACACATAACCACTTGATCAGTTGAAAGTGACCACTGTCATGGAGATTAAGGATAATTGGATGAGTGCTACAGCAGTTCCTGTCAACCAAGGCAAAAAAATATTTTACCTGTTCACAACTCCACCAGTAGCTAAATAAACCCACACAAAAATTATTGCTCTCTGACATATAGCCTACTGCAGGTGCAGTGTGTCATCAAACATGAAAAAAAATGGGTTCGGCAAGATTTTTTTGACACTTTTCAACAACTCTTGTTAATTGCTTATATCAAAGACAACAAATTTTACTTCATTGTGTAAATCTATGTAATGCTTAGAATTCAAAACTGAAAACCAAATGTGTGTAGCTGCTCTAGATCAAAAGTTGTGGAAGTCTGAAAATTACAAGAATTTCGTCGACGCAAATTCACGTACAATTTTTGTCCTATCCCCACCAACGTCAACAGCCCATATATCGGTCAGTTTTTGCTGTAGACATGTGAAACTTTCCAGTTTTTCATAACCAATGATCGGGAATATTTGATAAAAAATTCAAGAAATTCTGAGTCGGTGAGTGGGAAAAAGTGTAGATTTTGGTTGATTTGGCATGGATTGACCATGTATGTTTTGAAGTTTGTACATAAAGTGCTATAAAAAATTAATGTGCAAGTTTTCTTTGATGGAATTTTTTTGGCAATATCAGTATGCATGTCTGATCATAAAAAATTGCTTTCCATGTTGCCTATTTCATGTAGGAACGAAATTTTTTTAGAGCGAAGATACAAATTTTAAACTACTGTCTATATAATAATCCCCTAAACAACGCCTGAGAACTGGCCATAGAAGTAAATATTCATGGGTCGGTGGCATATAGGAGTTTCACCTCATAGAGAAAGGTTAGGTCAGCATCGGTTTCATGTCAAGATCTGAAGGTCAAGCAGGCAGTTACGGGGGTCGTGTATAGAGTTGGATCATCTAGAGAGTTAAGGGGAAGAGCAGAAGTCAAAATAGGATTTGAGGAAGAGGTTCTTTAAGTTTTGAGTTGAAGACATGCTTATAGAGGTTGCGAAAGGTGTAGTTTGGTTTTTTCTTAGGCTGTGCACCAGATAATTTTGTAATTCTGACGGGAGTTTATTATACATACCAGTAAGTATATGAACATTCATTCATAGGGCCATTTTTAATACAGATTTATGAACTGACATGACTTACAAGTATTACCCGGTATGTAACATAAAAATTTTATGTGTTAGGTGCAAGAAGTGGGTCATCAACACCAGGCGTGGGGACCTTGATAAGAAAGATCCAGCAGAATTACACAAGAACCACAACCCATCATCTTTACTTTCTGAAGATGTACTTGGAACAGGCTCTGACACTACAGGAGAAGCTGATGTCGGATCAGAATGGTTTAGCAGAACAAAATCATCACCATTAATACATGTACAGCGTGTTCTATTGTGTCAACAGTGAAATTTGGTGATGTTAATGTACTGCCAAGATTTTTTACAGCTGCTAAATTGGTTGCACCTTGATCACACACAATGCATCGAACAAACAAGCCAATATCGTGAACTCTAGTAATGCATTCTTTTATTAGTTCTGACAGTTTTGAGCTTGCTATTGTGTGGTGTGTAAAGAAAAATGCAATGGCTTGCTTCCATTTACTGCGCAAACCCCTAATCATGAAGACTAATGCGTGTGTTGCTATCGTTCCATCATCCGTGTACCCTATGACTCTGTCTAAGTTCTTATCATATGTTAACTGTGATTTCAAAGAAATTTTATCAAATACTAGTGCACACTGACGTTCACATAATGGCAAACTCATAACACGTAATTTAAGGACCTCAAAAATCACAGGTGCAAACCCACATTCAATTCTGCCAATGGCTGCACCTACAAACCTGCATAACATTGACAAAGATGGTAAAGCCAAGTGCTGTGATACAAATCGATACAAGTCTTAAATTGTGCAACTTTTCTTTCCAATCTCCAGCGTCTAGACTGTAGCTGATGTATTTTCTGCCTGAGCCGTTTTCTTAATGGAGTATCTGGTGGTCTGCATTTATTACATTTTATTTGTGTCTGTAGTTATTTGCTTAATTATGTCTATATTTATATCAGATGTAGAAACTTCTGATGAACCACAATCTCCTTCAGTAGCCAAAGTTGTTGCTGGAGTCATTTTGAACATCTTGGGCATTTAATTTGATGACAGATTTCTTTTGGCTTCGACACCAGCTTCCTTGTCTGTGCTCACAACACCTTCTTTTCTAACAGGCAACTTGCGTTTGTATAATTTGCTTCATGTACAAGTGATATTTCATGATTCTTTACAAGTGTTTGTGAGCGTAATACAAAAAAGACAAATTGAAAGAATCTTGCATATGTAATTATCTGTAAATATTTGTAAGTACATATACTGGTATTGTAAAATTAGAAACTTGCCAGTTTGTTTTGTTGTATAATTTGCTTCATGTACAGGTGATATTTCATGATTACTTAATTCTTTACAAGTGTTTTTGAGCGTAACACAAAAAGACAAATTAAAAATTCTTGCCAGTTTGGTTTGGTGTATTATTTGCTTCAGGTATGAGTCATATTTCATAATTACTTACTGGTAATTCATTTCATACTGTGAACTGTTTATTAAACTGTCTGCTGGTTATAGATTATAACCTATATATTGATTCACTGTCAATAATCTCCAAAAATGCTTAACAGATTCAATAAAGAAATGGATTTATCCAGTGTTGTATGTCACTTTTTGATGTTTATAACTGTAAGCCAAAAACTTCAAAACACCACTCTTTTGATGTTTATAACTGTAAGCCAAAAACTTCAAAACACCACTCTTTTGATGTTTATAACTGTAAGCCAAAAACTTCAAAACACCACTCTAATAAGTAATAATGGTCAAGGCATCAGTCAAGAACTTGGTGCTAAGTAGTCGGTGTGCACACGAAATTTCAAGGTTAAGTCCAGTCAAAACCTTAAAAGAGAAATACATGAAGGAACAGAAGCAGCTTATTGTATTGTATAGTATACCAATTCTTGTGAAGCGCCTCTACCCAGTGCTCACCAATCAGAGGTGCTCCCAATGCGAAAGTCCTTGAGAATAAAGGCAAGTTTTAAGACAACGAAAAGCTGTGGCAGGACCACCAGATAGTAGTGCAGCCTGGAGCGAAAGAGGCAGCTGGTTCCAAAATGAAGGTCCAATACTAACAAAGGAACAAGACTGGACCATGGCCGTTCTCACTTGGGGAACGAATAAGTTAAGTCGATCACAGGAACGAAGAGAGCCAACTGAGTCACAGAGGTATTTAGGAGCAAGTCTCAGGTGAGATCGGCAAATAAGGATTAGAGTACCTTTAATTGGATGCCAGCAGTAAGAGGAAGCCAGTGAATATGTTCAAACATGAATATGGAAATATAGAAGCGTGGGTGATTAGTCTTGCAGTTGTGTTAAGAACAGAATGTAGAGGAGAGAGACAAACTTTTTGGGAGGCCAAAAAATAGGGAGTGACCGTAATCTATGCCAGAGCAGATGAAGGCATGGACAATGGAGGTAAAGACTGGAGAGGAGAACACTGGTGCCAATCTTGTTGACAGGTGGGAAGCCAAAAATAGGGGAGGGGACTTTTGAACTGATCTGGTTTAAAAAAGATTTTTGAACTGATCTGCTAAAAAAAGAAGCCAAAAAATTTTTACGCTCACGTGCGAAAAACTTTGACTTTTTGGCGTTTCTTCAAAATTTGAAGGAGGACAAATGTATGGTGTGCCCCCCCCCCCCCCACTGCTAATCGTTAGGGGCTTCGCGCTTTCGGCGCTCGCTGTCCGATCCATAACTTTATTTCATGAAATTCCCACACATCCACGTCTGTTCGGCCCACAGCGGGTCCATAATTATCACACCGCATGCCGTTCTGTACGCCCATGCCCAACGCACGTGGCACTTATGGCAGTTATTGGACTGAAAACTGGTCTTTACAAAGTCGTGTACGCCGATGTATGTCATTAATAGTTTTGCGTGTGAGATGCATTTCATTCATCTTACCACAAATTGTGACATACGATATACAGCGGCGTAAAGCAACTGTAAATGCACTAGCATTCACGGTAAACAGATTTCTACAACCCATGCCATATGGCGTGCTGTAAGTTTTAGACTTATCTGATGTCAATTTCTGGCCAAATATCTAAAGTTCGAATAAAGTACTACCAATAAAAATTTTGTATGATTTTCATATTACGATACTTTTCGTATAAAACGACTCTAAACTGACGGGTTTTAACATGGCAGAGATACGAACTTTTCATTGTTTGTCCCGTGGATAGACCATAAGCACTAGCGCGACCTAGATTCGCACTTTCGTCGCCAGTAGGCCATCTTCCTCCCTAATAACATCTTTGGGTTCGTCCCTCTGATTTGACGTAGTGCTCGTGAATAGGCTGGTGTCCTGCGCTTGGCCTTCAAGTGGCGCTGTAGAAGTTTGGAGATTACGATTACGATAGGATTACGATTTTATAAAGTGTGTTTTTAAGTAAATTAATTAGCCTACTTATTTACCGATATGGTTTAGGCGTACGGCTGTTTATTTTGTAAATAAATTTAACGAGGAAACCTGGGACTAAGATTCAGCAATCTTAGTCCCAGAGGAAACTTAGGCTAACTATCTCAAGAGTCGTCAGTTATTTCGTGTGCAACATATTAACAGTTAGCCTATAGGCCTAGATTTTTGTCCTGCGTTCGTTTACTTTGGTAGGCCTAAGCAGTTAAATTTTCGACCACTTCAGCTTTTCTGACAACCAAAACAGTGACTAGGAGTTGTTTGAAAGATGTGTATTGCTGTAGGCCTAATATACCTCCGTCCGTCTTGTAAACCGTCCACATCGTCGTTGTTTTTTAAAGATTGCAATGGCAATTCTATCTTTTCGCTGGCACATGCAGATCAAAATTAATCTTTTGAAAATTTTGTATACACACACGCGCATCGCTATATCCTAAGCTGAGTAAAGTCATTAACTAAATATAACTACAAAACAACGGGGTTGAGACTTGAGAAGAACTAGGTATATTTCAATGTGCATACATGTATACATTCGAGATTAAAGTCAGGCGCCTCATAAGATCCGCCTTACTTTGGGATTCTACATTCGGGTCGGGTCAGCTTCCCAAGCGCTTTGCGCAGAGGTATAAAGGTCACATTTCCGTGATAAGTCTTTTATTTTCCGTTTTCTCGGTTCGTAGATTAGTTTCTGTGTGGCTTCATTGGTTAGTAACAGATAATTTTTGTGCTTGAATGGATCGGAAATTGAAAGCGTTTATTTAGAAATGGATGACGCAGCGTCGTCTTAATTGATGTCGAAGCTAAGTAAGTAAGCTAGCAAGCATACAAATGCAATCAGAATCTGACACGCACACGTCTCAGGAATGTGATGTAATTACTTACGGCTATTAGTAAGTCGGTTGATTTAGTTCATGGCGTACAGAGCATATTCACATACAATGAATTTTGCGAAACTACTCAAATAATTTTATTTGTTATATGTTTTAGTCAGTAGTGTAATCCGCGAAATCCCGCAAATCTGACTTTACGGGATATTTCCCGAATGTACTATTTAGAAGATAGGCCTACAACTCCATACTAGTTTTCGGAATTTTGAACGCTTGGTAGTAAACTTGTTTATGGAATTGGATTTATTTTGGATTTTCGTCCCTACGTAGCAAAAGGTGTTGGGTGCAGAAAATATGGGATGGATTTGGCCTTGTGTTAATCGAAAATATAAAAGAAATGGGTGCCTCTGGACATCCAAATTGTAATAATGTAATGTAATAAAATTAGACTAGATTAGTACATTAGTTCAAGATTAGATTAGATATGCACAAGTTTGGCACCAGAAGTTGCCATTTCTCTAGGATTACCAAAAACAATAACTTGTGATTGATTTGTACAATACAGTATGAAATGATAATCATATCCATTATCTTACAGTTTAATATAGTCATTGTGGTAGTGCGATATAGCTGATGAGAATTTCAGTCAGTCTTCTCATAATTTCATGGTCAGTTAGAGTCAGCTTTGAATATATTTTCTGCTTCAAAACATATTGAAGTGTTTATTTACCGCACTAGGCTGCCATGCAATTCCACTAGGGTTTTTCTGAATTACATTTTACTTGTATAAATGTATGCATCTAACATACAACATTCTGCCGTTGAAGTACCTCTTGAAACCACTACACTGTGCATGGCTTTCAAATGTTACGAGGTGGCCATGGTTTCTTGAGTTTAAGTAGTGAGTTTATTGGGTTTGAATTGAATATATATGACCAATCATTAGTTTACAATTGCACAGACTGCCCTTGCAATCAATAGCAAAGAAATATCAAACAACTTAATCGAAGAAAAGCATACCAGAACTTACAAACTTGATGCCGATGCAACAGACGATTCACATGGAGAAGAAGTTGACACAGCTTATCAAGTCATCCCCACTATTTATTATAATTAATATTCGATGGGATAAACAGTAATTGTAGTTTCTGCTTCCACGTAATAATGTGCTGTGAGATCTTCAGTTGAACGTTGTTTGTGATTTAAGACGTGAGAAAGCTTCTTGCGATGCCGGCCACAGCAGGACATGGCGTTGGTCTTATCGGCCTTTCAATTGCAGCTGTTGCAGCTCTCACAACTTTCTCACTTCACAAGATCGAGGAAGGTTAGTCACTGAAGTAGCTGGTTGATCATGATTCATGTCTGTTTAGAATAGAATAGAGTAGCTTCTCAACTTTTCAGGTAACGGGTTTCAACTTGGCTTTTCCAGTGAATTATGATCTTCGATGGCGATTTCACTTGATGTCTTCAGCGTTCTGTTAATGGCACTATAGAAGTCATTAGATTAGATTAGATTAGATCAAGGCAACAAAACTAAGAAGTGCATGATATGATGAGAAACAATCAGTTGGTTCTGAGGTCATTAGGTCACCCAAAAAGGTCGAATGGACCTTGAATTCAGTTGGTTTATATTTTCGTTGGCTGTCAATGACAGCAGTACAATTTAAATGGAAGGTTAAACCAAATGCATTAAAAGCCATAAACTATGTAAATAATTATTACCAACTGGACCTATGATGTATAGTAATATGTATATATATATATACAGATTATGGTTAATGCTATGTGTATATATACCAATGTATGTTTGTTTATTAACTTTAGAAGATCTATTTAACAGACGTTGTTTACCAGAGTGCTGTTTGGCAGCTGGTTTAATAAAGAATATACTTACTTACTTACCTCCATTTAATAGGGTCTCTGTTTGCAAAGGTGTATGAGTGATGATAAAATATGTTGGACTTCTTGATCAACATTTTAATATTGTTCTTGTTCAGGATTTTGATCGATCGTGATTATGGTGGTGTTGTCTCGATCATGATTTTAGCATTGTGATTATAGATCAGTTTTTGCATTGTCCTTGATCATGATGTTAGCATTATCGTAATTGATTGTGATCTTAGCATTTTTCTCAATCATGACTGAGCACTTGACATGATCTCAATTACGATATCATGACGTGTTTGATTTCATGCCTTGATGTTTTTCAAATATATACTTAAAGCATGCTTGAGAAATCATTTTTTTGTATAAATTTGCTTATATAATAAATTTGGTGCTAGAATGATAATCTTTTATTATCATCAAATGCCGAAATTTAAAAAATGTGATGTCGTTACAACACTTTTGAATTTATCTTCATTGTAGGACATGTTGGAGTTTACTACAGGGTAAGAAGATCTAAGGAAATTTCCTTCTGTATGTTGTGAGATGTTGTCAGAGAGTGTATTTTCAGCAGATTTAATTTTACAGTTGGTGCTAGCTCTCCTGTGCTCGTAGTCAATTCAAATGTCTAACCAGAAGATAAGAGTTAAAACTCTTTGTCATTCAGCTTATTAAACTTAATCTCAAATCTGCTTTCAATTGCATCTACTATCAAATTTAAACTCTACCCTCATATCCACTGCCAAGTCTAAAAGCATCTTTTCTTATATCCCCAAACCACACTCTTCAATAACAACTCACCAAAATAAATACTAGTCGAGGAAAGGTGTTTCAAACATACCCAAACTCAGAACTCCTACCCATGTTCTTGGCCAGCCACCCGTCCTTTGGACATGTGAAAATTATTTTGGATGAACATTAATTGTGCATGATTCTCCTCCACCACCATCCAGCTTCTTTAGAGCCACTGCCAGCGTTCAGATGACAGTTCTGTACGGAGCACGGGTTGATATTAGGCTCTGTAAACAGCATAGGGGCATTGCAGTCGAACTGTTAAGGCAGCAGGACTTTGGGCGGTCGTGACCTCATATTCTCACGGTGTGGGGCGGTCACGACTTTGAATGCTTTTGGATGGCCTACTGTGTATTTCTGGCTAAGGGCCTGCTCCTAACAAATATGACCCCCTTGCTAAGCAGGTGTATCGACTTTGCACATGCTGCCGGTACACAAGTATAAGAAAGCTACCCCTAGCACGTGCCCTCGTAACAGCGTGTAGCTACCCCTAACACGTGTCCTTTTAACTGTAGCTACCCCTAGCACATTTGTACCCTCTTAAAAATGTATAGTTACCCCTAACATATTCCCTCATAACAGTGTAGCTACCCCTAAGTCCTAACACATGTCCTTTTAACTGTAGCTACCCCTAGCATGCAGTGCATATTTTAAGAAATTTTCACCCTAGCAAGTGACTGCTGGGACAAATCTTAAAACTCTCCTACGTTTGTCCCACTATTTACACAGTTTCAGCAGTTTCAGTATGCTTTCCCTGGGACAAATCACCCTAACTACTGGGACAAATCCTAAGACTACTGGACATTTTTCCCACTAGTTATACAGTTAAAATATGCCCTGCTAGCATGTGTCGTACCCTTGTAACAGTGTGTAGCTAAGTCCTAACACGTGCCCTTGTAACAGTGTAGCTACCGCTAGCATGTGCCCTCGTAACAGTGTAGCTACCCCTAGCACGTGCTGTTGTAGCTGTTTAAGGTGAATGTGGTTATTGTGATGCAGAGAATCTAAAAGAACATGAGTTGCCTTATTTTAAACATGCTAAAGCCTTCTTATTTTAAACACTGTGTTTGTGCTGTGGACCAGGACAGTTGTTGGCTCTCCGCTGTTCTCAGTGGCTGGTCTTGAGCTTACCAATTCACCGCACAGTTCTGTACATTTTGTCAGTTCTTTTTTGTGCCACTCAGGTCCAGAGTTAAACCTAACATTATATAACTGCAGAGGCCATTTATGTCATAATTGGGCTTAGGATTTGCCTGCACACAGTGTTGACATTGTGTTGTATAGAGATAGGGTAACTTAATTTTTAAATTCTTTTTATTTGTTATAGGGTGGGGCATTGCTGACCTCAACAAGTGGACCAGGATATCACATCATGATTCCATTCATAACTACCTTCCGATCGGTTCAGGTGAGATGATTCAATCAGGTGGCTATGATTAGCTCAGGTGAGGCTATACTCTCACCTGGTGATGTTTAGTTCAGGTGAAGCTCTCTTTTCAGGTGGCGATGATTAGCTCAGGTGAGACTGCTTTCACCTGGTGATGTTTAGTTCAGGTGAAGCTCTCTTTTCAGGTGGCGATGATTAGCTCAGGTGAGACTGCTTTCACCTGGTGATGTTTAGTTCAGGTGAAGCTCTCTTTTCAGGTGGCGATGATTAGCTCAGGTGAGACTGCTTTCACCTGGTGATGTTTAGTTCAGGTGAAGCTATCTTTTCAGGTGGCAATGATTTGCTCAGGTGAGACTATACTTTCACCTGGTTATGTTTATTTCAGGTGAAGCTATATTTTCAGGTGATATGATTAGCTCAGGTGATATGAATAGCTCAGGTGAGGCTGTCTTTTGCGCGAAAATTTATAGCACTGCTCAGTTCAGCATTTGTAGATGGGTGCCTCATCAGACTTAGTTCTTGAGCTCATTTGAACTATCAGTAAACTGAAATTGAACATTTAATTTTTATGTTTGAACATAAACAGCCTTAATGTTTGTGGTAACTGTTGTGGTTTACTTCATTTTAGACTACTATGCAAACGGATGAAGTTAAAAACGTCCCATGTGGAACGAGGTGAGTTTTTTATTTATTAATTATTGTTATTAGTAGTTGTAGTAGTATTATTATTGTTATGCACTAATTAAGCACCACTATATAATGGCCAAGCATCAATCGATGACACTGAGCAATTGTAAGTGCAGGACTTGCTCAAGATTCTTACATAGTAACCATCTTGGAGGAGGAGGGGGCTCAAATCCAGGACTCTCCATGTTACAAGGTGAGCGCTGTAACTAATCAGCTACTGTGTCCACCTATTTATTCCAGGGTATTTATAGAGCACCGTGATATGAATCTTTCATATCCAGGTGCTTCGCTTTTTGATTTGATGCATGCTTCTAACCGGTGTAATATACCAAAACAATTATATAGCTCCTGTGAGGCATCTTACAGTAAAGAGATGATTTGGGGATGTTTCGTCTCAGGACGATTCGTCACGGACTGTTCGTCATGAGGACGTTTCATCACTTGTAGATTCGTCACGGACTGTTCGTCACGGAGGTTGTGTAAATGGACCGTCTTTAAAAGAGGTGCGCCAAATAAACTGGGAAAGAAGGTTCTAGTAGGATGTGGCGCAAAATGAACGGTCCAGGGTATAACAGAACAGATGTTCTTACATATCTTCGTGCAATAGCCCATCTCTCTCACAACTAGTAGAACTTTGAAGTACTGGAACTTGCAATGACGATGACACTATCGTTTTATTCGGCTTTAGTCTGTTTTTTCGTGTTAGTATGTACCTAGAACTAAACTGTTCAGATTTGTTACCATGAGAATCTATCGTTTTAGTCTTTTTTAGTCTGGTATAACCATGACAATCGAACGTTTTAGTCTAGTTGAGTCTATGTTTTTAGTCTTTTTTAGTCTGGACTAACCATGACAATCGATCTTTTGGTAGATTTTTTGAATTAAATTATCCTCAGACGAATCGTCCTGGGACGAAACATCCTTGTGACGAATCGTCCGCATACCAAAGTGTGAATGTGGCTTACGTGTCATTCTGCTTAACACAAAGGGTCTTGTGTCCCCAAAAGCTGTTAACTTAATACACGATACTGGCTAATGCACCATGCTGGTTAATTCACCATACTGGTTAATGCACCATACTGGTTACTACACCATACTGGTTAATGCACCATTCTGGTTAATGCACATGCACCATACTGGTTAATGCACCGTGCTGGTTAATGCAACTTACTGGTTAATGCACCTTGCTGGTTAATGCACTGTACTGGTTGAAAATGCAATACATGTACAAGAACTACAGCACATTACAATAAACACTGACTCTCACCATTATCCATTTTTATGTGTGGCCTAATTTACATGCTGTATCATTAGGCATGTCCCCCAAATTCACGTTAGCGAGTACAAACTAACATGGTGCAACATAGCCAAGCATTGATATGAGCCTTTTTCTCGTTTGTTAATGTGCTGTGTAAATGTAATACAGTCGGGTTTTTGTTGACTGATTTTTTAACGGTAGTTTTGTTTGAAGAGACGATTGACTGATGCTTGTGTGTTGTGATAAAGGTGCTATAGAAATTATGAGATTAGATTAGATTAGGGATGCTGAGAAATGATTTTCAAAGATCTTGTTTGTTTTTAGCGGTGGTGTCATGATCTATTTTGATCGGATAGAAGTCGTGAATGTGCTGAGCTCATCAGCAGGTAGCTATTGCCGTTTAAATGTTTGTCTTGCAGTTTTGAAATTGCTAATAACAGAAGAACACAGACAGATACAGACAGACTAACACAGGCAGACATGGACAGACAGATGGACAGACAGAGAAACACTGGGAGGTAAAAGATAAACAAACACAGGCAGACAGAAACAAACACACGCAGACAAAGGCAGACAGAAACAGACAAACACATATAGACAAAGGCAGGCAAACAAAGGCGGACAGAAATAGAGAAACAAAGGCAGACAGACACAGACAAACACAGGCAGATACAGACAGACAAGTGCAGACAGACAGACAGAAAAGTGCAGACAGACAGACAGACAAGCACAGGCAGACACAGATTGGTGCATACAGACAGACAAACATAAAGGCAGACACAGACATGAGTAGAGAAAGAGGAACAGACACAGGTGTACAAAGACAGATAGTTAGAGAGAGATGCAGTTGTACATTTGAAAATTAAAGATATCCGTTTGTTAGTTTACGACATTGTCAAGAACTACACGGCCGACTATGACAAGACGCTGATCTACAACAAGATCCATCATGAACTCAACCAGTTCTGTAGCGTTCACAACCTTCAGGAAGTCTACATCAATCTTTTCGGTGAGTTTTCTTATGCCCCTTTTAACCCTTTTGTCTCTGTACCCCGAAAAAGCATTTTAGATTTTTTGCCATGAGTTTTTTACCCATGGTTGAAATAATTTCACAGTAATGCAACAAGCTATGGCAAGAAACATTATTTCTGGAATATTGTCCTCCTCAAGGACTAGTTAGAGAAGTGCTAATTATTATAAGTAATAATAAACACTAGGTAACTATTGTAGCTGAATAATCTTTTGCTAGGTAACGACTCAGAAGTGCTCGAGTCAGTGATCAGAAATGATAAATCGAGGAATGATCAGAAATGATAAATCGAGGAAGAGAAGAGCAGTTACTCATGGTGGCCTAAGCGGCAGCCATGCACATGAAGTGTGTGCTACTTCTTTCTCTTAGCCTTGGCATATATGAGGGTGGGTGGCCATTTCTCTCCCTCACCGTTTCATCTTCGCACTGACCAAATTGAAATGCTCTGTTTCTGCTCTTCAGATCAGATCGACGAGAATTTGAAGACGGCTTTACAGTACGACCTCAATGAACTGGCACCCGGTCTTTACGTTCAGGCGGTCCGAGTCACGAAACCAAAGATTCCGGAACAGATTCGACAGAACTATGAAGCAATGTAAAGCTTGTGCTCAAATCTTTCTTAAATTTTGAGTACAATACATAATTAGACAATCATGTAGATCCTTTTTGTGCCATGCTTTTATTTTATTATCTATAATTATATTATTATATATTATTATATATTAAATAATCTCTCTATTAGTGATGAAGGAATAAATAAATGAAAAATTACTGTTTTACAATTGTGATTTAAAATAGGGCTGTGTTCTTTTAGACAATGCCTTACTTGTTAGACTGGTGCTTTTACAATAGTGCTAAGCTCGTTACAATGGTGCCTTACTATAGTGCTTAACTGATTACAGTGGTTTCTTAAAATAGTGCCTTGTTCATTTTAAAAGTGCCTTGAAATGTCGTTTCTTAATTATTACATTAGTGCATTACAATAGTGCGTGCTCAGGGCAGTGATGCCTTGGCACAGTCCATTACTTGTTACGATAGTTCATTACTGGTTACGATAGTGCATTGCTAGTTACAGGAGAATGGACTGTGAATGTTATTGTAAGATAATGAAGATGCGGGGATCTAGTAAGGGATCTGTTTATCTGCTCAACTTTGGAGACAATTGTCTGAATTTCTTTAACAAATCACAGGGAAGCCGAGAAGACGAAGCTGCTGATCTCAGCCGAGAGACAGAAGGTCGTTGAGAAGGAAGCAGAGACGGACCGCAAGCGGGCGATTATCGGTAAACATCGTTTGCTTATTTTGCCCTTTCATCGTTAGGGGTCATCCATAAAGGACGTCTGCAAAGGTTAAGGTCAAATGCAGACAAGTAGGCAGGGAGGAGTCCAAAGTAGGTCATATTTTGCAGATGTCCTTTATTGATGACCCCTTACTTGTTCTCACTCTCTTGCTTTTGCTTGTATGTTTTAGTACTTACACGAATTTTATGATTTAGTAATTGTAATTGCAAATTTATATAGCTCCACTTTAAGAGAGACTTGTCAGAGTTGCTCCCGACCTTACTCAGTGAAACCACGATTGAACAAAATGGTCTCAAAATGCTTGCGGAATAAAGGCAGAGAGGTGGAGGAGTTCGTGTCGCAGGTTGTTAGGCAATTGATTCTAGGAGGATGGGCCGACCACAGCATTTACCATTAACTCTGTAACAAGTTGCGCACATGTCGGCTTGGATAGAACAATAAACGAAATTGATTGATTGATTGACAGCAAAACTGTGATTTGTTGTTTTGTTGTTCACAATTGTCATCTCTGTCGAAGGGACTGACGGTCTGTTGCCACCTGTTTCACATTTAATGGTTTTTGGATCTTGTTGATGCAGATGATGCCCGAGCCAATGTTGTGTTTTGGTGATTATTGTGTGCCTTGGATTTCTTTTATGTTTCTTTACTGGTGACATTCCTAGCTGCGCCCATTGTCTGACCGTTGACTTCATGCAAACTTGGGATTGACTTGGTTGTTACATAGCAAAGCTACTTTTGGTTTTTATTTTATTAATTTTAATGATTAATTCATCGTCTTATGGTAAAGCACTTCAGAAGTAACTTGCTTCTAACTGTGCTATATACAAATTAGAATCGGTACATGTACAATTTTTGCTTGTCTTTTTGGCTATGCATCTTTATCGGATCCTTTTTACACTGGTGCTCTGTTTTCTTGTACAGAGGCTGAGAAAGTTTCGTCTGTTGCCAAAATTCTCTGGGATCAGAAAATCATGGAAAAAGAGTCAGAAAAGAAAATGGCCTTTATTGAAGGTAGAACAGTTTTCTTTGTTGTAAAGGTGGTAGCGCCGTAACTGTTACGGTCCCTCAGGAACTAGCAATTAGAAACAGGAGCAAGAAGGATATCCAAAAATTAATGTTCTCAGCCTCTCTGAAAATCTTGTATTTGCCAGATAATATCATGTAATACATTTTAAGGTTTTAGAATTGAACTGTATTAAAAATGGTTTTGTTATTAAATTTAATTAATTAATTTAATTTAATTAATTAAATTAATTTAATTTCATTAATTTCATTAATTTAATTACATTAATTTAATTTAATTAAATAATTAAATTAATCAAGAATTAAACTAACAAGAATTAAATCTGCACCAAATCCAAACCGTAATCAGTTACAAGAGAATATAGAATGATGCGAGAGTAGTTACAGTAATGATAACAGTAATAATAAAAATGTTATATTTTAATATTTATAAGAGTAATGGTTCTGTTTAGATCAAACTCATCTAGGGAGAGAAAAGGCGAAGGCAGATGCTGAATGCTACAAAGCACAGAAACAGGCCGAGTCCTTCAAGGTGCAAGAATCGGAAGATCGTTCAGAGTCACAGATTTCATAAGACTTTTTATAGATTTAATCCTTTGTAGTTCTTATTTATGTTTCCTTACACATTCGTAAATGTTTTATTTGTTAGTTACACTGGGATCTCTTAGCCAACTCAGCTATAATAATGAATACAAGGAACTGGTCTTCTTCTCCACCTTTAAAAACAATGCAAAATATGTTAATGTACTACGATTTGTTTAGCTTTTCTGTATTGTTAAGCATTTAAAATTTTACACTATTAAATTTTATGCTTCATTAACAGTTTTTAACGATGAGCGTGTACTAAAATGTATGGAAAAATAATCCCTCTTGTTGTTAAATGCTGATGATATAATGATTGTGTACTGTTGGTTTATTTTTACTTTGCTTTATAATGTTTTGTCTAAGATTTTGTTAAGTTTTTAATGACGTTTTAATTATTTCAATTAATTTATTTATTATTTTATTTGTTTAATTAATTACTAGTAAAGAAAACTTGTGTATATATTTCATATATGAATTTTAATGGAATATGTTTATCTGATGTACGTTGGAGGTTTTCTCTCGGTTGCTTAGTGGTTTTGTGGAAAGGAGATGTGTGTTTAGCGATTTGTTTACTGCATTTGTTTATCATGTTTGACTTTCTGTATATCTTGGCAGCTGATGCTGACTCCTGAGTACCTGGAGCTGAAGAAGTATGAGTCCGTCGCAACAAACAGCAAAATATACTTTGGAAATAACATCCCGAACATGTTCGTGGAATTCTTTTCTCAGGGGCAGCAACCGTCAGTGGCTGGCAAAGACTCGCCAGAGGTCAGTTGTTCGGCTGCTATTTTTGGGATGTTTTTCTTGCACGCGTTTAAGTAAAGCTAGAATATAGGGTTGTTTGCCACTCCGGCTGAAACCACCTCCTGCTTAAGATGCATTTTCGCCAAGCGTTTCTTCCCACTTCCCCTGTGCTTCCGACCACATATTGCAACATATACAGAAAGAGCAATGTAAAAGCAATTAAAGAATTTTGATGACCATCTTTCTTAACAAGTTTAGTCGGCAATGCTAAACCAACCCAAAGACCTCATCATCATCGCTTGTGGCGTTAATACCCTTTTCAGAACTTTGGCATGTCTCCAACAGTGACGTCACATATATAGATAGGCCATATGAAGTCCATGTTAATAAATTACAGTCAAAGAACTGTTAATAAATTACAATCAAAGAACTGTTAATAAATTACAATCAAAGAACTGTTAATAAATTACAATCAAAGAACTGTTAATAAATTACAATCAAAGAACTGTTAATAAATTACAATCAAAGAACTGTCTGGCCTGTAACTGATTGCAGGGAGGAACCGGCAAGAAGAACGCGTACGCGTAGAGCGGGCGATGCAGTCCTGAAAAATCAGCCGGCAGCTTTCGTCTTTCACGAAAAGAGTGTAATGTATGACATGCGACCGGCGGTGTTTTGTGAATGCTCAATTAGCTCGCTAGAGACGGTTGGCTTGTGACAGCGTCTAAACGAGATACTTGTGGAGAATGTTGTGATTTCTTTGTTCCGCTTATTATTTAAAAACAGATGCGTTTGATTCGGGTGGTTTGCAGGGCTCAGGATTTTCAAATTTTTGGCCGGGCTCGTCGTACCTTTTGTTCTCTGCGCGCTGTCCGCTTCTGTATTCTACCTGAAACCAGCTGCTGAAAGTTGCTTATTGTTTGTCGTTTGCGGGGCCTGGCCTAATGGTATTGTGATTTGTGCGAGAATAATTTTTTCCTGTGGTTTTTTATTATTTGCACCTTTACTGACACTTTCTGTCACACATTTTGTGTGCTAGTTTTTTGTACAGTTGCAAGAGATGATAGAAAAGTTATTACAGACTGACAGCTTTTTTAGGGCTTTACTTAAGGTGAAGGCTGTGAAATTGTTTCCATGTAGGTAAAATAAGTTAAGGCTGTTAATTAAGGCTGTTAATAAATCGACTGTGGGTTAATAAATTAGTTTAGGGTTAAGTTAGACCTCTGTTGATCAATTGACCTTGGATTTACAAATTAGCTCGTGTTTCTTCTGTTGTCATGTTGGATTCTATTCTTTGTGGACTTTTTTGTAATTTTTTTGTTCATCTGGTTTAGAGCATGCACTTAACCGAACTTATGTTTTAAATTTTTAACCTTGGCTAGGATTGATCCCTCTCAGGAATCGCAAATTACGTTGGGCTAACTAATTATTCTTATTCATTTTAACTGATTATACAATTACTTGTGTTAACTTTCCTAATTCCATATTATTTCAAATAGATTCGGGTAGGTAGGTGCAAACGTGACTGTTGTTTAAACGACCATGGTGGTCGACTCGCCTTCGTGCAGCTTTGCTTACAAACTGCAGTGCCCTTAACAGGTTCTTAAAGACTGGTTTTTATTAGGTGTGGTGCATGCATGATTACTGCAAGGTTCAACAACCTTCTAGGTGAGCTTTGCCTCTGTCAGGGCAGAAAATGTATGGAGATTTCTGCTCCACTTACACCATAGCGAACTTGTTTGCTATGATTGGGAAGATCAATAGGGCTGGTCACCCGCCTCCCCCCCCCCCCATATGCCTAACCATGAAAAAATGAAGTTGCAAACACTTCATTCATCCCATGACTGCCTGGGCTTAGTTTAAGGGAATGTTCTGTGGTAATCCGTAGTTATGAGACAACGCTGCTTATAGGCATATTGTAGCATAGTTAAGTTGCGGTGGTTCACTACCACACTGTTATTGGGCTACATCAACTTAACTATGCTACAATATACCTTTGCGCTAGAAAGAAGAGCAGTCCCTCAAGCTAGTATGAGTGGCAGTCATCTGAATAAAGTGTTAGGTACTTCATTTTTCTTAGCCTCAGCATATGCTGATGGGTGACCAGTCCTCTCCCTTGCTATTTGATCTTCCCACCAACAGTGAACAGTCAGTGCACGCACTCATTATATCTGAGTTGGCTATAGGGGTGCAGATGGAGCTGATATCTGTAAACAAATTTATGCTCTGGCAGGGTTTGAACCCTCGACCTCTCTGCTGACAGTCCAGCATACTAACCACTAAACTACCTACCACTGTGCAAAAGACCACTCTAACTGTATGCCGAACCAAACGTCCATTACTGAACCTGCTGTACCTTTGACAAGGCGTAAAAAGGCGCTATTTAAGTATCCACTACATAAACGTGCAAGCATACTGCCCTACTGTTTATCTTGACCTTCTTGCCACTGGTGGTACGAGGTCTTAACTGTTAGGGTGTAGGCTGACCCTTTATCACAATCAATCTTTGATGCTTTGTGTAGTAGGAGATGCTGTTTTATTGTGCACAAACGCTTCTATTCGTCAGCAAGAAAGGTTTCAAGCTTAATTGCTAAACGATTTTTCGTGCAATTGTTTTATTTTTCGTTACTGTTGTCATCTGGTGTTGATGCTGCCCCTGCGATTCGGATCCCCAGTGTGTTGTATCCGACTGGGCATTTGCCATTGGGCCACGTACCCTGTACAGAGGATTCCTCTGCCAGCATGCGCATGTTCCCATATGGCAGCGGTTCTCAACCTTTTTAGTGCTGCGACCCCTTGATAAAGTTTCCAAAGTTGTGGTGACCCCCCAAAATAAAAACTTAATGGGTTACTCCCCTTCACCGCATTTTGCTACCATCATGATGCATTTCACTTCTCACCATTTGATAATTCATACGCATCATGTATAATACCATAAGAACTCATTAATCAAGAAAACAATTTGTAATTTTTGTTGGTAATAATATTTGAAATTATTTTTTACATGTAAAATTTAGTAAATGAAATGTTTACTTGAAGTTAATATTTATTTTGTATTGTACTATGACTGTACAATTAAGAGTTGTAAAATTCAATGACAGCTGCTAAATTTGAAGTTTAAACATTACCTAAGATTTATAAGAAGAAAACATCAAGAAGCTACGCTGACTATTTGTTTACAAATTTCTAAAAGTTCCAGCTGACCCCTGGCAAATTGTAAGGCGACCCCGTGGGGGTCGCGACCCACAGGTTGAGAACCGCTGCCATACGGGCTACACAGTGCCCATTCAGATGTGTATAGGCGTGTTCACAGGCCTTGACCCACATATTGGCTTGGTTAGAGACCTTGACCTTCACTCCTTCACCTTTGCTCAGTTGCATCAGTTGATGTTCGGCCATTAGTTAATGGCGCTGAGTAAATGTTTACTGATAAGAATAATAATATTGGTGTTTGAACTTCTCCACAAAATTGTGTTTCTACTATGGTTTACATTAATGACATCAGAGTACAATGCGTTATACTACATTACATCGTAATTGTAGTCTCAAGATTTCTACAGCGTCCAAAAAGTAAGTTGTAGGAACCATCTAATTCACAGGCGCTCAGTCAAAACAAAATTGATAGGCAGGTAAATTCAGGTATGGTTCCTAGTCAAGATTCAACGGTCAGAAGGCTACTGTAGATGGTGTTTAGAATCGAAACGGCAAGAGAGACAAGGGGGAGGATGAATCGGGGTAGGATTTGTGGAAGAAGCTTGTTTTTGTTTTTGATTGAAAGACCAGAGCAGTGATTGAAAGAGGTGCAGTTTAACATTGCATAACACTAAATTGATTTTTATTCATAATTACATTATTGTACTGTGTTTTGCAGTTAACTACTTAACGGCTGTGAAGAAGGGGTCATTCCTTTGTGTGGATTTTTGGACATAGAAAAAATCTGAAGTTTGTTGTAACGTTCTTTGCAAGTCTAAAAGTCACGTACATGCGTGCGTTACTTTTGAGAGTTGTTGAAGGCTCTATGCAAATATCTAGCTACATTTCATGTGGGTAATCTGAATCCTATGTTACATTATGTGCGCGCAATATAGGCCGGTTGAAAGAGCTCACGTCGAGCCAGATGAGCAGTTACAGTTTCATAGCAAAGTCTGTACAGTTGAACATTTTGTCATTTCTGTTGTCATGGTTTCTGTTGCCATGGTTTCAGTTGCCGTGGTTTCTTCTGTCGTGCTGCACTGTGTTGTCATTTGACGTTGGCAGGCGACCATTATCGGTTGCCGATTATTCGAGAGTTATTTGTTGAGAAGAGTATTTTTCAATCCGTGAAGAAAAATCGATTAAAAAGAGTAACTGCTCCGTTGCACTATTCGTTAAATTTGTTGTATTTTTTTGTGTTGAGTGCCTTGTCTTTGACAAAATTGTCCCAAGCCTAGATCCCATTAATTGTGGCCTCCGTGAGTATTTTAATACTCAGATAGTTTGTAATTGGAATAAATTAGAGACAATTTATATAGCATCGTAAATATATGGACTGCAACTTCTTGGGTTCTTTACAACAGCAATTGTCGGCCTTAAATACGACCCTGGATAAACAATTCGAGACTGTTACAAGGCAAATTACTAGCCTGGTGATTGTGAACACCCGCTTCGCTGATGACCTACTGTCTACTCTAGGGGTATGACCTATCAGTGCATGTCTCGGGCACAGAGCTTTCGATTAGATCCAATTAAGTGCTAGCCTATGGACCTATGGTGCTGTCTGCTTATAATCGTGGACCGTTATGCTATTATCTTAGGCCCATAATGTACGTGATGGTCAAGTGGTTAGCGTGCTGGACTGCCAACTGAGAGGTGGGGGTTCAAATCTCTGCCAGGGCAGAAATTTGTTTCCGGATTTCTGCTCCATCTGTGCCTCTACCCAACTCAGCTATAATGAGTACACTGTCGGTGAGAAGATGAGACGGTGAGGGGAGGACTGGCCAAACGGCCCTCGAATGCCGAGGCTAAGAAAACGAAGTAGCTGACACTTCATACCCATGGCTGCCTCTCGTGGTGTTTAGCCTAAAGGACTGCTCTTCTTCAGAGGTGGTGGATCTTCAAATTATTTACAAGAAATCATAAGCATTTCAGACGAATCGATAACAGATACGCGCTATTCACCCTTTTTGGTGACGTGCTCCTCTTTAGGTGACGGATCTCATAGTTCAGATGTAGGTCTCAAACCAGAAGTTCCGGATCTCAGATTCTGTACGTGGCATCCGGCTGAATCTAAGTTCTGCTAGCGCTAGCCTATTCAACAATTATCATCTGTAAAAGTGTAGCCGATATTATTACTCAAATTAACTGCAGACGTTTTCCACCCGCATGGGTCATTCGACCCAACAATATACTAAAGATCTGCAAATGCGGCAGTCTATTTAAAGCTTGATTTTTTTTATCCTAGGACACATTTTTTTAACTCTGCAAGTTATGCCACCGAACATCGCCGTTAATTTTACAAAATACCCAAAACAATTCTTATTCTTCCGACTTCCGGATATTAATTGCGATTCGCAACATCCCCTCAGTTCGAACTTGACATGCAGTGTTTAATCTAGTCCCCCCTCTTCTCAGGGGGGAAACAAGGTTAGTCGGGGGGAACCAACAAGGGCGACCTTTTTGGTAAATTTCATCCCTGTTAAAAAAATTTATGTGGGACAAATTTCATCCAGGGCTGTAGTCGAGGGTATACGCGGGTATACAGCGTATACTCGCCTCGCGAAATTTGAGAGCGTATACTCAGCGCTCTAGACGAGGGTATACGCGGGTATACAGCGTATACTTACCTCTGTAGAGACCTGAGTAATGAAATTTGGAGGAAAAAGAGAGGCTTTGACAGGTTTTTAGACGTTTTTAGGGCGAATGACTAAAAAAAAGTCATCAACTTTTTCAGAGACGAAATCGTAAAAAGTCAGAAAATTTGAAGGGAATTTGTAAAAAGTCTGAAATTTTTCTTAGACGAATTCCTAAAAAAAGGTCTTCACATTTTTTTACGCCGCTGGTCACCGGTAGCGTATACTCACCTCAAATTTTACCACTAGGGCCTACAGCCCTGATTTCATCCATGTTTCTTCGGAATTTCACCTTCAAAAAAGTTGATGACCTTTTTTTAGTAATTCATCCCATTTTCCTCACTTTCCTACCTTTGACCTTTTTTAGGAATTCATCTCTGAAAAACTTTCATATCTTATTCTGTAATTTTATTCTTATATGACTCCTTTCCTCGTCTCTGGGGAAGCACAACATGTAGCCTATCCTGGGGGGAATCCCCCCCCCAAAAGGTGTCTACATTACAATATTGCTGTCCTCTGGGGAAACATAGGCCCTAAATCCTGGGGGATCCCCCCATTGGTGTCTAGATTAAACACTGCTTGACATGGAACCGATTCCCCGCCTATCGCTTATGATTTGACTAAGCGCTAAGCTAGTTCCCGCGACTTCGCTTTTTCGACGCTGTAGAAATTTCGAGACTACGATCAGTGTACGACTGGAAACGTAGGCCCCTAGCTTTGTTTTGTTTGACCTATATATCGACGCTTTTATTGGATGTAAACTAGAGTACTCTATTGCGCCATAACGGGACATTTCTTAACGATCGCCGCGTGGTGTGGGGTGTTAAATGAATTAAACAATAAAATTTTGCTCTCCAGTCTCCACTAGGTTAATATGTCCAACCTAACAATAGAGATTAATAGGTATTGATCAATTCAATTTAGTGCTGAAACTGAATCCTTTTAATGCAACGTAATGGAATCTTGGAAATTTCACACAAAAGCCACGCCAGAGAGACCAGCTATTGGTCTTCCTGGCGTGGCTTTTGATATAGCGCCGGTAGACTAATAATTACCGGCGCTATGTCAAATCATGTCCGCTAGGCTACAGCCAAGTTGTCTTGTTCGTTCCGGTGTCAGGTCATAATCCTGGGAGGTGAAGCCGAGAAGACAGCATGGTGCTACGCAGCTACGGTGGTGATCGTTGGTGATGGTGGTCGTGTGGTGACGCACGGGTAGAATCAGGATAGGATTGGGTGAAGAGTTCGGTTTTCAGTTGTGAGTGGAAACCAGTAGAGGACCCGGTCACTTCAGAAATTTAACCTCTCCTCCGCTTGCACTCAGCGGAGGAGAGGTTAAATTAACAGGTCACTAGACGAGATAGGAGGATGAGCAAACTGGCGGAGATCTTTGGGAGTTCATTCTAAAATATTGGCGTAGCACAGACTAAGGAGTGGTTGCAGAATTTCAGTAGGAGACTTGAAGCCAGGGCTGTAGTCGAGGGTATACGCGGGTATACAGCGTATACCCCGTGATCGATCGAGTCAGTCGATCAAGTCGATCGAAACTCGGCCAAGTCGAGTCGGTCGAAAAATCTTCGACTCGATCGACTTGCAAGTCGAGTCGATCATATATTTTGACAAGTCGAGTCGATCGTTGTTTCCTCGACTTGACTCGACTTTGAAATATTTTCTTACTATTTTTTGCTGCTACTGCACAAAATGACCCACATGATGTGATGACGTAATGCTTTGTAAACGCACAACTAGGCCTACCGTTTTAACCTGACTTGAAGTTCAGTGCAAACTATGAGCCTCTTGGTGATTTCGTAGGCCCCCTATAGTGGAAGCTGCAGATACTTTTTTTAACAGTTTCACAGTGAAAATGGAAAGATTAAGATGCGCTAAAAAATACGGCAGTTTCCGGATATTTCAGCTCTGTGGTCACCATGATGTAAAAATAGTTGTTATTTTTACATCATGGTAGTCAGTAACGACGATCTCAAAACGTTCGAATGTCTGTACGTTAGGACGGGACTGAATGCTTCGACTTTGGCCTAGAGCAGTGGATCGGAAAGTGTTTAATAGTTGCGTGAGCTAACCTCAGCCAAGTAGCTAGGTTACAGACCTAAGATGGATAGAATTATACATTCTATCCGATATGACCAATAAAAATATTTTGTAATTTTTTACAATCAATGGAAAAGTTTATTAGCCTATACTAGACCTACATATTCATGAAATGAAACGCGTCTATAGCACAGTAAGTCAATAACTACTTTAGAAAGGATCAAATACAAAGCGCCAGCCAAAAATTGTGTGAGCATTCTTGTGCCTCGGCGCTACATAGCCAAAACTTGAGTGAGCATTGGCTCCTTTGGCGCCATGGCTCCCGGGTCCCTGGCCAAGAGGTACAGTCCAAGTCGACAAAGTCGACCAAGTCGATCGTTTATTTGCCAAGTCGATCCAGTCGACGAAAGGTCGACTAGTCGACAAAGTCGATCGAGTCGATCGTCGGCCGAGCCAAGTCGATCGTAGCAGTTCGACTCGATCGATCACGGGGTATAATACAGCGTATACTCACCTCTGGAGACCGTATACTCACCTCACAAAATATTGGCGGATGTAAGAGAGTTGAGAGGTTTGAAGGGCGTTGTATTTAAACACATCCCTGGGCTATGATAACCCCTTCCTGTACGTGTTGAGAAATTTTTTGAATTACACCGTATGTATACTTACTAGAATTAGGCAGCAAGCAGTGGTGTAGTGGGGCGGGAACGCGGGGAACGCCGTTCCCGCACTTTCTTTCAGGGAGGGAACGCGATCCCTCACTATTTTGCAGCATTTCTGCTGAAATAAATGAACAAAGAAGACTTCAAGACTCACAGTTTCAACTGCTTACTTACTGGAGCCTTTCGCAGTTTCGCAGATATATTTATATATGTGTTGGCTTTATACTAAATAACAAATTCCTATGTATAAATTTACATAATTACATTTATTAATTTTTTGTTATTTTTTTACATTCAACAGTTTCAAAAATAGCAGCGCTCACACTATGCAAAATTCTTGCAAGATTGCACTTTTTGCTACAGTTGCTACTTCAATTTCCAGGCGTTCCCCCACTTCATTTTTTAGGACTACACCACTGGCAGCAAGCAATTTTGACCCGGACTGTACGGTCATGGGTAACGATTTTCATCAACACCTGCATCCCGCGCTCGGGTGCGTGACTTGCGTAACCTTTGACGCGTACCTGCGCTACAAAGGGCGTGGCCTATTTCAGGACGCAACAGCAGCACAGAGGCGTGGCTTAGCTGCGCCTGTGGCCCAGCTGCTGCGTGCGCGGAAAGGCCGCAGCCACGACGGCGTGGGCGCAGCGCTCGACAAGGCTCAGAAGGAGGCCTTGCTTCGGCGTATCGGACCGATCGATCGAGTCGCCGCCGATCGAGGTAAGATCAACGGTTCCAAATATGTCTGCGACTGCGGCAGCTGGTGGCGGCGACGCTGACGACGAAATGTCCATCCGCCATCAATTAAACCTTCGACGCCGACCACGATGACGATTTACGACCCTTCACCCCCGTCACACCCTCTCCTCCTCCTCGTCGTCGTCAACCTCCTCGTCCTCGCACCGGGAATCGCCTCAGCCGCCCGGGTCAATCGGACATGCGGCCAGCTCCACGACGACGTCCCTTCGCGGACCGCCCTAGCCGCGGTCGTCTTCGAGGGCAGGGCGCAGCGCGCCGAGTCCCTGCCGTCGTGGGCCAAGCAGGTCGACCGTGAACACTTCAACGTTACCTTCAAGCCGCGGAATCTCTACAAGGGAGACCTGCCCCGCAACCCAGAGGGCGGATTCAGCGTTATCACAGTCGGCACCTTTGGGGTCGTTGAGGACCGTAACGCGTGCATACCTTCCGTCCAGCTGCGGTCGCGGTACATCGTGTTCCTTCGGGGAGAGGGAACGCCCAGCGATTACAACCGGCAACTGTCTTTCTATGAGATCTTCAGCTTCCCAGAACCTTTCTCACCAGAGGGAGCCAGCCTGGCGGCAGAGTACGCATGCGCCAACTGCAGTAAGTAACTGTAATTGTAACTGGACATTTATAGCGCCGCTCAAAATGCAAACCAATAAGAGGCGCTCTCTGCTCTAGCCTATGTGATGTTAACTGTCATTACTATGGGCTCATTTTGGGCCTAATGAATGGCATAATCATCATAATGGGTCATTAATGGCATTGCATTGTATTGAATTTTGAATATTGTGTATTTTGACCCGGAATATTGTAAAGAATTGTTCGTTCCTGCCGATCGATCCTCTCAAGAACCAGGTCACGGCCTTTGACCTTTCGACCTTGACCTACGGGTGACTTCTGGCACCGAAGATGTTCGTATTCGACGCGGTTTGTAGCCTACACTCGGGGCTCCACCCTTTGGCCGCTCCTCTACATCTTAAACACAGTCATCACAGCACTTGAATCCCACGTCCACCAATACGTCGATGACGTCCAGCTTAACTCCAGCTGTCAGCCATCGGATCCACTCCCTGTCTTGCGTCAGAACTGAATACCGTAACTGAGGTAGGGTGGATGTAATTAAATCGGCTCCGACTTAACGCAGCCAAAACGCAATACCTCTGGTCGTAACTGGACAAACTGTCTCAAATTGATGAAGAAAAGCTCCTGTCATCATAGCAACCCCTTGTCCGCAGGCCTGTAGACGAGGATATATATACGCGGGTATACAGACTGGACTCACCTGTGTAGAGACCGTATACACTAGGGTGGATCGAAAAAAATTTTTCTTTCGTATCGACTATTAATAGTGACCAAAAGTTGCCTTTAGTATACGTAAACAACTGTGTAAAATTATTTTAAATTCGGACAACATCTTGAGGGTCCCCAACGAGATCAAAAATCGCCTGTGCTGTAATAGCAAAAAGCTATGGTTCGCAGGCAGTTTTTAGCTAAATTCTGCTTATTCCTTGCATTTATTGCATCGTATGTCAGCTGGGATCATCTAGATCTATTAGAATATGTCTGGCTAGCACTTTGCGTATTCTACCACTTCTATATCTACTACTTTTATATCTATAGGCCTTTGTATTTGGTTCAGAAACCTCTCCAGGCGGGCACGGTCTTCAGCGTTAGCGCAACCCCACCACGCTGGGGCTGCATACAGAAGCCGAGCAACTGTGGTCGCACCTGCAACCGTGTGTAAGGCTAGACCAGGGAGTCCATGAGCCCATGAAACTTTCGGAGTATAGAGAGAGCTAGAGCATGACCTCAGAGTCTGTCAGATATGGGAGGATGCACGCAGATCCTCAGTTAGGTATCTATTCTTACCATGACGAGTAGGCCTATATGAAGCTAATAAAACCACTGCCAAAGGTCAACTTAAAGGAATTCGGTACAGACCAGAAATATCTGTGGGAAATAACCAATGCTATTTCTGAGGGTCACTGCTCACATGACTTATCCAAACGAAACCCCGGAGAAATTTAATCACTTCTCGACTTCTCCTTTTGTACATCGCAACAGCTGAACCATCAGCCAACTTCGAGATTCTTGCAGCATACATCATGAAGGCGTATGCTCCGATGTGGTTCAGCATCAAGGCTAAGCCGTCGTGCAAAGATGGTGTAAGACATTTGCTCCGTTCCGTCCAGCTTTCCCGTTATCTTACAGTTGAACAGAAACGTATTGTCGATCCTGTTATACAGCGGAATGCCTATTTTACCTATCCGGAAAACCTACTTCTCTCCATGATTACAGATGGTCGTCCACGCGAACTCGGAATTCGTCGCATTGTTAAGGTGACTTCGTCAACTAGAACACCAGCTTGCGGCAATTCAAAGTAGGCCTACCAGGCTACCAGAACTCAGGTTTGACGCACGTGGTCTTTGACTGATCGATTGGCAAAACTCATACATAACGAACAGCCGCTCACGACTGACATTTCGGAGGGACATCTAAAGCTATTTGTGACTAGCGTTGAAACGTCCATAGCTAACTTTTCTAAGTTAACCTGTCATAATTAGGCTGTGGAACGCTCCGTCAAGTTGGTTATTGAATCATCAGCAGCGTTTTGTGGCGCAAAATCGCGAGATGACTTTATCCGATCGCGGCTAGAATCTCGATTGATAATGCCAACGTTCACACAAAATCCGATTAACGTGTCATGTAGCCTGAACGTTGTTGCGAATTAACATTTGCGCATTTGAATTATGCATAAGAATGTATTCTATGATTTGTTAATACGTTACATCTGTTGTATTGTATTGTATTGTATTCAAACATTTATAAAGCGCCTCTAGTAGGATGAACCGTTCAGAGGCGCTCCCAGTGCACAAGATGTTGCCATGTCTGATGATTCACGATAATTCATAATATTGCCCATATAATGTATAGCAAAATTTCAAAGTCCTTGGGGACCCTCAAGATGATGGACAATAATTACCAAATTTTTACTGTGTGTTTGTCATACCAATTCGCAACTTTTGCCCACTATTAAATATAGTTATTAAAAAAAATTTCTTTTAGCATATGCTTTCGATCCACCCTAGTATACACTCGCCTCACACAAATATTTTTTTAGTATAGGCCTATACTCATCTCTGGAGAACGTGTACACGCCTCCAGAACGTACTTTTACATATTTTTTAATACTGTAGACTGTAGACTGTAGAGTGTAGACTAATTTAAACAAAGTTTCAGTTTGAAACTTAATTATTTCTGTTTGCTTGACCTATAGCGAGTTGCAAAACAACTTTAAAATTTACATAGCTCTAAACGGTATGTAGAGCCCCCCTCCACTGTTTGTAGCAGGAACGCACTCATGCCCAGAGGCTGCGATTTTGTTTGACAGGTGGAGGGGGGTGACAGTTTTGAACTGCGTCAACATTTATAAAAAATTTTGACTAACCGATAGCGTGTACTCCGAGTACTCGCCTCTAATTCTACCACTACAGACCTGCTTGTCCGTGACCTGCGACTGCTCATTGATGGAGAAATATCTATGTCTGATCATTTGCATTTGGTGTGCAAGTCAGCTTCCATCAGTTTCGTCAGATTCAGTCGAAACGGCGTAAGCTTTCGTTTAACGCTGCAACGACCTTGCTCCTGACGATCCTGGACTACTGTAATTCCATCTTTGCAGGCTTGCCGAAATTCAGGCTACGTCAGTTCAAGTCCGTCTGAAATTGCGCCGCTCGGCTAGTGACAAATCTAGGCCTATCAACATTCTCTCAAATCACTGCAGCATATATGAGAGATAGATTACACTGGCTCCCTCTTGAGGGCAGAATCAAATTTAAGATCCTTCTCCTTGGCCGAGCTACGTTCGTTGGTTGTGCTCCATCATAATATTTTATATACGAGAGCTGTTTTGTGCCGGTTTAAGGTCAGTCAGGTCGCCGGTCGCTTCGTTCATCCGGCCGTGGAGATTTTCTAATCTCTCGTTGCCGTATACGTCAAGGCGAATGCACCGTGGACTCTCGTGCGTTAGTCCATCCCCTTTGGAACAATCTTCCAGCTGACATTCGTGCTGTCCCTTTAAACTCTTCTGAAGTTCCTTTTCCCTAGCCATGTTAAGACCCACCTGCTCAGGTCCCTTATTTTGCACAGCCATGTCCTTCAGTGTTTAATCTAGACGTCTTTTGGGGGGGGGGAAATCCCCCCCCCCAGGATTGAAGTTTCCCCCCCAGAACTCAGCAATATTGTAAGGCAGAGACCTTTTTGGGGGAAACTCCCCCCCGAGAAACCTTGTTCCCCCCCCCAGAACAGGGGGACTAGATTACACACTGCATGTCCTTAGCTCTTTTGAGGGGTTCCTAAAATGCGCTTTATAAAAGACCAGATACGTGTATTATAGACCTATATACACTGGTAATCTACTCTTTACCGTTAAGAGGCTGGTTAGTTGGGTGACTCATCTGACTGATTGGCTGACTGGCTGAAGTACTTACCTGCCTATCTGCCTGCCTACCTTCATACATACGTATACCTACCTATCTAGGTCAGACCTATCTCCCGCCGATGGGTTGATCTGTTGAATTTCGCTACTGTCTATACTGTGTTGGTTCAGCCTATGCATCCTGAGATGCATTTTCACAGACTATCTACAGCTCCTGCCTGACCTTTTACATCTTAACCTGGCACTGAATTTGACCCTACCTGGTTATCGATTTTCTTTTGACTGAGCGCCTGTGAATTGGCTGGTTCCAACGACTTCGCCCTAATGGGGCTGTAGAAATCTAGAGATTGTGATCACGATTACGATCCTATGCATATCACGCAAATCAGCCAGAGCTGAGAACGTAATGTCGAAATTTCCACAGCGTCCAAAATACCGAAGTCGCGAGAACCAGCTTATTCACAGGCGCCTAGTCAAAACACACTCGATAGGCGGGAGGGGTGGTGGTGATGAAATCGGTTCCAGGTCAAGAACTCAAGATCCGGAAGTGTCAGTCAGGCAGGCAGACTGTCCCAGACCATACGGTGTATCACCGGTGTTTAGAGTTGAAACGGCGAGGGAGGTGAGGAGGAGAGGAGAATTAAAAGTTGAAGTCGACCACATCGTCCACATACCTTTCGCTTCTGCATACCCTATCCGTCCAAATGTCTTCCGTCACTAATTCAGACCACTAATTTGCACCCAGCGCACAGGGCGAGCTTTCTATAGGGGGGTCATTCATTAAATGCAAAATGTAAATGTAGACGTTTTATAGCGACCATGCATTAGGCCTCGACCCAGCTCATTTTCAGTGAATTGATCGGGTGTAGTGACTGTGGTCCTTCACCACCGCTACCCATTTGAATGGATTTAATAACTCCGCCACTGCCCGTATTCTGGTAATGCCAGTTAGAAGCCTGGATAAGGAGCAGGGCGACGCTAATAATCTCTTTATGACACATATAGTCGTTAAAAAGTAAATTACTCCATTTAAGGCCCCAAGGCTTGGACCGTGCTAGCTCGAGATTTAATGTGGATGTGGGTTCCCAGTGCAAACGGTCTGCACGCACCTAAATTTGGTACATACAGTTGTTTTAACGGATCGTGTGCCTGACACATCAATTTCAGTTAGACAGAAGGCTGTAGTCTGCACTGGACTTTTTGTGAGAGAGGCTCAAGTTGTACCATGCTTTATGTGTTACTTAGGCCTACTGTGGAGCGTCGACAGCCGTTGGCGTTGGAATGTGGATGTCCGCAGAGGGAAAGAGGAGGATAATGCAAAAGGCGGACTAGGGAAAGGAGGAATCCAAAGGGAGGAATCCAAAGGGAGAAATCAAAAGGAGGAATCGAAAAGGAGGAATCGCAAAGGAGGAATCCAAAGAGAGGAATCCAAAGGAATGAATGCAAAGAGACGAATCCAAAGAGAGGAATCCAAAGGAAGGAATGTAAAGAGAGGAATCCAAAGAGAGGAATCCAAAGTAAGGAATGTAAAGAGAGGAATCCAAAGGGAGGAGTCCAAAGGGATGATCCAAAGGGAGGACTCCAAAGGAGGAATCCAAAGTCCAGCTTAATCCAAAGGAGGAATCCAAAAGGAAGAAAATAAAAAGGAGGAATCCAAAGGGAGGAATTCAAAGGAGCCTAAGGAGGAATCCAAAAGGAGGAATCCAAAGAAGGAATCCAAAGGGAGGAATTCAAAGGAGGCCATATGAACTTAGCGCGCTGAAGCTTAACGAAAAATTGTTCTCATGCCGTCCATGCATACCCCAGTAGCCTATTATATTTTGCCCCTACACTTTTAAAAGCCACCCGATTATACTTCTCATCTTTTTATATGGTACATCCCTAGCAGTTGTAAATGAGCCTTGCTACAACCCTGTTCTCAAAGCCAGATCTGCCTGTAAGCCAGATCTATCTGTAAGCCAGATCTATCTGTAAGCCAGATCTGTCTGTAAGCCAGATCTGTCTGTAAGCCAGATGTCTGCCTGTAAGCCAGATGTATGTCTGTAAGCCAGATGTCTTTAAGCCAGATGTCTTTAAGCCAGATCTGTCTTTAAACCAGATCTGTCTGTAGGTAAAATCTGCATAACCCGTGAAGTTTATACAGATTTGTATCCATACGAGTCAGGATTCGAACCTTCAGCATCTGAATTGCAAGGACAGCGTGTTAGCCAACAGACTAGGACAAGGAGAAAGAAGAGAAAGAGGAGGAGGAGGAGGAGAAGGAGGAGGAGGAGGAGGAAGAGGAGGAGGAGGAGGAGGAGGAGGAGGAGGAGGAGGAAAAAAGCGATAGAGAGAAAGTGAGGAAGTAAAGAAAAAGATATCATTAATCAAAGGACTATGAAGATTTAATGTAAATATAAATGTAAATCTTCTAAATTTCTCAGCGTCACACAAAAGCCACGTCAGGGAGACCAGCTTAATCACCGGCGCTATATCAAATCAAGCTCGCAATATCCAGGCTGCCTTGATTGTCCGTTCCGGAGCTAGGTCAGTGTACGGGGAGGTCAAGCCGAGGAGACAGTATGATGCCACAGTGGTAACAGTGAAGGGCACTAAACTATTTTTTTTAGTTAAACTAAAACTATTTTCCAACTAAAAAAATAGTTTAACTAAAGTTGGCAACTGATTTTGGAAATTAGTTAATTAAACTAAAAAAAAGTAGTTAAACTTTTTCCAACTTTTTTCCAACTTTTTACGACAAACATTTTCACAATAAAAGACGTTAAGTGAAGTGTAATGATGCAAAGCGTCAATGACAATTTCACCTTCAAACTATGCACTGTGTACTGTTCTAGCATACAGTTACATGTGTACTGTAAGTAGTGTATGAATTTGAAAGCAGTCTGTTAATGCTAAAACCATGCAGTTTTAAAATGTTTTTTGCTGACAGTGTTCAATGTTCATTGTGGGAGATAGTTGCATATTGCTGATTTTTTTAGTTAAACTTTTTAGTTAGCAACTAAAATTTTTTAGTTAAACTATGGTTTTAACTAAACTATTTCTTAGTTAAACTTCTTCCTTAACTAAATTTGTTTAGTTAAACTAAAATTTAGCAACTTTTTAGTTAACTATTGCTCATCACTGAGTGGTAATCGGTGATGATGGTGGTTGTTGGGTGGCGCGAGTCAAAATCAGGATGGGATGGCTTGGAGAGTTCGGCTTTCAGTCGTGAGTGGAAAGCAGCAGAGGAGAGCTTCAATTAACAGATGAAGCGGAGTAGTAGTGGTAGGAGGAGAGGGAAAGATACGGAGAGAGGGAGGTAGATAGAGATACACTGGGGAAGAAAAGAAAAAAGACCAAAATAGGAGGAGGAAGAGGAAAAGAAAGAGAAGAAGAAAGTGAAAGAAAGGAGTAGGCCTATATAGGAGAAGGAGGAGGAAAGAGAGTGACTGACAGACAGACGGACAGACAGACAGACAGACAGGCCACGACAGGCCACACTCTTAGAGAGACATAGATATAGTCGGAGACACAACTAGGGGAGTCGGAGGAGGAGGAGAAGAAGGAAGAAGCGGAGGGAAGAGACAGCCAGACAGCCAGCCAGACAGACAGACAGACAGGCAGACAGACAGAGGTTCACATTCTGTGAGGGAGACGAAGAAGAGCATTGATTTTTCACGGGCAAATGGAGAGGGTGACATATTGCATAAGGCGGCCTCAGTGACATCCGAACGAAACAATATCAGCGTTGATCGAATCGACTGAGGGCAACAGCGTGTAGAACACCAACGAAAGCAGACTTCCATTTTTCCACATGAAATATTCCATATAGCAGCAGCAGCAGCAGCAGCAGCAGCAGGATAGAGCAAATTGAAGCATCCCATTTATCAAGAATGCTGCAGACTTCCATCTCTGCTGCTGGAAAACGGAGTGGGGTCCGATAAGTAGAAACTCCATCTTTCGGGACCAACTACATTATGTATGGTTATCGTCCACAGATAAGAAATGCTATGCGGAGGAAAATGAGCTAGATAAATGTGATTTGAAGGGCCAGGTCAGACAATTGGGAACGCTTAATTTAGGGGCACAGCTGGGCTTGGTTTATGGCCCCAATTAGCCCATAATACGGCGTTTTCCCAAAGCCGTCAGGCAATTTTTTGCGTTTATAGCGGCATGTGAAGAGCTCAGGCAGGCAGACAGACAGACAGACAGACAGACAGACAGACAGACAGACAGACAGACAGACAGACAGACAGACAGACAAGGAGGAGGAGGAGGAGGAAGAGGTGAACAAGAACAGGAACAAGAACAAGAATAACAGAAACAACAAGAAAAAGAACAGCAGTCCGTCAAGTTAGCCTGAGAGGCAGCCATGGGTATGAAGCGTTAGTGACTTAATTTTTCTTAGCCTCGGCATATGAGGCAGTCCTTTCCCTCACCGTCTCATCTCCCCGTCGACAACGTATGGCCAGTGTTCTCATTAGGATGTAGCTGAGTTGGCTAAGGGCCCAGGTGGAGAGCAGAAATCTCGAAGCAACCTTCTGTCCTGGCGGAGATTTGAACCCACGACTTCTGAGGTTGACATTAGTAACATTACTAGCATGTTTACCAGACTATCGCGCACGAGAAAGGAATTAAGTTAATTTACATAATTATGCCATTACTTAATTAGAAAGTATCAGTGGAATATATATGGTAACCCTTCATTCATCTGCAGTGGAACATAGGCTACGTGATATTCCCGCCATATCAGCTGCTCTGCCTCCCTGGTCTCTTTGCAACCGGACTCGGACGTCCAATGGACATCGACCTAAAATGGATGTGATCTATGATACGACGCTGCGCTCGTGAATAAGCTGGTGCTCTGCGCTTAGCTTTAGAGTAGCGCTTTAGAAATTTGGAGCTTACGATTACGATTACGAATACGATTACACCACATTATCATTCAACATAGGGTATTGCCAGTGTGTCAAGTTTTTGGATAAACATTTTCCCAATGTTTGTAAAAACGATGATGGCTGGGTAAATGGGTCGTGAAATGTCAACCTAACAGCACCTCGACCCATTTGTCAATGTCGATAGCCATTGTGAAGAGCTCAGACAGACAGAATTCCTGACAAGTGCTTTATAAATACTGTCTTCTCAGCGGATGTTCAGACAGTGCACGTGCACTGTGGTCCCGCATTTTTCTGATCATTCAGCAACTCTGACAACCCCTCTGACACTAGGATAAGCTAGTGCCCTGCACTTAGCTTTTAAGTATAGCACTTTATAAATTTAATAAATTTCGAGATAACAATTACGATTCAATGGTAGGCCCATTTTGTTGCTTTCGTAGCCTTGCAATTTTATTACGCCTGATTATTCTGAATTCTGTTCTTTTCGCCCTTTTTGTTTTTGCCCAGTCAATAGACTTACATATCTGTCCTACTATCACCCTCCTTCCATTTGAGTTCCTCTTGCGTTTGACCAAATGCGTTTTAAAATATCTTTCCTTTCTACCATTTCCATTTCATTCGTCGTCACTGTCTCTTTAATTCGTTCGTTCGTTCGTTCCTTCCTTCCTTTCTTCCTTCGTTCCTTCCCTCCTCCCTCCCTCCTTCCTTCCTTCCTTCCTTCCTTCCTTCCTTCCTTCCTTCCTTCCTCCCTCCCTCCCTCCCTCCCTCCCTCCCTCCCCTCCTTCCTTCCATCCTACCTCCCTTCCTTCCTTCCTTCCTTCCTTCCTCCCTTCCTTTATCGCCTCCCTCCGTTTCACCAACCATCCGTCCTTCAATCCTCCCTCCCTCCCTCCCTGTCTACATCTGCCTCCCTGCCTCCCCCTCTCTGCTTACCTTCCTGCCTCCCTCTCTGCCTGCAAGTCTCCCTCTCCGCCTGCCTTCCTGCCTGTCTGCCTCCCTCTCTTCCGCCTTCCTGTCTGCCTCTCTATCCCCCCCGCTGTCTCTCCTACATTTTCACCCCCGCAGGCTCTTCCCGCCTCTTCTCTCTCACGTCCCTCCGCTACATCCCCTCTGTCTGTCAGACACTGTCCGTCTCTCCTTCTCGCTTCTCCCTCCGTTCCTTCCTCCCTTCCAGATATTTTCCAGACTCCAACGCAGCCGAGGGTCGTTCCGTATTGATTGTAGCCACCACAGTAGTCGTCTAAATTCTTGGGGGGGAGGGGAGGGAGGGCGTCTGTCTGCCTCGCTGTGTCTGTCCGATTGTCCGTCCGTCTGTCAGTCACGATTGTTGACTGTGTCGCTTTTTCGAATCGATGGTTTCCGGCCGATTTCGTCCGATATCTTCCCCCGTCGTTTGAAATGCCGGCCGTGCTTATCGGCCGATCGATCGCATCGCATCATTTCTACCAGAATGCAACCAAATTAACGAGAAAACGACGTTTTGTTTAAAAAGATCTTCCCGGCTTTTCGCCAGCTGGCGCCACGCATCCGGGAACGATGTTATTCGGGTGGCAGGTCTACGCAATTAATGTTTCAGTAATTTCGTGTTTCAGGAGAGCGCCATTTGTATGCGACGCCAAATACGGCTGATAATCGTATCGACATTGCTAAAACATGGCGGCACGTGGTGTCAAGGCCAGAGCTCTTAGCTGAAACCTTAACAATAAATCAGTGTGATTCTCGTTAACGTTAACGATAACGAAAATGTTCGTTTACGAACAAAAAATTATTTCGTTAACGACTTAACGATAACTATAACTGTAACTAAAAAATATCATTAACTATAACTATAACTATAACTATAACGAAAATAACACTTGCACCCCTTGAAGGTTTTGACCTCTCCTTGACCCTGTGTCGGAAAACTTGGCGCCGCCATGCCTACAGAGAAGATCAATAACTATATGTGGCTACCACGGAGTCGGGTGTAGACAAAATATTTCTAATCTCATGTCATAGTACTTTTAATATTGCTGCGACAGCGTATACAGGATCTTTGAGTGCAAACATTATCCATAGTACTCACAAATGGACTCACAAAATGAAGCGTGGTTTGTATGGACCTCCGCTCATAGGGGTAAATCTATATGGCGTTTATCCCTCCTCGAATTCACAGATGAACAATTTTGGGTTATATCAAGCCGTATTGAAATGTTTTAGTTGTCTCGTGGGTTTGGGGTTCAACTCCCTAGCTCGTAATCGTAATCTCCAATTTTCTAAAGCGCCACTGTAAAGCTAAGCGCAGTTCCCAGCTTATTCACGAGCGCTGCGTCGTATCCGAGGGGTTGTCCAGAAATCGATGGCCGTTGGTGGTCCAAGTCCAATTGCCAGAGCGACCAGGGAGAGGCAGAGCAGCTGTTTGTTCTAACCCCTCAACTATGTAGGCCTAACTGAAAAGATGTTGGGGTCATGAAACTAAAATGTTTCCCGAGTCGTTAATTAGTTGTTTCGTGTGCAACATATTAAAAACATTAGACTTTGACCTTGACACCGCGGGTCTTGACACCGCGTTCATATACTTTGATAATCTGTAAACTTTTCAACCCCAGCCTTTTTCAAACAACAAAGCCACCTCCGTAATATGTTCCAATTTTCACGTTCCCTTCGGACCCTTCCTGCATAGATTTATGCAGGCGTCCACGCTACTGTGACCGAAATTTTCCGTCTTCCACTTCTGACTGGACTACTCTCTGGATTCTGGAAACCCCCTCTGAGTTGACGTAGCGCTCGTGAATAGGATGATGCCTTGCGCTTGGCTTTCGAGTGGCGCTTTAGAAGTTTGGATATTACGATTACGATTACGAATATTCTATGTGATTTTGTTCTTTTTCTTGTGATAGCCAGCCTTCCGACGGCTTCTCTCGTTCCAAACGAAGTTGAAGTGAAACTGAAGCAGAAACTTCCGCTGCGTTGCCTTGTAACCGGAAGACCTACCCCAGTCGTCACGTGGTTTAAAGATGGCCGCGAGCTGGTAGTCGCAAAACGCTTTCGGCTGCGGAAAACGAAGTAGGTTCGACTAGCTCCTCGTAAATTTTAATCGGCAACCATAGGCGTAATTTGTGGGGGGTACGAGGGGTACCCGTACCCCCCACTTTTTGGACTGGGGGGTACCGCACCCCACTTTTTGAACAGTGCTAATGAATATTTTATTATTGTACCTTCCCAGAGATCGCAGTCTCAGCCTTGTTTCGTGTATGTAAGAAATTGGTACCCCCCACTTTTTAGACCAAAGTTACGCCCCTGTCGGCAACCAACCGTTATCTAATTTACTTGCAATTATTTCGTATGAATAATTTAATCTGGCGACCCGTTGGTTTAGCGTAGGCTGACCAGATATTGGAAACTAAAAACCGGGACACTTCAAAAATAAATTTGTGTTTTGTCAATAATTATAATATAACTTGCACAAATATCTATTTTATGCTTATACATTATACAATAATATACAATGTACATTATATTGGTATAGCGGAAAGGTTTTATTGCAAATCATGCTTTTAAATTTAAAATTTAATTATAAATTTATCAAATCAGTCACTCATACTTGGCGCTTGAATGTAGGCTATGCTTCTTAAAAGCTTTTTGTCTGCTAATATTCTGTCATAAAATTCAGCACATGTTTCTTCCATGTTCACTTTCACTATCATAACAGCTTCAAGAGTTTCATCAAACAGTGCATTGTCATCAATGTCATACCCAACTGGCTTACAAATTTTGATAAGATCCTCAAGGCTTTTTTCAAACATATCCCAAGTAATTGTTCCTCTCAAGTTCAACCAACTGAACAGCTTGAATGGTGCGTAACTAACTTCCCACATGTCAAAATATTCCAACGAAGTTGCATAAAAAGATTGAACTGTTTGCAAAAAGTCATCCTCAATTATGGCACCAGAATCCACAGCAATATTAAGGAGTTGCTTTACTTTGATGCTTAAAAACTTATTTGTTTTCGTACTCTAGTTTTTCTTTCAGTTCTGCAAAATCTGTTTTCTCAGAATATTATCACTACCACAATATGACGTTTAGAACCGGGAGAGGTATTACCGTATCATGCATGGTAACAAAATAAATAAAAGTGAAGTTAAAAATGAATTTACTCGCCAGATGCCAGTAGTAAAATCAAGGAGACGTTGATAAGTCAGGTCAGTTCTTAAAAACCGGGACATTTTTAGGGTTTGGCCTACCTTTCCCGGCAGCCGGGACAGCTAGCAGAAAATCGGGACTGTCCCGGGAAAACCGGGACGTCTGGTCAGTCTAGTTTAGCGTATTAATTTTGTGGATTTCGCAAGCCATTAGGAAGTGGCGCACGAAATGAAAGCATTGACTTTGTGTGGTTTATCAGATTCATTGGGACGAAATTAGCCCGCTTTACGCTTGGGGTCTTCACTGGATTGACTTAATGCCTTGTGACTTGGAATAGATTATCTTCTTATCTTTTGTCGACTGGGACTAGTCTGGAAACGGCTTCAGTCAGGAATAAAATATCAATTTTTGAAAGTAAGATTATTAAGTTGGTGGTGATGCCCAAATTTAATACAATAATAATAATAATAATTAATTATAAAAATTTCGGTTGGACAAAGAAAGAGGAAAGGATAGAACGATTAGTGGCTTTTGTGAGGTTTTATCGTTCCTGCTGTGTGAGGTTTCTACAATAAATCCTATGTAAATAGCGATATGCGTGCATACAGGAAATGATAAGGGGACTACAGCCAAAAACTAGGAAGGATTAATGATTCCTGATTTATTGCTGTTTGCTCTATCCAATTTGCTAGTAAAGTACTCCAGAATGTTGATGAATCTGATCATACGAGCACCGGTATATGTCTTCTGAGCCGTGTTTGTCACTTTTTATAGAGACAACCTCTAGTGCAGATGACAATCAGTGATCGATGATTGCTTCGATATCCTGCAATGATCGTTTCTGGAATAATTATTAGTTTTTATGCAGCCTGCATAGGATGGCATCCATGCAGTAGGAAGGTGTATATGCTGAACTTCATTTGAAATCTGTCAAAACATTTACCCTGCTTCAAATCGGACTTACCCATTATCCATATGTACACCCAGGATTGTATATGTATGTATGTTTGTATGCATGTATAATTGTATATGTATGTATATATGCATGTATGTTTGTATGATGTATATACATGTATTTGCATATGTATTTACATACATGCACATACATATGTGTGTGTGTATGTATGTATGTTATTATATATTAGTAACTTCTACAATGCCGGTGTATAATGAATGAGGCATCAACCGATGGCACACCAAAACCAAGCGGTAATCGGGTCAATATCCAGATGTTCATTCCATCAAAATAAAAAAAGAGCCAGCTTATGTTGGATGAGCAGTTTGAGAAGGATAAGTTTTTAGTTGAGAACAAAATGACACAAGCGACTGAGCAAGCTGATATTTACAGGGAGAGAAAACCGAGCAGACACAGAGAGAATGTGTATACGAATGTACGTATATGTGTGTATTGTATGTATATTTGATATGTATGTACATGTATGTGTATGTATATGATACACTTATGCTTGTGTGTATATGTATGTACACATCAGCTAGCCTGAGCTTGCATTATGCAATCTGATTTTTGTGATTTGATATCTGATTTTTTGTTAAACCAAAAAAGAAAAGTGTTAGCATAGGGGTTAGACTGGAGGATGGTAGACTGGCAGTGAGAGGGTTTGCTGCCATCTGTGAGGGACTGCTTGGCATTGGGGTTTGTGTATTGTGAGCCTTGTCATCTGTTGCCACTCCTTTTCTTCGAAGCTACTCAGTCCAGGAACTCCAAATCCAGCTACAGCGTCTACTATCAGCTCTCAGTAGAGTTCAACCGATGGGAATCCATCTGTTGAGCTCTACATGTCTGTGTGAGCTCGCCAGCGGTGACTCAGAGTTATCTCAGCACTGCTGATTTATTGAGTAACCTTTTGTTCTTAATGATGTTAATATCCTATCAGCTGGTGCAGGCAGTGATTTTGTAAGATCCTTAGTGGTGCTATAGTAAGTGTTTAGATACAGACCAGGTATAAGCATGCATACATAATGCAGTCGTGCATACAAGCGTACATACATAAATACATACATACATAAATACATACATATTTACACTGACAGTCGGAAGATGAATCAAGTGGTGGGTAGAGGACTGGCCACCCACCATTGATGCCTTGTGCATTAGACACCGGCGCTGTAGAAGTTACTGATTAATAGTAATTACATACATGCATGGATGCACGCACGCACACACACACACGCACTCAAACATACATTAAAGTACAGAGGCTGAAAATTTGAAGCTGTGAATATGAGTGCTTCTCATGGTTGCTTCAAGAGACTGATCCTTTTCAATAAACGGTTTAATGGTAGCCTGGATGTTTTCTAGGGATGGTTCCAGTCTCCGAATAAACAAAGTTCGGACGGAAGATGCGGGAAGTTACTATTGTTCTGCGAGCAACGTCCTTGCAGAAGTCCAGAGCAACATCAGTCGGGTTTCTGTTGCAGCAGGTCAGTGCCATGTCTACTCTGACAAGTTAGCAAGGGCAAGGGCCAATCTAGCCCTGGCCTCCATTTGAATGTTGGGGTCTAAAACCATCTAGTTGACCCCGAAACTGGCTTCAGTGAGACTTGTCCAGGTAGGCAAGAAAAATCAGCTTAGCTGAGCATCTGTTGTTGAAATAGGGAGTCTGAAAATTCTATGCACCCAATAAAATTTGTTCAGAGAAACTGACAGTTTGCTAGTCATCTCGGTGCTCTGTTGAGTCTAAAACCTGAATTTCAGCACTTGTGAATAAGCTGGTGCTCTGCAATTAGCTTTAGAGTACTCCTAATTGGATGGTGTTATGCAAAAGTGGACCAACCCTCAAAATTACCAACAAAAATTTTATTTTTCCATTAAATTCAAAATCATTTTCTGCACATATGCATACTTGGATCAAGCTCCTAGGTAATCAGGTAATTAAGTAATTAGCTAAAATTGTTTGGACCAACCAGCGACTCTTTTATGCACAACTGGACCAAGCCACAGAACCGTGGCTTGGTCCAGTTGTGCATACAAGAGTCGCTGGTTCCAAGCCGAGTCCTGTGGCTTGGTCCATTTGCGCAGACAAAGTAATATGAACGCGGCTGGACTAAATCCTGTTGCATCCAGAGGTAGGCCTAGAGGAGCACACAGATAAGGATTTTGATTGTCAGTGCCCACTATAGAATGTGTTGCAAAATGCAACCTTGCAGATAGACAAAATATGCATGAACTGTACTGGAAGTGTAGCAGGTGTGTAAAGCTGGCCTTCATTAACGACCGTGTCAAGCAGCAGAAAGTTGCAAGGCGGAGGATGCTGCAGAGGATGCAATCTCCGTTAGAAATCTTACCAGACTGTATTATGTAAGCACTGAGGCCCTCGGTACGGGTATGTAACAGATGTTCTGCGGCAAATTCAGTTGGATGGTGGCACACTAGACACTAGACTATTATTCAGCTGAATTGTTGGCAAAAGTTCTAAACAGAAATATCAACTGCCGCAAATCTTACGGGTCATCGACATCAAAATCCAGCACATCGGGAAGACCACTACGGTACTGTTGATGTCCAATGAGGAATGGAAGAATAGAACTCGTGATAACACGGTGGAATTAGTCGTAGAAGCCTTGAAGGCTATATTATAGGTCTGTATTCTTAAGGGAACAATTGGCCGCGGTCCGTCGTAGAGAGCAGACTGGGACGTGGCACCCAGAGTTGCTGATGGGTTTCCTGGTTTTTTCAAATCAACTTCTTTCCACTCCTGTTTCTTCGTGAGAGTACCGAAAAAACTGGACTTCATTTGCAAGTGTAGGCCTAATGACTTATAGTGTGGGAAGTGTATGTGAGCTATCACGTTGTCCACAGTGGTCTTTGAGTTTTGTTCACTGGCTCTTTAAATTCTTCACTCGTTTTTCTCCAAAGGTGCCTAATTATAAAGTCCGTTAAGTTACTTTCTTACAAAATTTAGTTACGGTACTTCCATATTACCGGTGCAATAATAAATTTCATGTTCTGCAATAACTACTGTTATAATTTAGTAATTTATGGCAAAAGTGTTGTTAAAAATATAGCTAGCTAACTGTTCTTCAATGCTCAGATATAAATGCATTAAGAGCAACTAATCACCTCTGCCTCAACACTGCTAAGACTCAATTGATCTTGTTTCAGACTAGGCATCAGCTTGCTGAACTCGACTTTCCATCTCTGACTGAGAAATTGCCTGCTTAGAGCCTTACACCTACTCTTCCACCATCCGTGACTTGGGCGTCACACTTGACTCTGCCATCACATTCACACAGCATATATTCAACATCAGACGCTCGGTCTCACCTTCTGTCTTTACAACCATAGTTCAGACATTTGTCTGCTCACGCTTGGACTACTGCAACTCACTTCTCATTGGACTCCCTAAGCAGCGTCTCTCTCCCTTCAATCTGTTCTAAATGCTTCTGCTAGGCTCATCGCTTGACTCCCCAGCTTTGTCCATATCTCAACTTACATGCTTGATGTTCTGCACTGGCTCTCTATTGTCGCACGCATTCGTTACAAGATCCTCCTCCAAGTCTTTAAATCTCAGCAGAGTACTGCTCCGAAATATCTCTCGAACTATCTGCATTTTCTTCTTGCCTGTTGCGGTCTGCAAAATCCGCTTGATTTTTTTTATTCTCATGACTAAAGCCGCCTTGGCCCAGTACCGGGCGTTTGCTGTAGTGGGTCCCACGATCTGGAATGACCTTCCCCATCTGCTCAGGGTCAAACTAATGACTGGACATTCCTCATCGGTCTCGCGTTCCTTAAAGGCACTTCTGTTTCCCCGCAGCTTCTGTGCTGATAGCGTCTCTGAATAGTTATTCTGCGAGAGGCGCTTTATAAATTTCTAGATACAATACAATACAATACCATTTATCAGATACTTTATAAATTATGAATAATTTTGCCTAATGTTGTCTGTTGCCAACTTTATACAATGATTACTGTCACAAAATATATAGTTCATGCGAAAATTTGACAGCTTTGGGTTAAACCTTAAGCTTAACAATAGCCTAAGGCTATGGATTTGATCAAACAATTTCAGAGAAGTTCAGTCATAACAGCCTGTCTGTCCTTCATTGACATCGTCTCTGAGTAACCATGAAAATAATAGGTTAATCATGTGGTCAATAACGCACAATGTTCTCGGATTCAAATGGACCAACGCAAAATATCTTCAAATTCCTAGGATTCAAATGGACCAACCAACATTTTATTTTTTAGATGAAAGTTCTTTAACAAATTGCTTAATACAATATTACCCTAGTATCAAATGTATGTTTTTGCACATACATAAATTTTTTTAAATATTTTCCATCATAATTGAAAGAGAAATTTAAAAAAAATTGTTTTCTGGACAATTATGAATTTGTGGGTTGGTCCACTCTTGCATAACACCATCCAATTGTAAACTCCAAATTTTTAAACTGCTATTCTAATGCTAAGCACAGGGTACCAGCTTAATGAGCACTGCGTCATATCAGAAGGGTTGTCCAGAGATGGAGTAGTGCTTTAAAAATCTGGAGTTCACGATTACGATTGGATTTAACGTTTGCTGTTTTTTACGTGTTCTTAGCAGCCACTTCCTTCAAGCCACACGCCGTTCTCTGCGCCACGCAGAGCTTCTGTCTCAATGGAGGTGTCTGCTACACAATTCCAACGCTTGGCAGGAAATTCTGCGAGTTAGTTCGTTCATTATTTATCTGTTGCATTCTTTAGACATGCAGGTCAGTCAGTCGAAATCTTAGATGCAAGACAAGTTTATGCAAACAACTTATCCAGTACAATATCGTTACTACTACAGGTATGTTGTAACACAAGTAGTTTATTATAATGCTAGTACATAACTCAACTCTGCTTTGTTATGACACTAATCTATCATTATAATGCTAGTCGATATGGCTTGCAAAGGTAACTTTCTAATGAGGCGCTATTGTAGTTTGTTTTGCAATTGTTTTTCAGGTGTGACAGTAAATTCTCTGGACTGCGATGCCAAGATCGGGAGTTGGAACCTTTAATATGGCGTCTTCTTGGTATGAAAAATTCTTTCAACATTCACAGCAACAATTGTTACGTCTAAAGTTTACCTTAGTTACCACCATACATTTGAAATCTTGTTTCCCTAACCTGTTGTTGTTAGTGGTGGTGGTGTTGGTGGTGGTGGTGGTGATGTTGTTGGTGGCCTTGGTGGAGGTGGCCTTGGTGGTGGTGGTTGTGATGATGGTAGCGGTGGTGGTTATGGTGGTGGTTATGGTGGTGGTGGGAGATGGTTGTGGTGGTGGTTATGGTGGTGGTAATAGTGGTGGTGCTTGGTGGTGGTGGTGGTGGTAGTTATGCTGGTGATGGTGGTGGTGGTGATGGTGGTGGTGACTTAGATGAGAATTCATAATAACTACACCAATGAAGTTTGACATTTCTACTGCAAATAAGCTTCACGATCGTGATGATGACAACAGCAATGATGACCAAACAATGATTAAACAGATGATATCAATGTTGTTGAGGTTGTAGTGATGATGATGATGATGATGATGATGATGATGATGATGATGATGATGATGATGATGATGATGATGATGATGATGATGATGATGATGATGATGATGATGATGATGATGATGATGATGATGATGATGATGATGATGATGCCGATTGTCGTATTTGACAGATGGACAGGATAAGCTGAAGCTGGAGACGTTGCTGATTGCAGCCATCCTCGGCGTAGCCATCCTCCTCCTCTTCACTCTGCTCTGCGTTTTCTGTGCCGTGTGCAGGTACGGTACCAGCACCGTCTCTGTTTTGCAGCTGTAGGAAAACATGAGTTGTTACTAAAGCTCCTTGTATTCAGGAAGAATATCTTGTTATTTAATGGTGTTTATACTGTTTGGGAACCCATCAAAGGAGTGCTTTTCTGTAAGAAGAAACAGAAGAAGAAGAGCAGTCCTTGAAGCTAGCCCTGAGGCAGCCATGGATATGAAGCGTTAGCCGAGTTGGCTTTTCTCTAAATCTCAACATTATTTGCACAAAATGCCAAGCAACACAAGACTTGCTATTGCATATATTTTCGTACTTTTATTTATATATATACACATACAAAATATATATATTTTCATATATGATGTGTATACAGAAAAGTAGATATATTGTGAGATCAATATATATGTACAGATATGTATATATATGCTTTACAATAACAATTTATATATTTATGTATACACACACAATACAATATCAATATACATATTATTAATGTTATATATATATTACATATATATATATAACTTGTAATTGTAATTACGACAATTGACATAGCATCGTCAGTGGCAAGCTACTTCTAGGATGCTTTACCCTGTCAACTGGAGTCCAGCTGTATAAATCTGCGTATATAAATACTTATTGTGTATATATATATATATATATGCAATTATATAGTTTGTATATTTATGAGCTTCAAGAGATACTTAGCAGCAGCTATATAAATTTCCTGATACATAAATACATAATACATGCACTGTATATTACACAAGCACCCCCTATACACGCATGCACGTGCGCATGCACACATACACACAGATATATATATATATATGTATATATATATACATATATAATATATGATGTGCACTATATGCCAATATATATGTGTATATATATATACATATATAATATATGATGTGCACTATATGCCAATTTACAATTTATATATTTATACTGTGGTATATGGTGTATGTATGAATGCATAAATATATATATATTATGTACTTCAAAAGGTTCCTGGAAGGGACTATAGAAATTTCTATGCACATACATGGATACAAAGAGCAGAACGTCCATGTTTACAACACTCACGTGTCATGTCCCGAAGATCAATGGAGTCTTGGCTCCATGACCCAAGATTTAATACATTTGTTTATCTGACATCAGAATTTATGGTATATAATGAAGCCTCTTTCAAGGAGATTCTGACAGAGTTCTATGTATGCTTGTGTTTGTGTGTGTGTGCTTGTGTGTTTTTATCTGTGTTTGTGTGTGTGTGTGTGTTTTTGTGTGTGTGTTTATCTGTGTTTGTGTTTATGTGTGTTTGAGCGTGTTTGTGCAGGTGTGTGTTTGTGTGTGTGTGTGTGTGTGTGTGTGTGTGTGTGTTTATTTGTGTTTTGTGTGTGTGTTTGTGTGTGTTTATCTGCGTTTCTGTGTGTGTGCTTATTTGTGCTTGTGTGTGTGTGTTTATTTGTGTTTTGTGTGTGTGTTTGTGTGCGTTTCTGTGTGTGTGTGTTTATTTGTGTTTGTGTGTGTGTGTGTGTGTTTGTTTATGTGTGTTTGTGTGTGTTTATCTGTTTGTTTGTGCTTGTGTGTGTGTTTATCTGTGTTTGTGTTTATATATGTTTGTGGATGTGTGTGTGTGTGTGTTTATTTGTGGATGTGTGGGTGTGTGTGTGTTTGTGTATGTGTGCGCTTGTGTTTGTGTGTGTATATATTTCAATCATTCATCTCTATTGATCTCAACAAGAGGACAGATCTATACTGGAAAATGCAGAAAGGGACCAGCATCCCACTTAATACATCGTAATGATATTTATTAACAAGCAGTTCAGATGGCAGCACAGTACTTAAGAAAATCTTCAAACATCTTAACTAAAGAAAACATTTTATCAAGTGGAAAAGAAAAGTACATGCATTCATACATATATAAAAAACTTTAGATATATGATTTATTTATTTATTTTATGTATATACAATTTATATATTTTTGTATATAGTATATGAGATAGTGCTTTTTCTGTGCGCACGGTGGGCCATCTGGTCGTCCTGATGAAAATCCTTTGGAGTATTGGAGTTGGAGTATTGGAGATGTTTTATGTTCCTCGTTTTCGCAGATGGTTTGGGAGCTGTGAATGGGAATTCTCATACAGACGCGTCACCAGGGAAATTGATTATATGACATACACACACACACACACACACACACACACACACATATATATATATATATATATATATATATATATATATATATATATATATATATATATATATACACACACACACATATATACACACAAAATATGTTCTATATACCAAAATATGGTTGTATATATTTATACTTTGGTTATATGCTGTGTATATATATTTATATATGTATATACATGTGCATCAATTTGTTTGTGTATTTTGGTTACATAAATATACTTACATACATAAATACATACAGATGTACATACATACTTACATGAATGCATACATGCATGCATACATGCATAGATACATACATACTTGAATGCATACATACATAGATACATACATACATACATACATACATACATGACTAAATACATACATGGTATGTACGTGGTATGTTTGGATGTGTGGTTGAACCAGAATGCAGGGCAAGTACTCGAAGGTCCTTCTGAATTCGAGCCGTTCGAAGCAGTCGCTGCGCCTCGATCGCATGGTTGCACTTGCCACTGCCAACCACCTGGTAAGTCTTTGGTTGCACTTGCCACTGCCAACCGTATGCTAAATCTTTGGTTGCACTTGCCACTGCCAACCGTCTGCTAAATCTTTGGTTGCACTTGCCACTGCCAACCGTCTGCTAAATCTTTGGTTGCAGGTGCCACTGCCAACCGTCTGCTAAATCTTTGTTGCAGGTGCCACTGCCAACCGTTTGCTAAATCTTTGGCTGCACTTGCCACTGCCAACCGTATGCTAAATCTTTGGTTGCACTTGCCACTGCCAACCGTCTGCTAAATCTTTGGTTGCACTTGCCACTGCCAACCGTCTGCTAAATCTTTGGTTGCATTTTCCACTGCCAACCATCTGGTAAGTCGCTTCTAGAGGTGTGAACAGGTCAGTAAATACGTCCCGGATACAGTACTCAATTCAGAGCGGGTACCCGACTACCCATTACTCGGTTACTGGATAATTAATAATCGAAGGTCCAGCTGGTCGCTTGTGAGTTGTCACTTGCAACTCGGCCTTTCACGATGTAAGTCCACTAGCTGTTTCTGGCCATTTATTCTTCCAGTACAAATGTCTGTAACACTTACATATAATTATAAGCTTAATATTAAGTGGGCATTTGATAGGGCACTAAGTAGTAATAAGCAATTTATCTAAGATTTGCGGTAGAAAGGAACTAAAGTTACGAAACTACACTTTAAATAAGGAATTTATAATGTAGATCTGATACATATATAAAATATGTACACGTGTCTATATGTACACACATATGTACATATACATACATATATACACATATTCATATATACATATATAATAGGGTGGTTCTGACTTTCATGGAAAAAAATTAAAATTGGTTTTTCTTGACTTTCCGCTTTTAGTTGTGTTCCAATGAATATAAAAGAAATTTGTGCAAAGTTATAGAACATTATCTTGTCATTTAGGGGTAGCTCAATAACATTTAAATTTGATATAAAGGTATTTTAAAAGAAATTTTTCCATTATCAATCATTTTTAATATTTTCTTTACCTAATGAAACAACAATGTTTAATTTTTGTTATTAATAAGTGAACAGACTGTTAAAGTAGTAGTTCTAAATAATTTCAATTAATTAGTATGACTTTATTATTATTCCGGATATTTTTTTTTCTATAGCGCCTCTCGAAGTCTACTACTACTCAGAGGCGCTCCCAACTACAGCATTTGATACTGTGCCGGAATTTTCACGCCGAAGCGCCACGAGCAATTGCGAGTGAAGGACTTGCCCAAGGTCCGTACGCAGCGGCTAGAGTGCGATTCGAACCTGCAACCCTCCGGTCACAAGGCGCCGAACTTACCACTGAGCCACCACGACCCACAAACTTTATGTTATCTATACATATAGTTTCCATATAGTGTCCGTCTGTCGGGTGGACGCTACGTCACAAACGGGTTCTGTTCTATTGTTAAACATAAACCTGTCGTCTTGACGACGGTGATCTTGGCGACGGTGATAATCAACAATACATAATTATAGACCTATAATATGACGTCATAATTATGACGGGCAAATACACTAGTTATGTAATAATAATATGGCTCACAAATCATTTGCTAAAGTTTATTTTGACTTAAGCATTTCTTTCTTGCATTCTGGAAAGTTGCTTCTGTGATCATGCACTACTTGAAACAGCTATAATAATTGTTTCTGGTTTTCTTTGTAATTATGGAATTGTACTCTTCAATCAAAGCAACTCCTCTTTCAGCATTGTCATTTACAACTTGTAGATGATGAATAATTTCTGAGGCAACTTTATAATCATCTTGAAGTTCCCATGTTTCAGGATCGCTTTTCAAGAAATCACTAGAGATTCTTAGCCAGTCAAAAAATAGCGTGGAGTTCATTGTATATTCATTGTATGTTCATGACCACAGATTTATGAACATTTACCTACATTGTCTTAAGAGGATCATCTTGGCCTGGTCGCTCGTGTAAAGCTTTCACCATTACTCGTTTGGACTTGGCTGTCAATGCCAAATCAAAAAATGCCAAAGCCACGAGCTCCTCACTAAGGTTACCACAGAACGATGATCTGCAAATTTATTGCTGGCTACTTTGGAGAGAGCAGGATTTTCTTGTTGATAGCTAACCAGAGTTTTCAGTAAGCATAAATCATTGCAGCAACAATTTAGCAACAGCGGCTGCCTGTGCTTCTCCTGTGCCAGAATGTAGCTTGGTAACTTCAAGAAGTTGGCTTTCCCCAACATCAGATAAAATGACAGGTAGACGGTCAATCAAATGTTTGCCTGTCAGATCCGGAAGGAATTATCACCCAAGTGCACAACCAGTGTAGATGACATAGTCGTTTAAAATATATTTTTTAATTTCTTAGCAGTTTCTTCTCGATATTGTTCTCGTTCTCTATGTATTGAAGAATGGCTGATTTTCAACTCGTCTACATTGTGGCCTAGAATATGAGCTGCAGCTGCTAACACGTGTGTTGCCTTCCTGTCACGTAACTTTGTCCTGTCCAAAGCTGCTGCCATATTTGTTGTTAGTGGCTTTTTTAAAAGGAGTTTTCCTTTTCACTAAATTTACATTTTGACTACCACCATCTTTGCATTCTTCAGTTGAATACTAGAGGTTTCAAGAATAATTCTCTCATTCATGGTTTCCAAATATTGATCTTCTTTCTGCTTTCTCTCCATGCTTGATCTTTGCCTTTTAGTTGCCCTCATTTCTTTTGAAGTAAGTAGCATATCAACTGGTCCCATACAACAACGGCGACCTCTTTCTCATTGGGCAAGCAGACACTCTTTATCCTCTTACATTTCGATTATGTTTAAGGCATCCAAGTGAGCAATGTCAAATAAAATATCTAAGGCATCAATAAATTTTTCTGTTATATTTTTTTGCTGAGGCTCAGTTTTCCTGTTAACATTTTTCTTTAATTTTATCCAATAATAATTATTAATCGTAACTGTAATCGTAAAGCTGAAACTCTATCTTTTGGATGCACAGTAATTAGGCTATGTTAGACAAGCTCTGACAACTTCAACCTCATTGAGCTACCTCTAAATATTGCTCAAATCAGCTCATATTTGGCCAGATTTATTTTAGTATGCACTAGAACAAGATAATAAGCGGAAATAATCACATTTCAAAATTTCAGATTTCAGAACCACCCTAATATATAAGTATACGCCAGAGACTTGTTATACGTGTTTCATTATAATGTGAATTTTATATATAACACAGTTGTGGACGTGGATCTCAAATTTAATGAATCTGCAGAAAATAAACTACTTATAGCGTGACCTTGCAAGGCAGTTCTTGTCATGGCCTAAGAGATAACCTCGTTATAAATACTCCCCTCCCCTGTCTTCCCCTCTGCTCCCTTTCACTCTCCACTTCACTCCCCTCTTCTCGCTGTGGTATATAACACATTGCAACTAAAAGCGTGGTAACTTATATTTCTATATTTTTTAATATTTACAATTACAATTACAATTTAACTCCAGCCTTCTTACTGTGACACGAGCGTGCAGACCGATCCTGTGTACACGAACAACCGGTTGCCCAACGACGTCTCCGTAGCAACCAACTGTGGGTTGCCAGTGGCGAACAAGTACAACGTGTGTGTCACGACGCGTCATGACCAGCAAGGGTGTAGCTCCTCGGCTCCCGCGGCCTGCGGTGTCTCCGTAGCAACAGGGTGCAACGTTGCTGTTGCAGCCTGTGGTAAATCAACGAATTCTGCTTCATCGGCCGCATGTCACCAGCGCCACAGTAAGGTCTTTGTCTCAAACGGAGGTGTTCCATGTTCCGCAGTGAATGGAAACAAACCAAATGGCTGTAACGAAAGACTAAGCACTGGTGTCAACGCAACCGGCTGTAAAAGGCTGTCGTCAGGGGCAACGGTTGCCAAGGGATGTAATCCCCGTCCTGAATCATCACCCAACTGTAACCAAACCGTCACTAAACCAGCTTCTACTATTGTAACCGTAGCAACAATTGTAACGGAACCGACTGTGGTCAGCAAACGGGAGTCATGCGCGTCCACGACGACGGCTACCAGCCACAACCCAACCTCTGGCAACCCAAGCCCAACGACCGAGTGTAACCGGGAGCCTTCTAACGTAGGCTCGACTGTGGGCTGTAGTGCGGCACCTTGCAGTGACGGGAAAATTGCGCGATGTAAGTCGACTGAAAACGGAGTGCGACAGAGCCAGGCTCCGAAACGGCACAGCGGAAACTGCAGCAAGCGCAGCTCAGCAGTCGAATGCGAGGATGCTGCGACCAGCACCTGTCAGCAGCCGAAGGTGGAAGACTTTGGTGAAAAGCACTTACAAATTGTCAGCCAAGGTGTGCTTCTTCTCTGTTAGTTCACACACACACACACACGTATATATATATATATGTATATATTAGGGTTGCAGATTTTAACGATTAATTAATCGTTAAAAATTTTAATCGATTAATTTTGGTTTGTTTCGATTAATTTTCCTATTTATTTCGTGATGTCATTTCCGGAGTAAACATGACGAACAGTGATAATTTGAAATGTTTGAGTGGAAAATTCAACTCTGTTTATATGCGTATTTATATTTCATGCGTGCTCACAAACACGCATATATATGTAGGTTAGTTCATCTATTTGTGTTTAAATATAAGTTTTTCTCTGTTAGGTCATATAAATGGAAAAGGTTATAAAGTAGCTTCTTAATTATAGGCTCAGGTACACCACGGGACCAATCTAGACATTCCAGATTTGCTTTTGGTGACTCACCATTGATTTGACAAACCTTGTTTCCTTACAAAACTGCTGCAGTAAAAAGTTGATCTAACTTATGTCATGAAAATGTTGGGAAACCGGTAAACTGGACAAACAAGAAAAGGTTATCAGAATCTAGGAAATACCATGTGAGACTTTAAAGGGGTGTAAGAAAATTTTTATATTTTTTTAACAAAGCATTGGAAAAAATCAGGAAAGTTGAGTATGGGCTTGTGACCTTGTTCTTACTTGACTCCCAAACCACTTACTGGAGCATTATCTTTCATCTCTTGCCACATGCAATAAGGCATCAAATTATTATTCAGTTAGTGTAATAGTGTAATAATAATAGTGTAATAGTAATAGTGTAATAGTAATCTATAATTGTAATAGTAATAGCCTAATAGTGTAATAGTAATATTGTGATAGTAATAGTGTAACAGTGTAGTAGCATAATAGGAACTGTGTAACAACGTGTTATAAAGGTTTTGCAGCAAAAATTCAGTGAATGACTTAATACACTGACTGGATTTTGTTCTAGAGGAGGAGGTGTTGTGTTCCACGAAGGCTGAACCTCTCACTTCATCAGCTCCAAAACAATCGCAGAGAACGAAGAATTCCGCTGCCCACAGCTCTCCTCCTCCAACTCCTCCAGTCTCGAACAACGTAAATGGCGACTGTGATAAATCGCTCCATCCCTGCTTTACCTTCGATATCCCACCCTCCGGCTGCTCCCCTGTTGACAAACACCAAGATCTCAACTCCGAATGCCTTAACTTTGACCCAAAAGAGGTCGGCCACCACCACCACAACCAACGTTCGGTACACACTGTTCCAAAGCACGGTATGAATTCCGGCTCGAAACAGACCGTACTCTCTGAGCGCTGCTCTTCGGATTACGAGCGCAACAGTCCGGCAAGCGACCTCGAGGTGAACATGGAAAGCGAGGTGGATATCCAGGCGCTCAACGCCTCCGAAGAGGAGCTTGGACGGGACCTCGGCCGATCGAGGCTCTTCTTCCACAACAACTACGAAAGCTCGGTCGACACGACTGATTCCGAGAGCAGCATCTCGAGCCACGAACACGACCACCTGCTCATAGATCGACTCAAATCACAGCACTGCTCGCGGCCGATGGATAGTTCGATGGAGGAGAACGCAGCGGGAGGTGGCTGCGGCGGGGCAGCGGTCGAGCTGGACTGGGAGAAATTTAGTTGTCCGTTTAACTTCACTGCATTGGATCACACCTTTACTCTTAACCCCTACGACGTCATTTATGCAAACAAGTATTTGGCCCGCAACCAGTCAAAGACGGACACCCAAGAGGCAGAGGGCGCCACCTGTGAAGGGCCACCTGGGGGCCACGACCAGTACCCGTACGACCCCGATCCAGACGCAACAGTGGTATAACAGCGTAACTTATTTTCTGTGACTTTGAAGAACACGATCTTTTGCTGACCTTGAATGCCACGCCGATAAAATTGTGCGTCGATGAGGTGGATTTTTTTAGCCAGTGAATCTCTTATTTTGATCTGGTAATTTGCTGTCTAGAAAATATAATGATGCTGAGAATGAGGGTACAACTCAAATTTTTTAAATGCCTCGACTGCATTCAGTTTACAAGGAATGCACATAATTGTCTGGTGGTCCGAACTCGGTTTTGCTACTAAACCAATGTAGTGGCGGAATTCAGTTCCACTACAAAATCGACATGATTTAGTGAACCTTAAATCACAGCTGCACTGCCTATACACGAAGACCTTCTTATATTGCACATTGGTATAACTGGAATTTTGAAATCATGGAATCAGGAACGTGGAACCCAAATTTAATTCATCTTTACAACTCAGTCTTGTTATAGTGCAAGTTGATTAATAATACAGGTCTTGATCTTGCGCTATGTGATGGTAAGGATGAAGGTTAAGGTATGTAAGGTAAAGGTAAAGGTTACACCTTGTTACCTGCCTCTGCAAAAACTCTTCTGAGGTGTCTTGCCAAACTCAAAGATCATTTGATGAAACCTCAATCCAACTAAAGGTCTACATTATGTTGACACTCATTCACCTACCAGTAAAGGTTGAATCCAAGGGAAAAGTGGGCACCAGATAATCAATGGATGGTCCCCAGCCACGAACTACTAACCAGACTCGATGTGTCTTAAGTTCACTGCGGCTATTGGTGTATTATCGGCCAAACCAAGCAAACGGAGTCGGATGGTATTGTTAGGAGGCTGTATGTCTGTTTCAATAGAACTGTCCAAGTGATGTATAGATTTTAGGAATTCAGTGTAGCTGCTCTGTTTATCTATTTGGTGTTTTTTAGGATACGTCACTTGATTTCTTCACACTTGATATGCCTCGTCTTTGACGAAGGATGATTTGCGGTGGATCAGTTCACTGTACAGAATTTCCACTGTTTGTGATTGCGAGAGAAAGTGGCCGAAAGAGTAAGAGGGACAGAAAGAGAGAGAGAAAGGGAGCGACAGAGAGAGTGAGCGACAGAGAGAGAGAGAGAGAGAGAGAGAGAGAGAGAGAGAGAGAGAGAGAGAGAGAGCAAAACCTTTTGTAAGACTTTTGTTATTCGTGTTTCTTAGTACGAAGTGTTCACGGTAAAGTAAAAAAATTTTTGACTGAATGGTGACTGTAAAGATTCAATTGTTGTTGTTATTGTATGATGGTTGTTCTTATTGTATGGGTGATGTACCTTCACTTTGTTATGATCGTTAATTCTCATGGGATTGGGTAGACCCATAATCAAATAGAGTCTGCATCCTTTGCATGGTGCTTCTGAGGGCATGTATGCTTTTATTGCATTCATTATCGCATTCATTATTTAATATTGCCATCAGTATATTTTAACCCAAAGTGCATATAATTATCCCTCGGGAACAAGAAATGTTCCTGAGTGATTTTTGTGTATGTATGTATTTATTTATATATGTATTTTATGTATGTGTGTATTTATTTATGTAGGTATATACAGGGGCGTCTACACCATGGAAACCTTGGAGCAAATGCTCCATCCAAGAAATAGGTGGGGGGGGAAGATCTGTCCGTGTGTGCGCCACCATTTTAGGGGGGAAGGAACGGGAAGGGGGAAGAAGAGGGGGAAAAGGGACGTTGCTCCAATGACTTAGGGGGGGATAGACGCCCCTGGGTATATATGATTACCGCTTGGTTTTGGTGTGCCATCGGATGATGCTTTGTGCATTAGACACCGGCACAATAGAAGTTACTAATCACAATTACAATTTTGTGCTTTGGCAGAGAAACGGTATTATGGAAAGCAGGTGTACAGAAATGGTTAAAAGCTAATTTCACCAGTGACTGACTTAACGAGAAGCAGGGTTCTGTTACAGGTAAACTACCTGTGATAAAAGTATTTTTTGTGTATTTGTCAGATACCTATGTACTTATTTTGCTCTTTCTTCTGTGGTGGAATTGAGTGTCTTCACAATTGCTTTCAACCTCTACGTGACAGCCTTTCTCGTCTCCTGCCTCATCGCTGTTGGTTAATCTCGTAACAGGTAGCATTAAGTTGTGGTAGAGTTGCCTCGTGTTTAACAGAGGTGTTGTTTTGTTGTTTGTTGCTGTTGTTTGCTGTTATCTTGTTGCTATTCATTGAAGCAGTTGTTCTAAGCAACCATGCATATTCATTGGACACATAGGTGGCGCCACTGGTGATGACCGGCTGTGAGCCAATGACATGTGTAGCTATCACACTTTGAGCTGTTATTGTTGTTAGTCTATTAAAACACTTTTGGTGTTCATTGCATTTTTATATGTTATTTTTCCGGTGTGTATAATTGTTCCTAAATTGGCATTTTCTGAAATTTGACTGTGAAGAACTAAACTTAATTTTATCTAATCATGTGAGTAGGTAATGTGTCGTTGTGTTATGTCTATGTGTTAGTCAGATGTGATATGTTATGTTATGATGCAGCTTCATCCTGTGAAAGTTTTAAAGAGCCATCGGATCAGAGATGACGGAAAATTCTTTGAATCCTGTTGATGTAAATAAGTTTTGTTGTACGGTTTGCTGTGCTTACAGTGCTTTGCTGCGGGAGCTTTGTCGAGGAACTCTCCTCAGTGTACAGAGCAGCTACTGTACAGTAGCACATTGGCAAAATACTTTATTTCGTGTGCACGAGATAATGATATGTGTACATAGTTATCACCTGACGTCAATGACATAGTAACTCATGTGAATGACATATTAACTCGTGTGAATGATATATTAACTCATGTGAATTACATATTAACTCATGTGAATTCACCGGCGTAAACTTGTCCAAAATATTGGGGGGGCAAAAACTTTTTTCACCTCTGGACCAGAGGTGCCAAAAAACAAGATTTTCATATATAAATATATATATATATATATATATGAATAGTTGTTTTTTTCGTTATTTTTTGGGTTGTTTTTGTTGTTGTTTTGGTTGTTTTTAAGATTTTCGGATTTCGGATGATAAAAATCTTCAGAAATGGCATGAACAAGAGCTCCAAATCAGTTTAATTCAGTTGCGATTTCCGAAAATCAAAAATCGTTAAATCAATGTTATTAAAATAACTTCTACAAAATTAAGAAATTTATTTTTAAAAAAAATTTTGTGGTTTTCTTTTTCTTATGTTTTTGTTTAAAACCAAAACCGAAAAAACTTTTTTCACCTCTGGTCTGGACAGTCAGCAGAGGCTTCCGGTGTTACATTAATGCGTATGAAATGGGACATTTTGTTTACATGTAAATTTGTTTTATATTGAAAATATTGAAGATAAAAATAAATCTTTGTTTTCATTATGAATTTCTGATAGTATTTCAGTTCTGTGAATCTGTTTTTCTATTTCTGAAGAAATTTGTCTATATTGAAACATAATATTTTAATATTTGAAGAAATTCTCCTCTCGATTTTTGGGGGGGCATTGCCCCGGCTCCTCAATTATTGGGGGGGCACGTGCCCCGGCTGACCCCCAGAGTCTACGCCTATGTGTGAATTACATATTAGCTCATGTGAATTACATATTAATTCATGTGAATTAAATATTACGTATTAACTCATGTGAATGATATATTAACTCACATGAATTACATATTAACTCATGTGAATTACATATTAACTCATGTGAATTAAATATTAGCTCATGTGAATTACATATTAACTCACATGAATTACATATTAACTCACATGAATTACATATTAACTCATGCTGGTGGCATATTAACTCATGTGAGTGACATATTAACTCATGTGAGTGACATATTAACTCATGTGTTATCTCGTTTGCATGAACTTGTCATCTCATGTATGATGTACCGGTACCAAGTCAAGATTGTGAACAACTTACCTCATGTTCACTATTTATTGATATTATATAATGCAATACAATGCAATGCAACTGTATTTGACAGTGCCATCCTTCCAAAGGTCAGAAGCGCACAGCATCGATGGCACTAAGCAATTGTGCTTGAAGGACTTGCTCAAGGTCCGTACACAGTTACTGCCTCGGTATGCTTGAACCTGTACTCATCGCATTACAAGTCGAGCACTCTAACCATTTGGCTGCTGTTCCCCATTGTTATCTTGTGCTCGGTATATTGTTTCCGGTATGGTGTTGGTGAAGAGAAATGCTATTGTGTTTGGTGTGGTTTTGTAAAGAAAATCTCAAAAGTGTCTGCCTTGGTTTTGGTAACGATAATCTCAATTGTGTTTGCCTTGTTAATATTTTATGTGATTGCTTGTTTTAAGCTTTTAGTGTATATTTTTGCCGTATGCTCTGTGTACTGAAAGTTTCTGCCTGCAGGAAGAGCGTTAAGGTTGTTGTACGACAATTAAATCGAAGATTATTGATCAAAGCATAGTGCGACCGTACGTTACCTCCAGAAATAACGTACGCGTACCGTACGTACGTTATTGAAAAAAATAACGTACGCGTACGTTAAAAATGCCACAAATTTATCTGATCATTTACAAAGAACTTCAATATAACTATAGTCTTAAAAGGTACGCGAACCGTACGCGTACGTCAAAAATGATCAGTTTAGCTCTACAGTCTACAGCAGTGGTTCCCAAACTTCTCTGGGTCGCGACCCACTTGCGAATGATTTACTATCATAAGGGCGACTTCGAAAGGGCGACCATCAAAAGGGCGCGTTCAAAAAGGCGCCGCTCATAAAGGCGCGTGTTTAAAAGGGCGCCGATCAAAAGAGCGAGCTATTAAAAGGGCGACAATCGAAAGGGCGACAAAGTTCGAAGTTGGAAGAAGGATATAATAATTGTAAACATAAAATCGAGAACCAACTAAAAGTTCAAAGCCAAAGAACAATTCGCACATACGAAATGTTGTATAACACTTTGATGACAATTGATCATTTCATGTTCAGAAACAATCCTATGGAAATATCACTAAATAACGTTGGTCTAACATTTGAAAAACAGACGTTATCTCTAAAGACAGTAGTAATAACTATGGAAAAACAGACGTTGTTATTGTTATTATTATCTTTAAAGACAGTAGTAATAACTATGGAAATATCAATTAAAATTCGTCAAACTAACATTTGAAGAACAGAACTTAAACCTATTATTCGCCCTTTCGATTGTCGCCCTTTTAATAGCTCGCTCTTTTGATCGGCGCCCTTTTAAACACGCGCCCTTATGAGCGGCGCCTTTTTGAACGCGCCCTTTTGATGGTCGCCCTTTCGAAGTCGCCCTTTTGATAGGATACCCTTGCGAATATCTTGGCAGCCTCGATACCCACTGTGTAAAATTAAACATTGTGTCCTAAAATTTGCTTTCGTAAATTGGTATCGAAATATGCGGATTTACGTAGGCCTACAGCGCTAAGAAATTTAAAGCATTAAAAGGAAATTTATGTAAAAACAGTTTACAATTTATTGCAAACCAGCTATAGTTATAGCCCATTCAGAAGCCAATGTTGTTGCTGCAAAAAATGTTTTTCGAAAAAATTTGGCGACCCACTTGCTAGAGCTTCGCGACCCACTTTTGGGTCGCGACCCACAGTTTGGGAAACTCTGGTCTACAGTATTGGTCCCCCCCCCGTGTATACGCAGGCCTAGTTATTTACGAACGGTACCGAAATTTAGTATTGCCAATAAAATGAACACTGGCACTGACCACCCTATAAAGTGTGCCACAAAATCTTAATATTCTTCACACTAGGGGGCCTATACGTTAGACATAATATTAACAATTTGGAATTTAAAAGTTTGAAAGTAGAGATCATTGAACAGCCACAGATGACTGATGTAATGGTTAAAATTGCTTACGACCGTCAATCACCAACTATTATTGACTTTTCGTGCGCATAATGTTGTGTGTTTTTATTTTCGTCATGAACAGATGTGAACGTACGGTAACGTACGCCATAATAACGTACGCGTACCGTACATGCGTTATAGAAAAAAATAACGTACGTACCGTACGTACGGTCGCACCTTGGATCAAAGTGAACGTAGTTCTGCAGAATCAGATTTGGTGCGGAGAGGAACTGTTGAATGTCTGCAGTGGAGTTTCTGTCCTTGTGTTAATATGGTGAGATCAATGTTAGTTGTAATCTTATAAGAACCTTAAGTAAAGAGTGTCTCATTTGCTTGAATCTGCTTCTGTTATCTGTGACTAATTGTTTTTCATTAAACGAAACTTTATAGTATCTGCTGGCTTCACTTGTGTAAAGCAATTTATTTATAATAAACATTCATTTTAATTGTAAACAAACACTGATATACCTAGATCAGTGGCGCTCATAATAATACAAACGCGGGTGATGACTTACGCTAGAGCTGTATTTTAAGTCACGAACCATAGTGTTTGGTGGTTGTATGTGAAGTGGCAGTGCATGGTATTTGCTGTGATCAGCAGTGTTTGGTGCCAGCATAGGCGCCGACTCCACAGGGGCAACAGGGACGTTCGCCCCAGTACTCACCAAGGATCGGGGGCGAGAGTATATTTTCGTCCCAGTACATTTTTGGCCATTCAAAATATCAAAAATTAAAAATGCTTAATAAAACTTACTTATTCACTTTTAATTAAGGAACAAGGAAGCCTCTATGGCCTTCATATTTACTGTTTCCAAGGGTCCCAAGCTTTTAACTAAAGAAATTTGATGTACTTTTTCCGTGTATGTCTCAGCTTCTCTGCAGTCTGAACTAGCCTGTGTATATGACGGATGCTTCATGATGCATGATACACAGGGCCACAGACGTATGTAAGTGTGGTGTATCCTCACCTATTAATATCTTTGGTCTATACTATGTCACCCTGATGTGTCTGACAGCCGGAGTATTTGACCCTGGTCGACCCACAACCAGTTGTACACAAGCCAGAATCTCCCCTTTCAGGCGTACAGCCACTGCATACACTTTAACGGTGTATTCTTCAGCTCCAGCGCTAAGAAATGCCTGAAATAATATCTGCGGCAATCTGCCTTGTCCGTCTGTTTTCTCTCGCTTTGTCTCTGCAGTCTGTCTGTCTCAATGTCTCTCTACAAGCCTTGTGGCATCTACACACTACACTGTACACACTACACTGTACACATTGCACTGCCTACACAGGACAGCAGTTTTCATTCTTCATGTTATTTGGCCTCGGGTGAATTTAAAGTAGTTCAACAGAGGGTTGGAGAAAGAGAGCGAATGGAGGAAGGGAGGAAGAGAGCAAATGGAGGGTTGGAGGAAGAGAGCGAATAGAGGGTTGGAGGAAGAGAGCAAACGGAGGGTTGGAGGAAAAGAGCGAATGGAGGGTTGGAGGATGAGAGCAAACGGAGGGTTGGAGGAAGAGAGTAAACGGAGGGTTGGAGGAAGAGAGCGAATGGAGGGTTGGAGGAAAAGAGTGAACGGAGGGTTGGAGGAAGAAAGCGAATGGAGGGTTGGAGCAAGAGAGCGAACGGAGGATTGGAGGCAGAGGACGAATGGAGGGTTGGAGGAAGAGAGCGAATGGAGGGTTGGAGGAAGAGAGCGAATGTAGGGTTGCAGGAAGAGAGCAAACGGAGGGTTGGAGGAAGAGAGAGAGAATGGAGGGTTGGAGGAAGAGAGCGCATGGATGGTTGGAGGAAGAGAGCAAACGGAGGGTTGGAGGAAGAGAGCAAACGGAGGGTTGGAGGAAGAGAGCGAATGGAGGGTTGGAGGAAGAGAGGGAATGGAGGGTTGGAGGTAGAGAGCGAATGGAGGGTTGGAGGAAGAGAGGGAATGGAGGGTTGGAGGTAGAGAGCAGACGGAGGGTTGGAGGAAGAGAGCGAATGGAGGGTTGGAGGAAGAGCGCGAATAGGGTTGGAGGAAGAGAGAGAACGGAGGGTTGGAGGAGGAGAGCGTGCGGAGGGTTGGAGGAAGAGAGCAAATGGAGGGTTGGAAGAGGAGAGCGAATGGAGGGTTGGAGGAAGAGAGCGAACGGAGGGTTGGAGGAGGAGATAGAATAGAGGGTTGGAGGAAGAGAGAGAATGGAGGGTTGGAGGAGGAGAGAGAATGGAGGGTTGGAGGAAGAGAGAGAATGGAGGGTTGGAGGCAGAGGACGAATGGAGGGTTGGAGGAAGAGAGAGAATGGAGGGTTGGAGGAAGAGCGAGAACAGAGGGTTGGAGGAAGAGAGAGAACGGAGGGTTGGAGGAAGAGAGAGAATGGAGGGTTGGAGGAAGAGAGAGAATGGAGGGTTGGAGGAAGAGAACGATCGGAGGGTTGGAGGAAGAGAGAGAACGGAGGGTTGGAGGAAGAGAGAGAATGGAGGGTTGGAGGAAGAGAGAGAACGGAGGGTTGGAGGAAGAGAGAGAATGGAGGGTTGGAGGAAGAGAGAGAACGGAGGGTTGGAGGAAGAGAGAGAATGGAGGGTTGGAGGAAGAGAGAGAATGGAGGGTTGGAGGAAGAGAGGGAATGGAGGGTTGGAGGAAGAGAGATAACGGAGGGTTGGAGGAAGAGAGAGAATGGAGGGTTGGAGGAAGAGGGAGAATGGAGGGTTGGAGGAAGAGAGAGAATGGAGGGTTGGAGGAAGAGAGAGAATGGAGGGTTGGAGGAAGAGAGAGAATGGAGGGTTGGAGGAAGAGAGAATGGAGGGTTGGAGGAAGAGAGAGGATGGAGGGTTGGAGGAAGAGAGAGAATGGAGGGTTGGAGGAAGAGAGAGAATGGAGGGTTGGAGGAGGAGAGAGAATGGAGGGTTGGAGGAAGAGAGAGAATGGAGGGTTGGAGGAAGAGAGAGAACGGAGGGTTGGAGGAAGAGAGAGAATGGAGGGTTGGAGGAAGAGAGAGAATGGAGGGTTGGAGGAGGAGAGAGAATGGAGGGTTGGAGGAAGAGAGCGAACGGAGGGTTGGAGGAAGAGAGAGAATGGAGGGTTGGAGGAAGAGAGAGAATGGAGGGTTGGAGGAGGAGAGAGAATGGAGGGTTGGAGGAAGAGAGAGAATGGAGGGTTGGAGGAAGAGAGAGAATGGAGGGTTGGAGGAAGAGAGAGAATGGAGGGTTGGAGGAGGAGAGAGAATGGAGGGTTGGAGGAAGAGAGCGAATGGAGGGTTGGAGGAAGAGAGGGAATGGAGGGTTGGAGGTAGAGAGCAGACGGAGGGTTGGAGGAAGAGAGCGAATGGAGGGTTGGAGGAAGAGCGCGAATAGGGTTGGAGGAAGAGAGAGAACGGAGGGTTGGAGGAGGAGAGCGTGCGGAGGGTTGGAGGAAGAGAGCAAATGGAGGGTTGGAAGAGGAGAGCGAATGGAGGGTTGGAGGAAGAGAGCGAACGGAGGGTTGGAGGAGGAGATAGAATAGAGGGTTGGAGGAAGAGAGAGAATGGAGGGTTGGAGGAGGAGAGAGAATGGAGGGTTGGAGGAAGAGAGAGAATGGAGGGTTGGAGGCAGAGGACGAATGGAGGGTTGGAGGAAGAGAGAGAATGGAGGGTTGGAGGAAGAGCGAGAACAGAGGGTTGGAGGAAGAGAGAGAACGGAGGGTTGGAGGAAGAGAGAGAATGGAGGGTTGGAGGAAGAGAGAGAATGGAGGGTTGGAGGAAGAGAACGATCGGAGGGTTGGAGGAAGAGAGAGAACGGAGGGTTGGAGGAAGAGAGAGAATGGAGGGTTGGAGGAAGAGAGAGAACGGAGGGTTGGAGGAAGAGAGAGAATGGAGGGTTGGAGGAAGAGAGAGAACGGAGGGTTGGAGGAAGAGAGAGAATGGAGGGTTGGAGGAAGAGAGAGAATGGAGGGTTGGAGGAAGAGAGGGAATGGAGGGTTGGAGGAAGAGAGATAACGGAGGGTTGGAGGAAGAGAGAGAATGGAGGGTTGGAGGAAGAGGGAGAATGGAGGGTTGGAGGAAGAGAGAGAATGGAGGGTTGGAGGAAGAGAGAGAATGGAGGGTTGGAGGAAGAGAGAGAATGGAGGGTTGGAGGAAGAGAGAATGGAGGGTTGGAGGAAGAGAGAGGATGGAGGGTTGGAGGAAGAGAGAGAATGGAGGGTTGGAGGAAGAGAGAGAATGGAGGGTTGGAGGAGGAGAGAGAATGGAGGGTTGGAGGAAGAGAGAGAATGGAGGGTTGGAGGAAGAGAGAGAACGGAGGGTTGGAGGAAGAGAGAGAATGGAGGGTTGGAGGAAGAGAGAGAATGGAGGGTTGGAGGAGGAGAGAGAATGGAGGGTTGGAGGAAGAGAGCGAACGGAGGGTTGGAGGAAGAGAGAGAATGGAGGGTTGGAGGAAGAGAGAGAATGGAGGGTTGGAGGAGGAGAGAGAATGGAGGGTTGGAGGAAGAGAGAGAATGGAGGGTTGGAGGAAGAGAGAGAATGGAGGGTTGGAGGAAGAGAGAGAATGGAGGGTTGGAGGAGGAGAGAGAATGGAGGGTTGGAGGAAGAGAGCGAACGGAGGGTTGGAGGAAGAGAGAGAATGGAGGGTTGGAGGAAGAGAGAGAATGGAGGGTTGGAGGAGGAGAGAGAATGGAGGGTTGGAGGAAGAGAGAGAATGGATGGTTGGAGGAAGAGAGAGAATGGAGGGTTGGAGGAAGAGAGAGAATGGAGGGTTGGAGGAAGAGAGAGAATGGAGGGTTGGAGGAAGAGAGAGAATGGAGGGTTGGAGGAAGAGAACGACCGGACTAGTGCCTCTTGTTCAGAATACAGTGATTCGTTTACTTTAAGCAAGAGAAAGAAATTTCTAATTGCCGGCTAAAGCTCTCCTGAACCAGAGAAACTAAGACTCAGCTGATGGTAAGGAACTTCAAAATATAGAATAGCAGTTGGTTGATTTGCTTTTTAAGTAGTACATAAGTTAGCTGCTTCACTTCGTGAAACATTACATTTTTGTTTTATAATTCAAGACAATTTAACTTCAATTATTAATCTCACTTGAACTATTCAGTAGGGTAACCTAACCTATTGACTATTATTGTACTGCACGTGCATGATGGAGGGTTGGATTCTGTTCATAATTCTTCAGTCATTAAGTACATGTAATTCTTAGGCCTATATCTGCAGTGTTAGTGTACAGTGTACACTATAGATATGCATGTAGCATTAGCGTGGTCCACATGCATATGGTAAAATTTGAAAGTGTCCAAAAACTCTCTCCACAAGGCTGCCCTTATTTCACTATGTATACAGAAGAACCATACCAAAAATTGAATCAATCTGAGTAGTTTTAGGGGTCGCTATGATTCCAACAATTTTCTTATATACGCATGTCGGATGAAATTTTGGTCGTATTAATGTTTTGAATTTTGTTTTCAAATGACTAGAACAATAAGAACATGTAAATATTGCATTGTGAAGGCACTAACAGTCAGGGATGTCACTGGGTGGCGGGGGGCATTTCCCCTTGATTTTTGAAAAAAAAGGAAAAGGAATGGGACAAGAAAAAAGGAAGAAGAAAGGGGTAAAAAGGAAAAAATTATACTCAAATTCAGGGACATCATGTAAAGGGTGTAGGCCTGCACTGTGTGGACTAGCTTATGGGCATATATAGGTACACAGTGCTGGATTTACCATGAGGCAAATGGGGCAGTTCCCCCGTAAAAATACTCAAATGACGTTCCTGCCCTCCCCCAAAAAAAGCTGAATTCACGTCCCTGGTAACAGTGTCTGCAAACTGTTGCAGTGGCATTTGCTCCATCTATGTCTACTCCAAAGACAAATAATTTCTGGAGGAACATAGTTTCTAGTCCAGAGGTTGCTCGTGCCTCAGACAGGGTCAACCTTCCAGATCGTGGAGCTGTGTTTGTGGTTGCATTGGTGCAAAGGAGCTAGTATTTTGTTGCCACTTTGTCCAATACAAGTATCCATAGAGGAGCTTGTGTAATCATTGAAGAAGCAGTGGGTCATGAGCTCGTGATGATTGGTTGCCGCCATCATGTCATGGAGGTCATTCTCAGTGCCCAATGTCTTCACAGCTCTGTTTGGCGCAACTAGGGGACCCGAGATTGGCCTATTCAAGAGATCCCAAAAGGAATGTCCATACGTACAGCAAGTGAGCTACACACCCGCAAAAGATGGGCTCTTTGGTGATGAAATCACAGCCTACGAGGGGGGAGATGATATCATTTTACACAACTGCCTTCAACCACCAACAGCCCAGGGAGGATTACCTTGACCTTCGATTGTGACTAATCTTTCATGGGGATCTGTGAAGGCCATCAAGTTCCGAGCTGCAGGAGCAATACACCATGCTCATACTTTTTCAAGACCAGCCGATGCTGATGGCCAGAGAGAAAAGTAGAGTGACAGAGCTTTCCCTGTTTGTTGCACTTGTGCATGGCCGTTTCTGGCATGAAGCTACAGTGCCATCGAATGCTGCACGGAATGATGCCAAGATGCTTAGTCTGCTCAAGATGTATCCGAATCGCCTTTTTGCCGATGGCTCATCCACAGCCTTGTCTCGTCATCTTTGGTACGTTTCTGAACACCTCATAGGACTGGCACTGTTCAAATGTCAAGAGAGCCTTAGGAGCCAACCTCCAGCTTGCAAAGACTCCATCGGCTCTGTGGAGGGTGAATGCCACCAAAGTCACTAAGTTCTGGAGACTGTAGAACTTTGTGACCAAGCAAACCGTGCACGCATCTCTTCAAGTTGCTTAGCATCACAGGGAAGAAGGAGGCTGAGGTTTTCCTTTCAAAGGACCCAGAAGAATGGAAAGATGACGAGTCCTACAAGAAATTGAAAGCAAGAGTCCAAGCCATGAAGGTGGTCAATGACAGCACTGAATGTGGCATTGCGCTCATCCAGAAATGTAATGAAACGATAAAAAAAATGAAGATCAGAAGCATATTTATTTTTTCTTGCTCCAATTTGTCAAGCGCCACCGCTAGCTCTACCCCCACCCCATCCAAAGCAGCCTTGACAGCTGATGATCACTAAAAGAAAAACATTGTAGGCCTAAACGGTTGCTGTGGATAGTTGCATACCCATACTCTATCCTTCAGACTTGACAAACTACATTTAACCAGTTTTTAAATATTGCATTCGTTCTGCATTCATTCGTGTCAATGTCAACAGTGACTCTTATCTGAAAGACTACTTTCAAAACTAATGCTTCTTACTGTTAACATTTTAGGATACCAGTGAACAGTTTTTCAATTGTTTTCTTATTGTTCGCATCCTATTACTGAATGTCAAAAAATAAAAATAAAACAAGGATGTAATTATCAAAATTAACTCATTATTTGCTGTTTTTCGCTGTTTATCCAAAAAGTGATAATTCATAGCGACCCCTAAATATTCTCAGACCGACTTCAAAATTTGTCACAAAATTCACAATATTACATGTAACAAGGGCAGCCATGTGGAGAAACAAATTTCTAAATTTTACTTTTTTGGACCACACTAATGTAGCATGTAACTAGTCTATGAGCGACAGGCCAAATTGACCAATTTTTTCTTGTATTCTTGTTTTATCTTGAACTATTAATGTGACTTGAACTATGTATGGATCATTGATGAAAACGTTCAATCCTTTTTTTACTTAACTAATTGCAGTTTTAAATAGCTATCTCAGTACTTTAACTTTTTAATGGGTAAGGGCCCCAAGCTTACAATGTCCAAGGGCCTCTGCTAGATTGTTACGCCACTGGTTGTTAACAATCTTTCAAAGCATAATTATTTATTGTTACAGCCATAAAGGTTACTAATTTATGACTTACTATTGTCATTACGATGGATAAGTTTGTTGTGAAACTTTCATGCTTAGATGTACCGCACAAGCGACTGTGCCACCGCCGCCGGTTGCTATGATTTATCATGATTGTTGCATAGCATTAGGCCCCTACAATTGTGACGCCAGGGATCAAAACCCGTCGCTTGTCGCTTCCTAGATATTGAGCTAGGAGCCGGAATAGGCGAGAGGGGTCACAAATATTGAACATTCTTCAATTCACCAGTTGCAAATGAATTTGCCATAATTTACAATCTAATAACCCGATTTTGATGCCGTTTGTTTTATTCGATACAGAATATAGCCCTTTATTGCCCAGCAAAATTGCAGTACAATTAAGTAGGCCTAATGGTTGCTGAGGACTGTGATGACACGAATATTCTGAAATTTTTTATTCGATTTTCTCACTATATATTAATGAAATAATCAAACGAGCATAACTTTAGTTAGCAAAAAGATATTTTCATTCTGTAAGAAGTATTTTGAAGCAGATTTATTGTTGAATAAAAAGGTCAAAAACCGACATGTGACGGGTTTTGACCTCTGGCGTCACAATTAGTCTCTTCCCAGTTGAAAGGGCTTGAGGAAAGGGGGAATTCGGAGAGGGGGAAGACAGGGCATGATAGGCGACGGGATCACATCCGATCACGGGATCTTGGGAATGGAATTCTTGCCCCAGTACCTTTTACTAAAAGTCGGCGCCTATGTTTGGTGGTAAGTATGGTGAATGGTTTTATCCTATCCTATATCCCGGTAATAATCTTGTTAAGATATTAAGTATAGCATTCAATAGCTACCCAGACTGATAGCAAAGTTTAACATTGAGATGCTAACAATTGCACTCTCAACATGACATAATTATGTACGTTAGCTTCTTAGGCTTATTTCGTAATCTTAACTGCCGCTTCACACAAAATTACTCGACGTTCAAAAATTAAATGTAGCAATTAAAACAAGGCGCAGTCTAAATGGCCTTTATTTTCGGCTGACTATTTGTTTGCTCCTTCGCGAAGCACTAAGATGGCGTCCATGCCGTCCAACGGACGTTTCTCTTTGCATTAACACTCATTGCTGCACCACTTCTTGGAAATGTTGTTTAGTATGTTTGCTCGTTTTATTTCTAAAATGTCTTAAGTTCATTCACCATCGTAGCTAGAAGAGAATCTTGGAAACATTTGACACGCGATACTATTATTTTTAAGGCCTGTCACGCAGAGGTTGTTTGCCCTAGCGTGGTTGCATCACTTGCATGGTTACCCGTATCAGCGCTATTTGGTTGTACGGTGTCGTTCTCGAGCAGCATGTTGTTTGCCTTACTCACTTGTAATTGCAGTTATTTACTAATCGTAAACTCCAAACTTCTAAAGCGCCACTCGAAAGCCAAGCGCAGGGCACCAGCTTAATCACGAGCAATGCGTCAAGTTATAGGTGTTTTCCAAGGGGTAGTCAAAAGGAGGTCAGAGTCCGGTTTCCAGAAGGTCCAGATCAAGAGAAGAGGCAGAGCAGCTGTGAAGGTGGGTATCATTTAGGGCGAGAAGAATTAGAATTAGAAGGCAGAGGATCATTGGAGTCAGGGTAGGAGCTTGAACAAATCTGTTTAATTGCTGGGAAATGTGACAGATTTAGGGACTTTCAAACCCCCTGGAGAGTTTCTATGAAGGCGCTATATGAATAATAATATTTGAGCCTGTAAAATTTGTATTTGTCGTTGCATTCTTGGGGAGTTAGTGGTACAGGAAATATTGGCATACAATACAATACTGAGGTTGTACAAATCACTGGTTTTGCCACAGTTGGAATACTGCATCCAGGTATAATCCATGCCTGAAACGAGACATAGAAAAACTGGAGAAAGTGCAAAAAAGAACTAAAAAAGATGGGGATATAGGGAATTGAGCTATGAAGAAAGGTTGAAAAGGTGTGGACTAAAAGATTTAAGAATAGGAGGAGCAAAAGAGATCTAACTGAAGCTTGTAAGATTATCGCTGGAAAGGAAGCACTACAGTGGGAGAGGTTCTTTGAATTATCTCCAAACAGGGTGACTTGGGGACACAGGTATAAATTATTTAAGAAGCCGAAAGGAACATTACGGTAGAAAATCTCCAGTGCAAGAGTTGTAGACTTGTGGAATGGTTTGGATGATAGTACTGTCTCAGTGGACACTAACAGCTTTTAAGAAGAAGCTAGGAAAATTGGGCTATTAAGCGTTCCAGGTTAATTTGCTGTGGTTCTAACACAGTTTTCTGAACCACTTAAAACCTTTGTTTTCTTAGCTTTACACCTTGTTTATGGACTAGTTTCTTATTTATAGAAAAATAAAAGTCCATTTAGGTAACCCAAAGAGGAAACCATGGGTATGAAGTTTTAGCAACTTGACAGACTGCTTGGTCTTCCCACCAAGAGTGTATACATATATGACCAGCATACTTGTTCTGTAGCTGAGTGCTAAAGTTGGGATGTGCAAGTGGTGCAGAAATGTAAAAAAATCTTTCTGCCCTGTCGGGTATTTGCAACCCCAATTCCAGGGTTGACAGTCTAGCATGCTAGCCACTAGACTGTTGCATGCCCCTAAATTATATTTATACACCGGACACATTACAATGTTCCAGGCCCTTAGCTAGCCACCCATCCAACCGTCCTTTGGACGGGTGATAATTGTTTTGGACTGGCGTAAATTGTGCATGATTCTCCTCCACCACCATCCAGCTTCTTTTCCAGAACGACTACCAGGGTTCAGATGACAGTTCTGTAAGGAGCAGGGGTTGATATTAGGCTCTGTAAACAGCATAGGGGCATTGCAGTCGGATTCGTATGGTCGCGGCTAGGGGTCCACCGGAAAGACATTTTCCACCGAGTACCGAATCCGAGTATTTGGATGTATTATTTGCCGGATCCAGAAACGAACCGGGTACCATTTGTTCCATATGCGAAGCTTCACATTTTCATGTAATAAAAAATTATCGAAATAAATTTGTGCACTTGTAATAAGTGACTGATGCCATTTGAATTTTAGTCATATCTGTGCAGTTATGAAGTTTTCTAAAATTGCATTAAATTCAATAAATTGACATAATTTCAAGAAAATGGAATTGAATTCAATGGTTGTGTAATTGTTTTAAGGCTGAACATTTATAATTTTATATACGTAAGTTTATTGAATTAGTTTTTAAAGAAAAATTTTTTTTAAGAAAAATTTCTTGCAACTATTTGCGTCTACAGTATTTGCCAAGGCGAATAGTTCCGGAAACGGGATTTCCGGTCGAGGCAAATGTCCGAGGCGATTTCCGGTGGACCCCTAGTCGCAGCTTCAGGCTGACGCGACTTCATACACTCACGGCGTTGGACGGCCTCGACTTCCAGTGCTTTTCGACGGGCTACTCTGTATTTCTGGCTAAGGGCCTGCAAGTGCTTTGTTATAAAACCTGTTTCTGTTATAACACAGTTGGCTACATGGATCCAAAATTAATACACATTTAAAAATAAACTCGTAGCATGACTTCACTATAAGGTTGTTCTTGAAATGGCTCCCAAAGACACTGTTGTAGCAAGTTTCTGGTATATTTTTACTGATAATTAAACCTCTGAATAATGTTATTTTTAATGCTAATTAATGACAGTAGGAAGCATTTGAAGTTAAATTGATGAGTTTTGCCTGAAGTGTTGCTATATAAATTTCCTGTTACAATTACAATTAATTGAGATTTATTGCACAAAACAAGTATTACAGTTACAGTCATGAATCAGCAAGTATATTGGGCAAGAAAAGCTACCTTGGCCTCCATTGATTATTACTCATACATGTGTTTGTTAATTAGTATTTAATTAGTACTTTAAATTACATAATTAGTACTTTAAATAGCACTGTCTATGCTCATTTCTAGGAAATACGTGAAACTTTTGAACTACTACCAGAATTTCTTCATAAAGAAAGATGATGTCTTTGCGACAAACTGCAAATTTGACCAAGTTCTTTCGGTTGACATTCACTGACCTTCGACCTGTCTTTATTTCGAGGCACTTCTCGGATGATTGGAATTCTCGTCCGATCGTTAAGGCATCTGAAAGAGCGCGTTCAGTAACATCGTTCTACTACCAGAGTGCTATCGACAATGCGGCAAAGAAGGTGGAGATAAATCCTTGAGATAATCTTAGGAAGGGATGTGAATTTAATACATGCACACCTGTCATGGTGGTGCTGTGTTTGTATATAAATAAATATATATATATATATATATATATATATATATATATATTTATATACAAACACAGGGGGGCACACATTTTTTAGGCTGGCAAAATGACGTTTTTTGCATGGAATAGCTATTTATGAACACACAGAAAACGAGACATTTTTTTTAATTCATGGGTCAAATGCCCCTTACCCCCCTCCGGACGACCATGGGTACATATGTACATGGGTACCTATGTTCCCCTGTCACATACTTCCATAATGCAACAGGCAAGCTTTGCAGTGGTTAGCCCTCATTTTGCAACGGGCTTCCATGCAGTCTACTGTTTCTGGAGCTTCTACTTTCTATGCCTCTATTTTGCACGCAGCTGGAGACCGTTCTATTCGATCGTGGTCTTTTGTAATCAGGTCAGGACCACCTCTGATGGGATTTCTTGAAGCGGTGGTATATAAATAAGCAGCTACAGTTATGTAAATATTACACAGGGAGATCAGAGGTCAATCATTTTATGCTGCCAACCAAATATTTCCATTCCTGATGGAGGACCATTTCTTAATTATGCAAATTTAAGGAAGTAGATAAGTAAGCTGATGTTTTTCGTTTCGTTTTGTAGCCAGTTGTTCGTCTGATGCCTTCGACTTTGTTGTATTCAGGAAGAAGGTCGGACGGAAGTCACCTATTAGTAAGTGATGATTTCGTATTCTCTAAGTAACATTTTGAAATTACTTAAAGATGAGATGATGTCAGTGACAAAACATTTTGATGATGATGGTGATGGTGGTGATTATGATGATGATGATTATGGTGATGATGATGAAGACAGCAAACGTTTTGGTGATCATATTCATTCAGGCCACGATAGGTGACCGATAGTCTAGCGGTAAGTGTGCTGGACTCTTAGTGTTGAGGTCGGCAGTTCAAATCCCTGCCAGGGCAGAAAGGTGTGCCGAGATTATGGCTATAAAATGATCAGGTTGACAACAAGAAGATCAGATGATAAGGGGGAGGGCTGCCCTGTGACCTCATAGGCAGAGGTCAAGATGATGAAGTCAGTAACAGTGCATACCCCTTGGGGCTAGCATAAGGGACTGCTCTTCTCATGATGAAGTTCTGATGATAATGATGTCGTTTATGACAATGGATTAAATCAGTGTCTATAGCACAATGGATGCTAATACACATTTTCTGAGGTTTTCTTAAGTTGGTTGTTGACAAATTTTTTTAATTTTGGCAGAGAATATTTCATTTGCAGGATCTACGTTGATGTTTACTGTTTTGTTTTGCAGAGGATTCCAATTGATCTATGGCTGTTTCATTTTGCAGAGGAGCGCTCAGTATCTACATAAAGAACTTCCGGTTCGAATTGCGCACTGTATCACTGCCTTCCGTCGATTGCCTTTCATTGTCGGTTGCAATCCATCTCTTCTGTCTATTGCAAGTGTCTCAGTTGGTTGGTTTCATAGTTTGTGACTGACGTTGGATTGAGCAAGGCACTTATGTCGACAGGGTTGTTACACAGATTCGAACCCTCAACTAAATGATTGCTGACAAAACTTGTTTTTCAAAAACCACTATGTAGGCCAGCGGTTCTCAACCTTTTTACTGCCGCGACCCCATTACAATATTTCCAAAGTTGTGGCGACCCCCCCAAAAAAAATTGATTGGGTTACTGCCCTTCACCGCAGTTTTGCTACCATTATGATGCATTTCACTTCTCACCATTTGTTAATCCATATGCATCATGCATTATGGGATAATTAATCATTAATCAAAGAAAAAAAATTATAATTTGTTTTTGGTAATAATTTTGAAAATTTTAAAAGTAAAATTTAGTAAATGAAATGTTTACTTTAATTGAAATTTAATATTTATCTTGTATTGTACTGTGACTGTACAATTAAGAGTTACAAATTTCAATGACAGCTGCTAAATTTAAAGTTTAAACATTACTTAAGATTTAAGAAAACAAAGCTACAGAAAGCCAACAATATTATTTCAATTAAAACAAGAAAAATGGTGGAGTTTCGCAATCCAAAGAAGAGCGTCAATGTAAAAGGCTGTGCTTGTTTCTTTCTGACTAGATCAGAAATTCTCTTTGCAGTCTTTGTAAGAGCACAACGCAGAAATCATAATTACATAAAATATAAAATATTAACAAACTACACTAACAACTTTTTTTAAGAAATTTCTGAAGGTTCCAGCTGACCCCTGGCAAATCGTAAGGCGACCCCCGTGGGGGTCGCGACCCACAGGTTGAGAACCGCTGATGTAGGCGATCTGTAATAGCAATCAACCATTTGGTGGGGATATTAAGCAAAATGAAATTAATAGAAACATTGTTAGATATTGTCTGCAATTGGGATTGTACGTGTAATAATTACGAATACAGCTGCTATGCTACATTGCATCAGGCATTAGTATATGTTACAGCTTTTGTAACAGACTTTGTGTAGTGCTTCCAAAGACTCTCTTGGAAGCAGTGTATTTATAAGGCGACTAGTCACGTGGAAAGGCTCTTATCTAATCTCATGATTTCTAGATGACCATTATTGTAATTGTAAATTATAATTGTTATTGTAATCACAAATTTATGTAGAGCCAATTCTAGAGAAACCAATCTGAGACATTCCAAACCTGATAAAACAAAACCACAATCAAATGGTATTGTTTTCCAGTGCTTACGAAGACGAAGCTTCAATCGTAACAGGTAGTCGCTTCAAATGAAAGTGTAGTCGGGTATCGTAATCGGAGGTTTACCTTTATAGTTGGAGAGAATTTGTCATTGTTAATGATATTAAGTTAAATAAATGAAGGTTGTTTTTTGTTTCAGCACGAATTGTACATAAGTTCATTTCACGAGATGGCTGATTTTCCAGCTGTAAGTATAGTTCAGTATCTTCATTGAACAGAATAGAATATTCATTTAATTCAATCTCTGACAAAACGCAATACGTTACAAGAGATGATATCATTTGTTCCATCTCTTTAGTCATTGGTTTATATGTTTATTTGAGATGTTCTTAATACGGTGCTATACGAATATCCATTTGCATAACTAGCTTTCTTCAAATTGGTTCAGGTTGATTTTTGGCTAACCTGTCCTCCATGCAGAGGGTAGTCTAAGCACACATTGTTCCAGATCTGTCACAACAACAGGCATTGATTTAGTTTGTGATTGTGAATTGTTTTAGATAACTGATTCGGAGAGTGAAATCCGCTACAGCTACAGCATTTCAAAGCTTCTGGACGACCACAAGGATGTTGTAAAAGCGCTGGCCGAAGGATTCAAAGAAACCACGAAACATATTTCGGTTGGTGTGATCCATTGCACCATTTCTCTTCACTACCTTTATGCATAACATTTTAGTATGTGTGTATGTATTTATGTATCTAGCTTTTTATATAGCACCTTTTTCGAACCTCACAAAGGTGCTGATGAAGTCACGCTGTCACAAAGAGGGAACAGTCAGTTAAGCTGGGCCAAGAGGCAGCTGTGGATATGAAGTGTTAATGGCTTCATTTTTATAACATTGATGTAGGAGGGTGATGGCAAGTCCTCTGTCTTGAATTTCGATTACAATTACCAAAATATTACCCATTAGGCTCTTGTGCAACCCAATTAAGGATGACATAAAAACTTGCTTAAAATCCCTTCACATTACCGAGTAGGGTAAAATTCCTTCACATTATTGAGTACCGGTATTCTAAAATCCCTTCACATCACCAGGTAGGCTAAAATCCGTCCACATTACTGGGTAGGCTATAATCCCTTCACATTACTGGGTAGGCTAAAATTCCTTCACATTACTTGGTAGGCTAAAATCTCTTCACATTACCGGGTAGGCTAAAATCCCTTCACATTACGGGGTAGGCTAAAATCCCTTCACATTACGGGGTAGGCTAAATACCTTCACATTACCGGGTAGGCTTGAACCTTTACATGCCATGTTACAAGTAATGTGCTTCTCTAGATTTGTCCATGCTTGGTTCTGTTTTAGGATGAGAGTTTGGTGAAGACATTCCTTGATATGTTATTAACGTCTCGTCTTGCGATTCGATTGTTGTGTGAACATCATTTGCATCTACACGAGGACCGGGTGAGTAGATTCAGTGGCTCTGGTTTATCTACTGGTGCCACGATAGAAAAACTCCCCGAAAGCAGAGTCTCCCCAGACTGAAGTATTTCTTCTTTGTTTCTTTTCAGTCCGGAGACTTTGTTTTAGAACATAGTCTCCGTGGGACAAATTTATTCTGAAACAGATCCACTAGGGGTTAATATATAATCTGTTCTGGGGGAAACTCTGTTTCGGGATGCCGATTCTGTAGAATTCCTTCTTCATGCACTTCGATTATGCAACATTGTTACTTTTTGTTTGTTGTACCACATACTTGGAATAGCCTTCCTCGGGATTGCTCTCTGGCCACGGACAATACATGCGATCTTCACCAACACTGTAAACTGCTTACTTTTGTTGGACCTGGGCTGCGAGCACCTCTGAGTGGGTATCTTTAAGGGGCACTATGTAAATGCTCTGAATGTATGAGTGAGTGAATGAATTGGCTGATAGATGGGTGGATGGATGCATGGGCGTCCGGAAGGGCGGGATTTTGGAAAAAAATTTTGAAATAAAAACTTTTGATTTTTATGATTATTCCAACTGTCCCAACACGATTTTCAGTGCTAAAAAACACTTAATTATTGAGGTAAGTCAGCTATTCTATGCAAAAAGCGTCATATTGCTCCCCCTAAAAAATTTTTCCCCCTAGAAAATCTTGACCCCCAGACATTTTTGTCCCCCCCCCTGGAAAAACTCCTGCGGACGCCCATGGATGGCTTGATGGATGAATGGATGGATGGATGGAAAGTGGATAGATGGGTGGCTGGATTACTGAATTCTCTGAATCTACCTTCATGGGAATCTTGTCTGTTTTCAGGTGAATTTATTAACTAATATTCGTCAACTCTGTTTTCTCTTTAGCCAAATCAGATTGGAGTCATTCAAGTACACTTTCATCCGAAGACATTCATTGAAAAGAAGGCAGAATTTGCACGGTACGTTGCCATCTAACCAAGTTCTAACGACCCCTAAATATTGTTACAACTACAGTCAGTCAGTATGTATTTTCAATTGTAATTTGTAATTGTGACTAAAAATTTATGTAGCACCACTCAAAGATCAAGACTAATCAAACGTCTGCTGTGATAGCCTATACGATGTTAAATGTCATTGAAAACTAGGATTATATCAGTTAGGAAAGTTAGGAAAACAGAGCACATTAAACTAGTAGAGTCACCCAGTGGCAGGCCCATTAGACTACCATGTGTCGAATTCTGCTTGGTGAGAACGTTTAAAATTTAACTGTAGAATCATCATAATGCCATCATCACATGTTAAATCGTCTTGATTGACATCACCTTATGTTATATTACGTGTCAGCCGTTCGACGCGTTCGTGTTAATTACTTATTGTTTGTTATGTGTGTCTGGTTTTGTGAAGCATGTAGTGTTTTTATTGCGGCTTATTTCTGTTGTAGGTCGATGTGTGAGGAGAAATACGGGGTTTCACCGGACGTCCACGTGAGAGGTCACGTGGCTGTGACCTTTCCCTACATTCCACAACCCCTCGACTACATTCTCAACGAGTTGCTGAAGAATGCCATGAGGTCATTTTACTCATTGTCACAAAACTGACCAAACCCTCTTAACTCCAGTAGCTTTTACTAAGATCTTGAAAGACGCGGTTAGATTCCCGCAAGGCCCCTATAGGTCGATTCAGTCTCCCACTCTATAGGGGCAGCAGTAGAATGAGTGGGCGCCTAACAGGCTGCCAAGATGTGTGTTCAATAAGATCTTGGTAATTGTACCGTCATGTTTCAATGTTCAAGTGTTACTTACTGTGATTTGTCAGTGAGCTTGTGAATTTTATTTATTTATTTTTTTATTTATTCCGGATATTTCTATAGCGCCTCTCGAAGTCAACTACTACTCAGAGGCGCTCCCGACTACAGCATTTGATGCTGTGCCGGAATTTCACGCCGAAGCGCCACGAGCAATTGCGAGTGAAGGACTTGCCCAAGGTCCGTACGCAGCGGCTAGAGGGGGATTCGAACTTGCAACCCTCCGGTCACAAGACGCCGAACTTACCACTGAGCCACCACGCCCCACGCGAATAACACGAATATATTATTATTATTGTCTGTGAGAAAAGAAGTAAGAGAAGGGAGAGGAGGAGAAGAAGGAGATGGAGGAGAAAAGAACAGTTCTGTAAACCAATCTCAAGAGGCAGCTGTGGGGTACAAAGTGTTAGCGACTTTACTTTCTTGGCCTTGGCATACGAGGGCTGGTGGCCAGTTTTCTGCATTGCCTCATGACCTTCCCGCTGAGTGTATTTTTGTATGCAAGTATGCATGTGTGTATATGTGTATGTATTCATGTATGTGTATGTATGTATGTATGATTGTATTAGTTACATGTATCTGTGTGTGTGTGTGTGTGTGTGTGTATGTTTGTAAGTAAGTAAGTATATTCTTTAATGAACGCTAGCAAACGCACAGCGCTTTACATACAATGTATGTATGTGTATATTTGTATGCATCAGGACACTTGATGTAGCGCATTTTAGTACATCACATTGAACTCTACAAACTCTACAATGTGTTCAATTTATAGCCAAGTTCGCTAAGACACGAAAATGGAGCACAAATTTTAAAGCATCTGTTAATGATAAGGAATGTGTACCGGTATAAGTCACAATAACAATAATAATAATAATTATAATAATAATAAGTACAGTAATAATGGTAATGATTATACTGTTATAATTAACGGATAAACAAAGCATAATTTATAATGTTGCCATTCGCACTTTCTTAAGCAATCTCTCTTGGCCATTTCTTGATGAGGTTTAGCATATCCAGATGCTTTGTTTCAGGATCATGTCTGCATCAGGTACAACTTATATTAAATAAACCATTAGTATTGTTATTAATAATAGAAATAATCATTATAATAACAAATGCTACGACTGGTTGATGTCATAGGGCAACAGTGGAGTCGCATCCAAATACTTCGTCTAGTATGTTGCCTCCGATCGTTGTCACTTTGGCCAACAACGACGCGGACTTCATTATCAGGCATGGCTTTAATCGCTGCTCACTCGACTGTGTCCTGTCTGTCTATAATAAACTTATATAGAACCCCTTCAAGATATCTGGGTCATTATCCGAAATGTTACAAATTTCGTCTCCGAAAAACAAAAAAAAATTTTTTCCCAAAATTGGTTGCAAGTGTTTTTATTAGTCACGTACATAGTTAAATTTAACTAATTTGAAAGAAATCCACTATATTTTTAATCATAAGTTAATTTTTTATAGAATTTATAAAGTCAAAATTCCTTTTTTTTCATTAAAATCCGGCCTTATTGTGTAATCATATTTCATCAGAGGGACCTGAAATATTCCTCTGGTACTTATAAAATGGCAATTTCCTAAAAGTAGATGATACCAGCATTAAGTAGGAATACAACAGGCCTTTCCTTCACACAAAATATTAGTCTGGTGTCAAGAAATTAAGACATTTTTCGAAATTATTCAAAAAAAGAAATATTATTTTTAGCTGCAGAAAAAAATCTGTGCAGCATTACCTATAACTGTATGTTATATGCATTAGATACAAGTTGAACAACATTTTAAGAGTTGCTAGTAAATTCTAATTACATGCAATTTATTTTTATATCAAATAATTCACAAAAAATACATGTAATTCACTCTTAGCAATGCGTCATTACCATCCATGGCAAGGCGCGACTGTCATGAGAAAATAGCAGAAATCTGATGTATTCGGATGGTAATGATGAAAAACAACTGCTGGATGGTAATGATAAAATGATGAAATTTATGTCAGCCGTCAAATATTTTCACTTGAATTACTTTATCAGATAAGTAATTTAAATCAGTTCAACAAAAGCGGTAAATAAAATAAGTTGTCAATGTTACAATCTACCTAAACCAGGAAATACAACACGAGATGGTAATGAAACAGAAATTTACTTTTTTGTAATTTGGAACACACAAACTTAAATTAAAAATAAAACATTATGAATTTCAACATAAATCTGTGTGATTCCATTAATAGTTGACAATATCTTGTTCCTGATGTTTTTCTTTTAGTAAGTAAGCACGTTCTCTAAAAGTTATAGGCTTCCCAAAAATTGAGATGGTTATGATGCTTATTTCTATGGACAAGTATAAATAGGCTCTAAAAAAATAAATATTACGAAAATGAGTCTAAATGTTTCATTATTGCATATCCTGGCTACTAATTAATCAAAATAATATACTTTTGTTACAGGTTGTAATGGAATAAATGTGCGTAAAAGTTGAATTTAATGCATTGTACACCGTCTCAGACAGTGGATGGTAATGATATTTTGTATACATTTAGTAATTTATTTCTAAATTTCCAAAATCAAGCAGCTAAAACAATGATGGGAAATGTTAATCTGCTCATTCTTTGAAGGATAGGCAAAAAAATTTGAAGAAATTATCGAAAAAACTCAAAAAACCAGCATGGGACATCAATTCTGCACTTTTCGGATAATGACCCATCTACTCAGTGGCGCTCCTGACCCAGGCCAGATCAAAGAGAAGGCAATGAGAAGGCCATAGAAAGAAAAGTAAGAACCTGAGGGATCCATACAGTGCAGACCCATTGATGTGAAGTGTTGCTTAGGTAAGGAACACTTGTTTACACCTACAATTCAGACCCATTAACGTGAAGTTGTAAGAGGACATGCCTCTTAATACAGGATGCGCTTAAAAACGGATAATGCCATTCTTGTACAGCATGTTAACCAGTATGGCATGTTAAGTTCATAGCTTTGGGGGACTAACACCACTTCGCGTTAAACAGAATGGCACGTAAACCGGGAGCGCGTTAACACGTCCCCACTGTACCTGCAGGAACTCAGCAGGCTTATGGTCAGTTGATTTTTTGGCTGAGGTACAGCAATTTGATGACAAGATGGACACGTCGTTAATCTCTCGACTGGCATCTGGTAAGGTAAGGTGAGGCTCTCATTATCATGCAAATGCTTTTACAATGTAACACAATATTCCTTGTGCTTTTTGCATCTTTTTACCACCAGAGTTACATTTTATCACCTGAATTAACTGTTACCATCAAAATCACCTTTATCACCAGAATTACCTTTACTGTCAAAATCACCTTTTACCACTAGAATTACCTTGTACCATCAAAATTACCTTTTACGGTTTTACCATCAAAATTGCCCTTTACCACCAGAATTACCTTTTACCATCAAAATTACCTTTTATCACCAGAACTTCCTTTTACCACTTTCCCTACCATGCCGCTACGTAATTGTTCTTTGTACCAGTTTTGGTTGATTACTGTTTTATTTCCGAGTTGTCTTTGATTTATGCTCGAATTACAATTCTACAAATATTAGCAATTATTAAATACTACTTTGTATGTGGTGCATTTTTGTGGTAGGATCAGTGATATGGGTGGAGGTGTTCAACATGACATAGTGAAGAAGATATGGAAGTATGGTTTCACCACTAGCGAGGCGGACCAGCAGTCGGACCAGAAAGACTATTTGCTCTTCCAGGAGCTCACCGAGAACCGATCAGCAGGAAGATTCCATGGGTAAATTGACCAACTGATCATCTGCTTAATAATAATAATAATAATAATAATAATAATAATAATAATAATAATAATAATAATAATAATAATAATAATAATAATAATAATAATAATAATAATAATAATAATAATAATAATTAATAATAATAATAATAATAATAATAATAATAATAATAATAATAATAATAATAATAATAATAATAATAATAATAATAATAATAATAATAATAATAATAATAATAAGACTAAGAAGAGCAGTCCCTGAGAGGCAGCCATGGTTATCTGAGCATCAAAGAAATGTATTCCTAAACAAATTCAGAAATATCTGTAGAAATGATGTGGTTTAGAAATCAGTTGATGCCTTGCGCATTATACTTCAGCACGAGAGAATGTTATGTAACGTAAACAGATTTATATAGCGCCTCTTCAAGAGAAACTTGTAAGAGGTGCTCTCGACCTATTAAACGACGGAAAGCCAGGATCGAAGAAAATAGTTTTGAAGAGAAAAAGAGGTAAAGAAAGAGCAAGGAGCTCATGTCGTAAAATGCTAGGTAACCTATTCAAGAAAGTCGGACCGACCACAGCGAAATGTCGGTGCTGCACTTCGGAAGTTCTGTTGGGGATACACCCAGGTCATCCAGTGCAGCAGAGCGAAGAATTCTATGGCTACGAATGGATAAGACCGATACATACAACTCCCTAAGGTAAGATGGAGCACAGCTCCGTTATGCATTAGCATTATGATCTTTTATTCAGTGCATTAAATTAATTAATTAACTTACTAATTAATAATAGTAAGAAATCTGTAGTTTGAAACTTGGAAATTCAGTTTCTAAACACTTTGAATCCCATTCCAGGTACGGCTTTGGACTTCCGGCATGCAAGGCGTTCGTGGAATACATGGGTGGAATGATCCATCTGGAAACAATGCAGGGAATGGGAACGGATGTTTTCGTTCGACTTAGTCACATCGATGGCAAGATGGCCAGCTTCCGAATCTAGCCAGTGCAGTCACAGTTTCCAGACTTTGACCAAAGGACCCGCTTCGCGTTTTTGGCAGAGTATAAAGTATTTTTCCATATCGTTAAAGGTTAACCGGTGCTCTGAAGGTAGTAAGTAAGTAAGTAAGTAAGTATATAGTTACGGGTCAGCTGTGATTTTCAGCCCGCATTATTGACTAGCATGAGTTCTGTTAATTTTTAAACGAGGTATTTATTGTCTGAACGTTTTTTTTTTGGCCGCTTCAGTAAATTTCATTTTCCGCAAAAATGCAAGGTTAAATACTTTGATGGAATGGATATGCGCAAAATCTGTTTGAAGAAAGTGATTAAATTTAGGCAATTCTGATTACCATAATCTAATCTAGTATAATGACTTCTCTAGCGTCGTAATCATAACACACGAGGGGCCAGTTGACGGTTGCCAGAGTGAAACTGTTGTCAACACGCAAATGAAGTGCAGTTAAAGTCCAGACGTGAGGCTACAGTGGGTAAACAAGTTTAAACAGACAAGTCTTGAGCTTCGATGTGAATGGCGTTCAATCGTTAGAATGGACGGATGGATCCAGAGTTTAACGACATCTTGTGGCAACAAAGGCCGTTGACGTCGACAAATTATTTTGGCTTAATGCAACTCATAATTCTATTTTAATTCACCAACTGTTAAAATGCACAGGACCAGAGGTGTTTGTAGTTTTTCAGTGATAAGAGTCTGTCAAAATCAGTTGTTGACGATAAAATTCTACATTCCAATTTGGTCATATTAACAAACTGTTGATGAATGTGCATGAACATATGTAGTCAGTTGCGTCACCACGATTTCAAAAGTAGTACGGCAAATTAGAAGTTCTGGGGGGACTGAAGCTTTTAATAGACAAAAAGTGGTACGCCAAAAGTATGTCGTTACCGTACCACCTTAAAAAGTGGTACGGCTTTTATATAGGCGGCGACGCCACTGTATGTACTTGCATGTAATTTCCTGTTTTATAGGACCAATTTAGCAATAATCTTCCGCAGGTTCCCTGGCACCAGGGAGATTTATACTTCAAGTAGCACCACTTGGTGTGTGTCTTTTCAGTTTGCTTTATCCATCCATGATTGTATATACCTATGGGTGCATGACAGTTTAGTGGTTAGCATGCTGGACTGTCAGTCGAGAGATCAGGGGTTCAAATCCATGCCAGGACAGAAATTTCTTTAGGGATTTCTGTTTCACCTGCATCCCCGGCCAACTCGGCTACGAGTACACTGACCTTACAGCCGGTGGGAAGGTGAGACGGCGAGGGAGAGGACTGGTAACCTGGCCTCATAAGCCGAGGCTAAGAAAATGAAGTAGTTAACACTTCATACCCATGGCTGCCTCTTGGTATTAACTTAAGGGACTGCTTTTCAAATATTATTATTATTATTAAAGTAGTTTTATATATATAGCGCCCCTTCAAGATTGCCTACTCAGGAGCACTCCCAGCCCAACCACGGTCAAATAACGCAGTTTTGAGGACAGTAAGAAACAGGGTGAAATGACCAATCGGTAATTGACGGAGCTTGGTAGGAAGCCCATTCCAGGTCATGGGGGCAGCCACAGAGAAGGCACGGCGCTGCCGTATGGTTGTCCGCACGCGGGGAACAACAAGTTCAGCCTGCGCAGCTGAGCGGAGAGAGGAACGGCGCTGCGAGCATGAGGTGTAATATATAATACACCACACACGAGGCATATATGCAGGTACGTGCCCCAGAGTTTCTGAACAGCTTAGTTTCTACAGCTTTATTGGGATGTTGAAGAAATGTGGAGGTCATGACACCACTGTGTATTTGTGGTTTAGTTTCAAACAGTTTTTGGGTCACAAGCAAGTCATTTTTAAAGCCGTGCATGTTGCACATAATTCTGAGCAGCTGCTGGTTTTTATTGAAACCAACAATGTGCTTTGTTACAGTTCTGGGCTGTGGCAACTTTTAAAGAATCTTAGTTTTTGTTGGTAATTTGCTTGAAGCTGCTTTTCGTTTTGTAAGTTAACGCATATTTGTGACAATGATGACTGGTAACGTGAAACGTCACATTACGCATGACTAAAATTGCATATTCCATTGTAATGGTGTGTAATGTAATTGGATGTTGGTTTACAGTCATAATATAACTTGATTTGCATTTACTGTACAGCTTAAGACGCAAAAGTTGATAGATTCTCATGTTGTCATTACGTTAAGAAAGTAATTGTTTAATTAATATATTAATGAACAGATTAAGGACATCTTCAAAGTGGAGGAATTGGTTAATTGCAGATGTCTGTATCTAGATATCCTAGACAGTTATTTCAGTACAACCTGTGACTTGCACATCAGCTTCAATCGGACAGATTAATATCTTTGCTTGACATGGCATTATGAAAGTACCCCACCTTGTGGCAAGGTATCCTTGCAATATTAATAGGGTAGCCTTATCTCGGCCATAGTACTCTGCTGGAATGCTGATATCTGTTAAGGGATGGGGTGGGTAACAAATGTTGACAAAGTTTGCCATTTTGCAGAAGTCCTTATACAGACAACCCCAAAGTGGGTTTCAGCCAGGAATGAAATAAGATTGGGATAGGGTGTGTATTTCACATCATGTGGCCTTGCTTTTTTTAATGATTTACTACATGTACAGTTGTACTACAACGAATAATGGTAGTACCTATTCATTTTGAAGCCCTGCTCCTTTGCAAAAATCCGGCATCCCTTGTTGACTAAAACAAGGGCAGAGTTCCTGACCCAGTCTAGCTAAAGGATTATTACAAAGTTGTGAATTTTTCATGATCATGTACTGGAAAATATTTCAGCGAATGCAACATTCAGACAACAGTATTCTTGGAAAACAATCTCTCATTTGAATTTTTTGTGATCATGTACTGGCAAAAGTTTTGCCAAATGTAACATACTGAAATTCATGTTCTTTTGAATTTAAAACAATCTCTTGTTTATGATCTGCTAGCGTATTTAGATATTTGGTAACGACGGATATGATCTTGCGATTATCTAGGCAATTCTGGACCTGAAACATGGATTTGTGGTCAGGCTGATTTTACAGGCTGTTGTTTATGGCTACTGCTATGTAGGTTTTGAATCGCCATTCTGAATATCAGTAATATTCTTATGAGACCATACTTATCTGAGGTCGTTTTAGCATTGTTTTTGAAATTGTGGCATATCATTCAAATGACTTTTTGCAAATAATAATTGTTTTGTTAATGAATGACTTCGAAACTATTTTTTCAAACAAGAAATAAAGAATATGTTTCTAGTTTTTGCCGTGTTATAAATGTTTGCAATACTTCAAAGTCATGGCTGCAAGTTTGCTACAGAAGAAACTCGTTGACTTTCAAGTTGAAAATACAGATTTTTCTGTTCACACAGTAATGACCATGTGCAATCTCAGCAGCACAACTTCTCGTTTTTAGAGAAGTTAGTCACTCGATCGCAAGTTTCCGGGTCCTCACATTTACACAGCCGAATCTGTCACTCATGCAGCTCTATACAATTTGTAGTTAGCAACGCAGGTTGACAAAAAGTTGGACAATTTTGTTCAGCTCTCATCTGTGGCCTTACGACTGAACCGAACTACTTTCAGACAGCAGCAGTTTAGGCTCTGTCATCGTAAAAGTGACAGATGCCTAAGATGAATGAACTGTCTGTTGATGCTCATCCCTCGATGCCTTTGTTGACCGAATGGCCTGTTGCGGTCTGTATAAGCCAAGGAGTGTCGCATCAGCCTCGAGAAGCGTGATATCTCGTGCCGCACCCATAAATCGTGATGCCATTTCCAAGTCCATCAGTCGTAGCCTCACTTGAACGTGCCGTCGATACTGCCTGGTAATAGAAACATTCATTTGTCTCAGATCAAACATAATATAATCTAAAGACTTCTATTGAGCCGTTATCATGACGCACTTGTAAGGCACAGCCAGTGTTAGAGCAGTCACGCTAGGAAGGAAGAGGCAAACCAAACACATAATCCAGTATTTCATGTTGTCATTAATTATAAAATCATTAATTATAATTCAGTACTTCAGTATCCATACATACCTCTGATTCATTAATTTACAAGGTCGTTTGTTAGTCTGGCGCTTCATAACTTCAATACCAATGTAGGGCATATATTTGGAGAACCACTTAGAATCATGTTTTTAATCAAATTAGGATTTTAAAAGGTAGAAACCTGCTTTTTCTAGGCAGTGTGGCCAACTGCTAAGCCTAAGCAGTGGTAGTTCAAACAGTTCAATGAAGCAGGGCCCTAGATATTTACTGCCGAAGCTGGTCACAGAGAACTGTATTCTGTATTAAAATAACTTGTCCCAAGAGGGACATTAACTTAGGGACACATACGCAACGGAACCGAAGCCCCAACCTTCTTACTATGCCAATAAGCACTCCAGGCTTGCGATACTCACTCTCCTTTATATCGAGGTCTCTTGCAGACGCAGTGAAATTTGCCTCCAAAGTCGATATATAGATCGTCGTCAAGCACCTCCACTATCGTTCCTACAACAACTCTGCCTTCCGGATCACCAATATGCATCAGCGGCGACCTCCTAAGTAGACTGGCGAACGACACGGGTTTCTTCACAGCCTCTTCAGCGGCCACTGGTCTCGAAACTACCTCGTCTTTCTCAAGTCTATCGAACATATCCAAAGCTTTGCCGAGCCCGCTCTTGCTGCCGGGCGAGTGCGTGTCTCCTATGTCGAGTCCTTCCTCCAGCGATGTCTGCGTTTTATTTGCATTGTCAGTTTTTACTGTATTTGCACCTATCTCTTTATCTCCAGGTGCATCCGTGAAATTACGAGATTTGGGAAGCGTACAGAATATTTTGAATTTGGATTTGACCGACAACATGCACAACCTTAAAGGAGCAGCCATTTTCCTTAAACCAAAGATATAACGATCATCCGGAAAACGGGAGACAGATTAAATATTTTATCTGCGCTACCATATCTTTGCTGAGACGAAAACCTCCAAGGCCATTCGCCGCTATAGATTTGATCGGTTAACAATTTGAAATTTTGGTTTTACTGGTAATTATAATATAGAATTGTATATTAAAATTACTTTTCTTGCACTTTTAGCAACAATATTACGGTCTTCAGCAAGAATACAATGCTGAGTAACGATATAAGCCTATCTACCTACTGTCATCAACCGTTGAGTGACAAGACTTTCCATGTAGGCTATTGCACTGTGGGTCAGATGTCAGCAACACCACAAGGTCAAAGTTCACGATTATCGAGGTCAAGCACGCGGATTACTTGAGATTGTAGTATCGTCAACTCAGAGCGTTAAAAACTTCAGATCTTTGGAAATATGGAGCATCCAGCGTCTGGTAAGAGCATCGAGGGAGAAGCCAAATCGCGGGGTAGAGTTAACTTCTCCTGCCTGTTGCACCCCGTTCGCTTACAGGACACGGTACGCGACTGGCTGAGAGAGGACACCCCCAATTTCGACTACGGTGGGTTCGTCGTTGGAGAGAAGACAGAGACGGCCGTTCTGGTCTGCAAGAGCCCTGGGGTTTTGGCCGGAGTGCCCTTCTTCGACGCAGTTTTCAACACCCTGGACTGCTCCGTCAGCTGGACAGCCGAAGAGGGCGATTTTCTGAACCCCATCTGCTACGTTGCCACGGTAACGGGTAAAGTACGGAATATTCTCCTCGGCGAGCGCGTGGCCTTGAACTGCCTATGCCGAGCGAGTGGTATTGCTACCTACGCCCGGCGGCTGGGGGACCTGGCCAGGGAAAGGGAGTGGCACGGGGAATTGGCTGGAACGAGGAAGACAACGCCGGGATTTAGAATGGTGGAGAAGTACTCGTTGGTGGTTGGGGGAATATCGACGCACCGCTACGATCTGTCGGCTATGGTGATGCTCAAGGACAACCACATCTGGTCTGCTGGAAACGTTACACAGGTAATGGTGCTCAACTTATTTCTTACTCACTCACATGTGGTAAAATGTAAAAGGCTGATTTGTATAGCGCCTTCAGAAATCGTCTATGATCATGTTCATCGACAAACATTCTTGGCCACTGGAAGCATTACACAGGTAATGTCTCTTAGCTATACTGTACCCAAAAACAGCTCAAACATGTGCATGTCGTATTGTAAATAGTGCTTTAAAGTGCGAAATATGTAAGGCATCTACATGTATATAGTCTGATGACAGAGTTGTATTTATAGATGATGCACCACGTTTAGCCATAATCTTATTGTTAAAATTGTGATTGCAAAAAGTTTCTATTGTTTTTTAACTATTCACCTGTTATATTATTATAATGATAGTGTTGACGACTATGACAATAACTAGCTAGCATGCCCACAATGATAGGAGCCTTATGGGTAGGCCTACTATTGGAAAAACGAGTGTGCTTCTGTTTATGATGATGATGGTAATTACAAAGATAATGTTGAGATGTAATTATCTCCAAGTCACCATTGTGTTTAGAAGGGTCCCCACCCTTGTCCTTCCATCATCAGGACCGTGGTCATCAATTTTTGCATCATCATTCTGTAAATGAATATTCATTTGAATCGGAAGAGCTGTTACTGGTCTCTGCAGGCCGTCAAGGATGCTCGACTCGTCTGTGGATTCTCCACGAAGATCGAGGTGGAATGTCGGTCGCTTGCGGAAGCAACGGAAGCGGTCAGTGCTGGAGCAGACGTCATCATGCTCGATAACTTTGAACCCCAGGTAACAGCCATGTTTTCCTTTCCACGGGCTAAGCCGGTTTGCTGATTGTTAAAACTATTGATATATTAAAAACTTAGTTAATCATTTGCCAGATAAGTACTCATTAGTCACAAGCCCTGATGAACAGCACCCGAAATTCAGATATATATGCAAGAAAATGGTTGAAAATATAAACTGTATTATTGTTCTTAATTACCGACTTACTAATGACTTCCTTGATTACACTGTCTTGAATAACTCATACCTGCTTGCTTACTCACTCGGCGAGTGAACAAGCACTCATTCACTCACTCATTACTTACTTAATACTTACTTACTCATTACCCACTAATTAACTCTTTATTGACTAAATTATCACTCACAAATTAAATCATAACTTGCTTCTTACTCACTTGCTCACTTACTCACTGATTGACTTCTTTCTTAATTATTTAATTACTTAACACTTTAATGATGAAGGTGTGCTAAAAGCGACTGGGAAACCAGTGCAGCTCATCGTTAGTGTTAAGGCATGCTCTATATGTCCACAGGCTTTGCATAAGACAGCGGAGAGCCTAAAAGCGTCATTTCCAAGAGTCATCGTGGAGTCAAGTGGAGGCATCACTGAAAAGAACATCGTTGACTTCATGGGTCCACACGTCGACGTCATCTCGCTGAGTCACACGACACAGGGCTATGACGTCGTCAACTTCTCCCTGAAAATCAACTCGGGCAACCGAAACCTAGCCAACCCAATGGTTTCTCTGCCGTAAACGATATAATTTATGAGCAGTTGCCTCATATTACCTGTTTAATGTCTTTATTCTGCCTTGCATTACCCTATTTACCTGCTTACATTATTTTTCCTTACTTTACTTTACCTTACCGTACTTAAGTTGCTTTGTTTCATAATCGTAAATGTAAATGCCACTCTAAAGCTAAGCGCAAAGCACCAGTTTATTCACAAGCGCTGTGAATGCAATGCCTTCTCATAGTCTGTTTACCTTATCTTGTTTACCTTGCCTTGTTTACTTCCATGCCTTACCTTACTCTGCTTACCTTATCTTGTTTACTTCCATGCCTTACCTTACTCTGTTTACCTTATCTTGTTTACTTCCATGCCTTATCTTACTGTTTACCTTATCTTGTTTACCTTACTTTGTTTACTTCCATGCCTTACCTTACTCTGTTTACCTTATCTTGTTTACCTTACTTTGTTTACTTCTGTGCCTTATCTTACTCTGTTTACCTTATCTTGTTTACCTTACTTTGTTTACTTCCATGCCTTACCTTACTCTGTTTACCTTTTCTTGTTTACCTTGCCTTGTTTACTTCTGTGCCTTACCTTACTCTGTTTACCTTATCTTGTTTACCTTACTTTGTTTACTTCCATGCCTTATCTTACTCTGTTTACCTTATCTAGTTTACCTTATCTTGTTTACTTCTATGCCTTACCTTACTCTGTTTACCTGTTCTTGTTTACCTTGCCTTGTTTACTTCTATGCCTCACCTTACTCTGTTTACCTTAACTTGTTTACCTTGCCTTGTTTACTTCCAAGTCTTACCTTACTCTGTTTACCTTAGCTTAAGTTTGGCCAGTGTTGTCGAGTGTTTTGTCAAAGAACAGGAAGAAATAATCTGAAATGATCTGAACAATTCTAGAACTTGATTAAAAGTATTAAAACTTTTTCTCAGAAATTATTTAATTTTGCAGAGTTGCACATGTCAGTAAATATGGCCACATAGCTGCACAAAGTATTATAACAAGTTCTTTGGGACTTGCCTCTCGTTTGAATGCCGTTGTAATTCTGTACATATGTCGTCAAGAATGTTTATCTAAACTTCAAATTATCTTGCCACAGAAATCAGCTTCTCAATTACAAACCTAGACTTCTTAAGTAGGTTAAGGCGTCAAGGCCAACGTCCTTGACCCAGATAGGTCAAGACGATCACGAGGTCAAGGTTCATGACATTCAACATAAAAATTCTGCAGTAAATACTATTATCCGTATAAAATTTTGCTACCACATATAACAGTGTGGAAGGCCACAGAACTGAGAAATGTAAATAAAAGTTAGTTAATAACTGTTGCTACTTAATATTCATTTACACTTCATTTTTCTGCACTCTGTTGCCATACCACCCTGGGGTGGACTGACACCCGCAAATCACTTTGGAGGTAGAATTTACAGGAGGTAACAACACTGGGATCGAGGCATTTAGGGTAGATTGGTTGGAGTTGGCAAATAAAAGTTGTATAACATGTGGATCAGATCAATGCTTAGAGAGAGAATAAACAGGAGATTTAACACCACGATTAAAACGATATCAAGTAAATCGGATACACGTAGAAATTCACAGGCAGTTTAACACCTGGATCAGATTCACTCAGAGAGAAAACAAGTGGTTAACACCTGGAAGAAAGCCAGATGAAGCAAATCAGATACACCAGGATCTCACAGACTATTTAACGCCTAGATCAAATCGTGATACACTCACAGACATGATTAACAAGCAGTTAACAACTGGATCAAATCAGATACAGAGCTAACAGGTGGTTTAGCACCTGGATCAAACTGACGTAATTAACAGGTGATTTAACACCTTGGTGAAACTAGTAACAAAACTACCGGTACAACTGGTGGTTTTACCACCTGGACCACACTGAGAATCACCACACAGCAGTCTCAGACTTGAAAGTTGATTTGGAATTTCACAGGAAGCCGAGACGTTTGAACTCCTCTCTGATTATCAGAATAACATTCTCTGCTTCGTCCAAACCTTTGACCGACGTCAGAGGTTCTGCACTTTGAACGCGTCGACCCACTTGCTGCGACCTGACCCAGTCAGCTGACCTTCTGCTGGTGTCACCGTTGCCATGGTGCTTAGACTGGTGATGGGATGTTACATCTGAACGCTTTGAACGATGATGATGATGCTTCTTTGGCTCGTTGTGGGCATGACCTGAGCGGACGCTACGATGGGAGAGGGTAGATTGTGATCGCGGTTCTGTGGGGAGACCTCTGTTGGGTGAAGGGCGATCTAAGTCTGATGCTGTTAAAAAAGTAAAGCATTCAAACAATAATTGCACTGCTTTAAATAAGTATACCTTTAAAAGAATAATTGCACTGTTAAATAAGTATAATGTTAAAAGAATAATTGCACTGTTAAATAAGTTTAACGTTAAAAGGACAATTGCACTCCATTAAATAATTATAGTGTTAAAAGTTTAATAACAAGCCAGGCCCTTAGCCAGAAATACAGAGTTGCCCGTCCAAAAGCATTCAAAGTCCTGACTGCCCGACGCCGTGAGCGTACAAAGTCGAGATCGCCCGAAGTCCCGCCATCATACGAGTCTGACTGCAGTGCCCCTATGCTGTTTATACAGCCTAATATCAACCCCTGTTCCTTACAGGACTGTCATTGGAACGCTCGCAGTGGCTCTAAAGAAGCTGGATGGTAGTGGAGGAGAATCATGCAATTTATGCCCGTCCAAAATAATTTTTACCCGTCCAAAGGACGGGTGGACAGGTGGCTGGCTGGCTAAGGGCCTGTAACACGCTGGAACCGATTTTGACCTTACCTACCTATTGATTTTGTTTTGACTAAGCACCTGTGAATACACTGGTTCCCACAACTTCACTTTTTTAGGGTGCTGTATAAATCTCAAGATTACAAATACGAAAAAAATTGCATTCTGTTAAATAAATATAACATTAAATGGTCAGTTCTCAATGCTGATTGCTCGTCTTCCTAAATTTTCCCATATCTCTTCGTTTATGGTCAATCAACTTCACTGGCTCCCCCTCTCCTAGCCCGCATTCAATTTAAAGTTCTTGTTCTTGTCCTTAAGTCTAAACTGGGTACTACTCCCAAATATCTCAGGGACCTCATCTGCCCCCTCTTTCTGCAGCTTCTCACCAACATCTCCGCTCTCGCAACCGGCATGTCCTCTTGTTCCGCGTTCCAGGACTATTCTAGCTCAAAGTAGATCTTTTGCCAACATAGGGCCCTCCCTGTGGAATGCCCTTCCTTTCATTCTATGGGTAACCTTACTTTCTGGATCTCGTCCTACACCTCTTTCCATGCTTAAAACCTTTTTCTTATCTCGAAGCTTTCGCACTGGGAGCGCTGCTGAGTGGCCTCAGCTGTGAGTGGCGCTATACAAATCTTCAAACACGATACGATACGAATTGCACACTGCTAAATAAGTGTGACGTTATCAGAGATGGCAATAATAATTTTGAACATGGTGATGATGATGATGATGATGATGATTACGGAAACAACTATGATGATGAAAACAATGACCTGAGCTTTGTGGCCTGTCTTCAATTACTTCCTTAAGTGCTTGAAAACTGATCCGTTTCTCTTCAAATGGCTCTATATAAATTTGCAATTATAATTACAATGATGATGATGATGATGATGATGATGATGATGATGATGATGATGATGATGATGATGATGACAAAACTGAACTGTGTCAAAGCAGAAAGGAAGGTACATTTACCGATTCCATTACGTTTTCTTCCATATGTGTCGTTGATCATACTCTTGACGTAGTATTGGTGGACTTCCCTCCGATGTTCCCTCCTCCTTCCCTCAACCAACTGATCCACCAGGTCCTAAAACAGTTATCAGTAGGCCCTAGACACTCTATTTTATACAATGAATCGCCTTTCTCAGGGCTGGATCTCTAGCTTTCACAGTTTCGCAAGCGTCTGACAGTAATTTTCACTGGTGCGGGTTGGGTGCGCCAATGATGACTTTTTTCTTGAAGTGGTGCTAATTGCAATGAAAACAGAAATAGAAAATCTCTAGAAGAAACTTGAAGAAGCACATGTCCACGCGTTTGTGTTTTACACATATAGGATGGCCTCAGGTCTTGCTTGGTCAAGTGCACATACACACACACGCACGCACGCACGCACGCACGCACACACACACATACATAAAAGAGGATCCTAATATCAGCCTGGCCAGAATACACAACCTTAACTGACTTTAACTTAAAAGCCATATTCAAAACATTACGCCATGTTTGAGGTCTAACATACATCAAACTCTAAACTTACAAATTAACTTGGCCCATCACTCAAACTATATCTGACATATGAAAGTCCATCACGTGATTATGCCCTATGACATATGTCATAACCTCAATCACACCAATGACTATATAGAGCATACAACGCTTATCTCTTTTTCATCACACCATGATGTCACGATGACAATAGAAGTTGGTAGATTTAATGGGCGATCTATCATTCCAATCCAATCCAATAACTTCTACAGAATTGTATTGTAATATAATAATCCACCCACAAGGTAGCAAGTAACAACTAATTCCCTTCTAACCCTGTCCTTGTCCTTGACTCTTTTCTGTGCATTCCGGTAACTGCGATCACTGCCCTGCACGGGCGACACTTTCTCAGTCCTAGGAGAAAATGTCTGGAAAACAAATAAACAGCATCTGTCAATAAATAGTTAATGAACAAGAATTCTGTCCGACTTACCATGTCAGATAATATACATATTGTAAATTTACTGGACATTTGCAAAGTTTTTAAAAGGCTGTACATAAATAGCCAGAGATACATATGCATACAGTTATGCTGAGATATTAGTTTGAATAAATTATCAGCTGTTGAGCGAACAGATTACCTCTTACAAATTATCTACAAGCAAGTTACATGTAAGCTACCATTCGTTGATTAAGTTCCTTGATTATTTATTAATTAATTTATTTATTATTTATTAAGTTCCTTGATTATTTAAGCTCAACAGTCATTCAATAATTCACCTCTGACGAGTTTGTTTTGAAGTGACAACGTCTAATTTACAACTGCAAAAAATTGTTACTACAATTAAAATTAATGAAACGTATTTATCGTCTAGATACTCAAAAAGTGAACGGGTTCGTTTGAAGCGACCATAAATGCCATGTGCACGAGGTACCTCGTTAGGATCATTGTAGTTAGTGTTTCGTGAACTCGCTCGAGACAAAGGAGTTGCCCTCATGTTGTGTCCAGGGCGAAGGCTCAACTGAAAATATTCGTTATCATCATCATCTCAGGTTTTCATATTAACTAAGGGAACTTTCCATATGACTTGAAAAGCACTGGGTCATACTATAGCATGCATTGTTGTTTCAAAGTGTGGGCAGTTGTCTCACCATTATAAAGATTACTTACTTACTTACGTACATCACACATTTACATCATTGACATTATTATAATTATTACATATATTATTTTAAAATAAGATCACTAACTTACGTACTTTCATCGCAGTGTTCTATTAACATTATTATAATTATTACATATATTATTTAATAATGAAGATTACTTACTTACTTACTTATATCATACAATGTCTTATTCACATTATTATAATTATTACAAATATTATTTAGTACGCGTAAATATTAAAAGTGCATGTAAGTGATGTAATGCAGCCCAAAATCTGTATATTGCTCCAATATGAGCCTCATATTGTCCAGCAGGGCAGTCTATGCGGTAGTGCACTGGGTCTGTAATCCGACTCTGCAAAACAATGCAGGATGTGTTTTACATGCAATCATCATGTACCCTATATTCAGATTTTCAGATATCTTACAGACTGATCTTCTGGATATTGACCTGATTATGGCTTGGTTTTGGTGTACCATCGGTTAATGCCTTGTGGATTAGATACCGGGGCAACAGAAGTTACTAATTACAATTACACTTTACTGACCTTTTATGTAAATTTAATGGAATTCGATTTGATTCATTCATGTTTCTATGGTATAGTGTTACTATCAAAAAATTATATTAGTTCTGCCATAACTGGACTCGGAAATGGGGGCCTCATATAGCGGGACTTAGATCCCTTAGAGATCTCCTTTTGACCCACTGCACCAGTGAGTTAAATATAAATTAAAAAGTACCACTGTTTATCTGTTTCATTGTAAATGACTGACTTCTTTACTGTTTTTCGTTGCTGTAAACACTGGTTACACTGGATCAATAAACTATTGATTGATTGATTGATTGATGTAATAGATGGATAAATACATAAAGTAACGAGAGACGTAACGAACCTGGCTAGCGATGCTCCTAACTGAACTTGTTTCTGATTCACTCCAGTAGTTTTGTTTCCTGCAGCAAATTAATCAGAAGAGTCAAGTGCAAAACAAGTCTTGTTCCGCATGTATGATCAATCATTTTCAATCAAATGTTTGACACCGGCACAATAGAAGTTACTAATTACAATTACAATATTCACAATTGATAGATGATATTTGTTTATCAATGACGAGAGTCGCTTCTAGGTAAAACTGCAAACTCAATTCAACTCACCCAGATGTTTCTTTAGACAGAATGTGATCCTTTCTGTTCTTGGCAAGATTTTCTTTTCTTTCGTGTTCTCTCTTTTCGTAGTCTCTCCTGTCAGTTTCTGTGTTTCCACGTTCTTTTGTGTCTGTTGCGTTCTTTCCCCTTTCATTCTTTTCTGATTCTTTCTTTTCTGATATTTTCTTTTCTGATTCTTTCTTTTCTGATTCTTTCTTTTCTCTTGCATTCTTTTCCTGTTCTTTCTTTTCTGACTCTTTCTTTTCTGGTTCTTTCTTTTCTGATTCTTTCTTTTCACTCTCTTTCTTGTTGCTTCCTTTCTTTTCTGGTTCTTTCTTTTCTGGTTCTCTGTCTTCCCATTCTTTTGTTTCGTTTTTGTCTGGGTAGTTCCTTGTCACTTTCATCGGCAAGTCTTTTTCTTTTGCGATACTTTCGTGTTTCTTTCACGACAAAGAAAAACAATCAACTTATTAGCTTTGACGGCCATGATCATTAAGGGTTGATGATATTGGTGCCCTTATGAGCTTAGAGGTATGGTCAGAGTACCACCATCTTGATTTGTACTTTGCACATCCTTTGTACTTGCTTTATAAAATTCAGGTGGGTGTTGACCTGAATAGCACCTGGTGTGCCCTTGATCAGCGTGACAAAATGATAACAAAATAAGCGATGTTGATGACGGCAATGACGAGGATGATAATGATAATCGTCATCGTCATCAGCATCACAATTTTTGTTATTTTGTCATCCTGAGTGCCTCTGGATAGGTCTCTTGAAGAGGTGCTATATAAATTCCCAGAATGAATGATGCCAATGAGTATGATGATGATGATGATGATCATCATCATCCCATCAACAACATGAACAAATGTCCACCATGATCATGATAAAAACAATGACAATTATTGATGACTGACTGGCAGGTTGGCTGTATCGTCTGCTTGCTCATTCACATGATCACTCACTCTATTTATTTATTTATTTATTTATTTATTTATTTATTTATTTATTTATTTATTTATTTATTTATTATCTTACCGACGTCGAGTCCACCGGCTCGGTCAACAATTCTGAGAATAGATCTGGGTCAAGAGGTTCTGGAAGGTAAAGCTTAACTGGAATTTGGTCGACCGGTTCCAGGGCTTTTGGTAGTACTATGGCCAGTCGTCTCATCTGGGCAATCGGCTCGAATTGCCCAGCATCAACTTCATCGTCGTCCATCATAATTCGAAACACCCTACCGAAAAAGTAATACCGTAATTAATGCATTATATTTCTACTGATTATAAGTGAATAAGCTCATGAACTTAGCTTTCAATTACGATTTTTTCATGTATTGCTTAGATGATGATGGAATTACGCACTTTCTATTTTTTTAGAAATTTAAAAGCATTATACGACATAGTACCTGTTGTGTCATTAATAATACGAAAGAAACCTGTTTCAAAAAGATTTCGCAAATCGTTCACTAGTCCAAGCATCGGTCGCCATGTTTGTTGTCGGGACGTTGCTAGCCACGGACCTCATGAATATTAATAAAGCTAAAGTTTGATTAAAGAATATCAATATTCATAATGTATAGTTTCTGCAAAGTTTAAGTAGGAAACCATCAAACCACAGTATAAATAATTATTTATACTGTGATCAAACCAAGGACTTTTTATACAGAATATAGAATCCTTGGTAGGAAACTTAAAATATTTTGAGGCGCTCTCAGCACAGATGCCCGGGATACGTAATGCTTTAAGTGTCATCCATTAAGGACGGCCGCAAAATATGATTTACTTTGGACCATCCCTCCCCTTGTCCGCATTTGTCCGCATTTGACCTTGCCCTCCCCTTCACCCTTTTCGGACGTCCGCACGCCAAGCCAATGAACGAAAACACCAACATTGTGACTAGAGTCATTAATAAGCTACTTGTTCTATATTATTTAAAATCACCTTACTTTAAAATATGTCAACCAATACATGCCATTTAAAATTGAAAAGTGCAGTGTTTTAAAGTTCTAGGTCACTGTACACGGCATGAGTACAGGCAATCATCTCACTGAACTTTTCGTCTCTGGGGAAGGTTAAAACACGGAGGTGCTTAAAAGCAATTAAATTTAGAAACTTAGATGCGGAGTCCGCACTGGTCATAACCCTCCCTTTGTCCGCACTTGTCCGCATTTGAATTACCCCTTCCCTCATTGCGGACGTCCTTTATGGATGACCCCTCAGAGAACGCGACACCGATGAGGAAAATCCAGTCATTGTGGCTTGGCCCTGCGCAGAGGGGAGGCCATTCCAGATCGTGGGACTCACAACAGCAAACGTCCGGACGCCCATGGGAAGAGGCGATCGCATGACAGCCGCTGTAAGATTAATTGGTGAACCACGTTGAGCAAGTGTGTGCAGGGGTGGTAAAAGAGAATGGGGAGAAGGATAATGTAGGCCTTGAGTTCGGTGTCGTCTGCGTAGAGACGATGGTCAACAGAGGAGGATTTTATTAGATGGCTTACAGGTGTGGTATACAGGATGAAAAGGATCCCGGGTCCCAGGACTTATCTAAAACTCACTAGCCAGAGTTGTCACTAGAACGCCTAATAATCATCATAATTATCACCCCCAGCCTCAAATCACCGCAATGGCTAAAAATCCCACAGCGAATTACTTACTTACTAATTTGTGCGTATCCATTTGGGGCGGAAATCCGGGATTTCCCAATAATTTACGTTTTCGAGTTTATCATAATACCGTGACTATTTTCGATGCGTTTATTTTGCTGTACTAGGTATTAGGAATTCACTATTCTGTATTTAGGTAGGTTATTTGTCTTATGGTCGCAAGTGACGAGTTTACTTACTTTAAGTAACAATCTTAAGTTGGCGAAAAATGTTGTGATCTTCACGGTAAACGAACATCATCATCAGTCAAGTATTTGACAACCACTTCAACTGATTATGCAAATAATATTATGACCCGTGAATAACGGAACGTGATTTCGTCAGGCAATTGGAAGAAGAGCCCCCAACAAGAAATTATTGTAAGAACTTGTTATGTGTCTACTACGCGTATCGAATTGTGGGCGATTTAACGTTTTATAGTCCCCAAATTACGCTATTCACGACATCCGTGAAAGATCATTTTCTTCGGTGGAACTCAGGCTTGGACTGGCCCACCGGGACACCGGGAAATTCCCGGTGGGCCGGTGGCCCAGGCTTGGACTGGAGCGGCCGCCCAAAAAAAGAAAATAAAATGATTAAAATATTGTGATATTTTAATTCTAATTCTTAATTCTAGTGTTAAAAATCATGAAATATTGACAGTGCATGGTTGTTACCAAGAAACTTGCACTGCCTCGTGAAACGTGCGGCTACGTGCCAATGTTCATTTTAACTTACCGTTGATTATAGCGCATGGATGGATATAAACAGAAGCTATCGATTTCTTGTAGGCCTACATATACATGCTACAACATGCTTTCATGATATTTCTGAATCACATAACTTTAACAATGATGTCCGGTACAGAGCAAAAACTCTGCTAGATTCTTTGACACTTAAGTTTTGAATTTACGTTGAAGCGCAATTGATTTTGAAAGTGTTTGAACACACAACTCCGTTATATCAATAGGCTTATTTGCAAATAAACAGCATCCTATGAGTCTATAATATAAGATGGTTTAAGATACTATCAATGAATTGAGCCAAATACATCGAACTTTTGATGTTATTTTTGAAGCAGCCACACATTTGTCAGAACTTGCTAACAGTGAACTAGATAAAAGAAATCTCGACATTAATGTTGAGACTGCTTTGAAACAGAAAAAATCTGAACAAATAAAGAAATTGCTAGGAGAACCTGCTACGGACCAGTCAAATGAAAATACGAAAGATAAATGTCGAGTAAATGTTCACAACAATGGTAACGGATCAAGTAATTAGTAATGTGAAATGGATATTCTCTGAGCACGGTAATCTGTATGCTGATCTGTCTTGTTTAGATCCAAACAATTTTGCAGAAATTTCGATAAGAATTCCCATTGATGGACTACATACAGCACCTGAGTTGCCCAGAAAATTTGATTGCATTGTAACAAAAGAGCAGCTGCAAATGGAATTAAGTTTTTTCTTATTGGACTTTGCAAGAAAATGGGAACGTTTCGAAACTATAAACTAGCCTATAATTTTCTATTTGACACGGTCTCAGGAAACGCCATGCAATTTGAATTTAGGCCTATAGAAAGTGAAACAGTCCCAACAGCAGTAAACAGCAACAGGAACAGAAATAAATTCAAACCTGTATTCAAAAATGTATTGGTTGCTTTTACCACGTTCTCCTTAAGTTCAATTTGCATAGTCTAACTTATTCAAATTTGTTTTTGGCTTACAAATTCGTTTTGACATTATCTTCATCACAAGTTGCTTGTGGGAGTTCATTTTCGAAACTGAAATACATTTTGAACAGATTAAGAAATTTGCTAGGTCAGTGAAGTTTAAAGTATTTTATGCTTATGGCTTGTGAAAAGGACATTCTTCTCAGAATTAACGATGAAATCGTTGATGTTTGGCGTCAACTTGTGATACGAAGAAAAAACTGCCATACTAAGTGCTTGTATGAAGTTGTTTCTACTAAGTCTATCAAGATGTTAATTTCAAAAACTAAACTGTGCACTACATAATGTGACAGTTGGTTCCAAACATAATTACGAATTTACGACAAATCACAAATTAAAACTCATACGTGTTAATTTCTTAATCTTTTGATATTCATTTAACAATATTATGCCATTTGGCCCATTAATAACTAGAAATGTCCTCCATTTTATGTTAAATGTTACAAATGTTAAATGACCCTTATCCTGAACGGTTTCGTGCCTTCGGCGCTCGATAATGTGGGCCGCCCATGACCAAATTTCCCGGGCCGCTTTTGCAACCCAGTCCGACCCTGGTGGAACTTGGCGGAAATCCGAAGTGATCGTTCCGATCAGCAGGCTGCTGTATTGGAGAACAATTCTTCAGCACATTATGCATATGATATCTGATCAGTGTTTAGTTGTCAAAAAACTACTTGAGCGCCTCAGAGTAGAGCCCTTGAAGAGGCGCTATATCAATTCTATGATTGAAATTCTATGATTGAAAAAAGGGGTAGAAAATTTGTCGATCATGTACAATCGGGGTTGTCTAACCCTAGCCCTGAATTTTAAAATCCAGCTTCCATTCACAGGTATAGGTTTTTTAGTCGCACAAATACATAGGCTACACTGACCCTAATCCTAAGGGTACCGGCCCGCTATTCCGGGGGTCCGCTATTCTGGGGATCCGCCGGAGTATACATACATACAACATACATACATGCATACATACATACATGCATGCATACAAACATGCACACATGCATACAAACATGCATACATGCATACATACATGCATACATACATGTATATATATATGTACATACATGCATACATACATGTATACATGCATACATACATGTTTGTATGTATACATGCATACACGCTGTATGTATGTTTGTATGTATGTATGCATGTATGTATGTTGTATGTATGCATATTCTGGCGGATCCCCGGAATAGCGGACCCCCGGAATAGTGGACCGCAACCACCCAAGCCCTAACTGACCCACACAACGCTTACCCTGACCCTAACCGATCCTCACGATGCGAAGACACCTACCAAGATAGTACATAGGAACCCCGATAGTACATGTTCTCCGAAAATTTTATAGATTACCGTAAGCGCCGACTTCTTGGGAGCCTTGGGTGCGAATGCACCCAGAGAGAAAGTTCAGTGGGTGCCTGGCACCCAGAAGAATTTGGACCTTAAATTCAAATTTTTTACAACTAAGTAATCTCACAAGTTGAGAAGTGCAACTGCAACACAAATACCCAACAGTGCATGATCTTACAGTCACAGCCCATACATAAATAAATTATTTATTTATTATTTAAAAAAATAAATAATAACAGTGGAACGTCGTCACCGATTTTCCAATACTTTTTCTAACCTCGTAACCTTTGACAAGAAAACAATTTTCTTTATCCAAAAATCCTACTACCTAAGGACAGTGGGAAGGGAAATGGAAGGGGAGGGAAGGGAGGACCCAGGCACCCAGAGACAAAAGCAAAAGTCGGCGCCTATGCAGATTTCCAGAGTATACGGCAGGTTAAATCTATGTTATGTTGCACAAAACAGCTGAACTGGAGGCAGTACCAAACCCTCAACTTCTTGTCAGTTACTTAGCTGAGGGAGGTGGAAGAAGAGTTAGAAGAAGAGCCCCCAACAACTAAAACTGATGGCTGGTGGTGCAGGCAAGTAACGGGTTCAATCATTTGGGACACCGAGTGTTTTTTAGATTTTGGTATTTGGTTATGATTTCATTTGAGGCAACAGTTAACTGATTCCTTTTGCATTATGGTAATGGCTCTATAGAAGCTAGATTAGATTAGATTAGATCTTTGTTAATTTCCATAGAGGCAGTGATACATCACACAATGATGTTGTCGAGCAACGTGCCAAATTGTTGTTATATGGCTTCAGAATAATTTTTAAGCTGTTGCCGTTGTTCTGTTGATGCTTCCAGAACTTGTTGGAATGAAGGAAACCTATAAGAAGATACTGACTGTAAATCGTCCAGCACTTGTCGATGAGATCGATTCGGAGAGTGGTTTACTCAATCAACTCGAGAGTAAAAACGTCCTGACAAAGCGACAGGCAGTGACGATTTCAGTCAGTCATCTTTATTTCTGCTTCATGTCACAAAGTCTCACTGCTATATAGTTTTTCTTATGAATAATGTCTATGATACATGTATTGTAATAACGTATCATCTGATACAAAATTAAGCAATATTTTGCAGCAATTGTCATATATGAGAAAATTTTAAAAGTAACAAAGATTCTTGATGAACATTCCTACTTTGCATGGGATGCGTAATCTAGTTATTTAAATAAGAAAAAACTTTTATTAAAAGTTTATAAGACACGTAATGTTGACTTGAGATACTTATTCTACTTTTTAATTTTCAAGTAGTTAATAATACAATTTCACACTCCTACATACACCAGAAGTTTTATACAAGGCTGTCCATGGGAACCATACATTATAGAAAACTGCCTCATAACCAAGCGACGTTACAATGTCTTTATTTTCCGTTGCGGAATTAAATTGTGGCCCATGTCTCAATGGCTCTGTATCAGAATTCATGTTGTAGCAAGGTGAGTGTGTTTGTAATTGTAAATGAACATTCAAATAGAGCCACTCAAATGGCAAAACAAATCGGAGACACTCTCTTCTTTAGCCAAGATGTGTTAAATATCGCTAAGATATATGACATCAGTTAGCAAAACACTATGCACAGAAGAGTCACCAACAGTGGCCCACGCACGCACGTAGAGTCAACCAATGTACTCCCATTGCCAGTTGGTAAGGATGTTCATAGTCTCTGGATCCAGTTGCGTCAAATGGGTGGCACAACGACGGGTTATAACGAATTTTCTTCGTGGACCAAGACAATCACTCAGAGATACACTCAGGTACAGGGGCGCCCGCAGCGTCACGCACTGGACGCACGTGCGTCCACTCACCAAATGAAATCCATACAAATGAATTTAGGCATCGCATCGATATTTTTGTTAAACGGCAATACACTAAGCATTAGATGTTGTCTAAATTGACATTTTTGTTACGCTTGTCACTAAATTCTCACTACTCTATCTATGGCAGGTATTTCAATTTTCCTGCTTATATCTATGGTAGCAAAGCGGGCAAGCGGCCATATTATTTGTTTACGAGACGGCTGTGTGTCCAATTTTTTTAAGCCTGTGGGCGCCCCTGCTCAGGTACTGCTTGCATGGCCAACTAACTTATCTTTGTAAGCTTGTATTTAACTAGGCAGAAAGTGTTTTATGACAAGACTTTCTCTTTTTTGTTTTCCTCTTTAGCGAATGCCGGATCCCTTCAAGAAGACCGAAGCAATACTAGATGCTCTGTATAAAAGACCTGACGAAGATTTTAACAAATTTTGCGAGGCTTTGAAAGCTACAAATCAGGACCATGTGGTCGACACTTATCTCCTGGAGAATGTTTCTTCTACCTCGCCATCATCCTCTTCGTTAATTTTATCCTCATCGTCAACGTGCCCTGTTCCAAGTAAGTGTAGCCTAGAAAGTAGACCCAAGTTGCACTCCATTCATCTGGGGTAAAGTAATGGTGATAAGTTAGTTAGGTAAAGTGTATGAAGGGCATGGTTAATCTATGGAAGAGAGATAGAGACAGAGACAGAGAATTGGTTTTAGAATTACATTATGTTAAGTTGAAGTAAATAAAATAATGAGAATAATGCAGGCAGGGACAGAAAGACAGACAAGTAGAGCGATTGATAAATCAACAGAAAGAGAGACAGAGACAGAGAGAGAGACAGAGAAGAGGTGGAACAGATGAAGAGAGAACAAAAGATGATTACACGATTGCTTGCAGATACTCCTTAGGCTTTGTCTCCTTCATGCACTGGATCATTTATGTAGTATGGTCTCATTTCTTCTCTAAATGTAACAGAAAGCTTTCTGCGTGACTAGCAATGCTTTCTAATCCTTCGGTAGAGTTGTTGGAATTGAAGTGGTCAAGCACTAAGACTCTTTTCGTCAGACTGTCTCTTGCTTTTGTAGATGATGAACAATTGAAGAAATTGGGAATAGACATTAGAGGTTGGTGCTTTGAGTTTCTAGTTTTTCTTGTCTTGGCTCGCTTATGTTTCATTGTGTGACAATTTTCATTTCATTTTAACCTGACTACTTGCCTAACTTTCTTAAGTTTTGGCAGCACTCCGTACTATTAGCTGGTGCATCATCATCATCATCAGTGGCTGCCCCATCTGGAGCATTGCGGTGGTTACGGCTCTGCCAACGTGTCCTGGTCTATGCTGTCTCAAGTACAGTGTCTGAAGTTCAGTGGGTGGAGCTCTGTGTCCACTGTCCTGGTTGAAGTGGTTTGTAACCACAGATACTAGACCATGGAGAGACTGCTCCTCAGCCTTTCTCTTTCCCTGTTCTGGAAACACCCAAGTTGCATTTTACTTGTTGCAAGTTGTTGGTGATAGTACTGACTTGGGTCGGGAGTGCCACTAAATCATTGAGTGTTGCTTTTATAAATGTTCGATTACAATTACAATTGCTTCTTTGTGTTATTTCTTTTTATATGATTTTATTGTGAATGGATTTGCTGTTCTTGACTTTTTGGATGTAGGGGCAAATGGCATGGACGAAATTGCAGAAAAAATGGAAAACTTTGCTCTGCGTCGAGAAACTCTCGTGGTTGATGCAGTGGCAGCACGTTCGCAGGAACCGGTCAACAATGAAAATATCGACCCAGGTAGTGGGTGAAATTATTTACCAGTATGTTATAATAATAAAAAAAATAATCAGAGTTCTGAGGGTGGCTCCTAAAATGTACTTTCTGAGAAGAGGAAGAAGAAGAAGAAGAGCAGTCCGTCCCTTACACTAGCCCTGAAAGGCAGCCATGGGTATGAAGTGTTAGCGACTTCATTTTCTTAGCCTCGACATATGAGGGCGGGTAGCTAGTCCTCTCCCTTGCTGTCTCATCTTCCCACCGACAGTGTATGATCAGTGTACTCATCATGGCTGAGTTGGCTAGAGGGTGCAGGTGGAGCAGAATTCTCAAACTAAATTTCTGCCATGGCGGGGATTTGAACCCTGACCTCTTGTTGACAGTCCAGCATGCTAACCACTACACTATCAAGCAGCTCACTAGAAAATGTTGGAATGAATACTTACCTGATTGCTTACAAACAGTCAGGCACTCAGTCATTGGGTCAGTCAGTCCGTCTCTCATCAGTCAATTTGTCATTCATTCTGTGAGATAATCAGTTGATCCATAATTTGATTGATCAGTCACTCAATCATTTCAGTGCACAATAAATCAGTTAATTAGTCTGACAATCAGTCTGCCAATCAGTATATCAATCAAGCAATTGCTCGATGAGTCGTTGAGTTCAACCGATCAGTCTGTCATTCAGTCAGAGTTTTAGTTGATGAATAAATCAATTTGTCATTTAATCTGTCATTCATTCAGTCAAGTGTCAATCATTTGATCAGTGAAGCATATATAGTAAATCAGAGATTACCTTACTTTACTTTACAGAGGAGCAGTCACGTGTGTTTAACTCTCCACAGTTGATCGCCTTGGATGAAATCATCGTCCAGAGATGCGATAGCACCTTTTATAATTCCAAAAAACAACACGTGAGTATGCAACTTCATTGTTTTAAAACATATGGTACTCTGAATTTACATTTATACAAAATCATGTGCCATTGAAATGTATTACACCAAACGTTGACATGGGGCTCTTGATCCCTTCGCTCGTCTGGTCAGGGCCTGTACTTTGTTCCTTTTGCCTGTACATCTACCAGGCAGCATCATGCTTTCTTGGTGGTGGTCCCTTTGACCTGGAATAGCCTCCCTCTGGCACTTTACTTGCTCCCTGAATCCTCTCTCCTATGTTCTTTTCTCACCTTAAGACTTCTGTTTCAGCCGTGCTGGACTCGGGAGCACCTCTGAGTGGTTCTCCTTGAAGAGGTGCTCTATAAATGTCCGTTATGAATGAATGAATTGCGTTGATTTACACTGAATTATTGCACCAAATTGCATCAGCTTACAGCCTTACACTGAACAATGAATGCTATTTCTACTCTAGTTTTTATTACTGTTGTTATTATTGTATTATTCCTACTACTAGTAGTAATAGCAGCATTAATAGTAGTAGTAGTATCATTATTAATTTGTGTTATCATTGTTTTCCTTCTTGCTAAGAGGGGAAGCAGATTAGGTTAGATCAGATTGAACATGGTTGGGTTTTAGTCGTACCCAATGAACCGGAGAAGTCGAGGGAAGTGCCTCATCATCAACATCTGCCACACGAACGGACAGGATCCGCGAGACGGGGCAGAAGTCGACGAGAGAATTCTGCAGAAGCTCTTCACTGAACTGCATTACGATGTTCGCATCTGTCGAAACCTGACGGCCCGCGTAGGTTGCTTTACACACATACTGTCTTGTTTCGTGTTTCTGGCAATTCTCCAAATATATAATCTAGTCTTAGGATTTCTGCAAATAAAACTAATGTAGTTACTTTTATAGCACTATCGTCATGCACAAGGTATTGGTTGATGGTTGCTAAAAGTGAAACACTGTCATCAAAAATTGTGAGGTTCTTAGGGGAGGTTGGTCAAAGTCTGGTGTGTCGGGGAAATTTGTTCCAGACCAGGGGGTTTGAATGTATGAATATGTGTCAATTGTCAACCTTTGGTTTTAAAGTGTTAGTCTCTTTCTGCCAGTGGAGACCACTGCCAGGTTTACGAGTGTCACTTACCGTACAACCTATCTTGTTGTTATCTCTAAATTCTGTATGCTGGAAGGAAGTGCTTTTGTGAGGCAAAAATTTCTTTAAAAATGCCTATAATATATACATACATGGATACTTATGTATACATGACAGAGACAGGCATGCAGACATATGCAACATATTGTCTTTGCAGTGCTTGGGTCGACCACATAAAACAGCCTTCCTTCAGAAGGCTATTCCATGTATGCATACATGCATACATACTAGATACATACATGCATACTTATGTATACATGCATACATATGCAGCGTCGTGCCTTTTCAGCATAACCTTCCTTCAGATCTGCATGTTCTTTTAATCAGGGACTCGGCATACACCTTTTACAAGCATTTTAAAACGTCTTTATCACGAGTTGAGCTTGGAGTGCCTCTGAGTAGGTATCATGTAGAGGCGCTATATAAGCCCTCTGAATGAATGTATCTGCGTACTTATGTATATGACCAAACTTGGTGGCGTACTGTTTAGATTTTAAATAAACAGATGTGGTAGCTAACGTTTATTTTTTTAAAAGTCCGTGGTTAAAATCTGCCTTAAAATCTTTGATTTCAGGAAATTGAGGATGAGGTGATGAGAATCGCTGAAGACCCAAGCCTCATCGGTGACCAGAGTTTTGTTCTGTTCGTGATGAGCCATGGCAGCATTCGATATTACGACGGCACCATGTCCGAAGTTGTCTTTGGCAGCGATGGCATTCCCATAGCCACGTCTCAAATACTTGAGCCACTTGCGGAATGTCGAGCCTTGGCTGGCAAACCAAAAATTGCATTCTTCCAGGCGTGCAGAGGAGGTAGTTATGGACCAAAAGAGTCGAATGTTTAGAAATTTTTTGTTTTCTGTTGAATTTTTAGTAAAATGTTTTTAGATTTAGATGTTTATAGAAAACTTTTTGTACATTTTTATAGCAGAATTGCATGGTGACAGACTAGCAAAGGAGGTAGTTATTGGTAAAAGTCAAATTTCTGTGAAATTATTTAGTTTTGTTGGTGTATATATAGCAAACGTAACTGTTAATTCTTCTGTGAAATATAGAGAAAAAGTGAAATGCAAAGTAGATTTTTATCATTGGCATTGTCCTTTTATTGATCACAGTTCAAGATTGATATATTATACAAACAGGGGCGTCTATCCCCCAAAGTCATTGGAGCAACTTCCCCTTCCCCACTTTTCCCCCTCCCTCTTCCTTCCCCCTATTTCTTGGACGGAGCATTTGCTCCATGGTTTCTATGGTGTAGACGCCCCTGTGTACAAATGCTGCACATTTTCTGTCCATCTATTCATTCATCTATACATTCATCTATACATCCATTCATCTACGCATTCCATCTGTGCATCCATTCATCTGTGCATATATTTACGCATCGATTCATCTATACATTCCACCTGTCCATCCATTCATTGGCTTGTATCTATACATCTCTTCATCTGTGCATCCATTCATCTATGCATCCCTGTGCATATTCAGCTGTACATGCATTCTTGTATTTGTCATTCCATCTGTTCATCTATACAACACTCCATCCAGTCTGAGACTCCATAATGAGTAATTTTCTTTTCTAAAATTCTCTGCAGCAATCCGACGATGATCACATTAAGATCTTTGATCATCTGATTTTAGATCACTACGATCAGGTGGACTGCATTTCTGAGAAAACTTCCGGGGACGAGGACATGACAAGGCCAGATGCGTGTCCTCCCGGGGCCGTCAGTCTCAAGGACTTTGTTGTCGGATTTCCAACACAAAGTGGTAAGCTCCTGAAGTCTCTTTCTGGCTCCTTGCCTACCCACCACAGCCTTCAGGGTACCTTGGCTTCTGCTTTTTCTGACTTGTGACGTTTTGTCACATGGACTTCTTCAATGGAATACAATTTCTGAGTATGAGTTTAACTTGAACTGACCATCCGTTGATCACGGTTGATGCCATGCCTCTCTTTTCCGCGAACGCTTGAAGATCATTTTGTTCGATTGTGGTTTAATTGTGTTATGTTGGGAGCGCCTCTGATGAGTCTATCTTGAAGTGGTGCTATATAAATTTGAAATTACCATTACCATGTTTATCAAAACGGACTGAAAACAGTGCTACAGAAGTCGTTAGACTAGACAGGATTTTGGAGATTGTTCCATAGATTTTATTGCTTACCCGCTGTAGCCTTACAGTTGATCAACAGATACTTGGACTCTTGCCGTACAGTGTTGAGCTCTAGGACGTATTCTGTGTATTCTGGAACAAAGCTTTAGAATTCATTCCCCATTTCTGTGCGAGGTTATAGAGTTTGTTCACTCCATTTATTCATTTGATCATTGACAGAATTTGCGGTTGAATGGGTGCACGTTGTTGACCGTGACTTTAGGTACAAATATTAATAAAAGATTAATATGAATAATTATTGCTGATAAAAATTATTATTAATAAAAATTATGTTAAATTATTGATTATTACTAATAAAAAATCAGATGATTACCTGATGATTCTTTGTGTCTGCGAAGGCTTTCGTTCCTTTCGAAACACAAAGAATGGCAGCTGGTACATAAACGCCATTGTCAAAGTCTTCATGAATCATGCCTGTGACATGGATGTCTCCGCAATGCTTCGAAAGGTAAGGGCAAATGTCATCGTACTTGGCATTGTTATTATTTATTGTTTTTATTATTACACGTTTATTAAGCACCACTATCAAATGACTAAGCATCAATCGATGGCACTGAGAAATTGTGAGTGAAAGTCCCTGGGCAGTAACCATCTTACGGGAGGATAGCGGTGAATAGCAGAAGAGCCGTCCCTTATGCTAGCCCTAAGGCAGCCATGGTATGAAGTGTTGGCGACTTCATTTTCTTAGCCTCGGCACATGAGGGTGGGTGGCCAGTCCTTTCCCTCGTCGTCTCGTCCCACCGACAGTGTACGGTCAGTGTGCTCATTATAGCTGAGTTGGCTAGGGGCGCAGGTGGAACAGAAATCTCAAGCCAAAGTTCTGCCCTGACGGGATTTGAATCTCCAACCTCTCCATTGACAGTCCAGCACGTTAACCACTACACTGTTGAGCATGGTGAATAAGGCACCAGAAAATCGCAAGTCGTAAGTTGCAACTGAGTTGACATAAGAGACTCACAAAAACTATGTTAGTGGTTTTAGAAAAGAAATTCCACTCGTAGGGATGACAGTCGCATTGATATCTTGACTACGCTCGGAAAAGTATGGACAAGCCTCTTACGTTGATTAAATTGCTGTCTAGAGATTTCAGGGTCGTAAGGCATGTCCTCCAATTACTTTTCATTAACTAGTGCACACTGTAATCAAACATTCATAAAAGCGCCTCTCAACGATTCAGAGACTATATGCTGATTTTTGCTGTTTGTTGTGTTTTTAATGCTTCAAAAAGTACAGAACCTGGTTAAGATTTTAGGTTTTATTTTCTAAACAATTGTGGTCTGATGATGGCATTCTGGTTTGACTGTAGGTGAATGGAATCGTCTCGACATGGTTGCCGAAATCGAATGACCCCAAGATGCAGCAGAAAGGCCAAATCGCTTCAATATCTGACAATCTTACAAAGCCCTACCTTTACCTGTTTCCAGGAATTGTCGAAGAAAACTGAGCCGTTCATTTATGCTCGGTTATTCTGATCTCGGTTTATCTGCTGGTTGGGTTAACCTGCGCTTGGGTAACCGGGGCATGTTGATGCACCTGTGGGTTTTCCCGGGTTGGCTACTCGCTGCTCAGTTAATCTACAGTTGGCTAATCTGTGCATGATTAATCTGTGCTGGGTTTTACCCATGCTGGTTAATCTGTGCCTGGTTATTCCTCGTTTGGTTAACCTGCGCTCAGGTAGTCATACCTTGATTGTGTAAACAGTGATTTGTGGTTATAGGTAGTACAGAGAACACTTCTATGCCGGAGACTGACGTCTGGGGTAACAGATCCGAGTGGGGGACAGGCCGAGACAATGAGAGAGACTTTTCCTCTTAACTCCCTACAAATCTTCTCAGGAGAAATGCTGATGTACGTTGAGATTTTATTTTTATACAAGGATATGTATGTATTGTCAGAACCAGTTGATCTAAGCTATTACTTTACGACTTGGGGTAAGCTGCTGATGCATGAGCGCCCCTTTTGCCAAATGGTATACGATTGAGATATGCGATGCAAATGGCAAGGCTTGGACATGTGGCGTGGCCTAGGGAAAGGATATGAAGATCATTGCATGAACACTGGATAAGGAAAGCTTGAACACAGATTAGACCCCTCTATTGGGACTATAGAAGAGCATAACCTTGAGGTAACCTCTGAATGTTGTCCATATGTATAAACAGTCAGTATCAGCGACTTCATTTCTTGACCTTGGCATGTCAAGACTCAAGAGTGGTGCATCCTCTCACTCACCATATGTACTTTTCACCAGCAGTGTTCGCTAGTAGAATAGAAATCTTGATACCATTCCGTCCATTCCTTTAGTGATCTGAACCTTAAATTTTCTGGGTTAATGTTCCAGCACAGTAGCCACTAAACTGTTGAACATGCCTTTGGTGAAAAAGATTTGCTTTATCATTCCAGTTTATGTTTGTATCTGAACATTTATCTAAATACTATTAGAGTAACTCTCGGTGGATTGATTCTGTATTTTTATTAAGCACCACTACTTAACGATAGAGCATCTATCGATGACGCTGTGCGTGACTGTGTCTGGAGACTTCCAACTCCACTCCATGTTTCAAGACAAGTACAGAGGCCAACCGGATGCTATGTCACCGAAATAGGCACTGAAACGTGTAATCTTGCAGACTGAGACTGTAAACAGAGAGGCAGACAGACGAATATAGACAAACACTAATACAATACAACTAAACATTTATAGCGCGCTTTAACAAAGCAAGTCTTGCACGAGAGAATAGTGCGAGATCCAGAGACGTGACGTGACGCCTTGCATAGACGCCGACTTTTAGTAAAAGATACTGGGGCAAGCATTTCATTTACCATGATCCCGTGATCGGATGACCCTCAGGAACGTAACTTGGGATTGTTTGGGGCCTTAAGCCCCCAAACAAAGCTGAAGCCCCCTCAAGCAAATCAACCCGTTGTATGCTTACGGCTAAAAATGCGTATGAACACTGTATAAATGTTAACGTCCATTAAACATGTACTCGATAATATCAGTGATATCGATCTTTCTAAGCAGGCGTTCTTTTAAAGCAATTTAATGAAAGACGCAAATGGGCTTTTCGTGTCAATGCGTTTCCTCAGCCAACATAATTATTTCACCACCGATTAGGAGGGATCGGGTCTCGTGCTCAGGTACACAGCTTGTGTGTGTCTGTCTATCTGTCTCGTTATCTCTGCTGTTCCTGTACGTCTCTCCTTCCGTGTTTTTTTTCACTTCAACTCGTTGAACTGAAGGTAACATCCAAACGCATAGTCGTGAGTTATATCGAGGTCATTGGCGGACCAATTCCAGCCTTCGTTAACTTTTGCTACACTGTAGGCCTATGCTCCAGATTTGCTAAGAGAAGTTGCTTAAGCCCTCCAAACGAAAAGTCCTAGCTACGTACGGTTCCTGATGAACCCATCGCCTATCCTACCCTGTCTTCCCTCTCCTTGAAAAAACCTTTCCTCAAGCCATTTGGCGGTTGAGTCAGTCTTACCAGTGGCGTCGCCAGAGGATGCGGGCCGCACCGGGTCGCATCCTGCCAACTGCAGTGGTGCGCATCATATCAAATATATAGCGCCCCGAAAGCCCACGTGACCTCAGAACCCGGAGAGCGTAGAAGGACTGTCTTGCCTTAATGAAAAGGTGTCTGATGTGATTGGAGAACCCACATTTCTGATTAAGCTGGACACCAAGAGTATTAAGAGTGTGCACCCTAGCGATAACATCTAGAATGGAAGATGGGGGCAATGGACCCCCAGGGTGCGTGAATTTTAGGCCTATTTCACTAGTCTTGCTCATAATATTAAAGCTTGGGTGACGTAGCCACCAAAAATAGTAAGTAAAATATTTCAGAGTCAAGTTGAGGAAACAACGATCGACTCGACTTGTCAAAACATTTGATCGACTCGACTTGCAAGTCGATCTACTCGGATGGAGTAGAAGATTTTTCGACCGACTAGTCTTGGCCGAGTTTCGACCGACTTGATCGACTGACTCGATCGATCACGGGGTATAGCCAATCCTTGCTTGGTTAGGTAAACAAGAGATGTGACAATGTCATGCAGTGAAATCCGTGCTGCAACCAAATCATCTCGCTTTGCCTTCGACAAACTGCTGTGGACATTAACACCTTCAGCTGCAGATTTAAGTGTATACAGCAGTGGTTCTCAACCTTTTTTGGCACGCGACACACCTAAACTTGCCACCAAATTTGGCGACACACCACGCAATCGTATGTGAACATTGTTAAAAATGTTAAAGTTAAACTAGTTTAACATTTTAAATTTTTAACATTTTAAAGAATGAAAATGTTCATGTTGAATCCTTTCCAGTTTCTACGTTAACTTAGTAGGTATGCAGTTACTGAGATTTTGGTCCTGGATTTTCTGTGGATTATTTGCAAATGGAGGATCCACAGTTTTTGTAAGTGCATCACGTAAGCAGGCTGAGAGAGATCTTCTGACCACTTTATTCCTTTTTTTTCTTTATGTTGATCATCCGAGAAAAACCTTGCTCAGATAAGTAGGAACTATGAAATGAAACCAACTCTTTGATTGCTTTGCTCGCCAGCATGGGCGTCCGCAGGAATTTTTACAGGGGGCAAAATTTTTTACATGGCACAAAATTTTGTAGGAGTAAAGTGACGTGTTTCCATATTCATGAACATAGAACACGTGACAACTTTAAAAATAAATAACTGTCAAGGACTTACCTAAATAATTAAGAGGTTTTTGCATTTAAAATCGTGTTGGGCTGTTATAATAATCATAGTAATAAAAAGATTTTATTTTTGTAACATATTTGCAAAATTCGGTGGCAAATGCCCCCTTGCCCTCCTCCGGACGCCCACCTCTCCAGTGTATTGTAATGTTCCCCTTTGTATGTCTTAGCCCAGAACTGAGTTCTTGAGGATTGCTTGTACATAACTTTCTAGATTTCTTCTTTCTCATGTTTTTCTTGATTGGTTTACTAAAACTAGCAGTGGCAGCGTCATTGTTTGCGTATTCACTATTGTTTGTGCTAGAACCCGTCTCATTGCTACCAAAATTTGATTTCGCATGACCAGTAGAAGATTCGCAACATGTTCGCTTTATACTGATCAGTTTATCCTTTCCAAATGTTGCAATAATGGGTAAAAGTTAACATCGGCGCCATCGCAAACGTGTAGGGGTCTATGGTGTATAAGATAAACATCATGGCCAACTTAGATTACGATATAATAGAATTAGTACTTTGGGACTTAATAACATTGTGCAAATTATGAGAACAAGCAAAAAAATTATATATTTAGAATCAGGAAAGAACAAGGTTGAAGACCTGCTACAGCCACATTCTGGGAAAAAAAATTTTTTTCGAAAATTTTAACATGGCCGGTATGAGGATTTGCACTATGACAAATCAACCAGGGGTGTACACCACACCCTTTGGATCTTACTGAAATTTTTTATACATAAACCACGTGCAAAAGTAGAAATAACAGTGAAAATTTTAGCAGAATATCTCAACATTTGACAAAGATATTAATTTTTGAAGTTAATAAGCAAAAAAACTGATTGCGAGAAAACAGCATGATCTGCCAACTTTGGACAGTCATATCTCGGCTAGTAAATGAGCTGATTATTTTTTTATGTAATCAGTTTGTTGTGCTCATTCCAAATATGCAGGAATATGTGTGGTGTCACCTGTGGTTTTTAATCTATTAATTTGTAAATACAGGGCAGAGGCCAATTTTCACTCGCGTTCCAGACATCATGTCAGCAGGCAGGAATGATATATAGTACTACTTATACTGGTTTTATATTTAGGTACATTTGTGCTCATCAGAAATATAGTCAGTACCTGATTAGTTTCATTATGTCTGTACTTTCCAAGGACATTTTCCTTGCCACAATCGTCAAAGTGGGGTTTATGGCTTGCCCAAAAAGTGAAAGTGTGTATCTAATGAAGTTCATGAAAATTTGCACATATACTGAGGACACCTAGAACTGTCATCGGTGAAAATTTCAGGTTGATGTTCTGCTCCTGTACTTGTAAATAATTTTTAGAAGTTGACCAATTTTACAGTGTCGTGAGCTAATTTGACTTGATTCACAGCTGATTTGCTTGGCATGTATTATGTCTTTTACAATCATCTAAAATGTGATTTTTATTTGATTTTTGTAATTTTTTAAATACCTGCTTATTTATTATATAATTTATGTTATTATTTAAATTTGTTGTAGGTATTATAACTAACTCAAGAATACAGTATTATACAATTACATCCTTTGAATGATATTACAGTTTAGTTACACACTCCAAAACAGAAAAACAACAGTTGTCAGCACTGTTCAGATTCAGAAACACTTCAGTGACAACTGGATAGTCATTCCATGCTTCCCATGCTGATTTTTCCCCTCTACCACCAAAACTGGATGTTTTTTCACTGGATGTTTTTTCATGAAAGACAGGAAATGATAAACATTTCTCAGGGCCAAGTGCATGTGACAGTTCATGGATAACAATTAGTCGAACACTTACCAAAACCGAAATGAATCCACAAGTTTTCAAGATATAGTTGATAAAATAAAGATAAGAGCACAACTACATCCGTATCAGCTGTTCAGATAGAAACTTTTCTAGATCCATTTCTAGTGGCATGAAAACAACGAAGTATGACTTGTGTATCTGCTCTTCATAGTTGTATGGATGAATAGTTGTGACATCAGAACTCTGATGACTTGTATATCTGACACGATTGTCATAGGTTGCTAGTTTGCTACAACAATTTTGTCAGAAAATTTACACTAGTCGCTAGTTCTGCCAGGAGTTGGCGTACGACTCGTCAACCCAACAGTCACAAAATACTTACCCAGAGGTCTTCAGGAATGTTGAAGCACAACCCTAGAGCAGTATTCAAGTCCCCAAGTCTTAACATAACATAACATAACCATGTTTAACTGGTCCAGAAGACGTGTAGTTTGTGTTAGAACTGCACATGTCTATGTTAGTCTGTGTTAAAAAATTCAGGCCTGTAGGTTGATTTTAGCCCGTTAGCAATCCCAGTCATTTATCTACACCTTACCATAAAAGTCAAATTTCCAATGGGGTCTATTTAAACGACACGCTTTGAAATCGTCGGTCGAGGCTCAGCTTTCGACTAGCTAAAACGTTTGGCCCTACTACTAAGTCAAATGTCTATTCTACTCAAAGTAAAACCACACACTATAGGACATCCCACTAACAATTTGCGACGTAAGCTAAATCTGATTTCTGAACAATGTATCTATCTGTAGCACGACCACCCCATGCATTGGAGACAAATGAGATCATGCCATCTGGTGTTTTTACTATTAAATTAATTCAGAGTATTGTGTGTTTTATAGTCGGACCATGTGCAGGTCTGCAATTTTAAATCACGTGGACGTTCAACATACTCGCAACCAGCTCTTCTTCTCTATATGCATTAAGAGTTCTTTTCTCTCGCGGACTCTCATCTGCGTCCCTCCATGACGTCACCAAGGCGACTGCTATTGCTCAGATCTTCTACGCCTCTCCTGCATGATGGGGTTTCACCTCCCAGAAGGACAGGGACAGGATTGAAAGTCTGATCAACCGCATGATCCGGTTGGGTTTCCTGCCTGTGGATGCGGCCAATGCGGCACGCATGGCCGATGCATCTGATGATAATCTTTTTAACTGTTTGTAATGATCCCAACGGTTCGCTTTCCGAAGGTGGCTCATTTCAGAGATTTAGATCTCGGGCTAGCACGGTCCCAACACGGGAACCTTAAATGGCGTGGCACCCATTCAAACGGGCAGCGGTGGTGAAGGATCTCACCCGATCAATTCATTGAAAAATGAGCAGTGTCGAAGCCATTAACGGTCGCTATAGAAAATCGCGCACATTTACATTTAATTGTTGCGTCGATTTCTCGTCGACTGTCTACGAATTACGGCACTTAAATCTCTGTTATTATTATTATTAAACTTAAGACTCACGTGTGCGTATTTACAATTATGGGTACCGTCGACCTTTAGCACAGTGACCCGACCCACTGCGCATGCGCACACCACATATCGAGGCTGCTGACTGAACGGAACGTTCAATAAGCGGCCTGGAAATTAGGTCAAAATTTTTAGGTCACTAGAACGCCAAACAAATAGTGCCAATAACTTCATTTTATTATAATTCTTAAAAAAATATTACACGATGTGGCTGTAGCTGATTGTTGTCGCCAATATTTATATGCTCTACAAAATAAATATTATGCTTGTTCGTGCAGTTTGCACAATGTTTAAAGTTTTAGTTCTCTAGCCTGGGAACTAAATAGATATTATAAATGGATTGTTAGGAATTCTCACAGCCTACGTCCGCTAAGCTTCAAGTAAGTAAGTGTAATGTAGAAATGACGGGCGTAGGCTGTGAGAATTCGCGACACACCAATTTTATCGCGACACACCAGCGACACACCAGGTTTACGCGACACACTGCCGGTCGATGCGCGACACACTAGTGTGTCGCGACACACCGGTTGAGAACCACTGGTATACAGCATACTATCTGCATGCAGCTATGTGACAATCGTAGACTTACTATTGAATCTTTCAACGGTGTGCTTCCAGTTACCGAAATCATGGGCGGCGATTTAGGGGAGACGGGGGGACATGTCCCCCCACCTTTAAGAGTGGGGGACACACCATACATTTGTCCCCCCACTTTTTGAAGAAACACCAAAAAAGACCAAGAAATCACCAAAAAGACCAAGAAATGTCATTGCGCGTGAGGGTTTTTGCTGCCTTTTCGAACAGATGAGGTAAAAAAAAGAAAATTTGAGAGCAGAAGTGTCCCCCAAAGTTGTGAGAAAGTAAGAATAAATGCCTTTAAAAAGGTAATTGAAGACTTTGAAAAAGAAATAAAAATAAAATTTTAGAAAGTGGTAAAAAAGTTTTAAAATGTGTGAAAGTGGTAAAATGTTAAAAGCGGGGGACCGACCCTTCAGAAAAGGAAAAGGTACTACCGGGGGAACCTCGAGAAAAGGTGTAAAAAAGCAGTTAAAGAGGGGAAGGCCTAAAAAAGGTCATCAACTTTTTCCGAAGATGAGTTGGTAGAAGACGAGATCCGAGAAAAAGGTGAGGTGTACACGGACGAGTTTTTTTGGGTGAAGAAAGTTTGAGAAAGTAGTAAAAAGAAGTGAATGACTAAAAAAGGTCATCAACTTTTTCAGGAGATGAATTGTAAATTTTTCGGAGATTTTTAAGGTTTTTATTTTTTTCGGAGAAGAATTAAATGTTCTTCGGTGACCACGGCCGACTTGTCCCCCCACCTCTCAGACAAGATCGCCGCCACTGACCGAAACCATCTGATATAGGCTATGTATACATATAAACGACCGCTTTACAAACTTTTAACTGACCAGCCAGCGTTAAGTTTTATTAAGCATATTGATTTTTTTATATTTTGAATGGCCAAAAAAGTACTGGGGCGAAAATACACTCTCGCCCCAGAACCTTTGTGAGTAGGCCTACTGGGGCGAAAGTCCCTGCTGCCCCTGTGGAGTCGGCGCCTATGACGTCGCCTTGTGCCTTATTTATTGTTTGCCTTTACTAGGAGTCAAGACTCGTGGGCGAACACGTACAATCGAGGTGCCTATGTACTATATGGGTGAGTGTCTTTGCATCGTGATGGTCGGTTAGGGTCAGGGTATGCGTGGTGAAGGTCGGTTAGGGTCAGTGTAGCCTATGTATTTGTGCGACTAAAAAAGCTATGCCTGCGAGTGGAAGCTGGATTTTAAAATTCAATGCTAGGGTTAAGCACCCCGATTGTACATGATCGCCCCTTTGTGTTCCATTAACGATGTTATCTTGTATATAGAATTATTAAATAATAAACATATTCATAAGTTTTTAAATGGTTTGTTTCCTTTTCTGAATCTTTGATTGCATAATTTTTCAACAATGATTAATTATTGTGACCAGTTCCCAGTCGTCGTTTCCAGAATCAGGTGGCGTGTGATCGTTTTTGTGACAATCATTAGGATCAGTTTCAGGTGATCGTTTCTCCGGCAGGACCCATTAAAGCATTACGTAGGCTAAATGAGAGTGCCGCCTTCCGCTAAAAATGGCAATAAGTTTACGAGGGGAAAACCGCGAAAAAGCCACGTGATACATTGTCACGTAATACATTGTTGGACAGTCATTACTAGTAGGGCTAGTGATCTCTATTAATATTGGTAGTATTTTTTAGACGTCAGTGAGTAGGGCAATCTTTTGGCACTGCGTGGGCAAGATTAACGACCACGGAATTGCGCGATATGGTGGCAAACTGGGAACAAGCCATAGGCCAGGGATGGGCGGGCCACATGCAGCCCGCGGGCTGCTGATATGCGGCCCGCACCAGCGCACCACGCTGTTTAAATTAATGTTTTAAGTAAGTAAGTAAGTAAGTAAGTAAGTAGCCTTTATTTGCATATGACAAGCGCGCATGCATTACATGTATACAGCGATTACATACATTTTGAAAACAAAACTATAACATGAGCAGCTTATAAGGTCACACATTTACAACTAGATATAATTAAAGATGCATCGATTAACAAAGCTGCTTTAAAACAATTTAGATTTAACAAAAGGCAGCATGAAAGCATGTCCTCTCTTGCGGAGTGAGTACTTGTCATCACGAGAAGGTGGTAAGAGCTGATGAATGCAGTGGCCAAAGAACTGCGATTTCTGGAAGAGCTTCTTGTCTGCTCGAGCAATCAGCTCTTCTGCAGTAGGCTATGTGCCTTCTCACATACTGCAGAAGTCTTAGCGAACACTTCTTCAAATAAGAGCGGTCGTATAAGACAAAGAGTATTTATTTTAAGTGTTTTGGGGCTTATTTACATCTACATAGCTCTACTGGGTCTACTCCGAATCCTTGGCGACTTTAATCTCCACTCACAACACCTCACCGTACCGCTTCTTCTCGCTTCCTCGACCTCCTCTCACACTTCGGCCTACGTAGGCCACCATTATGAGCATCGCTTCTCATCCACAGGATGGCATCTTGGACTTGGTAATCTGTAGGCCTATCATCAAGCAATGTACGTTTACTACTATAGGTAGATGTACAAGATATAGGTATTAAGCCCTTGCTTAAGTATAGGATGGTAAAGCTAATGCACAATTCACACAATCACACGACGACGTCTACACCGAATGCACTGTAGTCATGTCAGTGTCCAGCATCTCGCATTTGGACGGGTCGCTGTGGGCGTGGCCTAATAACATCTGACGCCCAATAGCGATCTACGTATCCCTGTCGACATGTCCTCTCACTTAATCACGCCTAACGAGCAGCAGATCCATGATCTCCATGTTCATCGATCCTCTCTGTCTGTCTGTCTGTCTGTGTCTCTGTCTGTGTCTGTCTGTCTGTCTGTCTGTCTGTCTCTCTCTCTCGCTCTCTGTGTCTATGTCTATCTATCTATCTATCTATCTATCTATCTATCTATCTATCTATCTATCTATCTATCTATCTATCTATCTATCTATCTATCTATCTATCTATCTATCTATCTATCTATCTATCTATCTATCTATCTATCTATCTATCTATCTCTGATCACTCATCCATTGACTTGTCTCAACCCTCCCTCGGAGTCCCTCCATCTGCAGCCTATCCATAGCTTATACTCCGTAAACTTCGAGGTTGGAAATATCTCGATCGTCGTGCTCTTGGTGATGCCCTTCGCATTTCTCAGCTCATGTCTCCTCTCCTCGACGCTCGGTGCCCGAACAACAGTGGCGTAACAGCCATATAACGAGGGTGGACAAAGTCCAGGGGTCCCAGAGGTCGCAAGGGCCCCAAGCTTATTAACTAAAAACTGTTGAGTTCATAGTGTTTATTAGGCCTATCATTTGGGAACGATTGTTGTAATAGGGGCCTACAGACAAGTGACAGTGCAATTCATGCACTTCAGAATAGCCTACTGCTACTACCACCACTACTACTACTACTACTACTACTGCTACTGCTACTGCTACTGCTACTACTACTGCTACTACTACTACTACTACTACTACTACTACTACTACTACTACTACTACTACTAGTAGTAGTAGTCTACTACTACTACTATTACCACCTCCACTAGGCTGCTCTATAATTATTTTTGTTGTAATCTCTATTATTATCATCAGTCTTCTTGTCAAGATCTTAAACCTCAAGACCAAGACCAAGACTTTGAACCTCAAGACCAAGACCAAGGCTTTGAACCCCAACACCAAACCTTTGAAACTCAAGACCAAGAACAGACCAAGACCCAAAACTTGCAATCCTATCGAGTTTTCTATTGTCAAGTCAGACTACTCGCTATTTTAATGAAAACAAGAGCCTTTTATTTTATTCAAGCAAAGCAACTCAAAATGCAGACTGCAGAGAATTCTGAATTCGTATCTACAAAAGTCCTTCCAAATGCCTGTTTCATTTTATAAAAACCAATTCGCTCAGAATTTTCTGACCAAGACGTGACCGTTGGGGCCTCATAAAAATTCCGCCATCTGAAAAAATACTTTCTATAGGTGCTGAAATCGCTGCGTTTTGTTAAATGACTATTCATATTGACAAAAGTCTTGGTCTTGATCTTGCGAGACCAAGACCAAGACTTTGAACCTTAAGACCAAGACCAAGACTTTTGGTCTCAAGACCAAGACTTAGTATTATCACTAGCCTACTACTGTAGTCATTATTATCATCAATGCTGTTATTATTACTATTATGATTATGATTATGATTATGATTATGATTATGATTATTATTATTATTATTATTATTATTATTATTATTATTATTATTATTATTATTATTATTATTATTATTATCATCATCATTATTATTGTAATTAGAGTATTAATGTAATGTTAATTAATTTAATTGTAATGCTAAGGTTATTAGTTTTATTATTATTAATTTATAACTTTAGAGTGGCTATAATTTTATAGTAGGCCTATATATACAAAACACAAGGCAACAAAAGCGATGGCACAGCTTCACGTGCGGATACTACGTATACTGCGTAGGCATATAGCACTGGATTCGGACCTCTTTTGGACTATACTCGCTGGAAAACCCCTCTGATTTGGTTTGGCTTTCTGGAAACCGGACTAGGACCTCTTTTGGAATACTCTCTGAGCTGATGGCTCGTGAATGTAATGTAAATGTAAATGTAAATCTCCGAAATTTCTCAGCGCCACACAAAAGCCACGTGAGGGAAACCAGCTTATACACCGGTGTTATATCAAATCAAATCCGGAATAGCCATATCCGCCTTATCCGTTCCGGTGCCAGGTCAGAGTCCGCGGAGGTCAAGCCGAGGAGATAGCAGGGTGCTAGGGTGGTAATCGGTGATGATGGCGGTTGTGTGGACCAGTGTGGTGGCACAGAATTGGAATCAGGATAGGATAGCTTGAAGAGTTCGGTTTTCAGTCGTGAGTGGAAAGCAGCAGAGGAGAGTGCAAGCGGAGGAGAGGTGAAATTAACAGGCCAGATAGGAGGATGAGCAAACTGGCGGAGTTTCTTTTGGCAGATCGTTCCAAAGAGCCGGTGCAGCATAGACTAAGGAACGATTGCAGAATTTTAGAGAGGACGAGACTGGAGGCCGAGATAGAGAAAAATGTGATGATCCGGATTGTTAGATGGTGAATAGCTGGCGAATGTAAGGAGGTTGAGAGGATTGAAGGGCGCTATAGGTAAGGGATACAATTTTGTAATGGATGCCCTGAGGGACTTTGAGCCAATGAAGCGATTTCAGAACAGGGTTATGTGGTGGTGTTTGGGGGTTTTGGTGACTGCGCGGTCGAGGGCATTCTGTAGGTGGCAGAGTTGTGTCATTGAATAGGCTGGTGCCCTGCGCTTGGCCTTCGAGTGGCGCTTTAGAAGTTTGGAGATTACGATTACGATTACGTTGGATGTCGTTGGGAGCGCCACCGTTAATTCGATGGCGTCTAAACTTTTTTGGGCGTGTATAGATCTCGGCAGCTGGATCTCTTCTTTAGTGACTAGTCGTTAAACTTCGTATTTATGGATCCAAAATGAGTTCTTAACGAGTTCTTGTGGCGATAAAGGACACCGAAGTCGATAGGAGAAAAATTGTTTTGAACAGAAGTCATGCTCGAATGGAGCGACGATCAGCAAGTTTAGCGACATCTTGTGGAAGAACTTCTTTAATTGCCAACCGTTAAACTTTGTGTCTTTGTTGATCCAAGATAGGTTAACAAGTTCTTGTGGCGATAAAGGACACCGACGTCGATAGGAGAAAAATTGTTTTGAACAGAAGTCAAGCTCGAATGGAGCGACGATCAGCCAGTTTAGCGACATCTTGTGGAAGGTCTTCTTTAATTGCCAACCGTTAAACTTTGTGTCTTTGTGGATGCAAGATAGGTTAACAAGTTCTTGTGGCAATAAAGGACATCGAAGTCGATAGGAATAAAAAATTGTTTTGAGGAGATGTCACGTTTCTGACGGAACAGGTGGACAGAGCTACGTAGGTCGCTATTGAACGTTAGATATTATTAGTCCACGCCCGCAGCGACCCTTCCGAATGCTACAGCTACTGTACACCGACACGACCACAGTGCATTCGGTGCAGAGGCCGTCACGTGATAAGTGCTCTAGCTTTACCATCCTATACCTAATACCATTGGTGTTGCCAGAGCTATGAGGTTGGGGTGAGGGTATGGTAGGGGATATGGAGGACTTCGAGCGGAGTCCAGGGCAGGACTCTTGTAGCTAATATTTTTGCGTTTAAATTCAAGCAGTTTTTCACTGGATTTCACTGGTACATAAAATGTTTGTAACCTAATATGAAGGGCATTATTCTAATCAACATCTTAACATTGGTAGCTTTTAGGACCAATCTCAAGGCCTGAAGCCCCAGCATCATAACTGTTCGCTCCCCTGTCCGCAATCTTGGAATCATCTTCGATAAAAACCATAGCTTTGCTGATCGTATCACCCAGCCATTTCGCACCTGCTACATGCACATTCGTGACCTTCGTCGACTGCGCCCAATACTTGATTACAAGACCGTCTGCACAATAGCAACGGCGTAACTTTGGTCTAAAAAGTAGGGGGTACCAGTTTCTTACATACAAGAAGCAAAGCGGAGACTGCAATCTCTGGGAAGGCACAATAATAAAATGTTGATTGGCATTGTTAAAAAAAGTGGGGAGTACGGTACCCTCAGTCAAAAAGTGGGGGTGCGGGTACCCCTCGTACACCCACAAATTACGCCTATGCACAATAGCCACCTCAATTGTCCATTCCAAACTAGATTATTATGACTCCCTTTTCTACAACATCGTCTCTTCTCAAATAAAATGCATGAAAACAGCCCATGGCAGAAATTAGAATGCTCTCGACCTCGCAGTCACCAAAACTCCCAAACACCATCAGTCCATCACATGACTCTGTTCTGAATCACTTCAGTGGCTACAAGTCCCTCGGCGCATTCAGTACAAAATTGTGTCAGAATATTTACCTACAAAAATATTTACCTACAACGCCTTTCAAACCTCTCAACCTTCTTACATTCGCCAAATATTCACCATCCAATGCGTGTTTAGCACATGTCCTATGCTTAAATAATTATGTATGTCAAGTTGTCAGCCATCGTCATATGCTTGTTGGTAAGACTTTCGATGCACGTGCTTTTACATCAGTCTCACCCACTGTCTGGAATGTTTATAAGGTCAGCTCCAACAATCTTATCCTTCGAGAGAACTGAAAACTTGCCATTTTGTGACTTTGAATCACCGAACATACTACTGCTGGGCAATCAAAATCGGTGCAAACAATAGACAAGGACGAGCGTTTGAGCTTTTTAGATTAGGTCTATTGTCTGAGGAAAATTCGTTACCTTTCTAAGAAGACCAAGGGCATAAAAGTAACCACATAATGAAGTGGAGACGAATTAGCCACAGTTCGCGTTAATTGATGTCAGGGAGTCTATAACTATAATGACTACCCTCAGAAAGACGCAACAAGTGTATCATCATCATAATAATCAGTATTACTATTACAACTATAATTATTATTAATATTATTGTTATTACTATTATTATTATTGTTATTATCATTAATACTGTTATAATCATCAACTTAACGTATTTTAATTATAATTATTATTATTGTTAGCATCATAATCATCATCATCATCATCATCATCATCATCATCATCATCATTATCATCATCATCATCATCATCATCATCATCATCATCATCATCATCATCATCATCATCAAAAATCGATGTACGCTTCGTGTAGGCGTGTGGGCTGTTGGCGAGCCCAATTCATGTAATGATTCATTGAAAAAGGTTACAAACAGTTCGACTAGAACAACTGAATCTTAGCCTACATGCTACTGTTCAGGAGTCACAAAACAAATCGAGAGGGCCCTTTTAGCTATCCCTTTCCAATTGATTTTGTTACAAGTTTGATTTAGAAGCTTTTGGTCAACATTCATATCTTATTTAAACAGAAATAAACAAATAAGAACAAAACAAAAAAACAATATGCGAAAATGGTGAAAACAGTCTTCACAGGCAGTGATCACGTGAACTAAACAGGTGACGTTTAACTCGACTTTAAACTTGGCTTAAGTCACTTCGTTAGTTCTGCTCCAATTTTAACCTGTCTCGCGCTGTTGCGTCTATGCATCGTTTGGTCCAAACTAAAGAGGAGAGTTTGAGATTTCTTCAGATTATTGGCTAAAGAAAATTTGGTGCCTTCCTGAGAACAGAAAGGTAACAGAGGTAACTACATGATGAAGCGGAGACGAATGTGTGAGCGCAAAAAATCAAAATGGTCTTCTGTGTGCTGGAAGCCTACGCCGTACATAGCAAGCCTAAGATAGATATATCATAACAAGTGTATCATGAATATAAATATACTGTTGATAATAATAATAATAATAATAATAATAATAATAATAATAATAATAATAATAATAATAATAATAATAATAATAATAATAATAATAATAATAATAATAATAATAATAATAATAATAATAATAATAATAATATTATTATTATTAGGCCCCTATTATTATTATTATCTATACTGCTGTAATTATTATAATTGCAATCACTGTTGTGATTTATTATAATTGTTATTATAATAACTGTTCTAATTATTATTGTTATTATTAATATTATTATTAAATTATTATTATTATTATTATTATTATTATTAACATTATTATTATTATTAATATTATTATTATTAATATTATTGTTTTTGATGATAATAACAATTTACGACTTGTATCCTTGTCGCATACTACGTTGGGTGTCGTTGAGAGCGCCACCGGTAATTCGATCGCGTCTAAATTTCTTTTGAGCGTGCATAGATCTAAGATCTCTAAAACTGAATCATTTCTTTAATTGCCAACCGTAAAACTTAGTGTCTTTGTGAATCCGAATAGGTTAACGAGTTCTTATGGCAATAAAAAAGAACACCGAAGTCGATAGGAAACCAGTTTTTTGAAGAGATGTCACGTTCGTATGGAGGTTTAACGACAACTTGTTGCAATAAAAGACGTTGAAGCCAATAGAAGAAATTGATTCGAACAGTTATCATAGTTAACACACGTCACCCTTGTATTTTCCAATTGCGAGCCGCAACCTGATTTGTTACAGCTGGTGAGATTATACCGACCAATAACGTACTTTAATACCAAATCCCTGATTAGGATAATTTGCATATTTGAGTGTATAAAAGAAGATTCTTACCATAGGGTGAGTTGAGTTTGACCGAAAGGTTTCTGTTGGATTCAAGTCGCTACACGAGAGAAGAAGAGACGTAAGAAGCCGACATAATGGTTGCCCGCACCTTCCTTTTGCTGTTTGTCTTCGGACTCATCTGTGCAACGTTGGCCCAGGAACTGCAGTGCGAAATAACATGTGTGGGTAAGTCCACGCTGTGCGTAAAGGCTCCTGCTTATTTCTCACACAGTTGTTCTCTTAAAATTTAACGGGAAATTTAATATATAACTTTCAATTTAAACAATAATGTACCCCGGTATCCAGAAAGCTACAAATGGGTAAGGCTCGTTATACCTCACTTCGTCAAAAACGTTTGACCACTTTCCTTTAGTCAAAAATGTTCGTCTATCCCTCTACTCATTCCTCCTTTTTCTTAGTATTCAAGAAATTGTATGTAGTTTATGTAAATAACTTTAAAAATAACTTTGTTTAATACTTTTCAGCAATTCAAGAGGCAGTATATTTTTGTGTTCCAGAAAAACTAGATGATCTATATTTCAATAGCAAATCTTGTGGCGTTTCTCTCTCGAACTGAATACAGGACATTGACTCGATATGGCTCTGATTAATAACCTATGAAATATTCAGTTCGCATTAACAGTGCCTCATTCGGAAAAACAGTCGCTTCTAATTATTTTTACGTGTACTCCTATTCTAAAGTTCTTATCTGTGTGTGTATTGACTGTCTCATTTAATAATATGTGTCTGTAGTTCCAGAAGGTACGGTGATTGACGATGCAACCTACAAAACTATCGACAGCACTTTCAAAGCACTCGGTGGAGGAGCACTCGGAATTTCGAAGGCCTTTAAGATTGGCGATGTGGTTGTCAACTGCAAGTGCGAATAACGTGACTTCATTGAAATGGATGGAGACTATATCCAGTCAAGCCACGTCATCTATGCTTTTTTCTCTCCATTTTCACCTAACATTTCAGATTATCTCCCAATGACGATACATTTCCCATTGAATTGCCATTTCTCCATGCATTCAACGCCTGGTGCCAATTGGTCTTTCTTCTCTAATTCCGACCATTAATCACATCCTCACGATAAGAAGTTTTTATTCAAGATATTTGCTTAAATTCTCTGAAATTTTGAATGGACGGTATCTTTATAAAATGAATTTTGTTATTGGCGTTCCCACTTCTGACCCAAATATAAGACTGTTAGTTTAACTGTTAGTTTAACTCAGTTTTCCAAATTTTAAATATTCGACATTGTGGAATGTGATAATCAAATGTTGTATACTGTGTCCAGGAAATAGAACACTTTGGAAAACTCTATTTAGATTGACAAATACTTTGAACTTTAAACTGAACTATAAACTATTAACTTTGAAGTAAACAATTTACTATTAATAAAGTTTTAATCAGCAGCAACTCGTTGAGTCTGGTTCAATTGATCTTTTCTCAGGGTTTGGGTTGGGCCACTCTGCGGTGGGATGACACGACGGACTGAGTCCCGATTATGGCGTTGTGTGAAACTCTGGAATGACCTGACTGTTTTATTTTTAAATTCAGACGAGTCAGTCCCATTAGCAGGAAGCGAATGTAAATGTCAATGCAAACGTTTTGTATGGCGATCCTATGGCCCCGGGGCCCCCGACCCTGCTCATTTTCAATGAATTGATTGGGTGAGATACTTCACCACCGCTTCCAATTGGAATGGGACCAGGACATTTAAGGTTCCCGTGTAGGGACCGTGCTAGCCCGAGGTTTAAACCTATGAAATAAGCCAACATCGGAAGGAGAACCGCGATCCGCACGCTCTCTTGCGCAGAGGCGCTTGGGACGCATCATAGATCTGTTTAGATATATGCTACAGATCTCGACCGTCACATTTATATATACAAGCATTATATAATATCTAGACAAAAATAGTGTACAGTTCTTAGTGTCTACTGCTTCGAGACATATTCTGCAAGTAGGGCCTATGCCTTTATCTGAAGCATTGGTAGACATGTGAGAGCATAGAATGCATGTCCCACAAGATTATTTTCTTATATTATTATAATGTCCTTAAAAGTTAAAACCCTATCGTAGAATGCTAGCAACGCATGGAACCAGAGGTTAAAGTGGGGTGGGAACGGCTTTCCCACTGCTCCGGAAATTCTTTGCTTACCCACGCAAATCGGATAATAAGTTCAAAACCTACATTTCACTCACCACCTACGGATAATCTCCGTGTCCATAATGATATCAAGTCAAATAGAGGGAGATGATGTTGGTTTGTGCCACTGAAATGAAAAGAATTCATCTTCCATGTTAATATCTTCCCTGGCCTGTTGAACGTTTGACCGCCTGTCGCTAAGTGAATACCAGACAAGTAATGCCAGAGTGACGCAGCCAGACAGAGACGATGTCACGCACGCGCAGTGCAAGACAACGCTAGTGACGTCACACCAGCCGGAGTGCATAAAAAGGAAATGCTAAGCACCGGAGGTCAGTTCTGTGACCAGTCCGACGACGTTCCGACTCCGCAACCTGGATTGGACTGGTGGTCGTACAGACTCCGTTTGCTGCCGATGAATCTTTCCGGAGCAATTGATAATTGACACGAGGAAAGATGCCGTATTGACCAGCGCGAGGAAAGATGCCGCGATGGCGTATGCAGTATAGGGTGGAGTGAAAATGGCAAAAAAACTTTTTAAAAGCAAACGTTTTCTAATAGCGATGGAAAGTTGCCAGCATGTGAGTGTAAATAGTGCACAAAATATTGTTGATTTTGCTTTGCGTCTTCTGCCCTCTACCGACGGTTTTATATTTACCATATAAAATTCTTTGAATAACGTCAATGTGGTGCATTATTTTTCTTTTTCTTCAACTGACTGTCTTCGAACGGTTACAATTCATGAAATACACGTTCAAATCAGTTGCAGAAATCGCCTATAGTTTGTTAAAGGATTATATAATTGTAACCAGGGGCGTAACTTTGGTCTAAAAAGGTGGGGGTACCAATTTCTTACATACAAGAAGCAAGACGTTGACTGCGGTCTATGGGAAGGCAAAATAATCAAATATTGATTGGCATTGTGCATAAAGTGGGGGGCACGGTACCCCAGCCCAAAGAGTGGGTGGGTACGGTTACCCCTCGTTCCCCCGACAAATTACGCCTCTGATTGTAACGCCTAATGAATGCAGCGACATTACTGAAAGGAAGAAAATTAGGAGAGAACGAAAGAAGTACCAAAGTTCTGTTCAAGCAGGATGCGCCAGCATAGTATTACGACTGTGAGTGTTGAGGGGTTTTCCAGAGAGTAATCCAAAAGAGGTCCGAGTCTGGTTTCAGTGGGGGTGGGGCAGATCAAGAGAGGACGCAGAGCAGCTGTGACGGTGGGTGTTATTTAGGGCGAGGAGAATTGGAAGGCAGAGGATCAAATGAGTCAGGGTAGGAGTAGGCCCTACTTGAAAAGGTGAGACTTCAGTTTGGAGTGGAAAGCCCGGAGATGGATAGGGGAACATGAGGAGAAGGATGGAGGACGGGTTGGAATGATGATGGAGGAACCAAGAATCTGCGGAATTCAAGAGGGAGATCGTTCCAGAGGCGTGGTGCTGTGTTGGATATGGCTCGGTTGGAGAACTTGAGATGAGTAGTGACCGGAGATCGAGAAAGACTGAAATAGGAGGAGGATCGGGTGGAGCAGGTTGCCTGGATGGTGAAGAGACAACAGAGGTACTTGGGCTGGATATATTGTAGGCAGTGCCAGTTATAGGTTAGTGATAGGACTTTGAAGTGGATTCACTCTGGGATTTTTAGCCAATGTAGTGATTTGAGGATGAGAGTAATATGATGATGTTTGGGCATTCTCGTGACAGCCCTGGCTAGTGACTTTTGGATAAGTTGCAGACGCTTGATTTGGGTGGATTCATGGTTGAGGAAGAGGGAATTGCTGTAATCAATGAACAATAGAGGTAACAATGGTAGAGGCAGTTTTAAGGTCGATCTTGGGCCGGATGCGACGAAGGTCACAAATGTGCCTGAAGCAGGAGCGCGAGAGGTTGGAGATGTGGCTAGAGAAGGAGAGGTGTGGATCACAAGTAATGGACGGGGTGGGGGGTCCGATGTGAAAGTTAAGAAGCGATGAGTTAGTCGATGGGTGTATGGAAGGGTTAGGGCTTTTCTTGATATGATCAGGAAGGCCTAGGATTATGAATTCTGTTTTGGAAAGGTTAAGGCAGAGGAGATTGGATGACATCCATTGTGATATTAGGTTAATCACGTTGAAATATGGCATCGACGGTAGAGGGCAGAAGATGTCATTTGAAATTTCAAATATTTGGTGTGTTTATTACTCTGCCTAAGTTGCATCTTTTGCCCACTATTAGAATTCATTTATTTAAAAATCATTTTTTCACTCCACCCTAGTATGCAGCCGAGGACTTTGCCGGTGCATTCGAGAATCTCCGACACGAAGAAGAGATGCCGTGCCGATGCCGCGAGGAAAAATTCCCCGAGACCCTATGGAGCCCCATTTACGAGTGTACAGTGAGTGTAAGCCGGAGCAACGCGACGGATGCTGTGGAGAAGGAATCGAACCTACACGCTTACTCACCTACGCAGGATCGACGGATCAGCCTGCCCCGAGCGACGAGTAAGGAACTGAACTGGAACTGAGAGAGAGAACGTTGGCGTCACCTACTGAGTAAGACACATACTTACTTATCAGACCCCCTTATTATTACATTTGGCTAAATTACTCGCTCTGACTAAAATCCCTTGTGTTAAGTCATTGTGCGATAAGTAAGGTAGGAGTCCCGTTATGATAAGTAAGAGAGGAGCCCCGAGCCCCGTTATAATAATTATACTAATAAGTGCATAAGGCGATTACTTATATGGTACGATGCTTTGTAATATTCTAGGCTTGGGTATAATAAATGATGTAAACGTACAATCGTCTTTGCTTAACGAGAAGAACGAGATAGGCCTACAAGAGAAGTAAGGTAGTAAGCCACAGAAGTACACGAACCCATACACTGCCCACTGAGTAGGAATCAGAACGACTCCTTTCTTCCCTCGAGCCAGACCTTGTTTTATTGGATAGGTCATGTCATTTGGCACGTGTGGGTTATCCAAATACATAAATACTATAGATCTTACCGTCTACCTCCCAATGTCTGTAACAGCTAAGGCTTAACACCAGGCCACCTATCCTTCTAACATCTTAAGGAAGGTATTAACTATTCCAGCGGAACTGTGGATGTATTGGCTACCGCCTACCAGGGCTACGATTAAACAGGAGCCTAGCAAACTCTTTGGGTCCTGGGAAGTGCAATAGAAGATAACGCGCTAGGGTGCAGGAACTAGCACAACTGAGTTCCTAGCGCCCTCTGGTGACGAACTTTACAGACATACAAGGTGCAGCCTTGATATTGTGACGAATCATGCTTCTCGTCACAACAGACGGTCGCAATTTCGGTATTTGGTTTGTTCACGAAGTGTCGCATTTGTGGGCCACTAAGTTCCATCGACTGAAGATGACGCTAGACCGTAGAGCAATAGTCGCGCTCACGCAGAGACGAACAGCGACGAGTACACACACGGTCAGTCGCGCTGTCATTGTTGACAAGACCGACGACCGTTGATGCAGTTGGAGAGAGATAGAGCAATAGTCGCGCTGATAAAGACACGGTCGGAGAGAGAGAGAGAGATATATATATATATATATATACACATATATATATACACACATATATATATGTGTGTGTGTGTGTGTGTGTGTGTGTGTGGGTGGGTGTGTTGGTGGGTGGGTGGGTGTAGAGAGAGACAGAGAGAGACAGACAGACAGACAGACAGACAGAGACAAACAGAGAGACAAACAGAGAGAGAGAGAGAGAGAGAGAGAGAGAGAGAGAGAGAGAGAGAGAGAGAGAGAGAGAGAGAGAGAGAGAGAGAGAGAGAGAGAGAGAGAGATGTAGACGGAATAAATAAATTTTGTTATTTGCAGTCACTTGATGGCCTCGTGATTCCAGGGGGCTGGTGCCCAGACTACTTGAGACGAGACAAGCGTGTCGTCGATCTGGTACGGAAGATGGTGGAAAGTGGTACGTAAATTCGTTTAAAATTATGATCTTCTTCATTGCGGTGTGAAGTTTCCCAATAGACAGTGTCCGAAGTTATTCATAGTACCATGAACATTAATAACATTACTCATGTTACCAAGAGCATAAGTGATGTTATTTATAGTACCAAGAGCATTAATTAGTTGTTATTTATTGTGTGAACGTCACTAGTGATGTTAATCATGTTATGTGCAGTACCAAGAGCATTGCTAAAATGTTATTCATAGTACCAAGAGCATTAATAACATTGTTTGTGGTACCAAGAGCATTAGTAATGTTGTTCATTGTACCAAGAGCATTAGTAATGTTATCGATACCCGGTGTTGATTATTTTAACCACGAGTTGCATTAGTCTCGATGGGAGTCTGACTGGGAGACTAATGCAACTCGTCGTTAAAATGTCAATGAGTGCAATAAATTAATTAACAGAAAACTTGTGCATTAGACTCTGGTACAATAGAAATTACTAATTACAATTACATTTAAAGTGCCTCACAAAAGTGCTGTAGGTATGACTATAACAGATCTAAACGTGCATCCTCACTTTTAGTACACTCTTGTTGTTTAAGTTACGTACACACTGGGGCAGTAAATCTGGATCTGAGGCACAAGATAAGTGTGTAAAAACAACATGCCCGGTGTCATTACAAGGAGTCTGCTGAGCAAGTTAGAGCCCACAATCGTTTATCAGCGAGCCGGCCAGTGCAACACCGTATAGACCGCCATGCCATACATATTCCCTTATAAGCTCTGTTTCAATTGCTTTTGTAGTGCTGTCTACGAGGATGCAGCTGTTGTGGTGGATCGTAATCTTGTTACGTCACGTACCCCAAGCGATCTGCCCGACTTCTGCAAGGCGATAATCGCACGTCTTGCCTGAGGTCGTCGCCAGAATTTGGACTTCACGAAAATTGAATTCATTTCATTTGCTTTGTAGCTAGTCAGACCACTCAATAATTAAGGAAACGGCTGATTTTGTTTGACAAAATCTTAAATTGTTTTGTGTTTGGGATGTGTAGTTCTAAATAGTTGCTTCATTCAGGGACATGAGCTTAAGCTTTCCAATTAGTTAATCTGCACTGTCTCACATTTATGGTTACCCAGAAGTTTTGAGAAACAGTGAATAAAGTGTTCTGAAATGCTTAGCGTAATTTTAGTCATGTGGGTTAGCAGCCTGGCTTTGTTGCTTTTGCTTGCATGATCTGATAACGGAATACATTGTATGATCTGTTCATGAAATACGTTGTTTCGACTTCAACGTGTTGTTGGTTTCTTTATAATTACCTATGATTTATTATTGAGGTTTATTTAAATTTTGTCATATTAACATCAGACTTGTTGTCCTCGAGACCAAGGTCTTGGTCTCGAGTGCACTCGAGTTCGTTTTTAAAGTCTTGGTCTTGGTCTTGAGACCAAAAGTCTTGGTCTTGGTCTTGAAGTTCAAAGTCTTGGTCTTGGTCTTGGTCTTGAGGTTCAAAGTCTTGGTCTTAGTCTCGCAAGACCAAGACCAAGACCGGCTGTGAATATGAACAGTCATTTAACTAAACTCAAGAATTAAAAAATTTATCAAGCCTGTTTGCATCATAGCCTACGACAAATACCTACGGACGGATACAAGTCTTGTTGGACAGGAATACCCATCGGCAGCAGCAACTAAGCTATGCTGTATCTGGAAGCCCTGCCGAGGTTTTTTGTGAGTCAGACGGTCTGATAAACCACAGGAGGATTTTTAAAAAGGCTCAGGGTTTGTACATTTAAATCCAGTGCTTGAAAAGCTACTCTGTGTGCCAGCGACTTCAGCACCTATGGAAAGTATTTTTTGCACATGGCAAAATTTTTATCAGGTCAGAAAATTCTGAGCGAATTGGTTTTTTAAAAATACAAAAGGCACTTGGAATAACATTTGCATGAAGGACTTTTGTAAATACGAATTCGGAATTCTCTGCAGTCTGCATTTAAAGTTAAAAAAAATTTGCTTGAATAAAATAAGAGTCCTCAGGTTTTCATTAAAATAATGAGCAGTCCGGCTTGACAATTTTTTGTAAGGAAAAGAAGTCTTGGCCTGAATGTGAATTTTTGGGTCTTGGTCTCGGTCTTGGTCTTGAGGTGCAAAGTCTTGGTCTTGGTCTTGGTCTTGGTCCTCGGGGTTCAAAGTCTTGGTCTTGGTCTCGAGGTTCAAGTCTTGGTCTTGGTCTTGGTCTTGAGGTTCAAGGTCTTGGTCTTGGTCTTGGTCCTCGAGGTTCAAAGTCTTGGTTTTGGTCTTGGTGTTTAAGGTCTTGACAACAAGACTGCCTTTCACACTTCGGCCTACGTAGGCCACCATATGAGCATCGCTACTCATCGAGCTACTAACAGGTGGCATATCTTGGACTTGGTACTCTCTCTCTCTCTCTCTCCTCTCTCTCTCTCTCTCTTCTCTCTCTCTCTCCTCTCTCTCTCTCTCTCTCTCTCTCTCTCTCTCTCTCTCTCCTCTCTCTCTCTCTCTCTCTCTCTCTCTCTCTCTCTCTCTCTCTCTCTCTCGCTCTCTGTGTCTATCTATCTATCTATCTATCTATCTATCTATCTATCTATCTATCTATCTATCTATCTATCTATCTATCTATCTATCTATCTATCTATCTATCTCTGATCACTCATCCATTGACTTGTCTCAACCCTCCCTGAGGCTTCCTCCATCTGCAGCCTATCCATATACTCCGTAAACTTCGAGGTTGGAAATATCTCGATGGCCGTGCTCTTGGTGATGCCCTTCGCATTTTTTCAGCTCATGTCTCCTCTTCTTGACGCTCGATGCCCTAACTACAGTAGCGTAACAGCCATACAACGAGGGTATAACGAGGGTGGACAAAGTCCAGGGGCCCCGAGGTCGCAAGGGCCCCAAGCTTGTTAATGGTGCAAGAAAGTCAATGTGTGCATTACGGATCCTGACTACTCATGGACTACTTGGCCCCCCAATGTACGATGTGGTGACAGCTACCACAATGGCGAGGATGACGTACGCTGCGTCCGCTTGGTGGGGTTATGTGGGGCAGAGGGGACGTGAGAGACTGCAGGCAATATTTAGGAGATTGATTAAAGCTGGATATCTTCCTGTGGACTACCCTAGATTCGAACAATTTGATCCGAACTGCTAAACTTTTCACGGCCGTCCTTACATGTCCTACACATGATTGTGCTCCATGTGCTATTACCCCCCTGTCAGTGGCGGCGATCTTGTCTGAGAGGTGGGGGTGAGGGGGGACAAAGTCGGCCATTGGGAATTAATCTCCACAAAATCTTGATGATTTTTCTACAGATTCATCTCTAAAACAGTTGACCTTTTTTGTAGTCATTCACCTCTTTTTACTACTTTCTTCGCAGTGGCGATACTACAGTCAGCCATAGTGGCCGTAGATTCGACCATGCTCTGGTATCTTCGAAAAATTTCCGATCTCATCTTCGAAAAAAGTTTATGACCTTTTTTTAGTCCTCCACCTACTTTCCTTACTTTTTCCAACAGCATCTCCACAGAATTTTTTTTACCTTTTTTCCTTCTCTACCCTTTCCCCTTCTCTTGCACAATTTCATTACTTTTTTTCTTGAAATTTTGGGGGGACACTTCTGCTCAAAACAACTTTTCGGGTCAAAAAGGCACTGAAAACTCATTTTCGCCCTCACACACAATTGCATTTGTTGACCTTTTTTCGTGTTTCTTCAAAATTTGGGGGGTCCGATGTATGGAGCGTGTCCCCCCACTCTTAAAGGTGGGGGTCTTGTCCCCCTCGATTCCCCGGGATCGCCGCCCATGCCCTCTGTGAAGCATACTGGTTATACTTTGCGACCTCGTGTTTATAATCGGGTTCTCCCGACTGCTGATAGTCTGGCTCGTAAATCTTTCATAATTAGGATGATTTTCACCGGAATATAGGCCTTAGTATTTTAGCCTGGACGTGATATACGCGTGTAAACCAAAATGCGGTTAGCAGTTGAATTAATAAAGGATATACTTACTTAATTAATTAATTAATTAATTGAACACATTTGAGTTCATAGTGTTTATTAGGAACGATTGTTATAATAGGGGCCTACAGATAATTGACAATGCATCAAGCAGTCAGTCAGTCAGTCTAAATCAAAGGTCCCCAACCAGAGGTGCCCGCACCCACAGGGGGTGCGAGATGGCATTTCAGGGGAGCGAGAAAGAGTAGGTAAACTTTTTTATCGGCTGATAGAAAATCCGTCATGTTTATACAAATGTGACGAAATTGACTCGTTACAAAAATTGTTCGCATTGAAGGTGAGGTCACATTTATTTTAATACTAGCTGGTTTACCCGGCGTTGCCCGGGTTTCGGAGGTTTTGGGCCGGGAGACCATGGTAGCTGTCAAATCGGGGGACGCGAAACTGCTTAACCCGGCGTTTTGGGTGCTTCAATCCCTCTAGCGAATAAGCAACAAAGCACTGCTTAGTTCAGTGAAAGTTTCAATCCCTCTAGCGAATCCGTACTGTAGCTGCTTAACCCGGCGGCACCATCTGGCGAGTGAAAATAGGTTGAGTGTAAGTTTTTTTAGCAGCTAAAAATGCATTGCCCGGGTAGGTTTTGGCACGGGAGACCATGGTAGCGGTGAAAACGGGGGACGCGAAACCTCACACTGGGTGTGTCATGCCCACCCCGAGACATTAGTGAAGGTTTGGAGTGAAAAGGTCCAAAGCTGTAGAAATGCATCGCGGTCAAAGATCGCTGTGACAGACAGACAGACAGACAGACAGACAGACAGACAGACAGACAGACAGACAGACAGACAGACAGACAGACAGACAGACAGACAGACAGACAGAGAGTCTTCTCTTTATTTATATAGATAACAGAACTTGATATTAATAAATGTAATAATTGTGTGTGCATGTGTACACTTACTGAGCAGTATTTGTATCGTAGTGCAACCGGTGTCTTACAGTGTGCCGGTATATTTTGTAGGTCATTATTTTTGCTTTGAGTGCAATGTCATATTGACATTATATTTTGAAAGAAGCAACGAGCAGGAAAAAATTGTCAAAACGGGCTTTATTAACAGGTAAATTAGCTCGTATTTTTCTCCTGCTGGTTCGCAGATAAACCCTTCATTTTTCATCAAGTCAAAAAGGAGGAAATGGAATGATGAGTAGGCCTATGTGCGCTTTGGTTTAACTTGCACAAGAGGAAACGATGACTACTCTTTCTCGCACCCCCTGAAATGCCATCTCGCCCCCCCCCCCCTTGGGGGTGCGGGCTCCTCTGGTTGGGAACCTCTGTTATAGATCTTAAATACTGGGGGGATAGAGTAGTGGTAACAGTCATGGCCAGGAGAACATTAGGTACACGGATCGACTCCCGTAACCCCCCTCTAGGGCGGCGCCTTGCATGGCTGCCAAACCGTGTGCTTAATTAAGATATTGATTGTACTTTCATGTTTCAATATAATCTTACTGCGTCTGTCGGCTTGAAATAATAAAGAATATAATTATATTATAATAATTATTATTATGTTACATACTTTTTTTGTTTGTTTTGACCACGGGTCCTAAATACTGACGTCACCTACCTTGCTGTCCCAGAGCGACGTGCGGTCTTCCGTATTTATGTCGGTCGTCGATGCAATAGTGGATTTCTAAAGTCGCAAAAGTTGCGGATTTTTAATAATTTGGCGTTTGTTTTGTTAAATTTAATTTGAATCGACATGTTTTCCAATCGGTCGTCGGTTAGTACCTATACTTTGAAATGTGCAGTCGTAAAAAGGAATCGTGTAAGGCATCGAGCGGCCAGGAGTTCGCCTGCATACTATTTTTAGAATGTAAATGTACACGTTTAGCGACCGTACGGCCTCGGCCCTGCTCTTTTCAATGAATTGATCGAGTGAGATCTTTCACCACCGCTGCCCGTTTTAATAGGCACCACGCTATTTAAAGTTCCTGTGCACGGACCGTGCAAGTCCGAGATTTAATTATCTGATATAAGCGGCGATCATGTACAATCGGGGTGCCTGAATTTTAAAATCCAGCTTCCACCCGCAGGTATAGCTTTTTGGTCACAAAAATACATAGGCTGCACTGAAAATAACCCTAAACCCTAACCGACCCTCACGACGCTTACCCCGACCCTCGCGATGCAAAGACACCCACCCAGATATCACATAGGCATTCGCCCAGAATCTGGTAACTAATTACTCCGTCACAGTCCGTAGTGTCGTTAGTGCCAGTTCCTAGCCTGAAGAAAGGAGGGCGACTTCAACGGCCCTGGCATAAATAAGATGTCGTTAAACAGTGGAACTACTACTAGTAACTACTACTAGTAATTACAGACTCAGGTACCCGTCGAATATAAATAGATTTGAGGGGGGTCAGTAAATTTCCACTTTTATGTTTGCAGTTATTTTTGTTATGACTGCTGGACGAAGAATAACACTTTCATATTACTACTTCAATTCCTTCGAGTTATTCAGCAGGGAATAGTATTCACTGGTCAATGATCGGCTAGATATTTGGTTAACAGAAACACAGAAAGCTTAATTAGTACAAATAATCGTAGGGTATGGGTATAATTTTGGGGCGGTTACCAAACACCAAATTTTACCTGATATACTGAGACCCCCTAAATATTCAAATGCACCTATTCACATCCTACGGAAATTATTCTTCGATTTTCTACAGATTTTCGAAATTTAGCTCCACTCTTGTCTCGCCATGTTTGCATATATTCCAGAAAAAGTCATACACAGGTCTTTCCAAGTGTGCACAGCTCAGGACTTCATCTCGTGTGCAAATAGGTTGCTGTTTGTAGAGAATTGCCTAACGGTGCAACATAAAAGCTATGCTATGGTTCGTCACTGACTACAACATTTTTGAATGAATCTCCTTGCAGCATATGACACGAGTTCCTTGATCTTCCTTTACTTCTAATCCATAAACTCGTTTAATCAATTTTTTCAGTCATGTTTTTTGTAACAAAATACACCCATATCAAGTTATATGTACATAAGTAAGTAGTAGTTCTATTAAAGCTGCATTTGGTAATATTATGTATGTATGGGGTGCTCAGTAGTGTACTGGGTAGCATGCTGGACTGTCAGTTGTGCAGGCCCTTAGCCAGAAATAAAGAGTAGGACGTCCAAAAGCATTCAAAGTTGTGACTGCCGGATACCGTGAGCGTATGAAGTCGCGACCCGCCCGATGCCGCGACCATACGAGTCTGACTGCAAAAGTCTGCAATGCCCCTACACTGAATGACTTGTGGGTTTTGATCACAATTGTAACAGTTTTTTTTATATACAATGATGCAAACAACAATCTGTTGACTTCAGATTGTAATTTTTAATTCCCTTATTTGATTATTATAGCCTAGGGAACAGACGTTACTTGTTATCAATCCAAGCCCCTATAATTATTCATAAGGTCAAGGTATTTACATAGTCAAATCAGTTATCAATTACCATGAAACCTAATTGGCACTTAATTACACGTATCCTAGATCATAAATAGCTGCTAGAGAAGTGTATCTTGTGTGGGAAAAGGAACATCGTTACACAGATGAAGGGGAATGGATTACACATTATAGCACATTTAGGACGGCACGTCCATGCACAATTTATGCCTGTCCAAAGTGATTTTCAGCCGTCCAAAGGACGACTGGACGGGTGGCTGGCTAAGGGCCTGCAATTGAGAGGTCAGGTGTTAAAATCCCCGCTAGGGCAGAAATTTTGTTCGAGACTTCTGCTCCACCTGCACCCCCTAGCCAACTCTGCTGTAATGAGTACACTGACTGTACACTGTCAGTGGGAAGATGAGACGGCGAGGGAGAGGACTGGCCATCCGCCCTCATATACCAAGGGTAACAAACTGAAGTCGCTAACACCTCATACCCATGGCTACCTCAGGGCTAATTTAAGGTACTGCATCTTCTTTTTCTTCTTATACATATATATGCATGTGTATATGTATCAAGTAACTTATTATATAGCACCTTTTCATTGGCTTTCAAAGACTTTGCACACATGGCTCTCTGAACTATTGTGTTTGAAGACACTTTGAAAGTATATGTTAAATAGAATAGAGTTAGACTAGGCTTGGACTGTTGAAGTACATAGTCATTTTTTTAGACTTTGCTGTGCAAATATTAAATTTCTGGTTGTTACTTTGTTTCAGAAGTCAGGAAAGCGAGGATTTGGCAAACGGAGAACGGTTGTTCAGCTTGAAGATGAACCGCGAAGGCAACCGACTTACGGTTTTGGATATAAACCGATAGAAGAGGTTCAGAAACCCGAAGGTAGAGTCCTTGGTTGGTTGGTTAGTTACCGTTTAACAATGCTGTGTCGTAACAAAGATGATTAGCGTAGCCCTCCTCTTTTATCCAGACATGGGAGTTGCACCACCAGAATTGTAGAATCCTTGTGTGTTTCAGCACACTGTACACCAGAGTTTAATTACACCTTATTTCATTATTCCATCATTCATTATTCCGTCATTCCCTCAGTGCTTTTAGCCAGAAGAATGTGCAGCTTGTTAGTGGCAGTGGCGGATCGAGAGGGGGCGATTGGGGCGATCGCCCCACCTAAGAGTCCAAAGAATATTTTTTTATATTTAAAATTTTAAAATTTGATATGCTATACATTACTACAGAATAAATGCCATGTGATTATTATTACGCATGTACAACGCCGGACTGCAGTTTGAATATTACTTCTACACGCCCTTGCTTTAATCATGCTCTAAACTTGATAAGTAATTTTAATTTTAATTCCTTTGACCTTGGACGTCCATGACCATGAAATCGCCCCCCGTAAAGTAGAAGTCTAGATCCGCCCCTGGTTAGTGGAAGGCCATTCCAGATACATAACTCAATCATAACTGATCTGAGCATGAATATTAGTAATGCAGGTTCTTACACTAATGTGGCTGTGCTGGCGTTCATTCACAGTAGCTGGTCCTTCTGTGTGCAACATTTACCTCTTGTTTGCAACTCTTATACTGAGACTGTCTTTCACTGTAAGCTGACTTCTGACCTCTCAGTCTACTCGTGTCTCTTACTGTTTGTCCAGCACCATGACCTGACCTAATTTTAAAGAAGGTCACCTCAACCTGACATTATTAAAGGTCAGTTGCATCATGGCCTGACCTAATGTTATATGATAAGGTGCACAGTGCACACGCCATGACCTGGCCTTTCTCTACAAACGTAGCTGCTGTGTTTCAGTGACTGGCAATGCATTGAGTGGAATCATGAGCCAATATGCAATGGATTCGCCCTCAGATGACAATTCTGGTGACGATGAGGACGAAATCGCGAGCAATGGACCTCCCGCTCAGGAAACACAAAAAGGTTCAGTAAACAGAGTTTGCGATAGAACAGACATGTTCAATTTTACTGTACACAATTACTCTATATCTACGTCTTTCTTGCTTGATAAATGAACTTAGTTATTAATATTTACTCGTTTTCATTTCTGTCTTTCATAAATGATATATAATAAATATTAATATGATGTATGTCATAATAAAACATATATGTTATAAATAATACATGTTCACTTTTACTTTACACAATTATATTTATTACTATTTTTTCTTTCTAGGTAAATGAACATATTTATTTAATATTTGCACAAGTTATACTTGTTTACGTTTCTGTCTTTCATTAATGATATATAACAAATGTTAATAAGATGTATATCATAATAACACATAATACATAATAATTAATAATGTTTTACGAGCGATGTTTGTTCAGATTTTGTTCTATCAGATTTCATCTTTTTTTAAAATAATACTATGACATTAACCCAGTTACATTATCACAGTCCTTTTGTAAGGATGCTATATAATTTTTTCAGATATTTTAACTTTGCTTACATTGTCTCTTGACAGAGAACAAGAAGTGGCCAAAGTTTGTTGCTGCAACCGACACCCAGCTTCCAACACTCAAAGCGACAGAGACGAACGTTCCTAGTGAAAAGCCAAGTGAACCAAAACAACCAAAACAACAAGATCCTGTCTCAAGTGGAACTGGTCCAGTAGGAGATGACATCGACCTTAAGCTGAAAGACTTCTTAGCTGTAAGTGTTCTGTTAAAATCTGTGTAGAACATGAGCCACATCTACATTTACCAACCGTGCATTACAAACGGTGTCTCCAGCAGTGATACTCTCTTACAACTGGTGTCTCCAGCAGTGATACTCTCAGTAATTAAACTGATAATATGGCAACTGTAATTAATTACCAATTAAACAATAAAATTTACTCATTTCCGTCAAATCATACTCACAGATGCTGGAAAATTCTCTCAATCATCTGGTCTTTGACATCTGAGTTTCGACAATCTTGCAGTATTTCACGCAAGAGAGAGACTTTGCTTACTTTGCTGACCTAGAATTTTTTATGCCATGAGGTCTATGAGTATTTTGTGAGCTCTGACTGGGTCTTTTCTTCACAACAGGAAATCGAGTCGATTGACGTTCCTGAAGAGGCTGAGGCAAAAGTCGAGGAGAAACAGACTCCGGAGTTAAAACCTCCGGAACCGAAGCCTGCCGATCCGGCTCCAGACAGTGATGCAGACAATGGAATCGGAACTTCGGAAGACGATGCCTGTCCACCTGTTGAGCCCAAAGGTAGTTTCTGCAAGAGTATAATGGTAGCACCATTCATTCATTCAGACAACTTAAACAGCACCTTTCCAAGATAACTAACTACTCAGTGGTACTCCCAGTCCAACTTCAGTGGAAAAGAACATTTTTATTATTATTGTTATTGAACTGATACCAAGTCAGAAGTTGGTATTTAAAAGCCGGACTGAATACCGTAACCTTATGCTATCTTGCGTTAAAATATTGTTTATGTTACTTTAGGTTAAAAGTTATCAAGCTGTGTTATTTGAGTGCCAATTTGATTTATGTTAAAACGTTGTTTATGTTACTTTATGCTAAAAGTTATCAAGCTGCCTTATATGTTTGCCAATTTACGTTATGGTATTTTACTTTTTGTTTGTTTTTGTTAGAGCCGATCTCGGTTTGGCAGCACTGTTTGGATGAAGGAACACAGTGCTATTACTACTGGAACATGGAGTCGAATGAGGTAACCTGGGAAATCCCGCCAGAATTCTCCCAGTATCTGCTTCGCTACAAGGAGTATGAACGCTTGCTCGCGAAGTACGAGAAGGAAATGGTGGAGTGGAAGAGACTGCATGGAAGCCGAAAGACGAAGAAATCGACAAAGAAAGAACGGTTAGTGGCTTTGATTTTTCGTGGCGTTTGATTGGTCGGTGTTACTGTGTTGTCACCAGATTTTTGTGTTTGCATTGTGTTTAAATTCTCTAGAAACTGGGTTATTATCTGTGGCCGTTGCCATTTCCGCAACATGCCACCAGCCCTCTCTTTTCTGGGCCCATCTCCAGGCCATGTTACCTGATGTTCATTGAGCGCAAGTCGCCTTGCACCATTCTTGTTCATGTTTGATGGGGACGTCTAACATGCCTCATCCAAAGGCCATAAATCATCTCTGCCAAAGTCTTAGTCTTTGTCACCTTCGCAGTGTGCAATGTGTCCAAAGAGCTGGAGCCTTCTTGTTTGAATCATCTCCGAAACTGGGAAGAAATTTGGTGATATCATTTTTGGGAATATTCACTATGTTTTTCATCATTTGATAAGAAATCAGATGTTCCCTAGTATTCTGAGGATATTGAAAATGTTGTTAATAATCTGCTAGAAAGAAATTGATCAGTTGCTGGATAGTTTTTTTAGGACAACCAAGATGTTGTCCATAATATAATAAGAAATCAGGTGTCCTATAATTTTATACATCCAGTGATAATACTAACATATTTTGATGCATTGAGTGGTATTTTCATCTAAATTTCAGAAAGCACAAAAAGAAAGTTGAGGATAAAGAGGTGATCGAGCCATTAGTTTCCTATCCGCCGATTCCAGAGGAGGAAGAGGAACAGGATGCGGAAGAGGCAGCTCCACTCATTTATGGACCTCAGAAACCACCTGATGACGTCCTGGAAAAGTTAGCGGAAAGCGAGGCGACCAAAGAAGATACAGCACCCAGCAGCGTCGAACCTCAGCCATTGCATTCTGAGCCAAAAGAGAAGGCAGCTAAGAATATTGTGGATTTGGGTGACGTAGAGAAAATGGTGGTGGATGGCAGTTCGTCATCTAAGAAACGTCACCGAAGCAAGTCGTCTAAGCACAACACCGAAGTGGCGGAGGTTGATGTCGAAAAACATCAAGACGTAAAGTCGCACGACACCGAAGTCCCTTCACGCGAACATAAGGCAAAGTCACAAGATCGTGACACAAAGGCAAAGTCGCAAGATCATGACACAAAGTCCAGTTCACAGAGTAGTCCGATCACTGATGTCTGTGTGTCGTCGAGTGCAGGCATACTGATAAGTACTAGCAATGATGGAAAAACATGTGAGAAGAGCTCCAAGGTTCTTCCGGATGCCGAGGTTGAGCTGCCGGCTGGAGAAACGAAAACAGAGGAGTTTGAGGATGAAGAAGATTTTGTAAATCGAGAGTTGGAGGAACCGATTTTCACGCATTACGAGTATGTGAACAAGAAATACGACGAAGAACAGAGCGACGACGTGGATCTGGCCGTCGAGGATATCGACCGAGAACTGGAACTCGCCCTGGAAAGAAGAATGGTCTGTTGCATAGTTTATCAGTTATGCTATTTAATATTAGAAAATTTTATCCGAAAACTTCTGTAGCATGATTATCATAATGCACAAGGCATCAGTTGTATGTGTGTATGTATGTATACGTATATTTATGTGTACATTATACATGTATGTATACATTGTATGTATGTATTGGGTTGACTTAATATAGCACAAAGATGTAAACAAGTGCGTTTTAAGACAGCTAGCAACTGTATGCTGCACAGAGTCAAAGGTAACAGTACGTAAGTGCAGTGGCAGACTGTTCCAGGAGGATGGAACAACACACAAGAAGGCACGATGGGCCCAAGTTGAAGTGCAACAGAGTTGCACTGGCAATTGATGGTCACGTCTAAGCAAAATCTCATTGTAAAAGCATCATCCATTGTACGGAACCAGTTGAGATCCACGAAGACCTCGAGACTTGTCCTCTATTCTCAGGCATCATGGACTCGTGGAACTTTCCTATCCCTGGAGAAGCTAGCTGGCCAGTGCAATCTATTCTTCTAATCTGAAGACTTTTGGAACGACCTAGAACTTGTCTTAGAAAGAAATAGCATCTCTTACGCAACGTTTTCCAAAAAATGTTGAATGTACTCTTTAATAAAATCTCAGGACTTTGAGAACTAGGGTTTGTCTAAGAAGGGTCTTTTACTCAGGTTTCATGGTGCAAATGTCTAACTCCTGGTATATGCAGTTTAGCTAGAGCTACTCTTAAGAACACTGGCATGTGATGCTTAATTCATCTGCCTGTGTGTAAACATCTTTGTTCAATTGTTGTGGTGCTTAGAACAAACCTGAAACTGGATTTGTGAGCAAGAAAAGAAAACAAGAGTTTTTGGAAAAAGATTCGAATTCCGAAGCCAAGCGCCAGAAGACAGGTTAGCTGATTAAATTCTGTTGAGGGTCGTACTTTCTCTTAATTTATTATAACCTGGAAGAAAGCTATTGTTCTGTGCCAGGCTGTGGTGTCTGATTCCCAATTTTTGTAAGAGTTAGCGAAAATTCTACAGAGCTCGTCAACAAGCTGGTGCCCTGTGCTTAGCTTCAGAGTAGCAGCTTAGAAATTTGGAGTTTACTATTACTATTCTCCACTGGTTGATACCATTTCCCACTGAAGATACAGTGCCCTGTACATTTGACTCCCTCTCAACAGGATTATTATTATTATTTCTCTGTTTATGAAATGCTACGATCTAATGATAAGGGATTAATCAAGGTATGATAGTTTACTTGATCTACGTGTAAAATACATTACGGTAGTTTATTTATGGAGACGTGATTTCTGACACAATGTTTCTCTGAAACTTTTCTCCACAGAATCTCCGGCCGATGATCCAGTGAGCAGCGCTTGGAAGACTGCGATCAAAGACGAAATCAAGACAAAAGTTGATGAACTGGTAATGTATCTTTTATAATATAATTTATGTGTAAGTGGGCGATAGTCTAGCGGTTGACTTGCTGGCTGTCAACCCCAGAGGTTGGGGTTCTAATCCCCTCCAGGATTTCTGCTCCACTTGCACCGTTTGGCCTGTGAAATGAATGTGCTTTTGGTGGAAAGTTCAGACGGCAAGGAAGAGGTGATCCATCCATCTTCACTTGCTGAAGTTAAGAAAAGTTAGGTGCATGTTCATTCATTCATTCATTCTGGATATTTATATAGCGCCTCTTCAAGAGGCCTACTCAGAGGTGCATGTGCTTTCATTCATTCATTCAGAGCACTTTTTATATAGCACCTATCTAAGATACCAACTCCGAGGTGCTCCCAGACCAGCCATGGCAAAGGAAAACAGTCAACGAAGTACGTCTTGTATATAATTCGAGACATGGTCAAATTCTGAAAACATTATACCCAAGACAGGTAGGGGTGAATAACTTACCCACAATAAATGAAGTGTGCTCAGCAGGCTCTGACCTCCAATCGTTGGATTACAGACCCAGCACGCCACCAGAATAGACCACCATGCCATCCGTACAGAATATAGACAACAGAATGTTATCATTGTATTATGTTGGTATGATTTGCAACTACTCCATGGAGATTTTATGTAACGTGTGTGTGTCTGTCGTTTAGGCCCAGGTTCTTGATTTGGTAACGACCGTTTTAGAAAAGCTGGAATTCTTGGAAGTGTCTCAGAGCTGCCTCTCTAAGCTGCAGGTTCTGCTTGTTCAGACTCAGGTCAGTTTTCTTCTGTTATAAGGTGTATTGTCACGATTGTATACACGTCATTTGTAACTAAACTTTTGTATAGCACTTTGTAAGGACCTTGCAAGCGCTGTGGACATGACTGTCTACGAGATCTAATCAGGTGTGCCTTTATATGTGACGCCAGGGCTCAAAACCTGTCACTTGTCGCTTCCCAGATATCGCGCTAGGAGGTGAAATAGGCGAGAGGAGTCAATAACATTGAATATTGTTTCAATTCAGCAGTTGCCTATGAATTTGCCATAATAGTAGTAACCCGATTTTGAAGCTGTTTGCTTCATTTGATATAGAATGCAGCCCTTTATTGCCCAGCAAAATTGCAGAATAATGGTTACTAAGGACTTTGATGACACGAATATTCGGAAACTTTTTTATTCGATTTTCTCATTTGTTTTGATTATACTTATGAAAGAATCAAACGAGTATAACTTCAGTTAGAAAAATGATATTTTCATTCTGTAAAAAGTATTTTGAAGCAGATTTATTGTAGAATATGACTGAATAAAAAAGCGACATGTGACGGGTTTTGAGACCCTGTGTCACATATAAGAAAGTGTAACTTGCACTGAGTTAGAAGAAGAAAACATGTTTGTCGAGTAGCTGTGTGTTAGTTTTCCAAACACTTTGTGCAGTGAATTTAAAGTGCCTTGCCAAAGCACCCCCTAAACTGGCCTGAATGTTTGTTAATAACAGAGTGTTTGTAAGTAGTTTGTCACTAAGCAAACATTGTACAGATAACTAGAAGAGTAACCACTGCTACAATACAATACAACTGTAATTTGGTAAGTGCCCTCGTTACAAAATTCAGAAGTGCACATTGAAGCCGGACAACCATTAAGAGCCATAGGTAGACTGATAAGAGGCAAATTTTCAGTTTAGAGCAAAAGACAGCCTCTAAGAGAGTTGCGAACATGCTGGTGAGCACATGAAGCACCAAACTGACATTGACATCATGTTTAGAGTTCCCAGACCAAGTTGGAATGAATATGATGAACACTAGCAGGAAATGATGTCTGTGGTACTTGACAGTGCAACCATCCTGTTTCCTCATAGAGGGACTGAACTCTGAGAATTGAACCCAGGCTGGTGACACAAACGACTTGAGTACTAAATGCCAGACCATATGGTCATACTAAATTGTTTTTACATATTACTCGTTACAGACAAGACTAGAAGACTGGAAGGCAGGCGGCCTAAGCACAGGCTACATGCTCCAGCGACTTCAAGAGTCGGCTGCTACACTGCAACAGTACGAGCAAAACGCCAGCCCTCCAGGGTGGTCGTGCCTTTGGGACAGGTATGAACTGTTTCTCTGTGGTTTTTGTGACTTGAGGGTAGAGCTTGTCCCCTGAGTTAGACAACTGAGTAATTTCGGCCAAACTACTGCTGGAAAAGTCGACCACGCGAGGAATTTATGGGCAGCAGCTTGTTGGATAATCCACGGTGTCCATGACTCCGGTATTTTTATGTGGACTATTCGACTTGACAGTGTCTTAGGAACTCTTTATGCGGAAAAGGTTACTTTGTGACTGGCATTTGGGTTTCGACAAAGAGGTCTTAATAAGAGATAGTAGATATCTATGGTCTAACAGACCACAGATTAGAGTGCCTGCTGATTCGAATCGTCGATCCCTGATCGCGCATTGGAGCTGTTTTGAACGAAGGAGCTGCGACGGCCGCATGTTGAAGATTGGATGATCAAGAGAATTTTCCAGCATCTGTGAGTATGGATTGATGGAAATGAGTGACTTAATTTTATTGTTTAATTGGTAATTTATAATAGCTGTCATATTATCAGTTTAATTTGCGTTTTTAATCGTTATCAAGTTCCGTGTGATCTATCGCAAATGACCCAAGTGAGAATAACTCTGCTGGATGCATCAGTTTGGGATGCACAGTTGTGGCCTGTGTTCTATACAGATACCCTCAGATTGGGGGTGTTTAAATTGGTGCATGCAGCTACCAATAATTAATTTTCTTAAATTAATCTCTGCTGTGTTCTATAATAGCAGAATCATAAGCCATAACTTCTCAAACGGCGCTCTACTATCATCCATTTAATTGCTGTACCACCTATGAGAAGTTTATAAATTTGTTATGCAAAGATCCAGGTGGGATAAGAAGGTAGTTGCTGCATTGTTTGCTCAAGTAGCTAGTTGCCTGGCTACATTTGTGGTACATTTAGTTAAGTCTTGTGATTAGCAGACTGAGTATAAGTTATAATAAGAATCCATATACAAGTATCTTTGTTTCAAGAACTTAAACAATTGAAGCAATCTGAGGCAGTAATGTCTCACTTTTACCGTTGCCATTTCGATTGAGTTGTGACACTTTTTACTTAGATAATTTTGATTAAGATTTGCTGTTGTTTACTGCACTGTTGCGTTTAATCATGACGCTGTAGTTGAGTTTCAGATGTTTGAGATGGCGATCATGGATGATAGATGTGCATCGTGCCTCCCACCAGAGACTGTGTCTGCTACGCTTGCTCTGTCTCCTCATTTTGATGTTTGGAGCTGACTCTTTGTGTCCTACTGTCTACTCTGGCAAACGTTCATTTATTACATGCCTCCAAGGACTGGCGTGGTTGTCGGTTGAGGTGTGTGATAGCTGGACCAACTTAAGTTTGACCTTACCCAAGTTCTACTGTACCTGAGTTTGTGTTAACTTCTTCTTCTGTTGGTGCCGATCTCTTTGGTTCTGTATACAAGATTTCTATTTACCTGGAAAATGCTCAACATTTGTATCAAACTACTACAATTGCCTCGACTTGCATCAAGAGTTGCCCTGACTTACATAATTGTTTTAATGGCACATGTAACAGCAACTTCCCCACTTTTTGCCTTCAATTGCCACAAAATTTCATTTTCTTATGTCTATGGTTCCCAGAATTACCATGTTTTATCTCCCGCTATTGAGTCGTGTGATTTGTGTTCTGTTACAGCAACCCCCAGTCTGATTGTATATATGGGTGCCAAGTATCTGACCACAATTTTTATATTGAATACCAATTTCAGTCTCTATGTTTCAATAAAGCACATTTCTTTTACTATTTCCATGCCCACTTTTTTCCCCATGATTTCTGTGCTTGCTAATACGATAGCATGGTCCATACATGGGAAAGATATAGGGTGTGGCACCCATTCAAACGGGCAGCGGTGGTGAAGGATCTCACCCGATCAATTCTTTGAAAGATGAGCCGGGTCGAGGTTATACACGATCGCTATAGAAAAATGTGTACATTTATTTATTGTACGTCCTGTAAACAATGCTTCCCCAGAGCGGATTACGGCTCTTGGGGGCTTTTAAGAATATTTGGTGTAGAATTGTCTAACTTTGGCATAAATTGCTTTCCTCTGACAGGACATTCAAGCGATACTTCTACAGCAACAACATCACCGGCGAAACCAGCTGGGCCTACCCCGAAGTCGTCGTAGACGCCCCAGGGAACCAGCGGAGTCATGAGACTGAGGGAACAATGTCACCATATCGTGATGCCTTGCTGGACGAGTCAGAGCAGCTGTATCGCAGCGCCACTTCGCAGGTGAATGATGCGGATTTACCTGTGCATTAGAAATTAATTAAACTGCACCAGTTCAATTATTGAGCGTTTGCAGTAGCCATCACTGATTATTATTATTAAGTAGTAATTTCTTATGTATGTATATATGTATGTGTGTGTGTCATTGTTATTAATTAGTAACTTCTTTAGTGCCAGTGTCTAATGCACAAGGCATGTCATCCGATGGCGCACCGAAACCAAGCCATAATCTGATCAATATCCAGCAGATAGTCCATTCGACAGAGAGGTAGCTTATAGTGGATAAGCAATTTGAAACAGAGCACGAAATGACACTAGCAACAGATGTTTGCTGTGACTAGTGTATATGTGTCTTTATGTGTATGTTTGTTTGTTTATGTATGTTTGTTTGTGTTTTTATGTATGTTTGTTTGTGTGTTTGCTTATGTGTATGTTTGTTTGTTTATGTGTATGTTTGTTTGTGTTTTTGTGTATGTTTGTGTGTTTGTTTATGTTTCCATGGATTACCATCAGGTTTCTACAAAGCAATTATGATAATGGTGCTATAGAAGTTATTAGATATCTGGAATACATCTATAATACCTTTTAGAAACCTCGCTCAAGCAGTAGCAGTGAAGCATTGTGTGCGCAGGACTGTGCAGTGAGAATTGGCGTTAAATCCCGAATGGATGGCCACTAGATGTCTTGATATGATGCAGACAGGTCTTATGAAAATTTAAAGACAAATGGAGCCAAGTTACAAAACGTGATGAAATAATTTTATCGAAACCTTCCATTCCTTTCATGGTCGGTAAACGAATCTGAATGCAGGTTGGAAGGCTAAAATGATGTCACGGTTTGGATTGCTTTCGTCATGTTTGCCTTAACCTAATGACTTTTGACCCAAGGACTGCGACCTGTAGAGTCTTCTAACAATTGTCTTGCATTTTGGTGAGTCTGTTCAGGTATCTTACGAAAGCATGTTACCGTTTTAGGAGCCGGTAGACACTGCCCCACTGCTCTTAATACTATTTATTATTACAACTGTTGTAACTATTTCACACTCTGCATTTAGTATGTTAGCATTATTTATGTGATTATTATTATTATTATTGCTATTATTGTTGTCATAGGCGTAGACTCGGGGGGGAGACGGGGCACGTGCCCACCCCCAATAATTGAGATGGGCTGTACACCCAGTGCAACAAGTGTAGAATGAATAACCAAACCCCCCACCCCCAATATTTTGGACAAGTTTATGCCAGTGATTGTGGTCGTAATTAGTATTGATAATATTACTGTTGTCTTGTTATTATTAGTATTTTGTTATTAATATCAGGTAAATACTAATTAAGTAACAAACAAATGTATGAGTAATAATCAAGAAAGAGGGGTGAAGATTAGTCTAAGCTATTAGATTTTCTTGGCTCCTGTTGAGTGTTTTACAATTGTTATCTTTACAGGTGGCTACGGATGGTATACGGATGAATATGCGCGAACCTTCGGAGGCTGGGTCGGACAATGCCCTTCCCATTCCCAGTGACCTTCTGTCGTGGGCAACAAATCCCCCTCCACCTCCTCCAGCAACCCCACCTCCACCGCCTTCTCCCAGCCAGAACTCGGAGCCTTTCTCCACCTCGGAGATGGACTTTGAGAACACGGTGGACGACCAGTCCGTCAACCTACCGACTGAAAATGGAAGGGAGGCGACCCAGGAGGACCAGAGCACCAGCCCCGGAGAACCAGTTCTTCCCGTGGCTGAACCGCACCTGCCTCCCGGGCAGATCAGCGCACCCCCTATGATCACAAAGTCAGTCCTGCAGCAACCCGCATCTGCCCACAAAGATGGCGTGGCTAACGTTACCCTGGGTGTTGTCTCACCAGATCGCAGTGCAGCCACTGTTCTGCCCTCTGATGCCACTCAGGAGGGTCTGTATGATGGCGAACCGATGGAAGACCCAGCGGGCAGTCATCCCGTCAAAGAGAAGAAGAAAAAGAAAGAAAAAGTCAGTGTCAGATACTATGCTTATTCTGATTTATTTTTATTAACTTATATAATTAATTTAGGTTTATTTGTTTTAATTTAATTATTTTTATTTATTTATTTATTCTACTTATCACGTGCTCAAGGTCGGTGAACTTGAATTTGCAGCATGAGTCAAAAGTGCGAATAACCTGTCCTGGTTCTTTATATGAAGCCAGCTCTGCAGGCATGAACCCTCAGTCGTCGGATTACAGATTCGGAGTGTTACCAAGCAGACTGCTGTGCTTAGTGGACAACCAGGGTTGAAGACCTATTATGTTTGACCAAGGTCTTTTATTGTCATGGGGAACCTCGGAGTTTTCTTGAACAGGTGTTATATCAGTGTCCAGTTATGGTTATGATGGCAGATCACTAACGAGTATTGGCAAAGCTGAGTAAATGAGCAACTAACCAGTGCAATGCATATTTTAATGGATATGGACTACTGGGACAATGTCGGCCACGACTGGGGCCTCTGGGGGAGTGTCGTAATTTAATATTGTAAAATAACATTAAAAGTAGAGTATTACCTGGGACAAATCACCCAACTACTGGGACAAATCATAAACCTACTGGGACATTTGTCCCACTAGTTATACAGTTAAAATATGCACTACAACTAACTTACTCTATCAGAAGGTAAGGTAAGGTCTTCTGGTGCCTATTATTACATCAGTCAAGACCCAAGATGATCTGGCTCATTTTAGATGGACTACGTATGTAGTTTACACTTACATTAGTTCATCAAACCTTCTCATGCTTCAGACCTGTGTTGTGCAACATTCTTCCATTTACCATACTTCAACTATACGCACTGTTTCACATAATTCAGCTCAGCATACGTTCTCTGTGTGTATGTTAAACAACGGCTGTTTATATGAGCTCAATAGCCACGTAAGCAGTGCTTTTCAGAGATGTGCCAAAGGTGCTGTATCCATGTTTTATGTTTCTGTTTGCAGTCGTTGCTGGGAGGTGGTTTAGCAATGAAGAAGAAGAATGTGTCGTCGTTGGTTGAGAAATGGCAGAAAATACAAGTCGATTTCAGCAAAGAAGACGAGAAGGAGATAAACCGACAGATGAAACTGGCCGAACTTGCGGCAAAGGCGTCGTCGTCGAAAACGGACTAGAATTTGAACGCGAGACCGTTGAGACTGACGACACGTAGTAAATTGTTGGACAGGTAAACCTGATGACAGAATTTGACCAGAACACGTGATTACTTGACCCACTGGTGCTCATTGGTGAACGTCTTAATGAACCACTTCATTATAACATTAATTCTGTTACATAAATTTGACTCTGCTTTCAAACAAGACCTGTTATATTGAGGTACTTGAGCTGGCTCCCAATGATTAGGTTTTAGAGTATTATGAAATCAACAGACGCTGAATACATGTATATACTCTTGGCCTTGCCGCTTCATTTATAATTACTCCTGTAGTTACTAATTTAATTTTCTTTTCTCTCTAAAACTCTTGAGAGACTTGTTTCGCTTCAACTTCTGCCCTATCTTGAACAGTCTGGACTCCTCCCTTCTAGTCAATCAGGGTTTAGAGGTCACCATTCTACGGAAACTGCCCTCCTCTCCCTTCTCTCGGACATTTATACTGCCATTGACAGGTCTCATTTGACGCTTCTAGCGCTCTTTGATGTTTCCTCGGCCTTCGACATGGTTGACCATGAAATCCTACTTCGACGTCTTGAACTATCTTGTGGTCTCAGTGGTCTCCCTCTTCTTTGGTTCAAATCTTACCTCTCTGACCGTACTCAGAGGATTGTCCTTGGTGACTCCAGAACTGCCTGGGTTAGAGTTGAGTATGGTGTCCCACAGGGTTCTGTCCTTGGCCCCATTCTGTACTTACTCTACACAGCTGACATACCTTCTATATTTACTAAACACTTTACCTCTGGTCACCTTTATGCAGATGACGTTCAGATCTTTGTCCAAGGCCCATCCTCTCAGCAGATCTCCCTTGTTGGATCCATTCATTCCCTCTCACATGATCTCCACTCTTGGATGTCATCAAATCGACTTAACCTTAACTCTTCTAAGACCCAACTGATCTGGTTTGGCACTAAACAGCAACTTTCTAAACTTGATATCCCACTTCTGTCGTCAATATACCCTGCTTTTTCATTTTCATCCAGTGTTCGGGATTTGGGTGTCACCCTTGATAGTACCCTCTCGTTTTCTGAACACCTCTCCCACCTGACACGTTCCTGTTTCTATCATCTGAGGCGTTTGAGGGCTGTAAGAAGATCAGTTTCTCCTTCAGTGTTCACTACTATGGTCCATGCCTTCATTTGCTGCCGCATTGACTACTGCAATTCATTGTTTGCTGGGCTCCCTAAAGCGCGCCTTTCATCTCTGCAGTCTGTTCTGAATGCGGCTGCCAGGCTCATTGCCCGTTTTCCTCGCTTCTCTCACATAACTACCTTTATGACTGATGTACTTCACTGGCTTCCTGTTGCTTCCCGCATCCAATACAAGGTTCTTCTCCTGGTCTCTAGGACTCAACTGGGAAAAGCTCCTAAATACCTCTGTGACCTAATGCGCAAACCTCTATCTGCTCTGTCTTCCCGCCCTCTTCGGTCTGCTGACCGCTTTGATCTGCTTGTCCCTCGCGCAAGGACTTCGATGGCTCAGCATCGTGCTTTTGCCATCCTTGGCCCTTCCCTTTGGAATGACCTGCCCCCCTCTCTCCGTAGCAAGATATTGCTTGGGATCTCGCCTTCTTCTCTCCGCTGCCTAAAGACCTTTCTTTTCCCTCGGGGCTGACACGCTGGGAGCGCCTCTGAATAGTCTATGCTGTGAGAGGCGCTTTACAAATAATCATATAAGATAAGATAAGATACTCTTGGCCTTGCCGCTTCATTTATAATTACTCCTGTAGTTACTAATTGCCACTATCTAATCACAAATTACTACCTCTTAATAATTTGCCTCTGTTTAATAAATCACTTAAGTGTTTCTTTTTTAGCCGTGGCTGGACTGGGAGCGCTTCTGAGTAGGTATCTTGAAGGGGCGCTATATAAATTTTCAGAATGAATAAATGGACAAAGCATTTATTGATAGCACTGAGCAACTGCACATGAAGGACTTGTTCAATACAACTGTAATTTAACAATGCCCTCCTTACAAAGTTCAGAAGTGGACAACGAAGCCAGGCGACCATTAAGGCAACCACCAAGATCCCTATAAAACACCTGTCTAGGGCAAGGCTTGAAACTGCGCGTTTTATATTACATGACTCGAACCTATTGGCTACCATGTCATTTGTCCAACCAGTACAGTACTTTTTCGTACCGTGCTTTGATAAAAGATTTCTATTGTTTTCTTTCAGAGCTTTTGTGGAATTTATTGTATTATATGAAGTTCATTGATTGTGTTTTAAAAAGATCAATCCATTAAACCAACCCTGAGGAGTGTCTACTGATCTGTAGCATTGGCTGATTCAGTTTATACTCTGGCTATTCCTCTCCAGTGCCATCCGACATCTTCCTAATTCTGTACATACAGAAATTTGAATTGTCTGTCCATCCTCGTAAATAACAAAATGAAAACCCTGAAGAGTGGTAGCCGTGTACATGTCGACTAACAATACACTACTTTGAAAAATGTCTTACAGTGATCTTTGTAGTTAAGCTGTGCCATTGACGCGTATGATCATGTATCTACAATTAGGCTAGGCCTATAGCGAAAAGCACCTTGTGGCATAACAAATAATAATTGTATATGCATTCAAATTTTAATTAGATTCTAGAACAACTGATTATCAAGACATCTCATTTAGAACTCCTTGTTACTCAACATGGCTCCCAAGGATTGCAAGACAAGGAGGTTCTATTGTACCTGCGTTACAAGAATGCTTTTAAAACATGTGAAATTTCATGAGAGTAACAAGATCTTTCGTGAGGAAGAAACATCACGAAAGCTGAATTAAAACTGTTCAAAAGTATTTATTCACAAGATGTGCAATATTCCATTTGATGAAAGATTCCGAACAATGAGATTACCGACACTGGGTTACAAGTTCAGATCTCGTGTGAAGCAATGCAGGACAGGAACTTTCAACTGATAGTAGCAACTTCTTGACACTATAATGACGGACGTGTACTAAGTGACTGGGAAACCAATGCAGCTTCTTGTTAAAGTGTTAAAGGAACTTTTAGCCTTTGTTCTAACAAATAAGTAAAAAATAAGTTAAAAATAAGTTTTCTGATAATGACGTCTGCGTAGGAGGGATCGTCCATAAAGGATGTCAGCAAAACCTGGCGTACTTTTAACTTCTTCCTCTGTCATCCACATTTTCAAATGATCCTCCCCATCCCCGATCCTCCCCATCCCCTCTGTGGACATCCGCACTCACCCGCCTTAGCAGTTCTCTCTCTGGCAACTGGACTCAGATCTGGAAAACTCTGACACGATGCAGTGCTCGTGAATAAGCTGGTGCCTGCACTTTGCTTCAAAAGTAGCACTTTAGAGATTTGGTTTACAATTACAACTATGACTCCTAAGCTCAGTTTGGTGACACAGACGCATGGCATGGCACAACTTAAGCTGTTCCCAGCAAAGTCCACTCATGCTGTAAAGACCATCATCAGACAGAAATAAATAAATAATTAATTAATTAAGTTGTTTCAGGCAGAGACCAAACTTAAACAATTATCATCTACAAAATTCAGAAATGGACGTCCAACTTGGGCCTAACCCTCGCCCCTTGTCCACATCTAGATGACCATTCATTCATTTAGTGCATTTATATAGTGCCTCTGCAAGATAACTACCCTTGCCTTCCCCTGTCATTGGAAGTCCTTGAAAAAGGAGCTATATCAACTGTCTTCACACATGTTTACATAATAACATACAAATACACAGTTTATAAAACTTCAGCTGTAAGGATAAGCGATTTACCAGTATTGTCCTATCGTTCGAACCTGTCACCAATTCTAAAACCCTTCACATCTGCAGGTTTGTTCCACAATTTTGGCCGTACATATGTACAGACAACAACTGTGTAAATGCAAGAAGTGGCACCCAATGCAAATTGGAGTACTGACCCTTCATCTACGAACCATAAGTCACCTTTCGATCTGTTACAACAGTCGTGCTTGAACAAACATTTTAACATATAGTGCCTCCAAAATGTGCTATATAAATATCTCGTACAGCATGGACTCGTTTATGTGCTTCCACTTTATGCTTAATGTGAAGTGATGTTATGTGCCCAAAGTTATTAACGTAACATACCGCACTGTTTAATGCACCATAAATGAACTGCGGTGTAGCATTAAATAATGACTTATCCGCAATAGCCTTTTTAATGTGGGGTCTAGTTTAGATGCCGTATTGTACGGCATGTTCCATGACGGCTTCGTGTTAGCAAGTCCATGCTGCATATACATACCATGCCAGCATTTGTAATTAAACCTAGATTTTCTCCCTGATTAAAATAATGCCAACATCATTCCTATTGGTCAACGCCACATCAATCGGACGATGGCAGCTCGTTGTAGATAAGGAAGTCCTTCAGTCCTTGCCAGTTGTTGCTGTCGTGGTACAAGTATGTCATTGACGAACGTAATGAAGGCTGCAGTGAGTGTCGATGATGTTCAAAAAGCCAAAGCACAATGCCCCACACGAGAGCCGCAAACCATGGAAAGACGTCTGATTTCGGCCGAGGAACATAGCCCTTCTCTACGCCCAGCTTTGCTAGTCCGTAAAGAATTCTCGACAGCAGGTAGAGGTTTATCTGCACAAAAATAAAAAACCATTTCCAAGTTAAACTTTGATACATTCCATCAAGGAATATTACGTTAATTGGTCTTGGTCTCCAAAAATGTGATCTTGGTCTTGGTCTTTTGGTCTTGCCCACAACACTGCTGGCCAACCACAGTAGTTAAAGTCAGTCTTGATTGCATGACATCATTACTTGACAAAGTCATTTGACAATGTTTATCTGGTCTTATCTTAGACTTAGAACTGTTCTTGGTGAACATGCTTATTCTGTTGCTGGATCTAGATTTTGGAAATCTCCCTTCATCTGTCTGCTCTGCTCAGTTGCTGATGTAATTTTCTTCTCGGCTTAATTCGTTAACGACCAGGGATTAGTTTTCCGTGCAGTTTAGTCACATGCTTGTCGTTAAAGGGCTAACTTACCCTTACCATACTGTTTATCCACTGCAGGCTGACTGTCTTGTGGATTTATCTTCTGGATAATGACCTGATTACAGCTTCGTTTTGGTGTGCCATCGGTTGATGCCTTGTACAGCAGACACTGGCGCTATAGAAATTACTAATTAATAACAATAAAAAAGTTGTTTAACTTTTAGGCTACATAAATAGACACAGATTAACAACACCTTTTCCATGACTATGATCTCATTGCCCACCTGTTCGTTGACTTTGTTGTACTTTCCGAAAATGAGATAGCCACTGACAAGCGCTGCGAGGAATGAATGATACTCTTTTGGTTTCGATTCCAATTTGCACAGCAGAGCCATAAGCGCTTTGTAGCTGAACACAAATGATGCCAGATTCTTCGAATGAGTCCACGTCGCCTCGAAAATTGCCCAAGCTTGTTCCGACCAACTTCAGGAAACAAACAGTGTCATAATCAGAATAGTAATTGTAAACTCCAAATTTCTAAAATGCTACTCTAAAGCTAAGCGCAAAGCACCAGCTTATTCATGAGCACTATCATCATCATCATCATCATCATCATCATCATCATCAGTTGCTACCATCAACCGTTCAATGGCGGCAATGGGCGCAAATAATCTCCCCAATGCAGTGGTATTATTTCACCAACCATCATAACTCTTGAGTTAAAATTCCCCTTAGTAAATGTTAATGACTTGCAGTAGTACATCTGCCAGTTAGCATATCCTCTTGAGAATTGCACATATATTTTGGGGAGGGGTACAATTTCAATATTTTGCACAATTTAAAATATAGCAGACTTCACATACCTTCCACTTCGGAACAAAAATGTCATAACCAGTGCATGTGGAAACCGAATTTTCGCTCCATACCTGTAAGGATAACCCAAAATTATAATCATTACATTATATCACGTTACATTATTCGTGTTCAACAGAAGTTGGAACAACACTGTTTCACAATCTCATTAATATTGGACAGCTGTTTCGCATATCACGCACGCGTATGATATTCTATTAAACAGTAAGTAAATAGCCTATTATCTGACAAGCGCACAGGCAGATTGTAAGCAAACCACGTTATTTAACTGCACTATTGCTTAATTAGTTTAAGGATCCAAATGTACGCTTCTTACTTACGTACTTGCCAATATCTCCTTACGGTTACTTTCTACTCCCGAACTTTATCGGAAGATGCAACTTTTGACTGCCCAGATCAGACACCCTGAACGCAGCCTCTAACTTTTCTGTTCCGCTTCTAAGCCACTACGATGAATTCCAGATTACCGTTCGTTAAAAAAAGTGTAATACCTACACTGCACCATTTCGCAACCCTTTTAAAATCGCCAATAAAGTCCGATATTTTCCCGATGTTAAGACTGCGTTGACAGCCGCAACCGCTGTCGCCATGTTGCTATGTTTTGGGCGGAACCGCATGGTCCAGAGTACCCTCTGCCCGATAATCTTAGACTTCCTAGAACTTCTAAAGCGCATTAAGTTCAGCAACAGACGAAGTTAAAATGGTTTATCTGCCTCTAGAACGGATTGTGATTCTTGACTACGACCTCAATTGAAGCGACTATTGATTGATGACTTGTTCACCGTGATAAAAACGCTATAGAAGTTATCAGATGAGATTAGATGTCTGACACTAATTGAAACTACATAGGCTATAAGCTTATTAAATATTATGTCAGTTCGAACAAAACGTCGAAACAATCTACAAGTGAAATTCTTAACGACTGACTGAGAGGTCAAGAACGAATAAGCCCTCTCTCAGCTACGTTATAATATTGGGCCAAGCCGGGCTAACACTTGCATGTGAGCATGGCCCTCTGGCCAGAGGCCTACCATATGGACCCACGGTGAGCCCAATTAAGGTGTCAAATTACCTCACCTCTTTCAAATAGCATATCCACCATATAGGTTGCCTCTCTGTCTTACGGATTGATATTCTGGATATTGACTTGATTACGACTTGGTTTCGGTGTGCCATCGGTTGATGCCTTGTGTATTAGGCACCGGCGCAGTAGAAGTTACTAATTACAATTAGAATTCTCGAACTGCGCTGGATGCCAACTCAATTTATGGCTGACAAGTTGTTCACGTGCTTGTTGCCAACGTTGACCATTAGGCCTACATAAAAATTAAATCATTGCCTGAATTTACCCAGCAGGTCCTTTAAATACTGTACAACCATAAATCTTATCGCACGATGAACTCAAAATGTAAAATTAAATTAAAATTACAAAAACATAATTATATGTACATAATATAATATAATTATGCAATATACGTAATTGCATTGAGGGCCTTACTTACTCACTTATTACTTACTCACTTATTAAAGCACAGCGCCACAGAAAAGAACTTTTTTAGTTGGTGTCACTGTTTCCGTTTTTCTAGACGCCATATTTGAGTTTCTCAAGGCTTTGTGGAGCAGGGTTGGATTTACAATTTCGCTTTTTCAACATTTCCATCTAAAATGTCTGAATCAGTGGAGATGACGGAGAACAACGAAAAAGAATCACAGGAAAATGGTGAGAGTACATTTTTTGCATCAAATGTGTGCTGAATCAAACGATTTTTGCGTCCTAGGTCGCTAGGGTGGGTTTCTGGATATACCTCGGTATCAGACCATGCCCTTCCGCGATCAGTGAAATTCAGGTTCGTTAATATTTGTATAGTAGAAAGGCCATGTTGTTTGGACTTAATTTTTATAACGATCACTGCTGTGGCCATCCCAGATTGCGAGAATGGAGCGCTGCAATGGATTATTAATCAGCGAGGAACGTTTGTGACAAAGTTTTATTGTGTGAAAAGACATATCAAAATGATATTGGGCCTTCGGCGGCGTTGACAGACAGTCACGAAAATGTATGGGTTATTAAAAATGTTTAAATGCAAAACATGCCAAATTGTGTAATTTCAAATATACCACATTGTATTTTAGTGTAATTTACTTCCTGCGAAAACTAATATCATTATTAAAAGAAAGTATGAGAAATATACGTGATTTTTAAAATTTGAAAGTCAAATTCTTGTGGCCACAAAAGAGTGTTTATTGAAAATTAAACTGTTGAGTTATTAAGTTATGAACATTGCTTATACGTGTGCCTCTGGTGGTTAGTTTTTCTGTATCCAAATTTATGCATCACGATATCGCTCTAAATCACAATTGATTTAGCCTAATTTCAGATTGGGATGTCAGTTGAGCCAGTTCAGCAGAAACTGACAGAGCAGTAATAAGGTTTGTGGTATGTGTTTGCATAGTATCATCAACAACAGTTGCAGAACAGTATGAACTGTTTAACAAGGAACTTGGATTAGATGAAACATCGGAACCAAAGAAAGAAGAAGCAAAAGAATCAGGCAAAGATGAAGCGACAGAACAAGGTACCATTGATAATTGCATTTATCTCTTATTTTAATTTTAATATTTTCTTTATTTGATATTTTGACTATTGACATCACTTTGTTTCTCAAGCCTTTTAAAGCTTTTGGACCCATCTTTAGTACAAACTTGGCACTCATAAAGGATTTGGGAAGTAATCTAAGGGACATTTCCAGCAATGGGAGAGAAACTAATCTATTATTTCAACACCCTACATTAAAAATGTCCGTGCTGTTTCTTAACCCGCTAACCTTCCTCTGCCTGAACAGTTCAGGCATTGCCTTTCCAAATGTCATTAATAAACTGCAGACACTTTTCTCATGAGGAATAACGCTTATTTCAAGCTTTTTTGGTTGCTGGACCTAAATTTTGCTCACCTCTTCCGATACCTGCTCGATCTGATTATTCGCTTGTGTCATTTTACGTCCGAATTCAACCTTACCTGCTTCAGATTACTATATCCCTATTGACTGTCACTGTGTCTCAATGGACTTATCTTCCGGATGTTGACCTGACTACGGTGTGGCTTTGGAGGGCCATCATTTGATGCCTTCTGCATTAGACACTGGCACTATAGAAGTTACTAATAATAATTCATTAATTATAATTATAATATTAAGAAATTAATTTATGTGGAATTAATGTTTAAATTGTTTAGCAACTGGGGAGCAGACTGCTGAAACCGAAGAGAAGAAAACCGAGTCATCCAAAGCGCCAGCCGAAGAATCGACGGAGAAAGTAGAGGAACCAGAGGAACCGGATTCGGATGATGAAGTGATTGAAGACGATGTGGATGTGTGGGAAGGAGATGATCCAAATGAGGCTGAGGTGGAACCATTCTGTCTGCCTGCGGAACAGATAGTCATGGCCGGTCAGTTGTTTTTTTTATTGTTCAGAGAACAAAAGATGTGTGAAAGCTGTGGGTTTTAAGTGATAGGGGTTGCGAACTAATGCATTATAATACAAACTTATTACCTTGTGCTCTGTAACAGGAGGATTTCTTGACTGGCTGCATGGCCTTGCATTTGACTGAATGTTTGATTGACAAAATGTGCAGTTAATTTAGAGATTTACTGACTGGCTGGCCTTGCACTTATTTTGATTGAGTGGTTGATCAAAAGATTGACTGTGCAGTTGATATAGTGGTTGATTGAAGTTTCCCATAATTGATTGAGTGTAGGATTCAGCTTCAGTAATATTTTCTGTTGTGTAAATAGCATGCTGTATGGACTTCATATTTTCAGTATTTCTCTAGAAATATGTAATTCATCATCATATATAAGTAAAATTTATTCCTTGTACAGTGTAATTTATGTTCACAGTGAATCGAAGAGTAAGAAAATGCATGTGCCAGTGTTGGACAGAAAATCGAATTCTTGAAACTGAATGATCTTGCACTAGATTGAGCAGTTTGACTGAGTGACTGATTGCACTTACTGACCACTTAGTGATTGATTGACTGACCTGTATTTGACTGACTCACTTTGAACATGACTGAGCCACTGATTGAGTGATTACACTCATCAGTACTGTTGATTGACCTTGCCTTTGATTGACTGACTCACTTCAAACTCGACTGAGCAACTGATTAACTGCTTGAATTGGTCAGTTGATTGGCCTGGCATTTGATCAAATGACTCACTTCATACTTTGATTGAGCAGCTAATTAACTGTTTGCGTTCATCAGTACTGTTAATTTTTGTCTCTCTTAGACCTAACCGACCAGTCACGAAAACGACGAGTAGTAATATATCCGCTTAAGCTCGGAGAATTGGGACACCCATCCGTCGTTGAAGTAATAAAAAATAGTATCGACTTCAAGACTACCTTCGTGCAGTGCAAGATGAATGGGTCGAGCGACGAGTTCGCGTTTCATGGGTGAGCAGAGCACTTCAGTTGAGAGTCAGATTTTTTATGGTGCAATACATGGTTTAAATATGTGTAAAATGTTTTGCTGTGTTCAAATTGTCTTTTGATAATTTAACCCTAAAAAAATAATGACTATGATATTTTAATGCATGCTGCCATCTTGATTAGGTCTGTAAGTGTTGTGAGTAGACTTTATTAGCGTGAGACAAACGGTCTGACTTTGCGACAATAATGTATACTATAGTGAAATTATAAAATGTCAGTAGAAAAAAACAGTGCAATATTATGAACAGTTTTAAGCCTAACTTAATGTAAAGTTACACTATTTAGCTCAAGTTTGTACAGTTATATAGTGATTAGATTTTTTAATGGGCATTTTGGTGTTCTAGCATCATCGAATTCAACTGTAAGTCGACGGTCGGTGCAGTCGAGGCTCTCGAAACTTTAAAAACTGTCCGAGAAGATGTTAAAGCGAGAATCATGGAACCAGGAGAAACAGCGAGTTAGCGATCAATGATTATTTCATATGTACTCAAATTGACTTTTTCAGATGGATGTATTATTTCTAAAGTGTCTTCGTGACTATATAGTTGTCTAAGTATCTTTACAAGGATAAAATGCTTTAAAATAACTTCATACGGGTATATCGTTCTCCATAAGATACTGTATCTTAGAGTATCTTCATAATGATATTTCGTTTCTAATGTGTCGGTGTACAGACCCAAGTTGTTGGCCGACTGTGAACATCGTTGACTGCAAGGTTGGGTGTTAAAGCCAGAACAGAAATTTGTTTAGAGATTTTGGCTCCACTTTTGCCCCCTCGGCTATGATGAGCACACTGACTGCACTGTCAGTTGGAAGGATTAGGTGACTAAGGAGAGAGGATTCCCTTGTAAACCTGCAGGCTGCTGCCTTACTTGGTGGACTGGCAGGGTTTACTATTATTGGTTAGAAAATATTGTTTTGTAAGTTGTCTGATATTGTATTATATGGTAATGAATAAACTGCCGTTCTGCCCCTTCAGGAATTTAGAAACATATTTCTGCCCTAGCGAGGGTTTCAATCCTCGACCTTGTGTTGACATTCCATCATGCTGTAAATAGAAATGTAATGGTATCTCATGTTTTTCTCTACTTGCAGAGAAGCTGATGCAGACTTGGAACACCGACTCTGCAGCCGCTCCATCAGCCATTGCCCAGAACCTACTGATTGTTAAGCCACTGGCTACAGATGTGACGGTGGAACAGCTTCGCGACTTGTTTCCGGATGCCGGTGATATCATGATTGCCCATCCCAAGTTTTTTCCAAGGTCAGCGCTCATTCTCTGCTGTCCCGTTACTCCTTTATCTCTTGAAATATTATAAATATCCTTGTCTTCAGCCGTGTTTGCTCTGAAGGTCGGCTGTGCCATGAACTGTCCGTCTCCAGTTTATTTCTATCCTCTGCTGTCCCCAGCATATGACACATTGTTAATCCCATCCAAGACCCTCTGTTCTCAATCCAGGCTGTTCTTGGTCTTCCATGTGCTCATGGTCCAGATGTTGTCAGCTGCATTATTTCTTTTTTCAGATAGTATATGCACAACTAGTGTATTAACCCGTCATAAATTATGACGTGACGACAGTGTATCATTATGGGCCTATATGTATCGTTGGCTAAAATGCTCTGAGCGCCATCGTCAAGACGACCGTCGTCAAGATGGCAGTATAGTGACGTCTCAAGCGGTTTCACAATAGAACAGATAGAGCATTATACGACGGACAAATTTGCATATAAGGAAACTATATGTATAGATTAGTATGTTAATATTCATTTGGAGTTGCATGGGCTAACAGGTTTGTGATCGTGCCTTTTGGATTCATCTTGTAGATTGGCCTATGTGTCTTACGATGATAGCAAGGCACTTGACGAAATTGTGAGCAGATACAGCACCGATCGGCCGGTTATCGGGGAGTGTCGGTTGAAGGTGCTGAAGTATCAACCTCCCAACTTACCAGCAGGTAAGGCATGTTCTATGAACTTTGACGGTTTCACCACTTTCTGGTAAAGATGTTGGTTAAGTTATCATTCCTATTTGACTCTCTTATATTACAACAAACTGACCCATACATGCATGAACTAAGTTGCTTTTTAATAGTTAGCTACTATGTCTATTACCATTAAAGATACTCTGAAGAGCCAACCCTGAGCTAAGCTTGAGAGGCACCATAGATATGTTTGATCTGCCCACCACTAAGTTGAAATCTAGAAACTTTTTTCTTCCCTGCCTCAGATATGAGCCCGACCTTTGGGTTGACAGTCTGCTAGAATATCGTACAGCTGCTTAGAGATACCAAACGACACAAGTTGAGTTCACTGATATCACTGACAGTAATAACGTGGCCATTTGGTTCCCTGTCTTTTTCATTGCTGAAGCTCTGTCTCTTGATTGTTCCTAGGTTTCCTGAGGATGAAAAGAAGATACAGAATACTTCTTCAGGTGAAGAAGCTGAGAAGAGCACTCAAGGATACAAAGGCAAACTACAGCGAGAATCAGCGCAAAAAGATGAAAAGTGTAAGTGCGTCATTCGACTGAGGTATCGAAGTTTTGCCTATGTTGGCCCCTCTAGTTTGAACCGTCTTCCACAGGAATTGCGACTTGAGCTCCTCAGCCCTTCTCTTCCCCTGTTCCGGAAACGCCTGAAGACCATTTTATTTGTTAGTGATAGCAACGACTTGGGTCGGGAGCGCCTGTGAGTGGCGATTTTATAAATGTTCAATTACAAATACGATCTTAAGAGGGCATTGCATAAATTTACTGAATGAAATAACCATTGGACATTTATTTAACGGACCACCGTGCGTGTTTACACCCACTATGAAATACACTGATTAGATCTGTTCAATAGTCATGTTCGGCACCTTTATGACATACTTAAAATGCCCTATTATTAGGTGACCTGACATGTTATGGAAGAGTTGTAATGTGATAGTTTACTACACTGAATCAAAAATCTAAGTTTTCCCACAAAGTGCCACTTATTATTGCAAACAAAGCTGAAACTGCATTATTTAAAGCTGTCCTGTGTAATGAAAACCATTCACTAAGATGCCTTTTCCCTAACCATCATTTAACTCCCTATTTTCTTAGAGACAGACCTCATAACTTTAACCTCCCTGATAAAGACTCACGAAACTTTATTTCTCGTATGTTATTCGCCAACTCATACTAAGCTATTACTTCCTCAGTTTTATTTTTCATGTACACCTACAGCGTTCTACGTAATAAACGAATATAAACATAAACATGTGTGAAATTTCATTTCAGACGATCGAACACTGTTCGTCTCTGGTCGAAAAGGATGATGCCGCACGAAACGAAATGGGTCTGAAGACGCCAACGTTACAGGAACTGAGGCGCATTCGCAAAATCCGGGAGTCTGTTAAGCCGGAAACGATTTGGCTTCCGAGGCAGCCAGGCGACAAGCGCGAGGATCATAGCAGAGTATATCTGGGAGAGGATGATGACAAGGAAAGTAGCCATGAAAAGAGAAGCTATTCCAAGTTTTCTGGAAAACGGTAAGTAAGTCATTGCTTTCGATCACAGAGTCACAGGTTTGTTGTTTGTCAGTGTCACAAAGATCTTGCACTTATTTGCGTTGTTACCATGTTGCCAGATTCCAACGACCTTACAGCAACAGAAAAGTTGCTTTGGAATGCGTATGTTGCTTCCAAAAGTCCTTTTAAAGTTGAAAGAGGTTTCAGCGTGTTTGAAATGTCTTGCCACTTACAGTTGCACTGTAAAGTTGCTAGCAGGCACTTCAAGACATTTTGATTGTGCATGGTCATGATGCACGTACGAGTCCATTGTGGTCACACCGGGGTATTCAGTGAGATCCCAATGCATCCTATTATGTGTGAAACATTTAGATCTCATATGGGTTCTGGTTGCTTAGTGCTCTGCAAAAATATTGAGATTGACCAACTGAGTATTTTATTTTGGAAAAAGGCCCAGGAAAATGAGTCGTGGCGCTCGCCTGAGTTTGTCCTCAGAAAGTGACAAATTTTATGGCATATCCCAAAATATGTTCTTTATTCGTTGTGAATTCAAAACCCTGTTTGTACCTGTCGGGCTTCCCATTATGCTGAGATTGAGCAGTTTGGCTTCAAAATAGAAAATATTCAATATAGAAAATAGTAGCAATACTTGTATCATTTTAGTTCAACCTAAGTTTTTGGTTTACCACGAAATTCCATTCGCATTCAGATCACTGTTTCCAACTGGTTAAAAACCAGAATTGATGGTGCATGTCCAGATTCCATGTTACAGAAGTTTACTGTCTTCTGCAGTTACCCCATAACACAACTGAAAAGCATTTGATAACTGAAAAACAATCCTTTCCCCATGCATGGATTGATGCTGTCAATTCTGTGAGCAGATTTAGTAACAATACTGGTCAAATTGTTTAACCGAATGCGATGCCATTGCTGTTGCTGGTTAGTGGGTCTGGTGTCCTGTGCGAATTCCCGACCAACTGCTACCATTCGAGTTTAGCATGGCTGTTTCAACCATGCTTGGTGCATTGAACTGTTCTCAACACACGCATTTTCGTCTCAATGGCCGCTAGCCATCTGTTCTGCGCAATTTTGCCTGCGCAACCAGCTATGCCCCAACTGCATCGTAGAATGCCATTTTTCTGAATGATCAAACTCAGACTAAAGTAAAAATTAATTGCTAGCACGTTGACGCAAGGTTGAGCGAAGAGCCATTGAGAGGTGCGCGGTTCTCGGGAGTAGCTCTGAACCATAGAACTTTCGAAGACGGGGTCGGCTCTTGCCCGCACACACGGATGACACGTTAAAGTCGCAGGCTGATGTCACGTGCGTCAACCTTCCTGTCGCGCCACGACATCCTCGAGGCTTTTGCCATCGTCGTCGCCGCCTTCAAAGGTAAACCGGTAAAGACCAGTTGAACAAAGTTAGAAATCTTTTTTACATGATCAAAAACCAAGCAGAGGAGGAAAATTTTGCTCCCATTATGTCAATCAAGCAGGCGTCCAGTTCGCACACCCCGGTCAACAGAAATGTTTGGCCAAACGTGTTGCGTTTACCCATAGGCTGCACGGTGCATTTCCTTGGGGTGTGACCAGTCTCGGACCCTGGCCCGTATATGCAGTGCAGCATTTGCATTGGCTTACTCCGCAGTTTTGTCTGAAACATGCTATAGTCATCTACTTCTTGTTTACACAGATATGTATTCATTGTTATTTGTAATCATTTAGGACCACAGATTGCAGTTTTTGAAAGTATCCCTTGCACTGTAATATGTGCAGTTTCTAGCTGTCCATGTGACAGTTGATGTAGACTTCAGCAAGGCCCCACCACCCAACTGCTTAGTGCCATGGATTGATGCCAGTTACAAAAGCTTCAGATACTGGCACTGTAAAACTTAAAAGAATATCAATACTGTGAAATATATGAGAAAATTCTCGGCTATAACTGTGTGATGAATCTTGGAGTTTGGTTGATTCCATATTGTTCTAGTTTATTCTATTCCGTCTGCCACATGTACGATTCATCGTACCCAGGGATGAAATGTAACACTGCGTGGCGGATTAAATGTCTGACCAGTGGCATTTAGTTGGACATTGGCTGTGTTTCTGCCTGCTTCATGCAGAATCAGAGAATGACTAAATTCCACAACCCTGCTTTGATTACAGTGTACATCTGTGCTTGATTGTAGCAGTTGAGAGTTCAGCATTTGCTCAGAATTGACTGGCTGACCTGTTGTTTCGTAAGGGAAACCTTCTGACCCATGGCTTGTTCAGTTTCTCTTGTAAGGATATCCACACTAGAGTAACTTTGAACAACCATTGCAAAGTTTATACATATATGGTAGTTTATGTGAATTGGCTTGAACGATATTTTACTTTCTGAGGGAAGTGGTACAGCGCCACATATATGTTTTTGTGTACATCCATGGATAGTAGATGCCACAAAGGCTGAAATTTTGATGCCCATGTATCATTTGGCTGCCGCTTACTGCCTTTAAATTAATATGTTGAATATTTGCATATTTTTACACACAGCTCTTGGTTGGTATTCACTGTGTGACATTTTGTACCACAATATATCGATGTGAAATTTGGATCGGTGTGCATGTTTAACTGCGTTTAAAGTAGTCATTAACAAGTATGTTGCCTCTGACAATTATTGCAGGCATGAGCGTTTCCCGAATCGGTCTCCACCTCACGGCAAGTGGCACGACTCTAGAGGTGGTGGTCCAGGTGGAGTTCCATCCCTGATGAGCATGCCGGTGGATGGACCAATTGAGCCAATTGCACGTGTCCACGCGATAACGCAGCAGCTCGCTCAAATGGCCAGCATGTTCAACCCTCCCATGCGGGGCGGCCCTGGTGGTATGAACCGGGGCAGAGGAGCATTCCGCGGCCGGTTCGGCCCTGGAAGAGGCGGATTCCATGGCGGCGACATGGATGGCGAGTTTGGACCGCCGGGTGGGTTTGGTCCTAGAAGAGGCGGTGGATTTGGATCGAGTGGTGGAAACTTTAACAAGAGACCACGACAGGACAGCAGTGGCGACAGAGAGACAAGGGTGAGAATTAATCATAATTGCCACGTACCTGTGGTGCAGTCAGTTAATGAACATTATATAGCTCATTTTGTTAGACATGGCAGTGCTGTAATTGTAATTAAAAATATATGTGGGACCATTTCTAGAGAAACTATTCAAAGGCAATCTCTGTGCTATCAAAAGCAATGTCAGATGTCATTAAGACAGCGGTTGATCGGTTAGCAAGCAAAGCTCAGGCAAGTAATCTGTGTTTATACTTAACGATTTGTGAAGTTAGCACAAGATATTTCGCCTTATGCTGAACTAGACATTTTTTAATTGGACGATTCAGGACATGCCAGACAGTGCGAAAAAAGAAGAACCGAGAAATCGGAGCGAGGATGCTCGCGAACCAGCAGGAAAGATGTTGAGACAGGACAGTGAAAAGAGCTGGTCATCGGATAACCCAAAAGCCGACGCCAGGTCCATCCAACCGCCTTCGCAGCAAAAGAATCAGTCATTCTCATCTTCAAATCGAGGCCGACAGAGCGGTTGGTCGAAGCCACCATCCAAGTAAGCTATTTCGTTTCAAAGTAGAAATATTAGTGATAATTGTACCAATTTGGATGAACCAAGTTTTGGTTTACCACCAATTCCAACTTGCCATTAACTCCCATCAACTTTGGGATCACTGTTTCCAGTTGGTTAAAACTGTTTGGAAACAGGCGCATCATGATACAAGCCGTTATGCATCATAATGTAACTGAGATTTTTAAAAATATTAGTGATACTTGTATCAATTTGGTTGAACCAAGTTTTGGTTTACCACCAATTCCAGCTTGCCATTAACTCCCATCAACTTGGGATCACTGTTTCCAGTTGGTTAAAACTGTTTGGAAACAGGTGCATCATGATACAAGCCGTTATGCATCATAATGTAACTGAGATTTTTAAAAAGTATTAGTGATACTTGTATCAATTTGGTTGAACCAAGTTTTGGTTTATTGCCAATTCCAACCAGTAACTCCTGTCAACTTGAAGATCACTGTTTCCAGTTGGTTAAAACTGGTTGGGAACAGATACATCATCATAAAAGCCATGATGCCACATAATGTAAGTGGGAATTTTTATGCCCATTACAGTAATTCTATAAAGCTGGACTTTTAGCAATGGTGTTTGTGAACTAGTTACTGTGACCAGCAGCCAAGTTGAAATTTGAGTCAAAGTGATACACTGCATTACCAGAAGTTTGTCTTGAATTTACTGGGATTAGTTTTAAGAAAGTAGTGTTACTGTAGTAGTAGTAGCTACAATGTCTTTTATGATGTACTGTTAAGAACTGGCTGAGACCATACACTGTGTGTCATTGTGATGAAGATTACTGTAAACACAAATTTACTTTAAAAGCTTTTGTTTGCAACCCCATTACAATGCCACCTTGCAGAAAGTTTTTCTTTTATTGTAGGTTTAATCAAGGCGGAAGCAGTGCTAGCAGTGGATTTGGCTCTAGCGGTGGATTCAACAAGTCCAGCTACAACCAAGGAGGTTTCAAGAGGGGTGGAGGCAATAACCAGGGAGGATACAATCAGGGTGGCGGAACAGGTTTCAACCAGGGCAGCAGCGGAGGATTCAATCAGGGCAGCGGAACAGGTTATAACCAGGGTGGTGGAGGTTACAACCAAGGTGGTTCTGGAGGATACAACCAGGGCAGTGGAAGCAGTTACAATCAAGGCGGTGCTGGAGGTTATAACCAGGGCAGTGGAAGCAGTTACAATCAAGGCGGTGCTGGAGGTTATAACCAAGGCGGTGGTGGCAGTCAAAGCCAAGGCACTGCCGGATATAACCAGAGTGCTGGAAGTTACAACCAAGGTGGCAGCGGAGGAGGAGGCTATAACCAAAGCACTGCAACGTTTAACCAAGGCAGCGGCTACAACCAGCCAGCTGGCGGTTATCAACAAAGCAGTAGCAGTTACGGAAACCAGAACACTGGCTACAACTACAACTATTCTTCGCAGACTGGCACCGGAGCAGGCACCTACCAGGCATCACAGACGCCAGCAGCACAGCCCGTTGCAGCACAGCAGACGTGGGGCACAGGTGGTGCAGCAGCAGCAGCAGGAACTGGACAGACATATTGGCAGCAGCAGCAGCAACCATCACAGGGCACTTGGCAGCCGGCAGCAGCACAGCCAGCAGCAGGTGGGCCTTTGTTTTTGTGTATATGATGTTATCGCTCAGAGCCAATCATTTCTCAGTTAAATGATGCCCGTAGGATTTTTACTTGGCCTCCTGAATAGGCTCTTCATACTGGTATTTGACTTTGCAGGGACCATCAAGGAAACTCTGCATTGTGTTAGTGATTCTACAGGTGTTAGATTTGTTAGTATAAATTCTTATGTATTTTAAGTATTTTCTGCAAATATGCGTAACCTGCATACTCAGTTAAGTGGAACCACCTTATTCGCTACTCCTCTACCTCTTTTGCAATCTGTTCTCCTGTCCCATTCAGAATTTAGTGTTTCAAACAGTATAGTATGGTACCAGTGTAAACTGGGAAGTAAATGGCAAGTTTCGCATTGTACTTGCCACATGTCCAGAACCTTGGGATTTGTCCATTGCAGGCTAAAGGGCCTAGGATAAGGAAATCAGCGCTTCACTAAATCCAATGTCGGCTGATTGTGTCATGGCCAACCTTTTCAAAATACTGTAGCTTGATTGCTTTCATGTCTGTGACTGTTGGTGATGAATTGTGATGGGGCTAATTGTCGCAACACTCGCACAGTTTTTACTAATATTGCATGAGCCGTTATTAGATAAGAAATTCTATTTTTTATTCGTGTTGGTGATATGTCAGAGTTGTTTCTGGTTTTTCAGGTCAAGCACAGTCGACTGACCAAAGCAGTTATGGCTATGGTTGGAATACATGGAAATAGTGGACAGTGTGTGGCCAAAGCAGTCGAAGCTTTTGAAGCGAACATCTTGCAAGATGTATAGAACTGTTAATTTGTGTTTGACTATTTTGGAATAATGAAACCAGAGTTTGAATAAGATTCATCATTACGCGGAACATTGTTATTTGATGACTTACGTCCATAAACAAATCTTTCCTCATCGGGTTCCTTGGTTCCTTGTGAAAAACTGTTAACTTTTAGAATTTGTCGAAGAATAGTTGAGAAAGAACTGCGGTTTAAGTATTGTCTCAGTTATGAAGTCAGTCTGGTGTATAAAGATTTTGAAGCACAGCATAGAAATTTTTATAGTGTACTTGTTCAAAGAGTTTGCTTTGGTTCAATTACATAATGCATATATCTCAGTTGTGGAGTAAAGTCAGTCTGGTGTTACAACAGTGAAAATTGAATAGTATAGTTGTTGGAGTTGGCTTGAGTTCACCTAATGAGTCTTGCCTTAGTTACATGTACACTGTACATGCATGTACTTAATTCTAGGGTGACATGGCAAAGGTTTTATTCCAAAAGCCCTCTACTCATTCTTTAACGTCTCTTAACTTGGATAGAATACGGTGGTTGCCTTATTTAGTAGGTCCATGCAACACTTGCCATGTAGCAGCGAAGTACATGTATATTGGCTGAAACTACCGATCAGAAATGTAACTTTTCCTTGCGTTATTTGAGAAGCAACTGTCAGTTTTACATGTGATACCAGGACTTGACTTGTTCAGCAAAGAATTGGTTTCAAATTTGGGCTCATCGTTCTATGAACTCTGGCCAGCCACAATACTTAAAATCAGTTCTTATTCCCCAGACTTATCATTACTCAACAAGATGATCTGATTATCTTTGGTTATACCTAAATCAAGAACTGTTCTTGGTGAATGAGCTTTTTCGTTTGCTACTGGTCCTACTTTTTGGAACTCTCACCCTGTCTGTGTGTGCTGCTCAGTTGGGGGTCATCCATAAAGGACGTCCGCAATGAGGGGGAGGAAGGGGTCATCGAAATGCGGACAAGGGAGGGGTGTATGACCAATGCGGACTTCCGCATCTAAACTTTTAAATTTGATAGGTTTTTTAAACATCACCTTGTTTCAGCTTTCCCGAAAGACAAGAAGGTCAGTGAGGTGACTGACTGACTGCCTAAAACCTCATGCATGGTATAACCTTTACTGCGACTTTAGAGGCTTTTTACTGCACAACCTGATGTTAAACCCTAACTGTCACTTGTCACTTAAATGTGCACAGGAACTGTGGAATAATTGTAAAAGTAATGATGATGACATTAAAAATTGGCTTTGGCATGCGGACGTCCGCAAAGGGGAGGGAGGGACGGTAAGGTCAGATGCGGACAAAGGGGAGGGAGGGTCCAAGTCGGTCATATTTTGCGGACGTCCTTTATGGACGACCCTTGCTTGTCATTTCGTTCTCAAAACTTGCCTCCTTCAAATCGCTTATCGACCATAGAGGATCCACCATAGGCTGACTTAATTGCTTACGGACTGATCGCCTGGATATTGACCTGATTACAGCTTTGTTTTGGTTCACTATCGGTTGATGCCTTGTGCATTAGACACCGGCGCAATAGAAGTTATAATATACTAATTACAATTTGAACTCTTAAGTGCTCAAAGACTAGAAAGAGGAATATTTGTAAACTTGACCACAAACTTACTGCATTCTGTGATTTTGTGTTGTACTTAAGGAAAAGCTTCAGTGTGGAAGTTTGTTAAAGATAATCGTAAAACTCGTTATTTCATTTCACCACACATCTCTAATCGTATATTTGGCACACGCAAAATTTGAGAAAGCACAGGCCTGCACATATCAGCTATGTCGGCTGATGCATGCTATGTAGCACCAGTTACAGCTACTGATAAACAGACGACTGCTACGAAATGTCACCCTACAATGACTAGAAATGAAACAGATTTGAACCGTTGAAATAGTGTAGACGCTAAGACTAGCATTGATATTGATATTTTGTTTCCAATCTTCAAATTCTATTCAAATTTTTAGTGTAGATATACAGATAGATGCGAATGATCATGTACTTAATTACATTTCGGAAAAGACTAACGAGCTATCTAATTTGACGTTGAAACTAATAAACTCTCGAGATCGCAACTACTTCCAACGTTTGGCGGAGTTGAACGACATAGCGGAGCAAAATGGCAGCTGATAAGTTCAGAGGAAGACGCTTGTGTGTTTTATCGAGAGGGGCCTTCGCTTTGCGTAATCGGGGCTTCTGGGTCCCCGCAAGGGGGCATACTGCTCAGGAGTTGACGAGCAATCTAGCCCTTGAGGCTTGCAGGCAGAACATCGTCGATGGACTTGCCCTCTTCCAGAAGCTTCTCGAATTCGATCAGTTTGGTGACTCCATCTATGAGCAGCTGAACGAATTCCCTCTGAAATCACACAATATATTTTTGGAGGACCAAGACCATGTAAAGACATGTCACTGAATATCGATAACTACAATATTTTTATTTCTCACTTTTTAGAACATGAATACTGAAGATTTATCAGTTAGGCGCGCAGCTCAAGTGCAGTAGGCCTAATTAAATAGGCCCTATCACTATAAGTATACTGCTCCTCTGTAGCTCTCTACAGCTACACCTCTTTCTGACATCGGCGCGCATCTAGAGCTATTTTGGTTAGAGCGGATGTCGCATGCACCTCTGCATGCAATTCCAGGTTCGCCTCCCGATAATCGCCTTGAATATAGGGCTAGCACGGTCCATACACAGGGACCATAAATGGTGTGGGACCCTTTTAAAAGGGCATCGCTGCACGGCGAAGAATATCGCCCGATCACGTCATTGAAATCGGAGCAGGGACGAGGCAACACTGGCGCATATAAAAGCGTGTACATTTGTGAGATAGGCCTACTTAAAATGCTATAGGGCCTACACGAAGCAAGTTTCCAGGTATATACACATACATACATACATACATATACATACATATTTAGGTGTAGGGGGCTAAAACAGAGCTGCTTACCTCTGATTTCTTCAGACGGGCTCTGTTGGAGATGTCATAGACATCGTCAACAGCCTCGGTGTGCTCTCCGCCAGTTCCTCTCTTCTGCAGGTGATAAGCCAGAATGATGTCTTCGAACTTCGGGTGCTACAAAGTGAAATAAACTACATGTAGGGCATGTGAGTCTGGTGTTTTTTAAACTTTGGAACATAACTATTATGGCCGACAAAAAACTTTACTGTATCGTACTTCATCGTAGGGCCTACTGTATTTTATTGTATCGTATTGTATTGTATTATTGTATTGTATTGTATTGTATTGTATGGATGACTCGAACGTACCTTGCTGAGCTTGTGGAGTTGGAGATGAACGGAGGCTCGCAGTCCAGTTCCGAGGTTGCTTGGGCAGGTGCAGATGTATCCGAGTCTTTCGCTCCAGGCAAACTCATGGCCGTGTTTCTTCATCAGCCCTTCAATCTGCCAACAATTACAGAATTATAACAATAAAATACTGTTTATGTTTTACCCGATGTAATTGTAACCCCTCGAGACAGAAGCAGTTGTCAGAGACTATAAGGTAATCTGGAATAGACATGGGTACGACATCTTATCTGGCATGGGGGGGGGGGTGGGAGGGTAGGCCCTATTGCGGACTAAAGTAATAATAATAAGCGTATGAATAAGCTCAGCGCTCATGAATTCGCTTAGAGTAGTGCTTTAGAAATTTCAAGTTGACTGCATGCTGATTTATTATTTTTACGAATACCTATAGAAAAATTAGGTAAATTATTTATTCCAAGGTCTTGTTTATTTTTTCTCGAATACCCATAGAAATATTAGGTAGGCCTAAATGATTTATCTATAGATCTGGAATGGCTGGACTTCGCGCATGTACGTAACACATTGGTTATTATGTAGGCCTAGGCCTTAACTTCCATGCGTGCATTTAGGCCTATTATTAATGTGTTTATTTATTTAAAAATATCATATTTGACAACGGGACTATCCGAACATCACTTAAAAATGCATCCAGCAAGTAGATGTGAGAATAGTCATCTCTATATAAACGCACTAGGCCTACAGAAATTGCACGTTATTCTACAAATAGGCCTAGTTCTACGTCACAATTAAATTATAGTACAGCGACGATGTAACAGAAATCAAAGTTGGGTAGCGTTATTATTATTATTATTATTATTATTTTATTATTATTATTTATTGTTGTTGTTACTGAGTAGCAGTGAGCACTGAGCAGATGAGCCGACCTGGGTGAGACCTCGGGAGAATCGTTCGAAGACGGCCTTGACGTCTCCTCCGTGCTGCATGGCGATGACCCTGACCTGATCCTCCTCGTTGATCCAGATCAAGAACGTCTTCTCCTTGTTGTGCCTTTAAAATCAATAAACCCATCGATCAACTTTCAATCGATCGATAAGTTTCAGCTTGATCGGTTTGGTCGTTCCATCAAAAATCAATTGAGGATTTAATCATTAATTGAATAAACAGTCGATCAGTCATCTATCCTTCTATGAGTCAGCCAGTCAATCAGCCAATCAGTCAGCCAGTCATGCAGTCATTAAATCAGCCAGTCAAGTGGATACAGAGTGGGTGAATATAAACTGAGGTGGGTGTACAAAATGATATACTGACCAGATTCCTCTAGCGTCCGGCCAGTCTCTGACTGCTCCAGAGTTGACCATCAAGTGACCAGTGGGCTTCTGGAAGAGGAAGTGATCCTGACAGAAAAACAAAACACATTCAGATTGCAATAGCTGCTTTTAAAAAGACGCTACATAAATTCAGTTAATGGATCTGACACGGCTTGTCTAAGAATGATTATGATAATGGCGACGACTGATGATTATGAAGTGATTACAAAGATGCTGATGTTGGTGACTATTATGACGACAACATGAGGATGACGTTGTCAGTCAAAAGATGGCGCTAGAAAAATATAAGGCTCCAGCCTTTAAAACGCTTCCATCCTAAGCTCTACCCAGTCTTGTTGTCCTCGAGACCAAGGTCTTGGTCTCGAGTGCACTCGAGTTCGTTTTAAAAAGTCTTGGTCTTGGTCTTGGTCTTGAGACCAAAGGTCTTGGTCTTGGTCTTGAGGTTCAAGGTCTTGGTCTTGGTCTTGGTCTTGAGGTTCAAAGTCTTGGTCTTGGTTTTGCAAGACCAAGACCAAGACTTTTGTCAATATGAACAGTCATTAATTTTAACAAACGGCACGAATTTTAAAAATGTATCCAATAATTACTCATACAGCCATTGCTTGAGTATTTACACGGTGTGAATGAGGCTTCACTGTTGTTTTGGACAATTATTTTGACTTCCGGTTATTTACCATGGAATGATTTCAAAACAATCCCATGATTGTACATTTACTTCCGGTTCTTGAAAAGCTGCTCTGTGTGCTAGCGATTTCAGCACTTGTAGACCGTGCTTTTTCACATGGCAGAATTTTATGAGACCCCTCAGGTCACGTCTTGGTCAGAAAATTCTGAGCAAATTGGTTTTTATAAAATTCAACAGGCATTTGGAATAACATTTCGCATGAAGGACTTTTATAAATACGAATTCGGAATTCTCTGCAGTCTCCATTTAGAGTTGTTTTGCTTGAATAAAAGAAAAAAACTCATGTTTTCATTAAAATAACGAGTATTTCGACTGGACAATTTTTAGTAAGGAATAGAAGTCTGGATACGACTGTGATTTTTTGGGGTCTTGGTCTCGGTCTTGGTCTTGAGGTTCAAGGTCTTGGTCTTGGTCTTGGTCTCGAGGTTCAAGGTCTTGGTCTTGGTCTTGGTCTTGAGGTTCAAGGTCTTGGTCTTGGTCTTGGTCTTGAGGTTCAAGGTCTTGGTCTTGGTCTTGAGGTTTAAGGTCTTGACAACAAGACTGGCCTCTACCTTCATAAATCACACGCAATCTCTCTGGTCGAACTCTGGCAGTGCTAGTCCCAAGCTTGGATAAAGGAGGAGGGCAACGCTAAACATCTGTGTTATGACAGTGTCGTTATGGCACAGTGCCAAGCTTGGAACTGGCACTACTAGAGTACGGCCAGTGGCTCAGTTAGTCTTCATCGACTAACCCCCTCCAAGAACTTACTGCGATCAGCTGCTTCTCCTGTTCCGGGGTCATCTTCTTCAGGGGGTAGTAGACGCCAGCCAGGTCATCGGTCAGTCCGGACAGGGCATCGACCATGATACGCTCCACTTCACGTCGTTCCGCTCGGCTGATTGAAGGCGGCAGGCAGAATCCCTTGATGCTGCGACCGGTACGAATACGGGCCGACTTCACGTACTTGGCATCGAACTGGCCACCATGCAACTGCACACATACCACATATGCATCGTAATGTAATGCCGTGTAACGGTATCTAATGTGACGCAATGTAACGCTATGAGGTACAACGTAAAATTTTTTAAATTTGACGCAATGTGACAAAATGTAACGCAGTGTAAAAAATGTTAAGTGATGTTAAACTGGTAATGCGACGTACCAAAATGTAACGCAGTTTAGCAAACTGTAATGCAATGCAGCTATCGGTAAAGTGAAGTTAAAATGGAAATACGATGCGTTAAAAAATGTAACGCAATGTAACGCAAAATGTAATGTGAGGTGAAGGGAGAGGAGAGAGACTGACGGCGCCGGCGTTGAGATCCGGAGGGGGGTGCTTGTCGCTGGGTCCGAAGCCTCCGTGTTTCTCATTGATGATGGCGTCAAAGAGCTCCTTGAAGACCTGCACAAGAAGAAGACAAAGAACATCTAAAGATCAGTTTGATCAAGATGAATAAGATGACGAAGAAGATCTAAAAGATCAAAGTGATCAAGACGAAGAGGACGATGAAGAAGAAGAAGAAGAAGAAGAAGATGATGATGATGATGATGATGATGATGATGATGATGATGATGATGATGATGATGATGATGATGATGAAGATGATGATGATGAAGCAGATGATGATGATGATGATGAAGATGAAGATAAAGAAAAGGAAGACGAAGATGATGTTATCGATCGTGATCATGACGACGATGATGATAACGACAATGATGATTATTACGACTATAATGATGCTGATGACGACTACAACGATGATGATGTCAACAACGACGACGACAATGATGACGACGACGATGATGACGACGACAAAGATGATGATGGCGACGAAGATGATGATGATGACGGCAACGACGACGATGATGACGACGCCGCTGATGATGATAACGACGACTATGACTGACTTCGTATGACTCTGGATCGCCAGCGACTATTCCGATGATTCGACCGGTGTTATCGACGGACGGCTGGATGCACTTGTCGATGGAGACGCCGTTCGGAGTACGCAGCTCATACAGACGCTCATACATCTATATTGACATACAATAGAACAACAATACATCGCAGCTTGGTTATTCCAACGTATCTGCTATCTGTGAGATTCTGTTAGACCTGCATTAATGAGTGCAATATGTGAGGTGAAAAATCCAGCACAGGCAGGTAGTAGTAGTAGTAGTAGTAGTAGTAGTAGTAGTAGTAGTAGTAGTAGTAGTAGTAGTAGTAGTAGTAGTAGTAGTAGTAGTAGTAGTAGTAGTAGTAGCAGCAGCAGCAGCAGCAGCAGCAGCAGCAGCAGCAGCAGCAGCAGCAGCAGCAGTAATAATAATAATAATAATAATAATAATAATAATAATAATAATAATAATAATAATAATAATAATAATAATTCCTACGTATCTGCTATCTGTGAGATTCTGCTATTGAAATCACTGTCAATTAATAATAATAATAATAATAATAATAATAATAATAATAATAATAATTAATAATAATAATAATAACAATAATAATAACAACAACAACAACAACTGTCTCCGGACAATTTTTGCCTCCCGAGAGATTATACTTCGGGACAAAAATAAACTAATAATAATAATAATAATAATAAACTAATAATAATAATAATAATAATAATAATAATAATAATAATAATAATAATAATAATAATAATAATAATAATAATAATAATAATAATAATAATAATAATAATAATAATAGCCTTTCAATTAATAGTTAGGTTCTTAGAGCCTGAGGATCTTCCCTACCTCGGATGATAAAAAATAATAATAATAAAGTAATAGCAAGTATAATAAGTCCCTGAGGGATCCTGTATACCTCGGGGCAAAAAAGACTAAATAAAGACAGTATAAGGATTAGTAATATTATAAGTGTAGTAGTTCTTACATCTTCCGTCAGATGTCGGCCGACCATGCACTTGTGGTGCAGTGCCTTGTAGTCGGGATAGTTCTGCCGAGCGGTAAACTTCGGCATCTTGGCGGTGATTTCAACAACCTGTCAATCAAACAACAGCGCGTGTCACCGGCCAGTGCGATTGTTTTATGCGCCTTCTGTGTCACTAGGGCGGATTCATTCATTCGTTCGTTCAGATAATTTATATAGCGCCTCTCCAACATGACTACTCAGAGGCGGATTATTTTGTCTAAATGCAGAAATTGCGTAGTACTTTCAAAACATCGTGGAGTTTACTGGTTCAAAGTCTGCGTAACGGACTTATTCTTTTTTTCTTCATTTCTACTTCTCTTAGTTTCTTCATTTCCTCGTTTCTTCATTTCTTCGTCTCCTAATTTCTTCGTTTCTTCATATCTTCATTTCTTAGTTTCTTAAGTTCTTCGTTTGCGCTGCGGATTTTGTACGTTCTTACGGCATTCGCTTTGCATATCATCATTACCATCGTGATTACAGAAACAGGGAATGGTTTCCTAACGTGCGATCGAGCCTGGAGTCTACGAACCTAACGTAATACTGCCGTCTTTATCTCAGCGAGTGACGCGGGTCTTTGGAGCGACATCGACCGTTAGTCATCGAGGACACTTCGATCTACCAACAGGCACTGGACGAATACCTGTTCTACGTGCACCAGGCAGCATGGGCGTCAGCAGGAATTTTTCTAGGGAGGCAAAAAAAAATCTGGAGGGGGCAAATTTTTTACGAAGGGTGGGAGGGGGAACTGACGTCTTTGCATAGAATAGTTATTCATGAACACAGAACCTCGAGACAATTTTCAAAATCTATGGGGCA
>OY744609.1:7878016-7883016 GCA_963556255.1 Allolobophora icterica | reverse complement strand
TAAGGAAGGTTTTGTTAGTGTTGCGGCCGTTAGAAATTAATCGTAATCGTATTCTCAGGTTTTAAAAGATTAACTTTAGAAATTATCAGCTGCCAGAGAGGTAGGTGTTGGGAACTTATTCATAGGCGCAAGGCTTAAAAAATTCGGTGATTTTACGTATATTATGTTATTACAGTAACACCACATACTTTAATACAACGTAATGTAAATCTCCGAAATTTCTTAACACCACAGAAAAGCCGCACCAGGAAGACCAAGTTTATATACCGGCGCTATATCAAATCAAGTCCGCAATAGCCAGGAATTACAGAAGATTAAACACGATGATGCTGTTAAATTTGAACTGCCATCCAGCGCTGTAACAAGGCAGTAATTGGTCTTTAAAAATGGCAGATATCGCCAAACTTTGCATTAGGTATATACTCGTAGGCATTGTCCTAATATTAACGGCCAACCAGAGTCCCGTATATCATGGACTGTCTATATGCACATGTGGTTAGTGTCCGATAGCTGTTGAGCAGTCTATTAATATCCTGGCGCCTGTATGTATAGTGCCCAAGCGGCTACATCACGCGATTGTTACCTCTATGCCAGTGGGATGGATGATGTAGATCCCAGACCACAAAGCAGTCATTTATATCAGCAAGCAAGAAATAACAGTTTTATATGAATAGATAAATAATAATAGAAGATTTATGAATATGTTTACGTCTTGCTGAGTTTAAGAATAACCTCAATTCGATTGACATTTTTCAGAAAGATATATAATTTTTTTTCTCTAATTTCGTTGATGCTTGAGGTTCGAGATCTGTTCTAAACGTCTCTCAGAAGCTGAAGAACTGAGTCAAAAGTCAATAGCTCAGTTTTGATAAAAAAAGTTCCCGCCAGAGTTTCAGCTTTTACCCTTCCTGACAAACCTCCACCTCCGACTACACAATAAACCCTGGCCTACAATCCTTCATGGAAGGTATCGCTTTATAAAAAAATCATCTGAAAAAGTCAGACTTTAAAAAAATTCTAAAAGATACTCTTTATAGTCTTTGGGATCCGGGACTTCACTCCGGAACCCGCTTGGGAGCTCATGAAGCTCTCTGCGCCCCTATAGTAGTTTAGCCTACACTTTGCACCCCTTCAATCATGCATGGTGGATTCGCATTCTTTAACTTATTTTTTTTCAGTTCCAAAGTCTCGAGCCAATCCCATACCAAAGAAGATATAGCCTACCCTACTGTTTTCTAATGCGTTCTTCTACTGTATAATTTGTGTTAGAATTATAATTATTACTATTTCTCATTAGTACTTTATCATTATTTCTATGCTGCATTCCAACGCACGCAATGGTAGTAGGTATGAAAGATAATGAATCCGTGGCAGAAGCAGTTGTGAGCAAAGACACTTGTTTAACTAAGGTCCCTCCATAGTAACCGTCTCAAGAGAGGTTCGAACCCGTAATCTCCGAGTTACAAGCCGAACACTTCAACCACTTGGCTACAGTGCCCCACAAACTCAGTGTCAGAAGTGGGATTTGAATCCACGCCCAGAGAACCTGACTGCGACCTGTACCTCGGCCATCCTGACTTATTCTTCTCGTGTGCAATATAAACCTTTCCTTATCTTTGACACAACAGCAGTAAATTCCGATGCTTCCAGACCGTGGGCCTTAAAACCTCTTGCGCTATAAAAACCGGAGCCTATTTCCTGCCTACTCGCCTAGCGCCACCTACCGTCGGTCGATACCATGTACAAATGTCTTATCGACCTCAGAAACTATAGACATCTCAAATATTTAGTGTAGCGGACAAAGGAAGACATTGAGAAAAACAGACTCGTAATAGCTAAGTGCAAGGAAACTCGCCAATCCCGAGCGAAGCATAGAGCAGGCTTTGATATGTCTTTGGCCAAAGATTGATGCACGTTTAGAGAGACGGTCCAGTAGAAGAAGAACCAGACAGAGGAAGAAAGCAATAAGAGAACTAAAATAATGTGCGGCCGGCGTTAAGGTTGTCTCACATGGTTTCAATATATATCCGACCAACAAGATGCATTTGCGCTTTAGTACACACGTATCTATGTATATATTATTATAGGGCCTATATATATATATATAGGCCTGCTTTGTATATGTATAGTATATAGACATAGTACAGATACGACATATATACATAATTATATAGTGTATATATGTAATATATACACGTATACATGTATATATATATATATTACTCATATTTATATATTGTATACAATTCTGTAAAATAAGTGTATATATATATATGTATAGGCCTATAGTTAAATATTCTCATATTCTGTTGTGTAACATGTAATATACATAGTCTATGTATGATATATAATCACATCAATGTATATATATATATATATCGTGTCAATGTATTATGCATTATAAATATACGATATTTTTGTATTATGTATATAATCTCAAACCTTAATGAACCTCTGTTATATTTGCGCTGTCTATATATACGGTACTGTGATGGATTATGTAAGCTTGTGCGCGTGTGTGTTTTTGTGTGTGCGCGTGTGTGCGTGTGTCTAGATGTCTCTGTATGCTTAGAGAGTAAAACACACACATGCTCACAGACCGACAAACACACATACACACAGACTGATACACTTGGGCTTGACAAAATGAGCAAGAGCATCTAATACTCAGCAATTCATACAGCGGTCTATATTAAGGGCACTACATCATGAATGTCTGATTACATAGATACACGTGCATACATAACGAGAAGGGACCGGAGACAGGCAGGGATACAGAAAGGCAGGCAGAGAAGAAGGTAAGGAGGGAACAAGACTCATACAGAAGAAGAGATAGACAGACACAGACAAAGAGAGAGACAGAGACAGAGAGAAACAGATGCAATCACACCGTCGCTTACATCCTGTGTAAGTCGTGAATGTTTATCGCTCGCTCGTGTGGCTCCATATAAATGCGTCTAGCGTTGTGCAGATGTTGTGTGCAGCATGCAGATGAAGATAAAGGGCAGAGGGAGGAGGGGTAGGAAGACGAAGAAGAAGAAGAAGAAGAAGAGAAGAAGTAGAAGGAGGAGAAGAAGAAGAAGGAAAAGGAGGAGGGGTAGGAAGACAAAGAAGAAGAAAAAGAAAAGAAGAAGCAGAAGGAGGAGGAGAAAAAGAAGGAAAAGGAGGAAGGGTAGGAAGACGAAGAAGAAGAAGAAGAAGAAGAAGAAGAACAGAAGAAGCAGAAGGAGGAGGAGGAGAAGAAGGAAAAGGAAGGGGGGAGAAGAAGAGGAGGAGGAGCGAGGGGGAGAAGAAGAGGAGAAGGACGAAGGAGGAGGTGGAGGGGAGGAAAAAGGAGGAGGAGGAAAGAAGAATAAAAGAAAAAAGAAGGACGAGGAGGAGTAGGATAAGGAGGAGGAGAAGAAGAATAAAAGAAAGAGAAGAACAAAAACAAGATAAGAAGAATGGGAGCTTTGTCTGCTAGACCTTTAGGCATACGCAAGGGTCCATAATCAGCGTCAATGACATACATGCAAAAGAACTCCGCTCGAAACCCACTGCACCTGGAGAGAGAGTGGCTGATGGATGCGCCCAACAGGTCTCGTAAATACACGCACAGACACACACGCGAACAAACAAACACACACACACATACATATTACAATAATTATATACACGTACACACACACACACACACACACACACACACACACACACACACACACACACACACACACACACACACACACACACACACACACACACACACACACACACACACACACACACACACACACACACACACACACACACACACACACACACACACACACACACACACACACACACACACACACACACACACACACACACACACACAAGCTACCATGTCAATTAACATTAACACGTTCACGTATACGTGGCACATCAGCATGCGTGTATATGTGTAAATGAGTTTTTAGCACATATCGCTAAGTGTAAATAACTAACATATGCACGCATATATAATACTAGCAGGTTTACCCGGCGTTGCCCTGGGTTATAAGTTTAAATCCGTGTAGCGAATAAGGAAGAAATTTAGGCGACCTGTGGGGGAGACTGCTTTGCAGCCTAGGCGTGGACTGACTGCTTCGCAGTCGCCCTCTGGCGACGACTGCTTCGCAGTATCCCGTGGACTGACTGCTTCGCAGTCGAAGAGGGTGAAGCCGGCGCTGGCGGGTTAAAGAAAACGCCAGAAATCTAGCCCTTACTGCCCTTAGTAAAGCAGAGTCTTTGAACATACAAGTTTGCTGTAAAACGATGAATATAGTTCGAATCGATCGTAATTAAATTTTGTGCGAAAGTAAACAACGCGTTATGCGCATTATTAATGACGTTGGGGAATACCCGCGCCATAAATAGAACCGCTTGTCGTTATGCGCATTATTAATGACGTTGGGGAATACCGGCGCCATAAATAGAAGCGCTTCGCGCTGGGTCGTCAGGGACGGTCGGTTGGGTAGAGTTTTTGGGCATTTTCACCATGTTAGCGGTGAAAAGGGGTACGCGAACCCCTCCACTGGGTGTCTGATGCCGAGGCCGACACAGTAGTGAAGGTTTGGAGTGAAAAGGTGCAAAATTGTAGAAGTTAAGCCCGATCAAACAGACAGACAGACAGACACACAGAATTCTCTCTTTATTTATAAAGATATAATAGGGTCTACTTGTAAACTCACAATATCAAAGCCTATTATATAATGTGCCTGTGTGTATACCAGTTCGCATATAGGCTATGTATGTATATATATATATACATATATATGATTTCGTAATATATAATTCATATTTAGGCCTAAATATAGGCCTATATATAGATGCAGACCCTAATTATATGAGACGTTAACAATAAATGTAGCCTAACCTAATCAATACGTTTTCCCATCGATATTGTATTGCTACAAGCCTACAATAGAACTGTATTTGATATTGTTTTTCCTTCCAAATTTCAGAAGTACACACGATCTTACGACAGAACATCGATG
>OY744609.1:7774860-7877816 GCA_963556255.1 Allolobophora icterica | reverse complement strand
GAGGTTCGAACCCGTAATCTCCGAGTTACAAGCCGAACACTCCAACCACTTGGCTACAGTGCCCCACAAACTCAGTGTCAGAAGTGGGATTTGAATCCACGCCCAGAGAACCTGACTGCGACCTGTACCTCGGCCATCCTGACTTATTCTTCTCGTGTGCAATATAAACCTTTCCTTATCTTTGACACAACAGCAGTAAATTCCGATGCTTCCAGACCGTGGGCCTTAAAACCTCTTGCGCTATAAAAACGGAGCCTATTTCCTGCCTACTCGCCTAGCGCCACCTACCGTCGGTCGATACCATGTACAAATGTCTTATCGACCTCAGAAACTATAGACATCTCAAATATTTAGTGTAGCGGACAAAGGAAGACATTGAGAAAAACAGACTCGTAATAGCTAAGTGCAAGGAAACTCGCCAATCCCGAGCGAAGCATAGAGCAGGCTTTGATATGTCTTTGGCCAAAGATTGATGCACGTTTAGAGAGACGGTCCAGTAGAAGAAGAACCAGACAGAGGAAGAAAGCAACAAGAGAACTAAAATAATGTGCGGCCGGCGTTAAGGTTGTCTCACATGGTTTCAATATATATCCGACCAACAAGATGCATTTGCGCTTTAGTACACACGTATCTATGTATATATTATTATAGGGCCTATATATATATATATAGGCCTGCTTTGTATATGTATAGTATATAGACATAGTACAGATACGACATATATACATAATTATATAGTGTATATATGTAATATATACACGTATACATGTATATATATATATTACTCATATTTATATATTGTATACAATTCTGTAAAATAAGTGTATATATATATGTATAGGCCTATAGTTAAATATTCTCATATTCTGTTGTGTAACATGTAATATACATAGTCTATGTATGATATATAATCACATCAATGTATATATGTATATATCGTGTCAATGTATTATGCATTATAAATATACGATATTTTTGTATTATGTATATAATCTCAAACCTTAATGAACCTCTGTTATATTTGCGCTGTCTATATATACGGTACTGTGATGGATTATGTAAGCTTGTGCGCGTGTGTGTTTTTGTGTGTGCGCGTGTGTGCGTGTGTCTAGATGTCTCTGTATGCTTAGAGAGTAAAACACACACATGCTCACAGACCGACAAACACACATACACACAGACTGATACACTTGGGCTTGACAAAATGAGCAAGAGCATCTAATACTCAGCAATTCATACAGCGGTCTATATTAAGGGCACTACATCATGAATGTCTGATTACATAGATACACGTGCATACATAACGAGAAGGGACCGGAGACAGGCAGGGATACAGAAAGGCAGGCAGAGAAGAAGGTAAGGAGGGAACAAGACTCATACAGAAGAAGAGATAGACAGACACAGACAAAGAGAGAGACAGAGACAGAGAGAAACAGATGCAATCACACCGTCGCTTACATCCTGTGTAAGTCGTGAATGTTTATCGCTCGCTCGTGTGGCTCCATATAAATGCGTCTAGCGTTGTGCAGATGTTGTGTGCAGCATGCAGATGAAGATAAAGGGCAGAGGGAGGAGGGGTAGGAAGACGAAGAAGAAGAAGAGAAGAAGTAGAAGGAGGAGAAGAAGAAGAAGGAAAAGGAGGAGGGGTAGGAAGACAAAGAAGAAGAAAAAGAAAAGAAGAAGCAGAAGGAGGAGGAGAAAAAGAAGGAAAAGGAGGAAGGGTAGGAAGACGAAGAAGAAGAAGAAGAAGAAGAACAGAAGAAGCAGAAGGAGGAGGAGGAGAAGAAGGAAAAGGAAGGGGGGAGAAGAAGAGGAGGAGGAGCGAGGGGAGAAGAAGAGGAGAAGGACGAAGGAGGTGGTGGAGGGGAGGAAAAAGGAGGAGGAGGAAAGAAGAATAAAAGAAAAAAGAAGGACGAGGAGGAGTAGGATAAGGAGGAGGAGAAGAAGAATAAAAGAAAGAGAAGAACAAAAACAAGATAAGAAGAATGGGAGCTTTGTCTGCTAGACCTTTAGGCATACGCAAGGGTCCATAATCAGCGTCAATGACATACATGCAAAAGAACTCCGCTCGAAACCCACTGCACCTGGAGAGAGAGTGGCTGATGGATGCGCCCAACAGGTCTCGTAAATACACGCACAGACACACACGCGAACAAACAAACACACACACACATACATATTACAATAATTATATACACGTACACACACACACACACACACACACACACACACACACACACACACACACACACACACACACACACACACACACACACACACACACACACACACACACACACACACACACACACACACACACACACACACACACACACACACAAGTATATGTATACACTCACAAGCTACCATGTCAATTAACATTAACACGTTCACGTATACGTGGCACATCAGCATGCGTGTATATGTGTAAATGAGTTTTTAGCACATATCGCTATGTGTAAATAACTAACATATGCACGCATATATAATACTAGCAGGTTTACCCGGCGTTGCCCTGGGTTATAAGTTTAAATCCGTGTAGCGAATAAGGAAGAAATTTAGGCGACCTGTGGGGGAGACTGCTTTGCAGCCTAGGCGTGGACTGACTGCTTCGCAGTCGCCCTCTGGCGACGACTGCTTCGCAGTATCCCGTGGACTGACTGCTTCGCAGTCGAAGAGGGTGAAGCCGGCGCTGGCGGGTTAAAGAAAACGCCAGAAATCTAGCCCTTACTGCCCTTAGTAAAGCAGAGTCTTTGAACATACAAGTTTGCTGTAAAACGATGAATATAGTTCGAATCGATCGTAATTAAATTTTGTGCGAAAGTAAACAACGTTATGCGCATTATTAATGACGTTGGGGAATACCCGCGCCATAAATAGAACCGCTTGTCGTTATGCGCATTATTAATGACGTTGGGGAATACCGGCGCCATAAATAGAAGCGCTTCGCGCTGGGTCGTCAGGGACGGTCGGTTGGGTAGAGTTTTTGGGCATTTTCACCATGTTAGCGGTGAAAAGGGGTACGCGAACCCCTCCACTGGGTGTCTGATGCCGAGGCCGACACAGTAGTGAAGGTTTGGAGTGAAAAGGTGCAAAATTGTAGAAGTTAAGCCCGATCAAACAGACAGACAGACAGACACACAGAATTCTCTCTTTATTTATAAAGATATAATAGGGTCTACTTGTAAACTCACAATATCAAAGCCTATTATATAATGTGCCTGTGTGTATACCAGTTCGCATATAGGCTATGTATGTATATATATATATACATATATATGATTTCGTAATATATAATTCATATTTAGGCCTAAATATAGGCCTATATATAGATGCAGACCCTAATTATATGAGACGTTAACAATAAATGTAGCCTAACCTAATCAATACGTTTTCCCATCGATATTGTATTGCTACAAGCCTACAATAGAACTGTATTTGATATTGTTTTTCCTTCCAAATTTCAGAAGTACACACGATCTTACGACAGAACATCGATGGCGCTGAGCAATTGTGAGCGAAGGAATTGCTCAAGATCCCTACAGAGTAACTGCCTCGGGCGAGGATCGAACCCGTGTACTCTCCGTATCAGAGGCCAAGTGCTCTAACCAATAATTGGCTACCTTGCATTGTATTGCATTGTATATTGTGTAGTTAACATAACGCTGTTATTCGCTTCATGTTGACCAGGTAACTATAGGAAATCGCCTCTCTAGGGAGACCTACGGACACTTACTCACCGAGGCTGCAGCAGTTATTGTATCGATTGCAATGGATGCCCTCCTACAGGTCGCACAGGAACCGCCGACTGGCAGCCGCCCAAATCGCGCCTTCGTTTGTATATATAGCAGACGATGAAGACGCAGCAATGACGTCAGTTCCATAAAGCACCGACAACTGTAGTCCGTAGTGATAGCCCAAAATCAGCCCAACCGGCCGAGCGAGGTTCATTTTTAACATCGCTTGCGATGGAGTGTACAGCTTTACACAGACGGTAAATACAGGCGCTTGGGCGTGACTGGCCGAGAGACGGTTAGCCACACTCCCGCAGATAAGCCGAGCCCCGTCTGTACGGACAGCCGGTGTTGTTGCTGACGAGATTTCCTGGCACGAGTCTACACAACCGTTGTAATTACAACAGCAATGTCAAGGCAAAGTCAAGGAAGCCCATCGCACGGGGAACGTAGTAAGCCAGCAACACTCTTTTGAGGGTTCCAAAAATGCGCTCTATAAAAGTCTAGATACATATACAGTACATACAAATGTATATACATACATAGAAATATACATACATACATACATACATACATATATTAATACATACATAAATACATTCATACATTAATACATACATAGATGATTGTATGCATGCAAGCGTATTACGTATACATGGCTACAGAATACATACATACATACATACATACACGCTAATCGTAATAGTAAACTCCAAATTTCAGGAGCGCTACTTGAAAGCTACATGTAAGCGTGCGGCATCACTTCATTCACGAGCGCTGCCAGGCCCGCACTGAGGTGGGTGCTAAGGGTGCTGCAGCATCCGGGCCCGCAGATTTTGGGGCCCGCATTTTCGGATGTACATAAAAAATTGTAATGTAAGAAGAAATTCCCAAAAAAGGTCATCAATAATTCCCCAAGAAGGTCATCAAAACAAAAAAGTCATCAAAGTTTTTGTAAGAAGAATTCACAAAAAAGGTCATCAAAAATCAAAAAGTCCCCAAAAAAGGTCATCAAATTTTTCTGTGATCAAATTTGCCAGTCACAGCACCCGGGCCCGCACTAGTCTTAATGCGGCCCTGAGCGCTGCGTCGTGTCAGAGGGGTTGTCCAGAAATTACCAGTTGAATTCGATATAATATGGTATCACGCCTGTTCTTACCCTATATTCAAATCTAACCTTCTCAGATTGCTTATCCACCATAGGCTGCCTCTCTCTCTTATGGACTGATCTTCTGTATACTGACCTGATTGCAACTTGGTTTTGGTGTGCCATCGGTTGATGCCTTGTACAATAGACACCGGCGCAACAGAAATTATTCGTTACAATTACAATTTCGAATCTTTCTCGACCTAAACGAAACCCGCCTCAGCAGCTCCTCTGCCTCCTTTCTCTGGTCTCTCTGGCATCCGGACTTGGATCTCCACTTGACAACCCTCTGGACAACCCCTCTGACTCGACGCAGCGCTCGTGAATAAGCTGGAACTCTGCTCTTAGTTTTCGAGTGGCACTTTAGAAATTTTGGGTTTACGATTATGGTTAACGATTTACGACTACATGTGTGAGAATGACCGAACGTAGATAATGAAACAATAGCCATCCAATAGCCAAAGCAATAGCCAAGCGTATATATACTGAAACAATAATGAAACAATAGCCAATTAATAGTCAAAACAATAGCCAAGCGTGGACACTGTAATAATAGCCAACTAATAGTCAAAACAATAGCCAAGCGTGGACACTGTAATAATAGCCAATCAATAGCCAAAACAATAGCCAAGCGTAGACACTGAAATAATAGCCAATCAATAGCCAAAACAATAGCCAAGCGTAAATAATGAAACAATAGCCATTCAATAGCCAAACCAATAGCCAAGCGTAGATAATGAAACAATAGCAATTCAATAGCCAATACAATGGAAAAGCGTAGATTGGGCCTACAATAGCCGCGTAGATACTGAAACAATAGCCAATTATTAGCCAAAGCACTATTCAAGCGTAGACACTGAAATAGCCAATCAATTTTGCTCAACGAGGAAATGGATTTCTCTCCAAATATAATAACATGTCTAATCTATTCTAATCTAATCTAACCTAATCTAATCTAAACTGACTTCTATAATGCATTCGATGATCGCTTCAAGTGAAAAACGCAATCGAAAAGACTATTGTGAGTTTGGAAAAAGCTGCCGCTTGGTTCCGAGAAGTTGAATAATCGGGGTATAACAGTACTATGGGCCTAATGAGAAAAAAGAACCAGACAAAGACAGAGAAAGACAGAGCCACAGACTGACAGAAGCAGAGAGAAAGGTCCAGAGGCAGAGTCACTCAGACGATACAAGAGATACCTCGGCTTTCTCGTATACAAGCACCGAGATAGGCTTATAACAGCAAACATTGTTCGACTGGTACCCTGCTTGCCTATAAGCGCGGTCTGTACGCTGTAGCACTAGAACATGTATGTGCGTTTGTTTGCGTGGTTATCCTTCCGTAGGCCTATGCAGCGACCTGTGTCTGAAAATACTTCCTCTGCGGTCAACAAGCAGCGAAGTTCGTGGTTGCGATGGACCAGGTGCATAACATCATCGATCAGAGATGTTCGAACGAGTTATATCGGGGTATACTCCAGCGCCTGCCTGCCTGCCTGCCTGCCTGTATCCATACATCCCAGGGCGTCGGAATGATTTTGAGAGTGGGTGGGACTGCATGGGGCATTAACGGGCATTATCCGGAAATGCCTGAAGCAGATCAGGATTGATTATTATTATTTTCTGTCGCCAAAGATGCTGGCAATCTGATTAAGTGGTCCATGGAGGGATGGGCGGATGGATGTAAAAATGTTTTCTCTAACGACCGTATGGTCTTTTTAAGTGAATTGATCGTGCGAGTTCCTTTACCACCGCTGCCCGTTTGAGTAGGTTCCACGCCAGCTAAAGTCCCCGTGTACGAACAGTGCTAGCCACTGCCAGAGATTTAAATCTCTTAAATAAGCGGGGGGAAGGCAATCGCAGGCACAGGCGCATGAGACGTACGCTTTAACCAGTATAGCTAACCGGGTCAACGGATGGATGGATGGTAGAGCTATTCCATCTACGACCTTTTCTTTCTTTCCTTTCCTTTCTTTCTTTTCTTTCCTTTCCTTCCTTTCCTTTCCTTTTCCTGCCTTTTCTTTCTTTCCCTTTCCTTCATTTCCTTTCTTTACTTTTCCTTCTTTCATTTTCTCTTTCCTTTCATTTTCTTACTTTCCTTTTCTTACTTTCCTTTCCTTCCCAGCAGACCTTATGCACCAAATTATTTTAATACGACAGTAAAAATGGGAACGACCTGCGCTTTTCCACTGGGGCATCCTCTGCCATGTGCTCCATCTATGGCGACGCCTTCCATCCATCCAACCATCCACCATCTTACCTATATAGCTGCTATAGTCTGTCTATCTGTGTCTCTCTCTCTCGTTGCCTTTCGAGTGCCTGCTGCCTGCACGGCTGGCCAACCGCGTAAATAATATTGTAGAATGTAATAACAAATATTGAGCCCAAACTCCGAGCTATCGATGACGACCTACGTTATTAATGATCCACAGGTTTCGTTCGGCTTAGACATATCCATCCATCCATCCATCCATCCATCCATCCATCCATCCATCCATCCATCCATCCATCCACCCATCCACCCACCCACCCACCCACCCACCCACCCACCCACCCACCCACCCACCCACCCACCCACCCACCCACCCATCCATCCATCCATCCATCCTTTTGTCCGTCCGTCTATCAATCCAACCATTCACCCACCCACCCACCCACCCACCCACCCACCCACCCACCCACCCACCCACCCACCCACCCACCCACCCATCAAACTATCCACCGTTCCAACCATCCATCCAACTATCCATCACTTCGTCCGTCAATCCATCCATCCATCCATCCATACATCAATTTATCCATCCATCCATCCAAAACCCACCCATCCATCCATCCGTCCATCCATCCAACCGTCCGTCCGTCTGTCCACCTATCCATCCATCCATCTATGATCTATCCAATACCCACACATCTATTCAGCCTCCCATCCATCCGTCTATCCAATACCCAACCAACCACCAACCCACCCGTCCATCCTCCGTCCATCCATCCATCCACCCTAGTTCGAGAATTCGCATTTTATGAATTTTAATATTTCACGAATTTTAACGAATTTTAAAACTGGCAACGAATTTTATTTATTTGTCTACTTTTCAGCTTTTTAAGCAATTAAATGCCAATGACATAGGCAATCAATCAAATAGCCATAAAAGACTAGCAACACAACAGTACTGATATTCAGTTTAGAGCTGTATCGATGCATCGGGAACATTCGTAATCGGGCCGATTATTAGAGCAATTAATCGGCATCGGCAAAAAATAATCGGCGCCGATTAAAATTAATTTACAATGGACGTTTTCTGCACAATAATCGTTACAAAAATAAAAATAAGCACAAATATCTATCTTTTGTTCCTCATTATTGATTTATATTTAGCATTGCACTACTGTGACTACTTACTAGGCGCTGTAGACACTAAGGACCTATTATACACAGGACTGGAAGCTCCTTATAGAACGTCTTGTGCCTAGTTTTTGTTATAATCGCCCTTATCGGGGTCCGGACAATAATCGGCTTTATACTCGGTATCGGCTATTGCAATAATCGGAAAAAAATGATATCGGTACAGCTCTAATTCAGTTACTGTTCTACTTAGAGTCTTGAACTTCGAATTCTATCATAGCTGGGGTGTGTGACTGTGAGTGTCAGTTAGCAGAACGAAAACTACCAGTGCCCAAGCTCCAGCGTGACAAGTCAGTCACTGCCACAGTCTGCAACCAACGTTCCCTCTAAGCTGCGCGGCTGCGCGGCCGCGCAGCTCATTGGAAAATGCCGCGCAGCAGTTTCAAAATTCCGCGCACAAGTTTTGATAGCAAATATATGATTATGAGCCAAAGTTTTGTTTAGCTTAAGGTAGGCCATTGAATTATTAACCTACTTACTTATCTTTGCGTCAGCGGAAGGCCAAGATCTGTGTGAGCCCGCAGAGGAGCATACCAGCCACAACCGTTGGTCACAACCACGGATTTCTATTAATAGATCGGTGATCACACCTCTACATTCAGTGTCTGTCTTTGTCAATCTCTCATTAACTGGGACGTCCTGCGTTGACTCATGACCAGCAGACCAGCTTGGTGGGTCAGCCTATTGAGAGGGATGCTGATAGCCCGAGGTTTTCTCCACTGAGTGGAAAGATCTTGCTGATAGTCTATACTGAGATTTGAGAGGGATGCTGGTACTCCAAAGTTTCTCCACTGAGTGGAAAGATCTTGCTGATAAACCTGATGCTGGTGAGCTGTCTAGCCGCTATACCGCTGCACCGGCTAGCTAGCTTCCAACCGATGATGCCTTAATTACTATAATTAGGCCTGTGTGTCCATCAGATTATTCGTGTAGGATTCCACTTTCAAAGTTGCTACCGGTTTGATACAGCGTAATATTTCTTTGTGACTAAAATTTGTAACCGATGTCGAAACGTCAAACGAACCAGACTATATTAGATTAGACAGTTTTTCACGAAAAGTGTAGTTCTAAATTTAAAACCGAATGGCTTAGTGAGCTGGTAGAGACAGAACTTCCAACGTCAGCAGAACACAGACGAAGGAAACTGGGCGATGTCTTCATTTATCGTGAGAGCATTGATGATGTCGTTTGTCAGTTGTGTCAACAAGCTCGTGCTGTCGGCGATTTCAGTACCGGGAAACACTGGGACGATTGGAAAATTGATCACCTGAAGCGCCACCTTACTCAGAAAATTAATTTGGATTCGGTGTCTAAACTAAAATGCCAAAAAGTCCGAGGCCTGCACAGACTACTAACTGAAAGCGCTGAAGATCGAGAAAAAAGAAAAGAGTTTTCAAAGCGAAAGATTGCTGACATCAATGAGGTAAAAGTTTTGATCGATAACGTATTGCTGGCCATCTCTATAAATGTATCGTGATCTCAGATTCATAATTTCTTAAAAAGCCCGGTTTAATGAAGACAATCGACGACGTAGTCCATTTTGCACTCAACGATGAACAATTTATCATGTTGGCTCGTCTACTGGATGTGTGTGCAACGTTCCAGGCTTCAAGTGCAGACTGTGAACGCGGTTTTAGCCATCAAGACCAAATCTCGGAACCGTCTGGAAACTGACCACTTGGACATGATGATGTCTTTGATGAGGATAAAGTCTTATCAGGGTTCTGGATTGGAAGTCAATCTCGAACAGAGTGTTTCAAATATGGTCATCGCAGAAGGATAGGCAGCAGAAACTTTAGCGTTTAGCATTATTTAGATGCTAGAATAAGAACTACATGTAGGCCTATAGTTTATTTTATTTTTGCATTCGTAATCGTAGCATAATATTTTCACTGCGATAAAGTATGAAAACTATACGTAATTTATAAACCATACATGTCTTTAATTAAAAGACATTATTACAAACGTGTATGTACTATGTAGTCAGTAATTGCAACCACAAATGTTTCTGAAAATGTGTTGCTCAGGCGGAAATGAGGCTGCTCAAACACCCGCCAGTTCCGCGCACGCAAGAAAAAAATTAGAGGGAACGTTGTCTGCAACCAAACGTGGTTAAGGGTTGGCAACGTTCACTGAGCTGTCTTTATCTTCATTGTCCTCAGATTGTTTTATTTATTTGATTCTGCTCCCACTCGACTGTCTGTGGTTTCTGTATTTTCGCCATGCAAATACTCCCGAATTCGGGCAGAACAACCAACAAATTCCTTGTCACAAAAACAACACCGTATTTTCGGATTACTCTTTTCCTTCTCCAAAATCACTACATACTTTCACTCCGGTCCATGTTCTTCATCTTTCAGAAATTAGGTTTTAACTAAATGAACTCGTTACGTAAAAAACTATTGTATTGAATTTTACATTAAATTATGAGCAGAAGCTCAACACAACAAATCGTGACGTCATCATGTGTTGTTGCGTAAGCTGCATTTTGCAAAACGCCAGTCAATACAAAAAAGGCCCAACAATGGCCCAACGAATTTTTACGAATTTTAAAATAGGCCAATGATTCACGAATTTTTACCAATTTTAAAACCGAAAGTCACGAATTCTCGAAATCTCGATGCATCCATCCGTCCATCCTCTGTAGATCTTGTCGGTTTTCCTTTCTTTTCTTTTTGTTTATACTGGCTACAGCGATCGGTAAATAAGGCCTGAAGATTAATACAATTATATAATTATATGCATAATGACGTAAGTGTAAAATATCAAACCGAATCATGTAAATGTCTGTTACGAATGACGTCTTTGTAATTAATCGCTGATGACGTCTTTTACACAAATACGTCAGTTTGAAGAGTTTATTATTTCCAAATCACGCGAGCTATAGTATACTCCGCTGAATAAAACGCTTTTCTTCAGAGCATTATAGTAGTTTCATCCACGCCACATTAAGTAAGTCTAACATAGTTTAATTCTTAGACTAAGCCGAAACTACATAATTAAGTCAAGTGTAAGCCAAGGACCTTTTATAGAATCATTGAGTGTAAGCCATAGACCATTGCAAGAACCAATAATGCACAGAAAAAATGATTGGAAAGTCCTTATTTAACGCCGATTAATTTAAACGCAACCCTCTAGCGGACAGGAAAATAATATCGCGTCTTGTTTACATAGCAAAAGCACAGTTTATTATTTTATAATTATAGGGAAGGAAAATATTTGCAGAGTAAAACATTGCCTGTGATGAATTAAAAAATCATATTTATTATCAGGCGTAAAAACTGAAGCGGAGCGACATCGTTCGTAAGGATAAACAGGATATACAATTATTTCAGAGTCACCATTCCTTTATAATGGATTCTTTGGTTTAGCTTAATTTCAATCAATAAGTATAATTTTTTAAAATAAATGTTAACTCTATGCAGTCAACTGCATTTCAAAGAAATGTGATGAAGTGACTGTATGACATGGGTGAAAAAACTGTTTTTTTTTAAAAACCACAAACCACAAAATTATTTTTTTTAAATGAATTTCCTATTTGTTGTATAAGTTATTTTAGTAACATTGATTTAATGATTTTTAATTTCGGAAATCGCAACTAAATCAAACTGAGTTGGAGCTCTTATTCGTGCCATTTTTAATGATTTTTACGATCCGAAATCCGAAAATCTTTAAACAAAAAACCAAGACAACAAAAAACCATAAAAACCCCAAAAAATTAAACAAAAACCAAATTTTCATCACGTAAAAACTTGCTTTTTTGCACCCTTGTTGTATGAGTGAATAAGTGCGCAAGAGCGTATAAAAAGTGAGTGAATGAGTTAGTAGGCCCTAAGTCGAATGATTTCCTTTCTTTTAGTAAATTCAAATGATGATTTCCTTTCAGATAAGGACTTATTCGCGCTTCTCCTTGCCGGCGAGACTTACGCGAGACCTGATTTCGTCAGCTTGACGAAGCTTCTACGCCATAAAAATGGACCACAAAGCGCGTCCCTCCTCGCCCACGCCATCAGCAACGAAATTATCAACAACCGCGTTGGCAACAGGAGCAAAATTGTCCGCAACGTCCCTAGCTCCTCCTCATCCGACAACAGCAGCGACAACCGTAATGGCGGACGGAACAAAAACCAGAGGGTCACATTCGAGAACGTCAAATGTCCTCAAGGTGGATGACGCATTAGAAGCACACCATCACAGCTCCATCAGTGCGGCTTCAGACCTTGAAAGTCGATTCAGCTCCAAAAGTTTGTAAAAACTCATTAACGTAATCGTAAATTTCCAATTATTGCTTTCGCCATAAACGGACCAACTGGCGGAGATCTTTTGTGAGTTCATTCCAAGGAGCCAGTGCAGCATAGACTAAGGAGGGTTGCACAAGTTCAGAGAGGAGAAGGCTGGAGGCCGAGATAGAGAGACATGGTGAAGAGCGAGTAGACCCGGACGGTTGGATGGTGAATATCTGGCAAATGTAAGAGGGTTGAGAGGTTCGAAGAGTAGGTATAAGCTATACAATTTTGCTTGAACCAATCGGTAAGCCTATATTCAGGAGCGATATGTATGAAGAAAATGTACAACCGTATCTTCAATTGGATTAGTACCGACCGAGCCATTTTGGGTGGCAGAGTTCCCCATCTTCCGCGATATGAGAGCACCGCGATTAGAACACTTGTGGAACCAAGCAGTAGTGACGTCATGTATTTTATGCTCAGCCGAGACAGGACCCATTCACTCCTCTAAACGGCTGAGGGCTTAGCGCTCTGACGCAAATCCTCTCCTTGAATCCGAACCGTTGGTTTGTTTTGATAAAGCCGTTCACCTTTTGCCTCCTCTCCTCCCCATTCCTCGCCCTCCTACTGATATTTCTCTTTTCCTACTCTTTCTTTTCTTCTTCGTCTTCCTCTTGTTCTGCTCCTTCCCTGTAGGCCCTACTTAGTGTCCTCCTATTACCTTTCTTATCCTTCTCTGCATTCTTATCTCCTTCTTTCCCTCCTCTTCTTTCTCTTCTTCCTTCCTCGTCTTCTCCTCTTCCTCTGTATTTCTTCCTCCTGTTCTTTTTCTCCTCCCTGTTTCCCCTTATCATTCCCTTGCCCCGTCTTCCTCTCCTTTCTTTCTCTTCTCCTTAACCTCATCTTCGTCTTTCTTCTACACCTCCTCCTGCTCCTCTCGTCGTCCTCCTCCTTCTCATCATCTTCTCCTTCTTCCTCTACTTACTGTTCTTCCTGTCTTCTTCCTTCTCCTTTTACTCTTCTTCTGCTTAACCTTCCTCCTCTTTTGTTTATCCTTCTCTCCTTCTCCATTTCCTTCTCCTCTTCTTCCTTTTCCTCCTCCTCTTCCTTTTCATCCCCCTCCTCCTCTTCTTCCTTTTCCTCCTTCTCCACTTCTTCCTTTTCCTCCTCCTCTTCTTCCTTTTCCTACTTCTCTTCTTCCTTTTCCTCCTTCTCCTTTTTTCCTTTTCCTTCTTCCTTCCATCGTATCTCTTCCTCCTTCTGTTCTTCACCTATTTCTCATGTTGAGATATTCGTATTGCCTCATCTCTTTCTTATACCAGGCATCTTCAGCGTCAGTATCAGTCGATGGTGCTGAGCAATTTGAGTGAAGGATCCACGAGGTCATAAGGTCATCAGGTCATAACCTCTCATAATGTCAGCCCCAACAATCCCATCCTTCATGTGGCAACTTAAATCTTTCTATTTCGTGAGCCATCCGTCACTTATATAGCTTCCACCCTCGGCTGCCCCTCCCACCCGACAAACCTTGTCTCTGATTTAAATGCAAACTGAAGTCAGGCACGCTACTCTCATTATTCATTCATTCATGTATACCTGCCTGTGTGCCTGTCTGTCTGTCTATCTATCTACCTATCTGTCTGTCTGTCTATCTGTCTATCTATCTATCTATCTATCTATCTATCTATCTATCTATCTATCTATCTATCTATCTATCTATCTATCTATCTATCTATCTATCCATCCATCCATCCATCCATCCATCCATCCATCCATCCATCCAACCATCCATCCATCCATCCATCCATCTATCTATTTATCTATCTATCATTCTATCTATCATTCATTCATTCATTAAACGACTTGTTGATAGTTTCCACACAGTAACCGTCTAAAAGAAACCCTTACTCTCTGCGAGCGCTATATAACCAATCGGCTACCATGTCCTTCTCACTGTCCTCCTCCGAATTCATTCTTTAGCTCTAGCTGTTCCTGGCTACGGCGACGGTCATTCTAAGAACCGTCGACGAACAACGATAACGATCGACCAGCAGTTGACCACTGATCGCCTGGTCCGCTTCCAGCGCCAGTTCCAGGAGGCGGACACCGACAGCGGTGGAAGCATCTCGATGGAGGAATTCCGAGCGGCACTTAAGAGAACCGTTGGCAGCCACGTCGTGACAGACGAAGAGGCGGATATGATCTTCATGAAGGTCTGTGACGTCTTCTTCCAATCGATCTGTGGTTAATAAATTTACCGATCGATTGTACAATGTATCGATCGATCCATCAGTCATTCAGTCCCTTCTTCATTATCTATTTATCTATCTCATCCATCTTTCTGTCGGTCTGTCTATCTGTCTGTATGTATGTCTGTCTGTCTGTTTGTCTATCTACCTATCTATCTGCCTGTCTATCTATCTTGTCTGTCTGTCTATCTATATCTATCTAGCTATCCATACCGATCTACGATCCATGTATGTATGTATGTATGTATGTATGTATGTATGTATGTATGTATGTATGTATGTATGTATGTATGTATGTATGTATGTATGTATGTATGTGTATGTATGTATGTATCTATCTGTCTGTCTGTCTAATTATCTATCTATCTATCTATCTATCTATCTATCTATCTATCTATCTATCTATCTATCTATCTATCTATCTATCTATCTATCTATCTAGCTGTCTGTCTGTCTGTCTGTCTGTCTGTCTATCTATCTATCTATCATTTAGTCCATCCATCAGTAAAATAATTATTCTGGCTTCAGTAAGTTTTTCAATCATGCAGTCACTCTGTCCATCAAAAATTTAATCGAACCCGATGGATGGATCGATCAACTAAATGCAACAAATCAAAGAAACTAGTAATTATTGATTATATGTCAATTAGTAATTTCCATTGCTCCGGTGTCTAATGCTGAAAGCATCAAGCGATGGCACATCAAAACCAAGCCGTAATCAATCAATCAATCAATCAATCAATCAATCAATCAATCATTCATTCATTTTCGAGCTGCTACAAATGTGCATTTTAACACAGTTTTAACAAAGCAATGCAGTTTCGCATATTGGCTGCCCACTTCCTTCCTACTTACTTCGTTACTTACTTCGTTACTTTCTAACTGCCTAACTTACTTTTTTACTTACTTACTTTGTATCTTCCTTACTTTGTAATATCATTACATCGATATAACCTTACTTCGTAACTTACTTGCTTACTTTTCTTAAAGATATTAACGGTTTTGTTGGTTCGTTTTATCATGACGTCCTTACTTACTAACTTGCCTACTTACTTACTTACCTACTTACTCGGTTCCTCAGGTGGACACTAACTGTGACGGAATCATAGACTGGGAGGAGTACCTGAGTTACGTTCTGCTCGAGTGCCGAGAACGAGATCTCATGCGCATCATGGCCAGAGAACCGTACAACCGAGAACCGAGATTCTGTCGAGCGGAAAATCGGGATGTCATCGTTTCTCTTCACTTCATTCCGTCACCTCAAGGGGGTAAGATATTCCGCATCAGCCTGACCGGGACAAGGGTGGATTTCTGTGTGGCAGCAATCTGGCCTCGAAATCGAGGATTCGTGGGGAGCTATTGGGTCACCTCCAATCTGGTTAGGGTTGCGTGGTGAATTTTGTACAAATCTCAGAAAATATGCAGGGCCTTGTTTACAAACTCCTAGTCAATCAATCAATCAATCAATCAATCAATCAATCAATCAATCAATCAATCAATCAATCAATCAATCAATCAATCAATCAATCAATCAATCAATCAATCAATCAATCAATCATCAATCAGTCAGTCAGTCAATCAATCAATCAATCAATTGATCAATCACTCAGTCAGTCAGTCAATCAATCAATCAATAAGTCAATCAATCGATCAATCACTCAGTCAGTCAACCAGTCCCTCATTTAGTCAATCATTCATTCAGTCCGTCAATCAGTAAATGAGTCAGTAAATCAATCAGTCATCAATCAGTCAGTCATTTAGTCAGGCATTCAATCAGTCCATCAATCAATATATCAGTCAGTGAATCAATCAATAAATAATTCAGTCAAGTGACAAATCAATCAAAGCAACCATGCCTGTTTCAGGTCGATACCTGTCGGCCAGCAAGGAAGGCCTGCTGACGTTCTGGACGAAGAACTTCACCTCTCCGCTGACTCAGCGCGTGGTGAAGGGCGTCGTTGGTTCGACCCCGATCTGGGTCACGGCCGTCGAGGTCGCCCTTGACGCCAGACTGGTCATGGTCGCGACATCCAACTGCGACCTCACTTGGTACTTTTACGGGACGAAGAGCCTCGAGAGGATCAGTCGCATCCACCAGCTTCCGGGGAGCATCCTGGCCATGTCCTTCTACACTGAAGCCCACCACGAAGGGTCCAACCGGATCTCCTACCTCGCATGGGGTGACGAGTTCGGCGGTCTCGGACTGATCATTTTCAGTCGCTGTCCCTCGAAGACGGACATTGGGAATCCGAATCAGACGGATGCTGAGAGGAAGAAGAAGGCACCGAGGGCGACCAGGTGGGAGTCTTATCATCGGGGTGTTATCTTAACCCTCGACCCTCTTCGTCTTCTGTTGACTCCCACAGGGACCGCGGGGTTTCAAGTAGTTAAGACTCCAAAGAGAACATGGTTGACTCTCATTTAAGCTTTTATATTCCCAGGGAGTTCACTGAATACCGTTTACTTAGTATGGTGTTGTACCTGCATCCCTCGGTGTTCCCTCGACGCTCTTCAACTTCTTCTGGCACCAAATGGTTGCAAATATCTGTGATTGCAATAGTAATAAAAACTTTTAACGCGTAGGTGTCTAATGGTGCATCAAAACCAAGCAGTAATCAGGTCAGTATCCAGAAGTTGTTAGATTAGATGAGATCATTGTAGATTAGAACGCATTAGAATAGATTGCCTCTCTTTTCCTGCTAATTTGTACTCTGTGAAACTGGGTTAAGATCATTATACGAGTGCTTATTAACGTGGCGGCGTTTCGCGTTGTGGATGAAACATTGGATAGGATGCAACCAGGAATAGGATTCAACAGTGTATAGGATAGTGAAGTTAAACAGCTCTGTGTACAGTCAGTTGGTATACGTGGATTAGCGACTTTCATGGAATAGAAGGTTATCTGGACCATCTCGTTCGTGAATAAGCTGGTGCCCTGCGCTCAGTGACCTGATTACTGCTTGGTTTTACTGCTTTCAAGTGGTGCTTTAGAAATTTGGAGTTTACGATAACGATTACGATTATGGGTCGGTAACCTCTTAACGTACTTTGAACACCAAGGGAAGTTGAAAGGCTGAGCAGTAGAGCTTACTGTAGCGGTAGTTGTGACTCAGTCGGCTGACTTTTCAATCTATGGACCATGATTCTGTTTCCATAGCTAACTGCAAACAGACATAAAACGATTAAGGTTACCTTAACCTTTTCTGCCTTTCCACACTCTCTTACAGGTACTTTTTCTTCACGGAAATCTCGAACGGGAACGTGCCTAGTCTTGGAGCCAGGTACCACGAGAGAATCCACAGTCGTTACGTGCGCCAGATACGGTACATACACAAGATGCGGTGTTGGTTGTCGTGCGCCAAGGACACAGCCACAGCGTTCCTCCTCGGAGACCTCATCCACGAGATGGCCGCACGGCCTCAGTTCTGGACCGTGGAGCACGGGGTCAACGCGTTCGACTACTGCGAGAAGCTGAACGTGATCGTAACCGGTGGCTTCGACACCGTCATCCGACTGTGGAATCCGCTGGCCGAGGAATCGAAGCTCGCCGGGTTCCTGAAGGGACACATCAGTCCAGTCACGCATCTGATGGTCAACAACAAACAGGAGAATCTGATCAGTCTCGCCGAAAACAAGGACATCCTCGTCTTCGATCTGAACACGACGACCTGCATCCAGACGCTTCTGCGTAAGGCTCTGCGACCGATGGGCACCAGGCCGTTCTCAGCAGCCCTGCTTCATCATCAGACCAACCGGATCGTACTGGCGACGAAAAGCATCGCCATCATCACCAGTCGAACGGATGAGACGAGTGCGTTTCTGACCGCAGGAAAAGACCGACTGATCACAGTGATGCTCTACAACTCGCTTTTCAAACAGGTTGCCGCTGGGAAGCATCACTATGTTACATATTGTAGTAGGCCCTATAATAGAATGTAATACAGTATAGGCATAATGTAATGTAATGTAATGTAGTATAGTATAGCATAGAAGAGCATAGCATAATAAATATAATAAATATAATATACGTGTATGATATACATGTAATATAATACAATATATATATAAAATATTAAGCTTATATAACAGAGGACTTTTGTCGCTCGTCGAACTGTGGAAAGATGCCAGCAGATGTGATGTGTTATATACCGAATCTATATTAAAGCTCATGGTTGGCCTATTGCACACATATTGCTGTTCTTAAATCTTCACGCACAATTGTTCACGTTCTGCGTATGTTCTGTCGATGTTCTGTCGTCTGGTCGTGTGTGCACTTTTGACCTATGGAAGGAGGGGGTTGTACTGTATTGTTTGTATTGCATAATGAACTGTATCTTGCCAACGACGCTGTGAGTTCACGACTCACTGCGGACTGAATTTGTCGCTGGAGATTCGGAGTGTAGCATCTCTCGACAGCGCGGTATTTCCTGCTATGCCTTGAAAGGTAGGTATGGGAACCGCTCCACGTTTTCTCACTGTTCTTGAGCGAAATTCTATTCCTCGTCTCCATTGCGCCTCTTTTCCCGTGGTTTCTCATATTTCCGTTCTGGGTTTCACCTGAAATCATCCTGTCTTTATGGTAATTGTAAGTAGTAACTTCTATCGCGCCGGTCTATAATGCACAAAGCATCAATCAACGGTACATGAAAATCAAGCTGTAACTGTCAACATGCCCACGTGGAGCCCCATATAGGATCCATATTCCCATATCTGACCCGTACAGAGCCCACGTGGGCCACATCTAATATCCATGAAAATGCTGGTAAGGATCAGGTCAATATCCAAATCAGTGGCGGATCCAGGTTTTCTTGCGTGGGGGGGCAGAACGTTATCTCGAGGGGCGCCACGTTCTGGGTATATTGGTAATCAATTTTAAATGATAGTAGGGCCTACATGTATATTTGAAATGATGCCATGTGTAGTAGACAACCAGTATATAGGCCTATACTATCTCATATATAAAACTGTTTAAAAGTGACGAAATGTTTCCTATCCTATGTCCCTTACCATGGATATTTTCAATGGGAATAGGATATTGAGGATAGGAAAAAGGTTAAGGAAACTCATGACATCTGACATCTGATCGGTTCTAGATATATCAATTATCGAGTGAACAATTAAGGGGAAGAACTGAGCAGACTTATCTAATAGTTCAAGAAAATTCCCAGTGTTTTTATTCTCAACTATGCAAGAATGTTCTCGGTGTTCTCTGAATGATGGCCATTGTTTACTAAAATAAAATAACGTCACAGGAATCGTCCTTTTCAATAGCTCTGGGGAGTGGAGGTTCAAATACCCGCCAAGGAGAAATTTGCTTCGAGATTTCTGCTCCACCTGCATCCCCTAGCCAACTCATGTATAATTAATACACTGACCAAACACTGTCGGTGGAAAGATGAGACGGCAAGGGAGAGGACTGGCCACCCACCTTCATATGCCGAGGCTAAGAAAAAGACGTCGCTAACACCGTACCCATGGCTGCCTCAGGGCTAGCTTAAGGGACTCCTCCTCCTCTTCCTCCTCCTCCTCCTCCTCCTCCTACTGCTATTCTTTTGCACTTGGCGTCAGTTTTCTGCGGGTTTGCGTTTAGTAGTTCAAAGTCAACCATCAGTACACAATTTATAATTATATTCAATTTATCACAATTTTAAGGTAATGTTATTTATTTAAGGAAAGTGAATTGATTTTATAAATACCATTATATTCTTAGTGTCATGGCAGTTTAATCCAAATCGCGGATCGCCAATCCGAAATCGACTTGTAGAGAATTGGCAATGTTAAATATCCAATAGGCCGTGTCATTTAGGTATAGATGCCGACTGCAATTTGATATACTATACACTCTTGGGAGTCCTTGACAGCCGGACTTTGTATGCTAGTTTGATGATTGATATGTTTAAGCCTGTCTGATGCTGGTACTGAAGATTTGGGGGAAGAGCAAGATCTTTCCACTCTTATGACTCATATTGAGGATGACTGCACGCATGTGGTGTGTGTGTGTGTGTGTGTGTGTGTGTGTGTGTGTGTGTGTGTGTGTGTGTGTGTGTGTGTGTGTGTGTAAGACTCTGTTGGACTTTGGAACATAGCCTACCTCCTGAGACACTGCTCACATGGAGAGTGAGGGTCAATTCAGGGTCATGCCAATCTTCCATGTCCTGCCTATGCTGTCTGTCTATCTACCCCCTTCTGAGTCCCTAGTATATACGTAAAGATAGACAGAACAGCAATACTTGGGGAAGCACAGATGAAAGTAGACCTAGCCGACTGACTTTAGCTAAACATCGGTCATGCCAGGCCCGTTCTGGAAGCCCACCATAACAGGCGCGTCTGATCTGGAGGGGCGCCGTCATACAACCAAGAGGGGCGCGGGGGGGCGAACCGCCCCCCCGGGCCTATGGCTAAATCCGCCACTGATCCAAATCAGCCCTCTAAGACAGAAAGGCAGCCTGAGCCTGTAGATAGCAAGCGATTTAAAACAGATAAGTCTTGAAAATGAAATGACAGAACCAACCGAGGAGAACGGAAGTGCCCCTGGAATTTGGAATGCACACCAATTTGAGCAGCTACCACCAGATCAATTGATGCCATGAACATAAGTATAATGGCGCTGCTGAAGTTCTCCGATTGTTGTACCATATTGCTGTGGGGTATTTGAACAGGTGGTTACCGGCGACCGGACATCCCGTGTGTCCGTCTACGACATCTTCACCGGCGAGAAGACCATGCAGTACACGGTCCACACGATCACCGAAAACGGCGAGACCATCGAGGCGGAGATAACGGCCATGAGCTTCGATCCGACGCGGCGACGTCTGGCGACCGGGACCCGAGACGGCGTCGTCAAGATCTGGAACTTCAACAACGGGACGCTGCTGCGGGAGCTGCCATCCTCCGACCGTACGGAGATCACGTGCATCGCCTGGCCCCCCACTCGCATCATCGTCGCCGGCTGGAGCAAGCGCGTGACCGTCTACCTGGAGAGCGCTGAGAATGACGAGTTCCGCACTCTGAAGCCGGAGCACGTCGGCGACATCCTCTGCGTCAACGTGTACCCGCCGAGGCTGGCCATGTCGGCGTCCGTTGACGGGAACATCATGGTCTGGTCCCTCGACACGTCTTATCCGCTGTTCATGTTCTCGGCGCTCTTCCCTGACGAAGTGGCGTCGGGTAACTTCTACAAAAGCCAACAGGAAAGTTCCGTCGAACGAAAATCCGGAAAGCAGGAGGCGGGAGCTCAGAATTTTTTTCGACTGTCGGCCGGTCGGCAGCTGGACCCCACCCGTAAGAGTTACTGGGGCGGCGATGAAACCCACACGCCTCGAAGCCCCGGTTGGGCCAATCGGTCGCCTGTAAGTGGTGGTACCCCTTTCAACGCGTCCGTGGAGGTAATGCTTGTCCTGACGCGAAGAGAAGTAGCCGAAGACGTGGCGCTGCTTCTCACGTGCCTGACAAACGGACATGTTCTCGCGTGGCCGCTAAGCATCAAAGGCAAATGCGTTGGCGACTTCTTTGCTGCATCGGCCGAAGGGGAGTCGATCAACTGCGCCGACGTCACCGAAGACAACGAATTCCTTGTCACCGGGGATTCAGCGGGCTACATCAAGGTCTGGGACATCAGTCACTACCGATGCGGTGCTCAGGGTCCCGCCTGCTGCGAGGAAACGGACGCCCTGAGGGAGCCCGTCTGGAACGAGTTTCCCTACGTACGGATGCGACGGATAACGGACGCCCTTCGAATGTCCAAGCGTCGGAATCTGCCGCTGCATCTCAAATGCAAGTGTACGGCCACGGATGTGGGTCCTAGCAATGACATCGATGCCAATCCGCCGCACCTCGTCAACTGCCTCTATGCTCACATGGGAGGCCTCGTCGGTGTCGTCGTAGCAACAGTACGTGTATACAATTAAGATCGGATGAAAATCTGGAAATTTATGTAGCGCCGCTATAGTAATGCATAAGGCATCAATCGACGATCACAAGCATGATCCATTGAATAGAACTAATCTAGATCCGTGAAGCGACCTATGCCCGAAACACGGGTTAGGGAGGATAAGCAATCCGAAAAGGTGTCTCTTGAACCGTTCATTTGTTTTCATTCAAGTATTTATATAGTACTTCTTCAAGGGGGCTACTCAGAGGTGCTCCCAATCCAGCACGGCCAAATGTCAAGTGGAGACCATATCACAGGGAGTTCTGGAGAGCAGGCGCAGCTTCGGGGAGGGGGGCCCGTTCCATGCCGTCAGACCCACCACTGAATAAGCACGATTCAAAGTACAGACATAGGTAGAGAATTCAAACTCCTTCGACCAGCCTCCGAGAAAGAACGGGATGAACGTACTGTTTATTATTATTATTGTTGTTGTCGTCGTCATCATCATTACCATTCCTGCATTTATTAACCACCACTATCTAACGACTAAGCATATATCGATGGCGCTAAGCAGTTATGAAGGAATGACCTGTTCAAGGTCCATAAACAGTAACTGTCTCAGGAGAGGCTCGAACCCGCGTTAAAAGACGAACGCTGTAACTAATCGGCTACCGTGTCCCACTGTGGAGAGTTACAATACGTTCGTTTATTTTGTAAGTCATTTATATAACATCTTCCCAATTAAAACAAATTATCATCGGTTAAATAAAACTGCGTTTCTCTGCATTTTTTCTCTTCGGTAACTTTGTTTCGATCGGACCGTGTGTGTCTTGTGACAAACATTTATCTGGCTGTAGATAAGCGGGAGCTACATCATCGCATCCGCAGCCACCGATTTCTCCATCAGGCTCTGGACCATACACGGCCAGTTCCTCGGCCTTTTCGGGACTCAAGATCAGTGGAGGAACATCCGGTCGCTGATCACCCCTGCCCAACCGAAGAAGACTGCCGCCGGAGGGCCGACGAAAGATAACCCGGTCGTCAAGGCGGACCCTCCCCCAATGGAGGAGTCCAGCAGGTCCGTGCGAAACAGCGCCCGAATCGGAATGCCGAATGATCTGAGACGCGTTGCGTCGTACACGAGTATGTACATCCTGGAAACGGAGGCGGATACGCGCAAGTACTCTAGGTGGTCGGTCGTACGAAACGCAACCGCCTGGATCTGCATCTTCCTGCACAATCGGAATTTTCTACAGGAGGTGAAGACAAGCATCTGCACAATTCCGGGCGCGAAACCCGAAAAGGCGGCGCCGTACTCAAACAACCTTCGCGAGATGATCGACGAATTCGAGAAGGGAGCGCTGGCCAACACTGGATACAGACGCAAGCAGCAGCAGGACCTTCGAGCGCAGGCAGCCGAAAGAGATGCCATGCTGCTGCGACCGCTACCGCCCCAGACGAGCTCCATTCTCGGGAAGTCTTATCGCAAGCCGACGCGGTATCGGCCAATACAGAGAGTGAATCTCGAAGAGTCGCTCACTGGCGAGGTAGGCATCGTAAACGTAAATTTACATGTGCACGGTTTTCTCGAGTTCGATTACCTATTTGTAAACTGCGAATACAGTACTGGGAAATTAAAAGAAGGGAATTTGTTATGGAATGAATTGTGATTGGAAATGACTTTTCCAACCTTCAAACTAGTTAGCACTCCCACTCGACCCGTCAGCTGGTGCTTGTTAAGCGAGCAGTTAGCCGTATCTACCGCTTCAATTTGTTGGTATCAGAAGTGGATTCTAACGAGTTAGCGCTATGGTACCAGAAGTGGGGTTTTAACTAATTTGGTTCATGTACATGTACAAAGGTCACGTTTCAATGAGCTTCCTTCAACATGGCAATCTAAGAGATCTAAAACATTGCATCTTAACATGGGTTGAAAATGTTTCTTGATCTGGCAGTGTCCCAAATTGAACCGTGTAGATCCCATATATATGGGTGCAATGGATATGCTGGCACTATTAGGATCACTTTCTATTTCTAGGTTATGCCCTACCGTGCTCTACCCTGTCACGACATTGTGCAGCAGCCGATGGCCGAAATGCTCAGCTCCCCGACTGTATCCAGCATCCAGGAGAGCCATTACCTGCCTCCAATCGACCCTGACATTGGACTCAACCTATCGAGACAACCTAGCGATCCAAGTCTTCGGATGATGCAGGCACTGAAGCGAGCGGGTTGGCTCCTTAAATCGGACAGATCACTCCAAAGACACAGAGTTCCTATCAACGGACCCTTCCGGAAGTCGATGATAATGATTCCATCGCTGGCTTTAGCCAGTGAAGAGGAGCTTCGAAGGATGACCATAGCGGCCAGGCAGAGCAGTCATATGTCGCCAGGTTCGAGACCCAGCAAGTCGAAGTCTCGAAAATGGCACGACCATTGAAAGGACATCATCACGCCATGACAAGAGACAAGTTGTTCTTGTTCAGTTGTGAGCAGGCTGCTATTTTCATGCTTTCAGAATGTCACATGTTTAGTAAATACTGTTACGTTAGAACACTCTTACATTTTACGTGCCAATGCAGGAACGCAGACCTTTAACAGGAAATACTGGCAGCAACAGCAGCTGAAAGATTTAATAAAAGTTATGAAAAGTTAAGAATTAATTTTAATTCACGAATTGGTCCTATTCCAACAATGTGCACTGGGAAGGCATGGGGTAAAGAGCTCAAAGCTTCTCAGAAGGTGATGTTATTATACATGCAGTTAGGCCAATTATCCACTTGCTTTGGAAGAATGGCCAGCTGCACCTGTCCCATCGTACCAAAGCAAGACTTACAGTTGTTTCTGTTTGCAAAATGGTCCATTGTGAATTCCCCTGTGCAATTAACAACTACAAAAGCAATAATAAGATTAACAGCCAACACAGGTTGTTCATTGAGTCACTACGTGGCAGCACACATCTCTTTAAACAGACATTTCATTAACGTCGAAGTACACCAAGTAAACAGAAAACATTCCTTACGTTTAATGTCATCTTAACACAACTGAACAAGAGTCACAAAAGTTTCTACGCATTGCCACAGATTGCCAGAATGAATACAAAGATACTGATCATTTACACAACTAAAACCTAACCTTGGAAGGGTAGATGGCAATCGGAAGGTAAACACCAACCAAGTTAGGCGCCAAGAAATCTTTCGGTCAGAAAGCCATGCTCCACCACCTTTGAGAGGCTTCAAGAGGTACTAATATACCATTTTGTTCGATCCTGGTTTTCCACCATTAGGTCGATGGCGCCTCTGATGAGTTTCTCTTGAAGAGGCGCTATATAAATCTTTGTTTACATTACACTACTATACACGTATCCACAATAGTTGGCACTGCACATCAAAGAGTTTTGACTTCGTTATAAGTCAGCCTGGTCGCCAAGTACTACATTCCGCTGCCTGTGTGATTAACAGGTTCCTCACTTCCGCACATTGATGTGAGCTTTCTCACGCATCCGACCATCCTTGTAACAACCTTCCTTTAAATACGCGTACTGTTTCGATCGATTCAGCCCAGCACACATTTTCTGTTTAACTTACGTCACATAGATCAGTTATATAACCATAACCAAGCAAGCAGCGCTTTTAGGATGTGCTTGAAGGGCGGAATATGTTTTATTACATAATCCAGATACACGTGTACATACACACCTGAACTGCTTCCAGCCAGTCAGCCTTGTTCACCTCCATGCATGGGTGTCCGCAGGAATTTTTGTGGGGCGGGGGCAAAATTTTTGTGGGGGAGGGGGTAAAATGACGTTTTTGCATAGAATAGCTATTAATGAACACAGAACATGCGACACGTTTAAAAATAAAGTAATGGTCACAGACTTTACCTAAATAATTTTTTTTCGCATTGAGAATTGTGTTGGGACGGGTATGACCATAATAATCAAGATTTCATTTTTGTACAATATGCGCAAAATCCAAACCTTGCCCAACCTCCAGACACCCATGCCTCCATGAGAACTCCTTCAAATCCTACTTGCTCCAGCAAAAAGTCGGACTTGTGAGCACTCACCCAAAGCACCCTGTCACTTACTGTACATCTCTAAATATCAGTGTTTCCGATTCTAGTCAGCATCGACTCGCAACCTTACAAGGGACCGCAGTGCATGTAAATTGTAAATGACGCATAATTAGTTGGCAACAGTTCGCAAAATTGAAACGAAACCAACAACGGAACAACATCTTCATTCGCTTTGTCTACTTCTCTGTTGTGCTGCTTGGCTTTTCATCTTCCAGCGTCTCGAATTTGTCGTGCTTCCACTCAAGAGAGTCTGCGGATCCTGAAAGAAAGCAAATTATACGCCATCCAGTCAGTGATCTTGAAGGTATTAAAACGAGGAATAGCACAGTTGCAAAATAAATTGATAATAAAATCAACAGAAATAGCACAACTGCAAAATAAATTGGTAATAAAAACAACAACAAAACTGCAAAATAAATTGGTAATAAAATCAATAGAAATAGCACAACTGCAAAATAAATTGGCAATAAAAACAACAGAAATAGCACAACTGTAAAATAAATTGGTAATAAAAACAACAACAAAACTGCAAAATAAATTGGTAATAAAAACAACAGAAATAGCACAACTGTAAAATAAATTGGTAATAAAAACAACAACAAAACTGCAAAATAAATTGGTAATAAAATCAATACAAATAGCACAACTGCAAAATAAATTGGCAATAAAAACAACAGAAATAGCACAACTGTAAAATAAATTGGTAATAAAAACAACAACAAAACTGCAAAATAAATTGGTAATAAAATCAATAGAAATAGCACAACTGTAAAATAAATTGGTAATAAAAACAACAAAACTGCAAAATAAATTGGTAATAAAATCAATACAAATAGCACAACTGCAAAATAAATTGGCAATAAAAACAACAACGAAACTGCAAAATAAATTGGTAATAAAACCAATAAAAATAACAAAACTGCAAAATAAGTTGGCAATAAAATCATTAGAAATAGCACATCTGGAAAATTAATTGGTAATAAAATCAACAGAAGTAGCACAGCTGGAAAATAAACTGGTAATAAAGTCAATACAAGAATTTTTTTAACCAAAGGTAAAAACATGATGACCAGCTGGGATAATTCCTGAACCAAATATACAGATGTGGTACAAATGTTCCAGTAGAATCGAAATTTGATAATGACCCACTTACAAAGCGGATATGCACATTGTAGCCAGGCAGTATTCAGGAAACACCAACCACAGCCAGACTAGTAGAGGCAAGTTTTCAGCTTAGACTGAAAGATTGACATGATACTGTCAGCTACGGATGAGAATTCAATGGTTGGGCTTTAAGTGACATTAAACATCACTCAAGCTGGTACATAGTATGCCTCCGATTATCGAAGTGACACTATAAATTTCTCTTATTAAATGAATAAATTAAACGAGCAGGAGTCGCAAACATGAGAAGGCAGGAAGTTTCAAATGGTAGGACCAGCTCCTTTGAACGAGTGCAGGTCAAAGATTAGACATGTACCAAACAAAATATACTTTTCAGATGATGAAGTCCAATGAGAGGTTCACCCTTTAGCAGAGATACAAGTAGCAAGATTTCATAACTATCATTACTGTAGTGGAAATCTTTAGATAACTTTAATCTTACTAGAACGCTTTCTGAATCCCACGTTCTGAAAGCGTGGTGGCATTGCTCTGCCTCCGAATCCTCGCCCTCCACCGCCACCACGGCCGCCTCGCACAAAACTGCCTCGACCGCGACCTCTGTTGACCCCCCACGGCACCTCCTCATTTCGATTATCATGCTGAAAATGACAATAAGAAGACTTGCACAAGTTATGTCACAATGTAATCCATCAATAATTCAATATTCTAATAATGATAATAATAATTAGAGACGTCTACCACACCAGAGTCTAATGCACAAAGGATCCACCTAAGGGATAGTATTCTAAGGGTATTCTAAGTATCACAATATTTTACAGGAAAGTTCAGACAATAGCATTCTCAAGAGATTGACATCATAGTATCAGCATTCTACGATAATATCAGTATTTTAAGGGATAGTATCACAATATTCTAAGGGTCAGGTATCAGAACATTTTAAGGGATGCTATAGATCATAGTATTCTCATGGAATAGATATCACAGTATCAGTCATCTAAGAGATAGTATCAGAATTCCAAGAGATACATCATTTTGAGAGATAGAATCATAGTATTCTAAGGGTTAGGTATCAGTATTTTAAGGGATAACATTCTCACGAGATATATTCATTCATTCATTCATTCATTCGAAGATTTATATATATATATCATAGAATCAGTATTCTACGAGTTACTATCAGTATTCTAAGGGATAACATGGTTTTTAGTTAGAGCTAGTGTCACAGTATTCTACAATCTACAGCATAGCATCACAGTATTCACCTGACTATGGCTTGATTTTGGAGTGCCATAGGTTAATGCTTTATACATTTGACATCAGTAATTGTAATTAGCAACTTCTATTGCACCGGTATCTACTCCACAAGGCATCAACCGATGGCACACCAAAACCAAGCCTGATCAATATCCAGAAGACCAATCCATAAGACTGCTAAAGAAGTTGCTACTTACATTTATAATAGTATTCTACAGTATATACCCTTATTTTAACCAGCTGACAAAAATGCACTCTGGTCTACATTACATGTAAAGTAGCAGTTTGCAATTTACTACATACGTCATATACTACATACGTCAGGGATGGCGAACCTATGGCACGCGTGCCCAAAGTGGCACGCGTTGAAATTTTTAGGGCACGCGGAATTCAGAGCGTCCCCAAAATTCAAACTTAGAAATACAAAATCCCTGTACGAATCCACAGTTTCTTTGTTGAAGGATTTAATTTTAATTAACTTCATTCAAAACGATCTTTGAAATAACGTCTTTAATTCATTTTTTACGCTTTGTTAACTAAAACCTATGTGAGAAAAATAATTGTATACTGTGCAAATTTCCGAGGGGCACGCGACGGTATTTTTAAACATGATTTAGCAGTATTTTGGCACGCACCCTAAAAAAGGTTCGTCACCCCTGACATACGTCATAGATGTTCCACTAACCTCAAAGTAGCTTCGACCTTTGGGAATCATTTCTGGTTTGTCCATCCATGAATCGTACGAATATTTATCTACAACAGAACACAAGATATTCATAAACCAAATAAGGTAAGCTCATCAAGCTAAACTCAGCTAGTTTTGCCTTACAACTTGTCAAAGCCCTGAATTTCACAACACAAATTTGCTTGATTGATACCCTCTCCAGTGATCCAATCTTGACCTAACCCATATTCTGGCTGCTAGCCCTCACCTAATTCAGTCACTAGTGATCCAGCTTCGACCTGACCCTACTTATGATCACTGATCATGACCTGGTACAGTCTCTAGTGACCTGACCCACATTCTGCAGACCAACCATGACCTGATACAGTCTCTAGTGATCCGACTTCGACCTGACCTAGAAAAATGAAGACCAACATACCAGGCCGTCTGGAGAAGTCCGGCAACTCATCCGGTTGAGTCTTTTCGTCCTCTCGCACATTGGGCTTCATTCCACGCGCCACTGTATAAGACAAGGAAAGGGCCACACAAATCAAAAGCAGTTCGCTTTAGGAAGGCTCACTATTTATTTATTTATTCCGGATATTTCTATAGCGCCTCTTGAAGTCAACTACTACTCACAGGCGCTCCCGACTACAGCATTTGATACTGTGCCGGAATTTTCACGCCGAAGCACCAAGAGCAATTGCGAGTGAAGGACTTGCCCAAGGTTCGTACGCAGCGGCTAGAGTGGGATTCGAACCTGCAACCCTCCGGTCACAAGGCGCCGAACTTACCACTGAGCCACCATGCCCCACTATGACATGAATGAATAAAATAGGAAGAGAATGAAACAAGCAACAGGACAAAGAGGTAACCAACAGAAAACCAGCTACGCACAGGAGAAAACAGAAAGCCACAGGACAGGACAGTAAGGCATAGGACAAAACAATAAGCAATAGGACAAATTATTAATGCATAGGACAAAACAGTAAGCAACAGAATAAGTTAATAAGGCATAGGACAAAACAGAAAGCAACAGGACAAGTTAGTAAGGCATAGGACAAAACAGTAAGTCGCAGGGCAAATCAGTAATCAAAAGTACAAAGAGGCATAGGACAAAACCACAGGACAGAGGACAATACAGTACATTACAGGACAAGAAATAGGGCTCAAAATAAAGAAACAGGACATAAATTAGGATAGGACACAAAAAAGGGCATAAGAAAAACAGTATATAAGGCTGGATAAAACCATACGCCACAGGATAAATTAGTATGCACGTGCCAAAATAGTAAGCACAAGAATTAAAGAATGGAATATGATGACTTAGTGACCGGGCAAGGTAGTATGCAGAAATGAAATATATGAAGGAGTTGAACGAATGTACATTATATGTACTTAAATGGCTTACCAGAAGATGTAAACTTCCCTCTGAACTTGTCCACGAGCCTCCTAAAATTGCGAATGCAAATAACCATAATCATCAACGTCAAACGAACTTTATAAAATATTTCAAGAACTTGTAATTTAAAATAATTAATCATAGCAAGAACGGCAAGTTTTGATGATTATGCAGAAACCAAGCTGGCATTTAAAAATTTGTTTATTTCGACATTTACGCAGCTTTCGTACTTGACACAAAACACGTCAATCGACGTCTCAAAAAGTTGCGTGTAAAGAACTTAATGATTGCCACAGAGACGAGATCAGGGAGTGAGAGGGCTGGTCAACCGGCTTCACACGCTGAAGCTAAGGAATGAAGTGGCCGATAATTTATCCCCAGGGCTGTCTCCAGGGTTTTGCTAGCTGGGACTGCACCCTTTCTTCTTCTTAAGCTAACCCTAGAAGCTTCTTTAGCCCATCCCTAAGGGGCAGCAAAGGGATCATTTTCTTAACCTTGGCACCAGACGGCAGGTGGCCAGTCCTGTCCTTCACTGTCTGACCTTCTCACTGGTAGTGTATGGTCAGAGTACTCAGTTAAAAGCCAAGATGACTACATGGCACAAATGGAAGAGAAACTCTAAAATGTTGTTCTGTCCAGGCAGGGAATTGAACCTCCATATGCTCGGCCGACATTCCAGCATGCTAACCACTAAACAAATCGCTAATGGTAAAATCGATCCTGATGATTAACAGAATAAAATAATAATGATTAGGAATTATGAATGGCAAAAACACTGTGGAAAGAAACCTGCCTCCTGCCTTGTGGATCAAATCGTCTATTTGATCCTCGGAACAACCTTGACTCTTGGTCCTGACTGTTGACCTGTCTCGGATCGGGGTCTTCGCGGGAAGGCGGAAAGCGCCGGCGGTTCCGGAACTGAGACTCAGGGGCGTCCGACCTTCTGAATTCGGGGTCACTTCTCGTCTGGACAACCCTGCGCCCCAGACGGTCGTTTGCACTTGTCACCTCGCTGTCGGCATCCCTTCCACGATCCGATGTTATGATTGGCACCTGGATAACAGTCTCATGTCCAACGTCTTTCCAGAAAAGAGTCGGCAGACGGCTTGGACCCTCACCCATGCCTCTTGACGTCTGACCTAGCCTGTGCCACACCGTATCCGACGCCGATTCCCTGCTACGAGACTTCATGACGGTGACCACACGCTTCTCAGAGTACTCCTCTTCCACCTCTTCGCTGTGCTTAGACGCAAACTCCACACGACTGGTGAGCGACCTTCGACCCTCGTCGTTTCGACGCGGAAGGTGAACTTCGTGCGGGTGGAAGTTCGGAATGACGAACGGTTCATCTCCTTCGATGTTTCGTTCGATTTCGATCGAGATCGATTCGTCCAGAACGATCGGTTTGCTGTCGTGGAACTGGGCAAATCGTTCGTTCAGAGTGAGTCTCGTCTGATCGGACTTCTTCTTCGGTGGTGGCGGTTTGCGTAGACCAAACGAGTCTCCGGCTTCTGGACGAGTCGGCATTTGGCTTTGCTGTTCTTCCAGTGCATTCGCTTCTCTCGCTTTTCGCTTCTGCTCTGGTGACCGGCTGCGTTTTTGGCTTCCCGAGCGTTTTCGAGAATGTCTCGAAGAGTTCTTTGCGTCAGTGCCCGCAGGTTTCGGTCGATGTTTCATTCGCTTCTTGCCGTGCCGGGTGTCCTTGGATCGTTTTCGATCATGAGACTTTGATCGAGATCTTCTGTTTGCTTGATCGGGACTTCTAGACCGTCTTCTAGGGCCATCCTTCTGCGCGACATCTTTTTTATCTCCCTCAGAATCTGACGAATCTTTATTACGACGCCTTGGCAGAATAACAAAAACACTGTTCAGACTCTTGAGTTAAACAAAACATTTTATGCTTTCATGGTCCATACAAAATTTTACATTAAAAGTACAGATACAGGTGTGTTCAAGTATACATCATGTGCTTGGGTGTGTAAAGATGTATAAAGAATCAGTGTGTACATATGTATGCATATGTATTATTACATACATATATATATATATGCCCATACATATTATATACTAGCTGGTTTACCCGGCGTTGCCCGGGGTTATAAGTTTCAATCCCTGTAGCGAATTCGCAGTGTTGTATACGCCTTGTCGCGTCTTGCGACCTCTGCCGTGGACTGACTGCTTAGCAGTCGCCCTCTGGCGACAACAGATTCGCAGTCGGGGAGACTGCTTTGCAGTCTCCCGTGGATTTACTGCTGCAGTAGCCCTGTGGCGGCGATTGCTTCGCAGTCTTGGAGGTCCTTGTGGCCTCTGGCAATCTTAGGGGGAGACTGCTTTGCAGTCTCGCGTGGACTGACTGCTTCGCAGTCGAAGAGGGTGAACCCGGCGTTGGCGGGTTAAAGAAAACGCCAGAAATCTAGCCGTCACTGCCCTTAGTAAAGCAGAGTCTTTGAACATAAAATTTTGCTGTAAAACGATGAATATAGTTCGAATCGATCGTAATAAAATTTTGTGTGAAAGTAAACAACGCCGTTATGCGCATTATAAATGACGTTGGGAATACCCGCGCCATAAATAGAACCGCTTGGCTGTGGAAGAGCGTTATGCGCATTATTAATGACGTTGCGGAATACCGGTGCCATAAATAGAACCGCTTTGCAGTGGAAGCGTGAGGGACGGTCGGTTGGGTAGAGTTTTGGGGGATTTTCACCATGTTAGCGGTGAAAAGGGGTACGCGAACCCCTGCACTGGGTGTCCGGTGCCGAGGCCGACACAGTAGTGAAGGTTTCGAGTGAAAAGGTGCAAAATTGTAGAAGTTAAGCCCGGTCAAACAGACAGACAGACAGACAGACAGAATTCTCGCTTTATTTATATAGATAAGTAAACATTTATGTACTGGTATGTATATATTTTTACGTGTATGACAGTATATATGTACATGTGTATAAATTTGTGTATGTATGTATGCATGTACACATGTATGTATCTGAACATTAAGAAAGAGGGCCTCTACCTCTTAAAAACCTGTCAACGGTACCAAATCATGGCTACTTAAGTTTTAAAACTGATTTAAGTTTCTAAAACTGATGCGACTTAAGACAAACAGACTCATGACCATCTAAACTGAAACTCAACAGCAATTTTTAAAATCCTTAGTAAATAAAATTACTGGTTGCGATGTTTGCTGCCGAATTCTCGTTTCCTCGGTGGTTCCTTGAGTCCTCTGCCACGTTGGGATCGACCATCGTTCCTGCTTCGAACATCCCTGTCATCCGATTCCTTTTTTCTTCCAGGAGTTGAAGCACTCCTGGACCTTTGCTTTGGGGAGTGGCGCCTGGCTGGTGCACGGTTTCTCTGTGGGGATCGAGATCGCATCCTTTACTGAACACAAATAGGCAAAACAGTCACATATGGGTACCTAAGACACTCAGCAACGAGGAAAATATTAAAATAAAATTGTACTGGAAGCTGTGTATGTGTTCAGTGTTCAAAGAAGGAAGCTTTTCAGAACCTGTTTATTCATGGGTCCTTAGTTAAGCAAAAATCTAACGTCAAATTGGTCAGATTCAGTTTCGAGACAAATACAATACAAACAATGCAAGTGCAAATAGGTCATGCTGGAAGATGAATTTTATTTTTGCAAAAGTGAGGGTTTTATTCTATATAAAACTGGGTTAAAAGCCTAGTTTACGTTGCTAAATTCAACATATTTTCAGGCCCGTAGTTTATGTTGCTAAATTAATGCCATGTCTTCATGTTGCTGATCATCCAACTTCTAGTTTCACTTTTATTATGAAATATTATCATCGCTCATCCAACTTCTAGTTTCAGTTATAATTATGTTAATCGATCATCCAGCTTCTAGCTTCTATGAAACAGTTTTCATATGCGGTAATAGACCTAACCTCAAAGAATTTAGCAACGTAAAATATGGTTTTCCAACCACTATCAATTTAGCAACGTAAACTACGGTTTTACCTAAAACTGAGCCATTATTTACTCATTGCAATTATTCAAAAAATCTTTTATCTTCCTAGTTGTCAGCTGAAAAATTATTTGCAACATGAGTTTAAAGGTTCATCAGCATATGACTTGAGAATTACATGCTGACATAACTACACGATTGGGATAGATCACCCATATATGACAATACATAAAAGCGCTAAATAAATTTCAAAAATGCAATGCAGTGTGTCACCGTTATCGATGAACGGCTTAATAAATTCCAGCTTATTATCTATTTGCAGTTCACAAACTTGCAGATTATTATGTACTGTTCACCGTGTTCGGGATGCTTATGATGACGATAATGATGATCACGATATCGACCAAGATTAGTGGGGGTCTACCCGAATTGCCGAATCCCCCCCCCCCGAAAGCCCTTAAACTGCAAAATCCGCCGAATCGCCGAAAGCAGTTCTCTATCCAGCGTGCGCTTTCCCGAAAACCACTGCCGACTCGAATCGCCGAATCCAGAATCGCCGAAAGCGTTTAAACTGCGCTAATACCATTTCGGCGAATCGGGATTCGGCGATTCGCTACGAACAGCATTTTCGGTGATACGGGTTTTCTTCAAAAAATAGTTTCGGCGATTCGGCGGTAATACAATTTCGTCGAATCGGGATTCGGCGATTCGCTACGCGCCCGATTAGTGCACGATTGCTTTCACCCCTCGCTACCGCCGTTGCGAAACTCAAACATTTGCAACCAACTTGCATCAAATAAAATCACCTTTTTTTCAGAATAAAAACAAAAATAAACGATAACAACAAATCTCGATAGGCCTACAAATAATTAAAACACAAAATTCTGCGATATAATGTGTTTCCAACATGCACGTACAAGAAGTCACAGCAAGAAGCTGATTTTGTAGCGCTACCGTTTGCCATTGGTTGACTTTCGTTTTCCGTTTAATCTGAAATCCGAGTTAAACTGTAAATCTAAGATTCTTATTACAACAAAGACATTTAAGTGAACTTTGCTGGGAAGTTTTGTCTCGCAGTTTGGTAACTGTGGTCAAATCAAACTGATATGATACTGTCGTTTGCATATGGTACAATTGTAATGTAGCCTACGCTGAACTTTTAATACCTTTATACTATACATGTACGCTGTTTCATTGTGTGGTCACTGTGAAAATCGTCCAGAATTTTGGGCCAACATAAAATGCCGATACCGGCAAAATATGTATAATACAAGTATGGAATAGGCAGTCTTGTTGTCAAGACCTTAAACCTCAAGACCAAGACCAAGACCTTTTTGAACCTCAAGACCAAGACCAAGACCAAGACCTTGAACCTCAAGACCAAGACCAAGACCTTGAACCTCAAGACCAAGACCAAGACCTTGAACCTCAAGACCAAGACCAAGACCTTTGGTCTCAAGACCAAGACTTTTAAAACGAACTCGAGTGCACTCGAGACCAAGACCTTGGTCTCGAGGACAACCAGACTGGGAATAGGTTTACATGGTTCAACGATTCCATTGGAAACGCAGTTCTGATGTGTAAAGCCTTTCGGATAGTTCAAGTGAAGCAGAGAAAAATCTCCGCCTAATTATTTATAGGGTGCGATTTTTAGGTCAAAGAATAAAGACCATTCCTACACTTAGTAAGATACCGCTCTGGTTAGCACAATACTTACATCAGTCCGTATCCACCATACTTATCATTATTCAACGAGATCGTCTTTCCCTGTTCATATTTTGGGGCGGGGGATAGAGTAATGGTAACACTCATGGCCAGGAGAGCGTAGGGTACGCGGATCGATTCCCATAACCCCCACCTCTATGGCAGCGCTTTGCATGGCTGCCAAGCTGCGTGTTTAATTAAGATCTTGATTGTACTGTCATGTTTCAATGTAATCTTACTGCGTCTGTCGGTTTGAAATAATAAAGAATATAATTATTATTATTGTTATATTTAACATTAGAAAGGCTCCTGGATGACGGGCTTTTTGGTACTTGGATATAGATTTATGACTCTCCCTTTTCCTATACGTTTTGCTCCGTTGCTTAAGTAATTTTGTTCACAACTTTTAAAATGCTTATCCACTAATATAAACTGCCTCTCAGTCTTAGTGGACCAATATTCTAGATGTTGATCTGATTACGACCAGGTTTTGGTGTGCCATCAGTTGATGCCTTGTGCATTAAACACTGACACACAAGAAGTTACTAATTAGCAATAAATAAAACTCTAGGATACATGTATTTTCCTTCAATAAGACCCTGCACCACCTGATGCCTAAATTGCAGAATTTGGACTCTGTTCTCAACTAAATAGACCACTGTGCAACCTGACAGTCTATTCGATAGCACACTTTGTCTGTAATCCGACTACTGCAGATTTGAAACTGCTCATCAAACTCTGCGTAACAACCCTTGACAATGAAGTTGTTTGTGCACACCTGTCGGACACCTCAGATTCTAATTTTACTGACCAGTGCTGGGATTAGTAAGTGCAATATATCTAATGGACAAGTGCACAGTGCAAGTTTAGGGTACTTATTTGGAGATGCTAAAAAAATCCGATACGTTCAAATAAATTCAATGATTACAACTCATCTGAAAATGATACAGTGATTGCGAGATTTCTGAAGTCTTTTATTATCATAAAAAAATTTGATATAACATCCAAACCGCTCAGAGTCACACAGCAACATCAGCTCGAGTCGTTTTCTTCATAAAAAATCAGCACCAGCTAAAATAACTCAAATGGAAATTTCCTTTTCATTTAACTTTTCCATTCTAATCTATTAACTTCTCTGGCGCCGTTCAGATGCTTTCTCTGTCCTTTGGTGGATTCTTGTTTCGATATCGAAGCTGTGGCCTGAAAACGAACATTTAAGTCATTTTAGAAACTCCACAAATAAAACACTATACTACGTGGGAGGCTAAATGGTAGAGCAAGTGCTTAGTGATCCAAAAATATAAGATTTAATCCTGCTCTGCATCTCTCAGCTGTCTGGAACTTAGGATGTGCCCATCACCAACAGCTCAGGGTGTTTGGGAAGAATCTCATCATGATTTCTACAGCTGCAGTGATAAGAGAGCTATTACAAGGCATCAACTACTGGTTGCCTGAAGGAAAACTATAGTCAACCTAAATCTATTGGAAAACTGTCAACCCAAGTCAATTTATAGGCACAATCTGTGGGAGGAATTATTTTAAATTAATAAAGGACACCCCAAACTCAGTGAAACTGTAAAAGAAGTTTCCAGATTAGCTTAGCCTCGATTATTACAATACATGCACTGTTTAAGTTGTTGGATTAGATTAGAATATTGAGCAAGCGCAACTCAAACCAAACAGAAAATGGGCGTCCGAGGGGCCTGGATTTTGGGCATATTTTACAAAAATTAAATCTTTTGAAAATAGAGGTGGAAATAGAGGTTGTAGAAAGCTTCACATTCCTAGGATCACTGGTTGGAAAGGAGGGAAAGTGTGATCCAGAAATAAAACGAAGGATTGCTATAGGGAAAGCTGCAATGACCGGACTGGAAAAGATATGGAAAGACAAACATGTGAGCATAGAAACAAAAAAAAGGCTCGTGAGAGCACTAATCTTTCCTACGGTACTGTACGGTTGCGAGACGTGGACAATGACAAAGAACATGGAAAATAAGGTTAACGCTTGTGAAATGTGGATATGGAGGAAGATGCTGAGAATATCTTGGACTGAGAAAAGAACGAACGAATCAATACGAGAGGAGATTGGAGTTGAGAATGAAGAGTCGTTAAAACAAACTGCGACAAGAATGAAGCTAAGGTTCTTTGGACATGTTATGCGATCTGATGGTCTGGAGAAGGAAATGATGCTGGCATGCGGTGAGGGGAGGAGAAGACGGGGTCGCCCAAGGAGGAGATGGATGGATGAGATACAAGATGTAACTGGCATGAATTTGGCGGAATTAAGGGACTTGTCATCGAATAGGAAACAATGGAGTGTTCACCAGGACGATCGCTAGAGCTCCACGAGCTGACAGCACAAGGTGACAAGGTGATTATTATGATTATATTACAACAGTCCCAACACGATTTTCAACGCAAAAATTATTTACGTAAAGTCCTTGACCATTATTTATTTTTAAAGTTGTCACATGTTCTGTGTTCATGAATAGCTATGCAAAAACGTCATTTTGCTCCCCCTACAAAAATTTTGCTCCCTAAAAACATTCCTGCAGACGCCCATGCATATGAAACACATAAACGTAACTAATTTAAGTTAACTAATTTAAGTTAACTAATTTAAGTCCGCAAAGGTTCACCAGTCACTCTGGTACAGAGTAAAGCAGGGAGGCGACCTGACCGACGACTCTGATGAGCGTAGACTCGGATCCGACCTGGGCTGGTGAACCAAAGTCCTCCGTGCCCACCTTCTCGTGGTGCGGACCGTTAGTACCCTTCCTAGGAAGTACTCTTCCTAGGAGGGGGAACGAACGGGCACGGCAGGCAAAACCAGGGGAAGGCAATGGCAAACCACCCCTGTTAATCATGCCAAGAAAATCGTCATGCCACACACCAAACCACGCCGATGGTCGCGGATGGAGGGACTCCCAGGCCGGAGCGCTGAGGTGGGACTCCCAGGCCAAAGCGCGACTCGAGGGCTGCTGGGAGAAGTGGCGAGACGGCAACGGAGACTGTGTGGCATGACGATCGCTAGGGCTCCTAGAGCCGACGGCACAAAGAGAGAATTTAAGTAAACACGGCTAAACACCGATTGACAATTTCACGAAGCTGGCAAAACAAAGAAGAAATCTTACTTTCGATCAAAGGCGTGTCTTGTTGTGTGGAATATCTTCATCAGTTCTTCCTGCGTTGGTCCGTCCGGACGATATTTGTACTTTTCCTCAAGCAAATACTGCGCCTTCAGTTCAGTATCACCCTGAAAAATAACCGAATGCTATTAGAACACGGCAAACACCTAATATAGCACTAAATAAATGTTCAATTAGCATTATAATTCCCTCACAGACATCTTGTCTATGCCACAGCAAACGGTACCAAAAGTTCGTCTAGAATATAAGTTCAGATAATAGCAATAGTCACCAATTACAAGTTCCTGCAAACATGAAGAGCCCGCGTATTAATGAGTAAATCAGTCAGTTACATACATGTAATTATTATTGCTACGCATTTACATAGCAACATTATCTAATATCTAATGACCAAACATCAGTAAATGGTAGAAAGCAATTACTCTTGCTCAAGGTCCCTACACAGCAATCTTTTCACAGGAAGAGGCTAGAACCTGTACTCTCTGTGTTACAAGGCCAGTGCTCTAACCAATCGGCTATCACGACCCACATTGCTAGAGGTCAGACAAATACCATCACAACATATTATCAACTGTATTACCTTAATTTACCGATAAGTTAACTTTGAATACAGAAACAGAGAAATCCAGGCTTCTCACCTCTCTGATTTCTGGCTCATTCCTGGGAAGCGGCTGAAGACACATAAAAAACAGCATTTATACAGAGCTCATAAAATTATTTTTACGCATCCTATCATCACTATAATCGTAGCATCCAACTTTCATAGCATGTGAACTAAGAAATTGGCTGAACTGTCACTTTAGAATTAGTTAATTGCTTAGCCACTTTAGAATTAGTTAATTACTTACTACGAAACTTAAGATTCTGAAGCCGTAATCAACCTCCATTCTTTTAAGATGTTCATTAGTCTTTTACAGAAATTCTTAAAAGGTACTAGATCAAAAATCATCTACATATACATACATACATATGCATACATACTTAAGTACGCACATACACAGTACACACACACACACTAACATTCCATCAAAGCTCAAAATTTTTTGTTCTTATGCAGATTGGTGTTGTTAGGCCAGAAGTATTGCTGAGGAGGTTCCTTAAGCAATACAATATAGTACACAACTAAAACATATGTGGGACATACCGGTTATAGCTTCTGGACAACTACCAAACCTGGAAGCCACTTACAAGGAGAAGAGATGCTATTTGCACTGAGTGAAAAATGAAAAATTCGCCTTTTGTTTTAGAAAAAGCCAGAGTCCGAAGAGCAGAATGCTCTACATTATTTCACGTACTTTGGTGTGTTCATAAGGAAAGCTTTGCTGGGGATGCCAACAAAGAACCATGCCGCCATCTTTTGACAAAACCACCAATGGTTTGCTGCAAACACACAAAAGCTGTGAATCAATTCCTGCCAAAATTAGGATATAACAATGACATAATAATAACAAATTAAAATAATAATACCCATGGTATAATAATACTAACAGCAATAAAATATTATTATCGATATGAATTAGGAATATATTCAAAAATATTATTACAATATATTACAATGACAAGATCAGGGAACGAAAACATGTTCAGAGATAACAGAAATGGCTATATATCTCATCTATTGCTGACAAGACAATAGATGAGAGAGATATATATATATAGATATATATACTATTAATCTCAATACTATTAATCTTAATAGTATTATATTGCTACTAACTGCATTATTAATATTATCTGCCATTTACAGTATGGCAATTTGTTAAATCAGCCAGAGTTATTTTTTAGAAATCAAAGTTCTGTTGTTCTGCACAAAAATTGAAACTAATACTCTTGCAATGACAGGTTTCTACCAAAGCTACACAAAAGTAAACAACATCTTTCAAAGAATCAACACCAAAAAGCACCAAGTTATGTAAATTTCATGTAAAGTAAGTTAAATGTTCAAGAGGTACCTTGATGAAGATGAAGACCTTGCATTACAAAACGATGTGACTACAGAAACAGACAAGGTAAAATTTCTGGTTAACGAAACTGTAATACAATTCTGTATTTCTCTTCAAAATATCCAAACATATGCTAGAAACATACCATATTGTTACGGAATGTTTCACTGAGTAATGACACCGTATCCATTTAATTTATGTCTCATTTCATCTTAAGTCCTTGAACTGGAATGTAGAACCAAGTTGACAAAAGGAATGAGGGGTACACGAATTACAAGCTATTGTATTGTACTGTATCTAGAAATTTATAAAGCACCTCTCGCAGAATAACTATTCAGAGGCGCTCTCAGCACAGAAGCCCCGGGAAAACAGTAATTCCTTTAGGGAACGCGAAACCGATGAAGAAAAGCCAGTCATTAGTTTGGCCCTGAGCACAGGGGGAAGGTCATTCCAGATCATGGGACCAACTACAGCAAACGCCCGGTGCTGGGCCAAGGCAGTTTTAGCCCTGGGAACAAAAAGATCAAGCCGATTTACAGAGCACAATGAGCAAAGAAGATGCAGATAGCGGCTTTCGCAGATAGTTCGAGAGATATTTCGGGGCAGTAGGCTGTTGAGATTTAGAAACAAGGAAGAGGATCTTATAACAGATGAGTGCAGCAATAGGGAGCCAGTGCAGGACATCAAGCATGTAAGTAGAGATATGGGCAAAGCGGGGGAGTCTAGCGATGAGCCTAGCAGAAGCATTTAGAACAGATTGAAGGGGAGAGAGACGCTGCTTATGAAGACACATGAGGAGTGAGTTGCAGGAGTCCAAGCGTGAGCAGACAAATGCGTGAACTATGGTGGTAAAGACAGAAGGTGAGACCAAGCGTCTGATGGTCCTGAGATGCTGCAGTTGAAAGAAGCAGGAGCAAGTCATGTTGGAGATATGCTCTGTGAATGTGAGAGAGGAGTCAAGTGTGACGCCCAAGTCGCGGACGGTGGAAGAGTAGATGTAAGCAGGTAAAGCTACATGGTGCATAGGATTTCAAGCTCTCCCAGTAGTGCTGTAGATATTGCCATATTATTATTATTATTAACTTCTATAGCGCCGATGTTTAATGCACAATGCATCAACCGATAGCGCACTAAACCATGCCGTAATCAATATCAATAGAATCAGTCCGCTGAGACAGAGATAACCTGTGGTGGATAAGCAAGCCTATGGTGGTTACGCAAACCATAAGGCATAACCCGGGCTGTAGTGGTAAAATCAGAGGCGAGTAGACGCTACTGGTTAGTTTTCTGAAACTAATTAGAGGTGAGTACAAATATTTTGTGAGGCGAGTATACGGTCTTTGGAGGTGAGAACACGCTGTATACAGGGCTGTAGTCGAGGGTATACGCGGGTATACAGCGTGTACTCACCTCTAAAGACCGTATACTCACCTCACAAAATATTTATATTTCTTTATATTAAAATACTATAGCGTAGACTCTCAAAATACTGTAGCGTATACTCACCTCCAATTTGTTTCTGAAAACTGACCGGTAGCGTGTACTCACCTCTAATTTTACCACTACAGCCCTGGCTGTATACCCACGTAAACCCTCGACTAAAGCCCTGGGCATAACATCCTACTTCTACAAGCGCCTGTGTCCGAAATACACAGGCGGCAGGCCTAAGGTCGTAACTTATCGACACACTATTTTAAACAATATCAAAGATTCAAAGTCTAGGAATAATAAAAAATATATTTTCTCACCTTTTAAACTATTTTTAACAAAATGTGCGAATAAATTTGCTTTTAAAAGCACCATTTTGCGCTTTTAAATATTTTAACAACACGTCTTATGGTTACCCCTTGAATTTATGCGTTGAATATTCATATCGCACGGATTATATATTCGCATCAACGTTTATTGAGAAATATACTTCGAAGTAAGTAAGTAAGTAAGTATATTCTTTATTAAACATCAGCAAACGCAGAGCGCTTTACATACAATTTTACACAAAAAGGAAAGAAAAATATAACAGTAATGATGACGTTAGATCATAAATGAAATGATAGCAACAGAGCCTAACTGTACAGCATCCTACCCAGGAAATCTCGTCGGGTAAGGGAGTCAAAGCTAGGGAGAACCACAGTATTATGAGAACGAGGACGCAAATCATACCCGGTCTTTAGAACAGGAAGTAGAAGGTCGTGGAGGAGGTGACTAGGGTTTTTGATAATGTTCTTAAAGAGATCACGATCAGATTTTTTGCAGAGTTCCTCAAAAGTAGGAAAAGAAGGAGGGAGGTAGCCGAGACGAACCAACTTACGGATAATTGCGCCCAAATGATCAAGTTCTTGCTTTTGGCAAAGCCTAGCCATACCTGGGAACAGTACGGCATACGGTTGACAGTGGTAGCCCGTATTACATCATGAAGCCTGGGGCCCGAAAGCCCATGAGAAATCAAGACACCTGGTGTAATTTTTTTATCAAGGGGCCGCCAATTAAGTTTTATTTAGCTTAGGACCTCACCAAGTCTAAACCCGGCACTATAATGGCGACCAGCAGCCACGTGACTTGGCATGTCTAGGCCTATGCAATAGTTTAAGGTTAGGCTGCCCATAGGATTTTGATCGGGCTTCTCCAGCGACCATCGACTATATAACGGCGCTATAGAAATCATTAGATTAGATGTTGTCCACCGCTCATTGCGCTATTTGAGGTCTAAGAATGACGGATCAGATCCCATAATATATTTCCTTCTACATAATTGTAATAATAATAACCCTTTAAACTTATTGCTATATAAGTGACCATCGATTGGTGTTTTTTGCGTAATTATAACGGCGCTATAGAAGTCATTAGATTAGTGTACAGTACAGTAAGTAAGTATATCCTTTATTGAACCAACTGCAAACCGTACTTTGGTGTACATAAGTTTCATCGAAAGTTTTAATAAGTGTATATATATATATAATATTTATTAATTGACTAGCTGTAACCCGTGAAAAATCACGGTAAATTTATTTTAGAAACTTTAATGTTGTTGATAGCAGAAATCGAAAAAATACGGAAGCTATCTGTAACCCGTCCAGTGCTCCTAGACACGATGTATAATCGTGTTGGTAAGTTACAGCTCCATCTATCGAATGATAAATTTGAAAACTTGTAACAGTTTCTTTAGCTCTAGAATGTCTGATAGATGTCTGCCATCTATCGAATGATAATGAAGTAGAAGTTACGTTCATCGGTTATTATGTCGGTTGATAGAGGCTTTGGGGTTTAATAATTTGAAAATTGGCATTTGAATATATTTGTAATAAATATTATATTCGATATCACAAATGAATCCAAATTTCATAGCATCATAAATTCGCAATGACAAAGGCATTATCAACTTTTTTGAATAACTATGCTTTTTAACCCGTATCTAATAGCCTAGCGCTGTGGCCGGTTGCCCATGTCTCTCGCCAGCCTGGTTGCGGACCCCGGTTCGCTTCCCGCTGGTGAGCGACATGATTTTTTTTCCATTTTCTAATTTTCTAACTACATCAGAAGAATGTTAAATATCAAACAAGAAACTCGAATTGTTTATTGGTACAAGTTTCAAACGTATAATGAAAACAATTAACACCACGCTTTAACTAGCCTATGAAAGCTAGGCTTAGGACGGATTTTCGAACCCCACCTGCGCAGTTCTCTCCAGTTTTTTACTTTTACAACTCTGAATTTTGGCGGCTTTTAAAATGTTTTATCTGTACTGTATATGCATATATTTATTTTTATGTAGAACCTTTTTAAACGGCTTGTGTAGCAAATTTCATCTCACGTGAATAAATATGCATTCATTTGAAAGTACTTTGAATTTTTCAGGATTGTACACGAGGGTATAGGCCTACACGCGGGTATACAGCGTGTACTCACCTCTAGATACTGTATAATCACACACAAACTATTTTTAGTATACTCAGTGGCGGCGATCTTGTTTCACAGGTGGGGGGGGGGGCACTTTTGAAATGATCTGGTCAAAAAAGAGTTTTGAACTGATCTGTGACTCAGTTTGTCTGGATCTCGGTTGACCTGTATATCGTACTTTTGCGGTACATATTCCTCACTCTGCCTGCATACATGAAGCAAGGCGGAGACTGCGATCTCTGCTCTGGTAAGGCACAATAATAAAATATTGAATGGCATTGTTCAAAAAGTGAGGATAGGGTACCCCAGTCTATCTTGTCCCTGAAATAATAGTAACAAATTTTAAGGCAGCATACTAATGCCAATGAGATGTTATTAATGAGATGTTTGGTAGGCCTGGGTCCCGGGACCCAGTGGAACCATAGTTAATCCAGGCCTGATCAAACTTGTACAGGAGATAGGCCTATATACAGGCCCGCCGACAGAAATTCCGGGCCCCTAGGCAGAGCAGTCACGGGCCCCTAGGCAGAGCAGTCACGGGCCCCTAGGCAGAGCAGTCACGGGCCTCTAAACTATCTTTAGGCTTTAAGAGAAAAATTAAAAAAATTTAAATAATAAAAGTGCATGTACGACCGTACATAATGATATTTATATATACAACTATGATTTGATTCAGTTAATTTTAAATTTATGCTAATCAAAAAGCAGCTTTTCTGGATTTAGCTGCAGCAAACTCGTGTATAAAGTTGATTGCGGGCCCGGCCCGGGCCCCTAAAAATCGTCGGGCCCCTGGGGATTTGCCCCCCTTGCCCCTCCCTCTCGGCGGGCCTGCCTATATATCTTATATCGAAAATCATTAAGTGCCATAAGAGTAGACAAAAAAGATCACAAAATACTCATTTAGGCTACTGTTTTGTAGCATAAATTGTTGACGTCATCGATCTTGTTGTAGTGACACTAGGGTGGAGTGGGGAGTGAGAAGGAATTTGTCACCACCACTTTATGGGACAGTTACACTCCTGGTGAGGACAAGCAATCCATTGGCAAGAGAGGACAACCTTTCATGCTACCTGTTGTTGCAGCGCTCGTTAATAAGCTTGTGCTTTATGCTCAGCTTTACAGTGGCGCTTTAGAAAATTGAAGATTACGATTACAATCTAAACTGTTTAACAGTTCTGTAAATCAATGTATCTTTAGATATATTTAGTTGTTCTCGTCTGTTTACATTATTTGCTCATATTAGTCTATTTCAAATATATATATATGCAATCATTCTGCATCATTGCATGTGTTACATTGTAACACCACGTATGTAATAATTCTCAACCACGTAATGTACATGCACTTGTCTGGTGCAAAATACGGCTACTTACTTCAATCCTTACTTTTTTAAATATGCTGTTCCTAGAGTTTGTTACAAGCTGCTTCTTAAATAGCAAGATCGAATTGTCCCATGCAGTGAATCAAGCAGATATACAGTATGCCTTGTATATAGCGTGATATAAATGCATGTATGACTCAGTGACTCAGTTTTGTGTTGGTTGCTTATACAGTAAACCAGTGAAATATCAACAAATTGCTCTTCATTTCTGATGAAGCCATTCTGGATCGAATACAAGTGGATAGAACTGGCCAGTCATCTTCTGTCCCTGCACGAAAATAGACATGATCCCCACTTCATTATTACACATATTTTAAACACAAATTAAAACTAAAATTATTCAAATTAAAATTAAATTATAATTAAAAATTATAACACAAATTAAACTGCAGACTGATTAAAACATGCTTGATTATAACATGAATTCTGATATAATACAAATTACACCAGAAACTCATTAAACCATGCTTCATTATAAAATAACGAGATATAACATGGTCAGGACATGGATCCCAAAATTAGTTCAACCCTAGAATAAACTAAATGCTCTGTAACAATATAAGGTTTATAACTTGCTTACATGCATTTGCCTGACTTCTGATCTCCTTGAACTGTTAGATCTCCACTGGGCTGCCATAAGGATTATGATTTTTTTTACATCATTGAAGCTAGTTAACTGTAACCCTTTAACGACGAGCATGTACAAAAATGCATGGAAAACTAATCCCTCTCGTCGTTAAACGATTATAATAATAATAATAATATTTATTCTTTAATTAAGCGCCTGCAAATGCACTGCGCTGTACATGTACATGTTATGCGATAAATCTTAACTACTAACAGAACAGACAGCCTGCAATACACGGCGCAAATTGCAGCCTACAAAGCATGTCCGCCTATGGGACTCGATCTCTGTACCTCTCGCACTCTACGCCAGATGTTATCCAATGCGCTATCGGACCCCCCCCATATGATGGTATGATTGTCATCAGGACACAAGAGTTTCACTTTAAGTGACCACCGGTTGTCTATTATAGGCATTCTCTATGTACCTGTTCTGAATACATTACATAACTGCTCTGAAACAAAGAGTAAATATCACACAAAGAAGACAGCTTACAAGGTGCAGTTCAATAGCAAAATAATTTCATAGGTGCTTTACAAATACTCCATAACAACATGTAGCTGCCTTTAGATTAAGTTACATTACAAATGGAAAATAGTCTGACCTTGGGGATGTTGGCACCCGCATGAAACGTTGGATTTCCCTCCATGCACAGCAGTGGCTTGTCCGTGTTAGATATAACGCCGTCTGCAAAGTAGTTGAGCACGGCTGCTCTACGAGGCTTCTCCGCACTACAGAAAATTTGAAAAACTTGTAACAGTTTCTTTAGCTCTAGAACGTAACAGTGCATAAATGCCCCATAAAATTGTGTAATCTGCAACTGTAATAATAGGAATTAAGAACATGTACCACTTTTTATTGTTATACAATGTTAGGAATGTCCAGTTAGCGTGGTATCAGTACCGAGAAGAAAGAAAAAAGGATGCTGCTTGTCGAACAAAGCCATGAAGAGTTCAAGGAAACCAGAGGTCATGCTAATGCATATAAGCAAGTTATAAACATTGTATTGTTAAAAGCAGGTTAGGTTCAATTGGATCAGTGTTCTCCAAATAGGGTTCTGTGGAACTCTAGGTCTCAGATACAATACAACTGGTGCTCATGAATAGGCTGGTAACCTACACTTAGCCTTCGAGTGGCGCTTTAGAAGTCTGAAGATTACGATTACGAACTGTAATTTGATAATGCCCTCCCTCCTTACAAAGTTCAGAAGTGCACACTGAAGCCATTGAACCAAGAAGTTCTATAGGTAGACTGGAAGAGGCAAATTTTCTGTTGAGAGTGAAAGAAAGCCTTGCTATGAGAGTTGCGAACATGAGGAGGTAGAGAGTTCCATATGGAGGGACCAGCAACTGTGAACGAATGCCAGCCAAAGACAAGATGTGTACCAGGAACATACTTTCCAGCAGATGCTGATCGAAGAGAGAGGGTCACCTTTAACAGAATTGCAGGGTGTGACCATGGAATGTAATTAGGATGGCAGATTATTAGTCGGGTCAATATACGATTTGACCCGGAACAAATTGCAAGAAAACGTTTTATGATGATTTTCGGGTGCATTTGGTCTGGAGATGAACATACTAAAAGTTTACCAAAATCGGACCACGGGAAAAGGTCAAATTTTGGCGCCAAAAAAAGATGGCCGCCAATGGGAATGAATGACTCAAATGTACACAACTTGCTCAAATCTACAGGAGCAAATCATGTAACAATTTGCTAACAGGTGTTTCTAGACTAATTTGACCCTGCTGAAAACGAAAATCGTGGTTAGCAAGCTGGATTTTTAGCGGTTGCATGGAAAAACAAGATGGCGGACAAAATGGTGGCCAAATATCTTCGAATGGCTGTAAGTAAGGTCATGTATGTGATGGAAACATGATTTTAGAGTCTAAATTAACATTTTCGGGGTCAAGGAATGCGACGAAACTAAATATACATATGTAACACTGCCAGAAAACAAAATGGCGGACAAAATGGCGGACAAGTATCTTCGAATGGCTGTAAGTTAAGTCATGTATGTGATGGAAACTTGATTTTAGAGTCTAAATTAACATTTTCGGGGTCAAGGAATGCGATAGAACTAAAGACACATGTGTAGCATTGCCAAAAAACAAAATGGCGGACAGAATGGCGGCCAACTATCTTCAAATGGCTGTAAGTAATGTCATGTATGTGATGGAAACATGATTTCAGAGTCTAAATTAACATTTTCTGGGTCAAGGAATGCGATGGAACTAAAGACACATATGTAGCACTGCCAAAAAACAGATGGCAGAATTACTATCCAGAGGCGCTCTTAGCACAGAAGCCCTAGTGAAACAGAAATGCCTTTAGAGAACGCGAGACCGATGAGGAAAACCAGTCATAAGTTTGGCCCTGAGCAGAGAGCGAAGGTCATTTCAGATCGTGAGACCACTACTGTAACAGCAAACGCCCGGTGCTGGGCCAAGGCAGTTTTAGCCCTGAGAACAAAAAGATCAAGCCTATTCACAGAGCGCAGTGAGCGAGAAGAAGATGCAGATAGCGGTTTTCGCAGGTAGTTAGAGAGATATTTCGGAGCAGTAGGCTGCTGAAGAGGATCAGGAGACAAGGAAGAGGATCTTATATCGGATGCGCGCAACAATAGGGAGCTAGCGAAGGACATCAAGCATGCAAGTAGAGATATGGGCAAACCGGGGAGTCGAGCGATGAGCCTAGCAGAAGCATTAGGAAAGGTTGAAGGGGGAGACGCTGCTTGGGGAGACCCATGAGGAGCGAGTTGCAGTAGTCCAAGCGTGAACAGACAAATGCGTGAACTATGGTGATAAATACAGAAGGTGAGACGTCTGATGGCCCTGAGACGCCTCAGTTGAAAAAAGCAAGAGCGAATCATGTTGGAGATATGATCTGCGAATGTGAGGAGTCAAGTGTGACACCCAAGTCGCGGATGGTGGAAGAGTAGGTGTAAGCAGGGAATTTCTCAGTCAGCAATGGCAAGTTGAGTTTAGCAAGCTGCCGTTTAGTCCCAAACCAGATCAATTGAATCATAGCAGTGTTTAGGCTCAGACGGTTAGTCGACATCCAGCAGTGAAGGTCAGGGACAAGATGGTCAATGGAGCGAACAAAGGAGAGTTGATCAGTTGACGGACCATGTACAAAAGCCTGAGCATCATCTGCAAAAAGATGGCCATTTGCCCCATGTTTAGTAAATAGAGACGGGATATTCAGCAGTGAAAAGGATGTATAGGATGGGACCGAGCACCGACCCCTGGGGAACACCAAATTCCACCTCTGTCCACCACTGAGTCCTGGTTTCACCAAGGACAACCAGCTGTGGGCGGTCAGAGAGGTATGATTTAAGCCAAGAACAGGAACACCAGATAGGCCACAGGACAGCTCCAGTCGCTGAAGGAGGATCTCATGGTCAACCATGTCAAAGTCAGATGAGACATCAAAAAGCGCCAGGAGCGAAAGATGAGAGTGATGAATAGCTATATAAATATCAGAAAGTAGGAATAAGAGAGCAGTTTCGGTGGAATGGTGGCCCCCATTGAAGGGGGAGACGCTGCTTGGGGAGACCCATGAGGAGCGAGTTGCAGTAGTCCAAGCGTGAACAGACAAATGCGTGAACTATGGTGATAAATACAGAAGGTGAGACGTCTGATGGCCCTGAGACGCCTCAGTTGAAAAAAGCAAGAGCGAATCATGTTGGAGATATGATCTGCGAATGTGAGGAGTCAAGTGTGACACCCAAGTCGCGGATGGTGGAAGAGTAGGTGTAAGCAGGGAATTTCTCAGTCAGCAATGGCAAGTTGAGTTTAGCAAGCTGCCGTTTAGTCCCAAACCAGATCAATTGAATCATAGCAGTGTTTAGGCTCAGACGGTTAGTCGACATCCAGCAGTGAAGGTCAGGGACAAGATGGTCAATGGAGCGAACAAAGGAGAGTTGATCAGTTGACGGACCATGTACAAAAGCCTGAGCATCATCTGCAAAAAGATGGCCATTTGCCCCATGTTTAGTAAATAGAGACGGGATATTCAGCAGTGAAAAGGATGTATAGGATGGGACCGAGCACCGACCCCTGGGGAACACCAAATTCCACCTCTGTCCACCACTGAGTCCTGGTTTCACCAAGGACAACCAGCTGTGGGCGGTCAGAGAGGTATGATTTAAGCCAAGAACAGGAACACCAGATAGGCCACAGGACAGCTCCAGTCGCTGAAGGAGGATCTCATGGTCAACCATGTCAAAGTCAGATGAGACATCAAAAAGCGCCAGGAGCGAAAGATGAGAGTGATGAATAGCTATATAAATATCAGAAAGTAGGAATAAGAGAGCAGTTTCGGTGGAATGGTGGCCCCTGAAGCCAGATTGGGCGGCCGGCAAAAGCTCATCTTGCTCAAAATATGGGAGTAGCTGGAGTGAAACTAGTCTCTCGAGGGTCTTTGAGAGGAAAGAAAGATGGGAGATGGGCCGGTAATTTTGACAGGCATTTTGGTCAAGGTTTTGCTTTTTCAAGGTCGGGAAAACAATAGCCCGTTTTTGGGAAGCAGGTAGGTAACCCTCTTAAAAGCGACCCGTTAAATATATAAGCTGGAAATGGAAGTAAATCGTCTAAAATGTTAACCAAAAATGGGGAAAGAGGGTCCAATTCGCATGATTTTTGCTTTATGATCCAATTATTTGACAGAGTTTCGTTTCAAGTATTGAAGGCATTCTTCAAAGGTGTCATCCGTATGGGAGAATTGCGGAGGAGGGGCATCAAGAGTCTTCGCTCGAAGATCAGCAATCTTCCATGTCATCATCTGAAGAAAATCCTCAGCAGAAAAGGCAGGAGGACCCACTGAACACGTACCCTGTCCCAGTAGGCCGGAGATTGAGGACCAAAGACGTTTTGGGTTGTTTTTATGTTGCTCAATCAGGCCATCGTCGGTCTCGCGCTCCCTAAAGACATTTCTTTTCCCCGGGGCTTCTGTGCTAAGAGCGCCTCTGGATAGCAATTCTGCCATCTGTTTTTTTGGCAGTGCTACATATGTGTCTTTAGTTCCATCGCATTCCTTGACCCAGAAAATGTTAATTTAGACTCTGAAATCATGTTTCCATCACATACATGACATTACTTACAGCCATTTGAAGATAGTTGGCCGCCATTTGCTTTTGGTAGTGCTACATACGTGTCTTTAGTTTCATCGCATTCCTTGATCCGGAAATTGTTACTTTGACTATAAAATCATGTTTCCATCATATACACGACTTTATGTACACGATTTACGTATAGCCATTTGAAGATATTTGGCCGCCATTTTGTCCGCCATTTTGTTTTTTGGCAATGCTACACATGTGTCTTTAGTTCTATCGCATTTCTTGACCCCGAAAATGTTAATTTAGACTCTAAAATCAAGTTTCCATCACATACATGACTTAACTTACAGCCATTCGAAGATACTTGTCCGCCATTTTGTCCGCCATTTTGTTTTCTGGCAGTGTTACATATGTATATTTAGTTTCGTCGCATTCCTTGACCCCGAAAATGTTAATTTAGACTCTAAAATCATGTTTCCATCACATACATGACCTTACTTACAGCCATTCGAAGATATTTGGCCACCATTTTGTCCGCCATCTTGTTTTTCCATGCAACCGCTAAAAATCCAGCTTGCTAACCACGATTTTCGTTTTCAGCAGGGTCAAATTAGTCTAGAAACACCTGTTAGCAAATTGTTACATGATTTGCTCCTGTAGATTTGACCAAGTTGTGTACATTTGAGTCATTCATTCCCCATTGGCGGCCATCTTTTTTTCGCGCCAAAATTTGACCTTTTCCCGTGGTCCGATTTTGGTAAACTTTTAGTATGTTCATCTCCAGACCTAATGCACCCGAAAATCATCATAAAACGTTTTCTTGCAATTTGTTCAGGGTTCATCACTTTTTTTTCATACTTTGACCCTACTATATCTGTGTGTGGCAGATTATCTGCAGATAGTCAACCATAGTTAGCATAGATTAGATTAGATTAGTCCGAATGAGATTAACCGCGATCAGATTATCAGATTACCAACTTGTTAGCAAAAGAGCCATGAACAGCCATTGAATGGTGGAAGCTGGCTTCACCCTTCTTCAGCAAGGCAGGGCGTGGCTTGAAACTCTCCAGCTCTTCCGGTCTTAATATTGTCTGTGATGACAAAGACAACACCAACAACTGAAAACACACCTCTGAGGCGTTTTCCACAAAGATTATATATAAATAGTCAATAACGTTCAACACAGAATGCTTCTCTACACCAATAACAACAACAAAATGATGATGATACATTTAATATTATTATTATTTATTATTTGATCCCTCAGGATTTAAAAAATTATTATTATTAAAAATTATTTATTAAAAATAATAATAAAAAAAAATCAATGTGATCAGGGAGATAAAAAAATTAAACAACAAACAATGCCAATGTGTGTGTAAATGTTTGTGCACATATGTATACCTTGATGCCCTCCATGTCCTTGAAGTTGAAATCCAAAACCGGAAGAGGTTCACCATTTCGGTTCCATCTACATACAGAACAGCCCATAGAATTAGAAGCTATGATTAGTAATTGTAGTGTTTATCTGTGTGATAACATAAGCGGTACAGTTCACAAATGCAACATGTTGTTAACTCAATTTTTTGAGGAAGAAGCTAATATAAAATACACTTCCCACAACATGCTATCCGCCCAGCTGCTTTAAATTCATGAACACAGGGTCTCCAAACGTTTAGCCACGTTACTTAGGCCCAGAGAGCACCCACACCACCCCACTGGTGGCCAGCTATGGGCTCAATGTGGGTCAAAGAAACAGGGCGACTTTGCTGGACACACAATAGACATTAAAAAGTCGCGGATTAAACAAGCTCCAGATCTCACGAAAGACTGAAAAGAATGGAGGTCAATAATTTGCAATTATCCGGATCATAAGGCTGGCATCAGGAAATCCTGATAACTGACCTGTGTGAACCTGGGATGTACTGGAGGCAACCGTTCTCCAAACTCTGGTCATCGAGTGCAATGTGTACCTGTAGAACAAAGTCGTCGCAGGATAATTAATCACCAATATTAAGCACACAGCAAAAGGACATGTAAGGGCAGGTGCAATAAATAATTGACGTGTTTAAAGGACCACAAATTTGTAGTGTCTGTGTCATACGTGTATACTCCTACCCGGAACACATACAAACATACACACACATATAATATATATATATATGCAAGTTTTATACATGTGTGCAGCAAATTATATACATGTACATATGTATGTGTGTATGACTACATACTCATATATCTGAAGACTTATGCACTAGAATATAAACATACATTTATTTATACATATGTGTAAATGAGGTCATATGTATCTAACTATACATAATGTGCAATGTTTTGCTGAAGGGCTGCATATCCTGTGGTTACCATAACGTGCACCTGGTTAATTTGTTACTGAATTGGTTATATATATATCTTCAACTACAATTACATGTTACAATTACCGTAACGTGCATCTGTGGCGTAGTTCGTGTCCAATACGAGTAATCCTGGTGCCTGAAAATGAACAACACATTCAAAGCCATTAATGCAATGTCCTATGCAACTGTATCTGTCTCCATAGTAACAGGTAACGTCCTATGCAAATGTATTTGTCTCCATAGTAACGAGTAATGTCTGCAACTGTATTAGAGACTCATCCAAGACACTTCGACTATTCTGCTTTGAGGCTCAGTCAAAACAGCCAGATCTGGGATTGCAGTGTTGGGGGATGTAAAGAGAGACCAGTCGTTGAAGGTAGGTTAGTTTGTAACACGTCCTTTGCATCATAGTTAAATCCAATTATTCTAGTGCCACTCAATCACGACCTAGCTAGCCAGTCATTACGGTATACACCTGAACTTCTTTATATTGATTACGATCCAGCCAGCCAAACGATCAGCACAAGTAAACCTTGTTACAGTGCTTCCTTTCCGAGACATAGATGTACTGCACTGAAACAGTCCGCCCCAGCAGTGCCATATGATCCTTCTGGACTGACTTTTGCATCACATACTAGAAGTTTGTGAGTTTGTACTGACTGCTGTTACATGTATTGAGATATTATGGTGTTGATGCTCTGTCAATAAATGGCTTACTTGCATACTTACTTACATAGATTAGATACATATATAGATACATATATGCACATGTATAAATAAATAGATCTTGGGTTCTAAGAGGAAGAGCAGTCTATTCATGGGTATAAAATGGTGAGACTTCACATTTTGATGCCTTTGTATTTTATGACCATATTTTTATCACTTCATATATTCATATTCATATTTCTATGAGGCCGTCTTGCCAATATTATCAAATTCAAAGGGCAAACAGACAAGAAAAGTCTACCATGCAACATTTCCACCGCGTTTTGGTGGTTTGGCAAACAACTGGTCGTGCCAGAATCGAACGGCTTTCTCCTCATTCTCAACCAACAGCTGAGAACACGGAACCTAAAATTTCAAAAGAACATAAGAACACACAAAAAATAAATTAAATAAGTAAATATACACAATAAAATAACAACAAAGACACACGTAACAAAGCAAGAAAAATAAATTAAGCTGATGGATTAAAAACAAATTATTACACACAAATAAATAAATTAAACACAAAAATTAATAAAATTAAACAAACAACAATAAATGACATACACACAAATAATAACTAGAATAAATTAACTAATTAACTTAATGAGAAGTAAAAAAATAAAAAATAGCAAAATTTTAACATGAGCAGTAAAATCATTAAAATAACTCAATGAGAAGTAAAAAATTAACAACAGTAAAATTTTAACATGAGCAGTAAAATAACTTCAGCATTCGAAGAGTAAGTAATAACGTCAGTGATGAACTCGGAGCCATTGAGAGGTGGGCGGCGGCCAACCACCTTCGCCTGAATCATTGCAAGTCGCAGGATATGGTGATATCGTCGAGGCGCAGTCATGTGAAGCCACCTTTAACTGACCGAGTTAAGAGAGTCAAATCTATGACTATCCTAGGGGTCACTATAAGAGATGACCTGGCGGCTGAAGATCATGTCATGAAGGTCTTGGCCTCCTGCAGGGGATCCTTACAGACTCTTCGTATCCTGAGATCACACGGCCTCCCATCTGGTTCCCTGCACCAGGTAGCCACTGCCACTACCGTCTCTAGGATGCTGTATGCGGCCCCTGCCTGGTGGGGACAGACCTCAGCGTCGGATCGCAGTAGCCTGCAGCGGTTTCTCCAAAGAGCGAAAAGAGCCAGCTACCTGAGCAACTCTGTACCTGGCGTGGAGCAACTTGTCCGTCAAGCTGACACTGCCCTGCTCTCATCCGTGTTACATGATCCGTTCCATGTGCTCCGTGACCTGTTCTCGCCTAAAGTCAGCAGACAGTACAATTTCCGTCCTCGACCGCATGACTTTACCCTCCCCCTAAGGACGATTCCAATTTTGTCCCAAAACTCCTGTATGCCACATTAAAATAACTTTTCTTCACCTTAATTTTTCCAAAACTATTATCTTGTTCAACACTTGCTAAGTTTCCAGCTCACCTTATCCTCCAAACATTACATTACTTAATTCAGCATTATTAATGTACTTGTAACATGTTGCGGTGTGTCAATGTGAGTCGATAATAAACGAATAACGAATAAACGTCAACAAGTAAATTAAATTTCTCGCTTACCACGACTTTAGGGTGAAAGACTAAGTCGTGGAAAAGTGACGTAAGACGCCAGTGGCCGAGAACGTGAACCAGTACATTATTCGGATCCCCGCTCTGGTTGCTGTGATATTCGTACAGCAGGTCTCGACCCGGATGCGTACACTGGTCTCCCACCTACAATAACAACAAGGTGTCTAATTTGTAATAATTATGTCATTAATGTAACAGAAATCATCAACAAGTATAATAATGCATAATAAATGTTTTATTTAATTAAACTACTGCTTATGAAACACGTTTCTTGCCACAACCATCACCACCACCAGCCCCACAAACCACTACCCCTCTATCACCACCAATGCCACTGCCAAGAATAACATTACCCACTACCACCACCACCAATACCACTGCTCCTCCACCACCATTACCACCACAACCACCTTCATTGTAACTTTCCTCCTCCTCTTCCTCCTCTTTTTCCACATCAATATAATGTCCACCTCATCATTTGAAAACTTCTGATAAATTTATTCTCATCTAACAATCTTTGTAATCCTTATATGTATATGTATTGGTATATATACCAGGCACATTAATATTCGAGTTGAATAAATAATTATAATCTGAACAAATATACTATCTTACTTATAGAGCAATTTGAAGCATTAAATGGACATTTTCACAGGACTTACCAGGTAGAACTGATACTCTTTCAGAATCAGATCGCACTGCTCAGGACTGAGAATACGAATATTGGTAAGGGATCCATCTCTCCAGAACTGAGCCACTTGGTCAGCACTTAGCTTGAACTTGGACCAATCCTAGAAAAACAGTTTGTTGGTTGTATTACTAGTTTCAGAAGATTTTCCAAATGTTCAGTAAGAGGTGAAGAAGACCTAACACAAGCAGCATCCGAAGGTATAAAGTGGTAGCGACTTCATTCTTCTTGACATTGCCATATGGGGGCAGAGGGCCAATCCTCTCCCTCATAGTCTGATCTCCCCATCAACAGATTACAGTCGATGCCCTCATTTTAAAGACGAGTTCGCTAGGGAGTGATAGACAAATAGAAACCTTGGAATATTTTTTCTGTCCTAGTAGAGATTGAACCTCACAGTTTGTGGTGCATACAACAACAAAAAATAAGAAGAGCATTCTATTCAGCTAAACACACTGAAATGCAGTCATGAGTATGAAGAGTTAACAACTTCATTTTTCTTAGCCTAGGCAAAAAATGAGGGCACATGGCCAGTCTAACCTTCTGACGGACTGGGAATCAGTGTGTACAGATCAGTAATGAATCAATTTGTACTGATTAAGTAATGATTTAACGATTCAACGTGTACTTATCCAGTACAGTGTGTACTGATTCATTGCCAAGTTCACTAAACTACCATGAGAAAGATACTGAGATGGCTTACGGTAGTTGGTGGATAAAGGATTTCAGTGGCTGGCTTATGCAATGTGCTCCAGTCGATAACGTTTGGCATCACTTCAACCGGGCCCTCCATCTCCTCGAACACACACACATACACATTGAGAAATTAGGAAATTCATAAAGATACATTTTATAATGATAATTATCAGTATGCTAATAATAACAATAATTAATTAGACTAAAGAGATTTTCAGGCTAAAATTGTATCAATAAATTGACTGATAGAAAATAATGGAATCAGAAAATCTATCAGAAAATCATGGAATCTATAGAGCACACTCACACATGAACACACAAACACACACACACACGCACGCACGCACGCACGCACGCACGCACGCACGCACACACACACACACACACATATATCAGTACACAGTAAGGTGTTCCCAACTGTAATGTAAATTTGTTGTCTTGTTTAGTTTTCTTCTTGCAAATGGAACAAGCATAAATATTTAAACTAGATATTGATTTTGCTCACACTTATACAATGGGTTTTAACCAAACATCAGTAGCAGTGGTATCTGGTGATAGCAGATATTACAGCATGTCAGTGACCAGGCAGACCAGCCCTCTGTACAGGTCTCACTCACTCTTTTGGGTCCTAAAGCAATTGCCTGGCTAGATCCTGGCCAAGACAGTGTCTCCTCTTCTTTTAACAACTTTGTCTAGCAGAGTTGTTTGGATATCTAATGATTGATTGTCTATGTCATCATTTCTTATTCATGATCAAGTGTGAAGCTTTCTGTCTTGGTTTCTGAGAAACAAGACGTGCATATTATGTGACTTTATTACCAGTGCCTGTTATGGTTTATTTTAAAATGTATGTAATCATTGTATACATGTAATTATGCATGTGCACTTGTCATGTGCTAATGAAGGCTACTTACTTACTTTCATGGTCCACTGCTGACCAATGTGGTACAAAGCAGTTAATCTATGGGTTCAATGAGCAGTGATGTCAGAGGTATTTGACGTTCTCTCTCTCTGTCTCTCTGTTTGTGTGTCTGCAAGTGTGTGCATGTGCATTACAATTGTACATGTAAATTTTAACTGTATGGTGTATTATCCTAACTTTAGCAATGTTCAACAATTTCTATATAACAACAGGCCTACCAGTAGTGCGTGAAACCGATGACCTAGAGTCCTAGACAGATCAATATACTCCTCCTGATAGCTGCTATCTACTGATGATAATTCCGAGTCAAATGCGAGTGTCCCTAATAGCAACTGTCTAGCGTCCTTTATCTAGGTCAGCGGTTCAACTTCGACCCCCGAGGCACGCCTACAGAAAGTCCATGGGGAAGAGACGAACTGGTACAAACTATAAACAGGTGTAAACTTCAGTGTCATATCGTGTTGCAGCGCATATGAATTATTCAACACACGAATAACGCGGCCCTGGACTGTATTAGTCATTTATGCTAATAAGGCTAAAACGGGCGACGGTACAATAGAGCTTACCGGCAGAAAATGAAACGACGCCCATAAGCTGCATAATTAGCTAATAAGCTTACAGATTATTACATGCACGCACAAGTGCGCACGCAAAATCCTGCAACAAAAAACAATAGATGTCACACTGAACAAATTGAAAAAAACCAATTTTAAGTCACAGAAAATGGCCCGCATAGCAGAAGCCTGTCTGGAATGCAAGCGACTTGGCAGCGGCTGACAAAACGTGGCGCACGTGATGCGCCAATCGCTTTTTGCAAAATTCGAAAATGAAAAGTTATATTCGACAACATTTTATTCCACTCGCACAGTTAAGCATGATTTAAAATTCTCCTATTTCCACGCTGTACCAGATCTGATTTACCACAGTTTTCTTTATTTTCTACCGAAAATTGTGTGAAGCCTACGAGGTTATAAACGAGGAAGCGCTTCTATAATAATAATAATAATAATATTTATTCTTTAATTAAGCGCCTGCAAACGCACTGCGCTGTACATGTACATGTTATGCGATAAACCTTAACTACTAACAGAACAGACAGCCTGCAATACACGGCGCAAATTGCAGCCTACAAAGCATGTCCGCCTATGGGACTCGATCTCTGTACCTCTCGCACTCTACGCCAGATGAAAACCAATGCGCTATCGGGACATAAGGAACACTTTTCTGTTCGCGCAGTTCGGTATCGGACTATCGGTAATCCACAAAGGACGTCCGCAATGAGGGGGGTGAGAGGGAAGGGCATAGGCGTAATTTGTGGGGTACGAGGGGTACCCGTACCCCATCTTTTTGGACTGGAGGTACCGTACCTCCACTTTTTGAACAAAGCCAATCAATATTTTATTACTGTGCCTTCCCAGTGGTCGCAGTTTCTGCCTTGCTTCGTGTATAGAAGAAATTGATATCCTCACTTTTTTAGACCAAAGTTACACCCCTGGGGAAGGGTCATTCGGACAAATGCGGACAAGGGGAGGGGGTGCCAGTGCACATGGTCGCATCTAAATATTCTAAATTTGATTGTTTTTTAAACACCTTGTTTCAACCTTTCCGAGAGACGAAAGGTCAGCGGTAACATCACTGGAGTGAAGTAGGTAGCAACCCTCTCAAGGTCCACTCAGCCTATCATTCGCGAGATGGCGCGTTGTGAAAATGAGATGTAGGACGTGATGGGCGCCTTGCAAGGCTGCCGTAGGCCTATAGGCCTGCAGTTAAATTCGACTCCTGTAATAACTTGTGATCATCTGTTCATACTGATTTGTAATCATACTGCGTAATTGTCAGTTTAAAAGTATTAAACGAAGATTATGCCTATTATTAGGCCTAGCGATTACCTAAAACCGGTTTAAAAGGCAGGTATAGTTTAACATTTGCTTACTATTTATGCTACTTGCACATGTTTGTTGTTTTAAAATGCAGTTACTGTGTAGGGCCTAGTTGGTGTAGAACACTGCTTACTTTTCAATTTTAAATGGCATGTACTGGTTGACATTTTATATAAGGTGATTTTAAATAAGATAGAACTTGCAGCTTATCAATGACGTTAGTCACACTGTTGGGTTCTTCGTTCAATGGCTTTGGCGTGCGGACGTCCGCAAAGGGGGGATGTTAAGGTCAAAATCGGACAAATGGGGACAAGGGAGGTGTAAAAAGTAGGTCATATTTTGCGGACGTCCTTTATGGATGACCCCTTAGGATTCTAAAATCCATTTTCAATCTGGGTCTTGTTGTTCAAAATATTTATACTAAGATTACACGCAAATTAAAAAATTAAGGTTCACAATCACTCACGCCATGCAAAGGTAGCCATATATGATGCTGTGTTAGGTGGCTTGGGCCTATTCCTCTATTTTGTCTTCAGATTAAGGGAAACTTAGCTATGCTAGCCTAGGTGTTTCCCTACAACCGAGTAGGCTAGGCTAGCCTAATCGAAATTTAAGAAAGCGCGAGAGCCGTTCGTGCTGTGCAGATAAAGACAGGCGCTGGGTCATCAGTGGGGTCACCAGAAAAGTTTTTAAGTCTCCAAGGTAAGCAATGCTATAGGCCTATAGTTTGTTGAAGATGCATTTTCAGTATTTCAGTTCTCTAGCTCATTTCCAGTTATAGTTCTGTTGTCTGCTGAAGTCTTTGGTCTGCATCGGTTTCATCACCGCAGGCGTTCACGCTCAGCAATTCCGTTTCACCTTCTTCGACCACCATATTGTTAGTTTTCACACTCGAGATGCCATAGTTAATCGAAACCGTTGACGATCTCGGGTTGTTCCCTTGATTTTCTGCGGCCTTCCGCCATTTTGAACACTTTCCCATACAGACCCGGTCAATTCCAACGCGAATGGATCGAAATCCGTAAATGCATATCATGGGGTCGATGGCCACCCTCAAGAGCAAGAGGTCCAGGGCGATCTTATGAAGGGCGTCTGGTGCCATTTGGTGGCTGGGGTCTACAGCACCGATGACGTAGATGGGCAGCCAGCAAATGCAGATCGTGGCCGACGTTAGTCGCATTATGATTGTCGCCCGACGGTAACTTCGGACTATGAGATCGTTCTTCCCGATAAACCGGCGACATTTCCTCAGCGAAAAGTGGATTCTCACCAGAGCAATGCCCATCACAACGAACTCCATCCAGTTAAGGGCTAGCGCTACTAGCGAGTATTCGAGCGGACTGCTCGACTCGCCAGAGTGCGATTGTCGGTACTCGACTGTACAAACATCCTTAAAAATGTTCAAGTTGGACCTGTTATCCAGCAAACCTGGAAGGCTGGTGGCGCAAAACTTCAAAACGCACATAGTTGTTACCATGGCCGCGATCTTTGGCAGGCTGAACCAGTCTTGGGCTAGATGCTTCGATACGGTGGTTGCAACCAGGTGAAGCACCACAGCCAGTTTCAATGTAACCGAAAGATTTGTTATTTCCAGGAATATCCCCCGCATAGTCGAACAGGTCGTGATGGTAGTGCCGTTATTTAGTTGACCGTTTGTGGTTTCAGACAAGATGTATGTATAGTATGGTATGTAAATGGCGGAAGTGTACAAGTCGGCAACTGCCATGGCGCACGCCAATACGTTAATGACACGTCTCGATCTGAAAAGACAGATCGTCGAAAGAGCAAGAAGCACATTTTCCGCGGTTCCGAACAACGCAACCGTCCATAAGAAAGTAGTTTCTACGCTTGTCGGACTAAACTGTGTCTTTGTGGTGGTTCTAAAGGACGAAGTTCTATCGAAACTACGCGGAATATCAAACGCCATCGTTGCCAGTGCTATTCGCTAGAGGGCCGTCCGAAACAGCGCGTTTCACTTCTAGCAGACGACCGTGTAATAACAATTTTATCCGAGGTAATGTATACTTATTTAGCGCTTGATCACACCAACGTATGCCAATAGATAGACCACTGATGCAGCCTTTTGCAGCAAGCACCTGTAGTATTTTCTGGATGCTGTAGGGTTTATACTGATTGAAGCTAGCTTCAGTGTATATATAGGCATAATATATATAGGCATAATATATATATATATATATATAATATATATATCATGCGTTGATCAATGTAGTCACGTCTGTCAAAGTCTAATTGCGTTTAGGTTCGTGCGAACCGAGTATAAACCTCGTTAGCCGTCATTAGTCTCCAACCTGTCATTAATCCCGGATCATCCGTAAGGGGTAGGATAGGAAAACACCCTCTTAGCCTACATTTTAAGCCAAACATAATTAGGGTCTACCTATATAAGCTTGTCATAGTATGTAAACCGTACCTTATATATCTATATAATTGCAACTAGCTCTTCCTGAACATAGACATCACCCTAATAAACCGCCGGATACCGCCCCCCCCCCAAACACTGCAGAACTACTCATTTGAAAATGCGCTGGATTGAGTAGGCGAGCGATACGACTCATACGAGGTCGACCTCGGGAGCTTTGTTCAGTTCCGTTAGGCCTATCCGTAAATTAAAGTAATGTAAATTAGGTAAATAAAATAGGGGCCTAATGGTCTGGCTCCATGCAGGTTCGTCTATCGTCTTGGAGTTGGAGACTAACTCAAACTCATCGAGCGACGACCGACGATTGGACGCCTTCGGCTAGGCGAGAGATTTACCGCTCGCCCATACCTTTGCTAGGCGAGCGACCAAGGAGAGCGATCGAACGCTCGCTTCAAAAGGGAAGCTCTGCAAACACCACCACATCACTTCTGTCCTCATATTTCTCAACTGGCTTAAAATATCCGAACGAATAGAATATAGGCCTAAGGTCAAGTAAAATACATTCAAATCCTCCAAGCCCTCTCATCTCTGTCAGTTGTTCACGGTCCAACCTTGTGGTTAAAGTGGACTGGGTAAGCAGTAGGAACTCCAAAGAAGAGTTATAGGGGAAAGTGGCCCAAAATGACATATCTAACGATTTTTTACAAGTTTAGCATAATATTAATGGCACAAGTGTGACTTTGTTATCCTGTTTATCAGACATCTAGTGCACTTACATAATGCAGTGGTCCAAATACTAAAAAAATAAATGACAAAAGAAAAAACCAACAGTTTGTAAAAATCCTTGTTCTATGTCATTTTGGGCTATATGCTGGGCAAAATGACATAGGGTAGTAAAAAATGACATACACACTTATCACCCAATTTATCAGGCTTATATATAAATTTTACCAGTTATTATTTATAGTAAAATGAAAATTCTAACATATTTTATGTTAAGGATATTGGCTTAACAGTCCTGAGATGTTTTGAGATGAAACAGCTGCTGCAACCACAATGCACATTAGGAAATTTCTAAAAGAGAAACATTTTACCATGACAAAATATAACACTAACAACTGAGGGACAAGCAGAACTGCAATTCCACTTAAACTGTTGCAAGTAAGTAAACTAATCAATCATCAGCAAATAAACCGAAATACTAGGTCAACAACACTAAATAAAAAAGCTTCCAATATGTGAGTAGCATTTGATGTATAAAAACTCAAACATCAATTGCTACAAGTCTACCAAACTTTGTCGTAGGCCAACATGACCAGTGCCCAACATATAAACAGAGCTATATCTATTCACTGCAGAAATCACACACAAAAGTTTGTGTTCTTTGAGATGTAAGCACATTCGCAATGTGCCCATCAGTTGTGGCAAACTGTGCACTTGATCCACGGCTCGCGTTCACGCGAGTTGGAGAACAATTCACTACAAAACAGGCATCTTGTGTCGGCATCATCATTTAATTTCTGGCTTGAAGGCCTTGGCTCATTGGCCCTTTTAAATCATCCTGTAGATCACACCTCTTTTTGGTACGTTTGTTGTGTTCTTTGCTCTTTTTCACGGGAACTCTTTTTGTACCTCCTCAAGACTGAGCTTTCTCGGTTTTACTTTTTTTGTCACTCGTGTGTTCTGTTTTTTGCTATCATCAGGTACGGGCTGCTCGTCAAAACGGAAGCACCTTCGCTTGTTCTCTTAGTGCGGGATGCAGACTGTGATGAGTGTGTCATATTACCCGGTGATTTGTATGTCATTTTACCCTGTGTATGGGTGCTGGGTTGAGACCTACCGCTGTAGCCGCGGCGAAATGCTCCAAGTTAAAAGTTGTACGGGACTCGATCGACATAATATGCATACACTCTACAAATGACTAAATTCCTCAATATCTGCAGGTACCTTTTTAGCAGCCTTGACTGTCGTACCCTATGTCGTTTTACCCAGTATTTCGGGGCAAAACGACATAGTGTGTGTCATATTACCCGGTGATTTGTATGCAGGGCCGGATTAACCACGGTGCTGATTGTGCTGCAGCACAGGGCCCCCAAATTGTAAAAGTAAAAAAAAAATAAAGAATAAAGGATTAAGGAAAGAAACAGTGCAAATTGCAATGCATTATGCATAGCAATCATAGCTATGACTAAATATATAACCAAATAATGTCATAGTAGGCTATATGATGACAATCACCAATATAAGGAAGCCGAACGTCGTGTAGTAAAACGTAAGAGATTCTTCGATGAAAGCAACGCTCCAGACACTGTCCATATAGTCCTAGGGACAAATTCAAGATAGAAACGTTCAATTGCATAATCGATCGTCTTGTTGCTGAATTGCGCAAGACACTGACTGCGTATTCTAACCTTCACGAAGTGTTTGGATTCATAACGGACTTCAAGTCTCTACCTGCAGATGAGTTGCGAGCTCGTGCTACTAACCTAGTGGCATCATATCCTGCCGATCTTGAGCCCTCATTTGTGGACGAGTTTGTACAATTTACGTTTCTCGTTATGACAGAGAGAGACCAAAGTGTAGTTCACATGAGCGAGATGCTGAAGGCGGACGGAGGTTTATTGCAAGCTACTTTCCCTAATGTGGGGATCGCACTGAGGATATACCTCACTATTCCAGTAACTAACTGTGAGGGTGAGAGATCATTCTCGACGCTTTCCAGAGTGAAGAATCATCTGCGCACAACAATGACCCAGCAGAGACTTCAAGCTCTGTCGCTTATGTGCATCGAATCGGAAGTCCTGCAAAGTGTTGACTTTGACGACATAATAAACGACTTCGCCAAACAAAAAACTCGCAGAAGAGACTTGTAGGAAACGAACGTGAGTACAGGGGCGGATCCAGGATTTCTGGTTAGGGGGGGCGTAAATACTACCAATCCAATCCCGTATATATATATATATATATATATATATATATATGAAATTAGATCACGCAAAACTAGGTTTAGGGGGGGCGTACGCCGGCTCCGCCCCCCTCTAAATCCGCGCCTGGAGTACGTAGTAGCCTATGATACATTCATTGTAGTCTAATACACTCTAGCACTATGGCACAGTATGGTAGTAATGGTTTATACAGAATATTGTTCTTTGACAGACTATGTTCTTTCCATGTCAGTGCGTGATTCGTGATCTCGTGACAATTGTCCTATCTACTTCTTATGTGCTGTAAAGTATAACAAGTTATGTGTCGGGTTATTGTATGTCTGCCTTGCTTCTTAAAATTGTAAGGGGCCCCTTCATTCGATCAGCACAGGGCCCCCAAAAATGTAGATCCGGGCCTGTTTGTATGTCATTTTACCCTGTGTATGGGTGCTGGGTTGAGACCTACCGCTGTAGCCGCGGCGAAATGCTCCAAGCTAAGAGTTGTACGGGACTTGATCGACATAATATGCATAGACTTTACAAATGACTAAACTCCTCAATATCTGCAGGTGGTTTTTTAGCAGCCTTGACTGTCATAAACTGTCAAATTATATCGAAACGTCACAAATAATCTAAACATCAACCACACACTTCTGCGCACGCCGCCATATTCGTTTACTAAATATAGCAACATCAGGTTCCACGCTGGAGGAAAGTAAGTGATTAAGTTGACTGTATATATTACGGTCCAGCCCACAGGCCACCTATGTCATTTTACCCCAGTATGTCATTTTAGGCTACTTTCCCCTATTAGAACGCATACGTGAGCAGTGGGAACGGAAGCAAAGAATTTCGAAAGCAGTGGGAACGCCGTTCACCAGAACCTCACCTCTTGTAATGTAAATGTAAATCTCCGAAATTATCAGCGCCACATAAAAGCCGTGCACGTCAGGGAGACCAGCTTATCACCGGCGTTATATCAAATCAAGTCGCAATTATAGCCAGGCTGCTTTAATAATCGTAATCGTAATCGTAATCTCCAAACTTCTAAAGCGCCACTCGAAGGCCAAGCGCAGGACACCAGCCTATTCACGAGCGCTACGTCAGATCAGAGGGGGTTTCCAGAGAGTAGTCCAAAAGAGGTCCAAGTCCAAATTCCAGGAGGCCAAACCAAATCAAAGGGGTATCCAGAGAGTAGTCTAAAAGAGGTCCAGGTCCGATTTCCAGGGTACCAGATCAGGAGTTTCCAGAGAGTGGTCCAAAAGAGGTCCAAGTCCAAATTCCAGGAGGCCAAACCAAATCAAAGGGGGTTTCCAGAGAGTAGTCTAAAAGAGGTCCAGGTCCGATTTCCAGGGTACCAGATCAGGAGTTTCCAGAGAGTGGTCCAAAAGAGGTCCAAGTCCAAATTCCAGGAGGCCAACCAAATCAAAAGGGGGTTAATAGTCGGTTCCGGTGCCAGGTCAGAGTCCCGGGAGGCAGTGGCGGCGGCGATCTTGTCTGAGAGGTGGGGGGGGACAAAGTCGGCCACGATCTCGTCGACGACCGTTTTTTTTTGAAAATCTTGTCCCCAAAAAAATTTTTTCCTGCACTTTATCTCCGAAAAATTTCCATTTCATCTCCGAAAAAAGTTGATGACTTTTTTTTAGTCCTTCACCTCTTTTTACAACATTTTCTTACACTCTCCTTTCTTTTTCCCCCGCCACTTTTTACTTTTTCCCACTTTCGTTTTCACCAATTTATCTCCGAAAAATTTCCATTTCATCTCCGAAAAAAAGTTATGACCTTTTTTTTAGTCATTCACCACGTTTTACTACTTTTTCCCCGTCTCCCAACAGATAACAATCACCTAGTAACCTTTTCCTTCTATAAATTTTAATTTCCTCTAGATACTTTTAATTCTTTTTTCCACTATTTTACGAATTCCTTCTTCTTTCTCGTAATTTTTTTGGGGGGGACACTTCTCCTCTAAATTTCGATTTTTACCTCGTCTGGTCACAAAGTCTGCGAAAACGCTGCGAAAACCCTCACGCGCAATTACATTTCTCAGCCATTTTGGTGTTTCTTCAAAAGGTGGGGGGGGGGACAAATGCATGGAGTGTCCCCCCCACTCTTAAAGGTGGGGGGACATGTCCCCCCTTCCCCCCTAGATCGCCGCCCATGCCGGGAGGTCAAGCCGAGGAGACAGTATGATGCTACGGTGGTAATCGGTGATGATGGTGGTTGAGTAGACCCGGACGGTGGGATGGTGAATAACCTAGCTGGCGAATGTAAGAAGGTTGAGAGGTTTGAAGGGCGTTGTAGGTAAGGCCGTAAGGGATACAATTTTGTAGTGGATGCGCTGAGGGACTTTTAGCCAATGAAGTGATTTCAAAACAGAGGTTAGGCCTATGTGGTGGTGTTTGGGAGTTTTGGTGACTGCGTGGGCGAAAGCATTCTGGACAATTTGCAAGCGTTTTATCTGCAGAGAAGAGTCGGTGTTATAGAAAAGGGAATTACAGTAATCGAGTTTGGAATGGACAATTGATCGAGGTGGCTATTGTGCAGGCGGCGGCTGGCGGCCTTGTAATAAAGTAGGCCTATTGGGGTCATTTGACGAAGGTCACGAATGTGCATGTAGCAGGTGCGAGATAGCTCGAGTGATGTGGTCGGCAAAGCTAAGTTTTTTTTTTATCAAAGATGATTCCAAGATTGCGGACAGGAGAAAAGTAAGGTACGGGGGAAGTGAGATCTGTTGGCGAAAGGTGGGAAGGATAGGTTACTTTGCTTAGTTGCTCACGGAGGCCAATGATGAGAAATTCTGGTTTTGAAGGATTTAAGCATAAGCTAGAGGTTGGCGGTCTGCCAGGCTGATATATCTGGGTGATGATGCTTCGTAGATGATTCAGTGCTATCTCTCCACAGGTCTTTCACTCAAAACTAAAACAGCTCTTTCACAAATCCTGTCTCGATTCCTCTTCTTCCCCTTACCTCCATCGCCGTTTCAACCCTATAGGCCTAAACACCACCCACCTTAATTAGCCGTCTGACCGTCTACCTAATCGAATTTGGATCTTGACCTCGAACAGATTTAATCCCCCGCCTATCGATTATGATTTGACTGAGCGCCTGTGAACAAGTTGGTTCCCACGATTTTGCTTTTTGGGCTGTAGAAATTTTAAGATTATGATTACGATACGTTCAGTTAGGCCTATGTTAGACAAAAATTAACTAATTACTTTGAAAGAAGTGTTTTTCCATTATTGGCAATATTTATTTCACTTTAATTTTTAGAACGTTGACCTGATGAAACGTAAGGCTATATTAACACTATTAAATTTATATTTGCATCAAAAATCGAGATCGTGAAACTTTCAAACTCCACGTACTCGTACATTTGAAGTGAAGTACAGCGCTATAAAAACATCCTTTCATTTTCGCCAGCATCGCTGAGAAAACATACCATGTTAGAGCGCTAGTGTTTAATGTTTCCATGATGAAGATTTCTCGACTCTTAAAAATTCTGGAGGATTTGGTGGCCCTTAAGTTTTCTGATCCGAAGGGCAAGCACGGAAGACTATTTTACAGAAATCTGCATCGGGTGAATATCTGGCAGTTTTTGAGATTTTAGTGAATGTTAATGGTTGGTACTTGCGTTCGGTGTGTGTGAGGTATGTCACGCACGATATGCGATTTTTGTGGTGAAGCTTGCCGCAGATTCATAAAGTAGTTGATTTCTGGTATGTTTCCGCACAAGCAAATATGCAGACAGAAATTCAGGGCCCCTAGGCAGAGCAGTCACGGGCCTCTAAACTATCTTTAGGCTTTATGAGAAAAGTTTTGAAAAAATGATAAGTAAGGTAATATTCAGATGCTTGAAGTTTAAACTGATTGTTTATTATTAATAAACAATTATTTTTAACAATCAGTAATATTATATTTAACAAGGCACGAATCAGAAATTTCATAAGTTGATTGTGGGACCGGCCCGGGCCCCTCAAAATCGCTGGGCCCCTGGGCATTTGCCCCTCTGTCCGCCCCTCATCGGGCCTGTGCACAAGACCAGTTTAGTGACGGGTCTACCCAAACATACAAAAGAGAGTCTAATGCTCTGGTTTTAACACACATAAAATGCCAGGTAAAAGACATAAATCCCATGTTTGATTAGTGCGACTCCATTAATAAAAAATGAAAGTGTTGAAAGTTCATTCCGGTAGCGATGCGAAGTAGAATCTACTGCAACGCCATTGTTAAATAGCGATTGTGTCAGTTTATGCAGGGGTCACGGTAAAGTTCCACATCCTATAAGAAATTAATACGGCTAACGAAATTCCAGTAAGCTCTGTAGATATGATTATGTGACAACTTATTTTGAACCCAAGCCGGAACAGCAGGTCGTCAATTTTGTATGGCCTACTTGCTTTGAACCCACGCACTGTAGTCAAACTTGGGAGCATAATATTAGCAGTGCCCGATATGTATTTATTTACTTAATCATTTATTTATTGCGCTTGTCAGTAAACTGTAATCTGAGAAGCAAAACGAATCAGTGTGAGCATCTTGATTGGGTTTGTTACATAGAGTCTGATCAGCAGGCTTGAACCCGTAATCGTTGGAGTAGAGACATATCACAATTCCGAATAAACTACCATGCCACACATCTAATCTAATCTGATAACTTCTATATTGCCATTATCTTAATCAAGGCCTTGTGCAATATGATAGCATAAAGTATAAGTTTTTGATTCCTGAATTTAAATGATCTGATAGAAAATTTGTTAATGGATTGGAGAAATTAAGTTGGTAAACCAAAGTATTAGTTGTAATGTAATGTATATTAATGTTGTGTTACGTTATTGTTTTTTATCTGTGGCAGATTTTGCGAGCATTCCTGTCGCAAGATGGCGTGCCTTTGAAGACGAAGCTGCAGGCGTTGACGCCTTCAATGGTCGTCTATGCAAAAGTCCGAATTCATGAGCAGATCGTGTCCGAAGATGTGAACAGCTGCGTGCATTTCATAGTTCTGTAGGTTACTTCCTAATCCAATCTAATCTAATCTAATCTGAGGACATTGTAATAATGCATGTGGATTGGTTGATGGTTGGAGTGTAACCATTTGTCAAATTACAAGAGTTGTTGCAGATGTCCTATTGACTATAGAATAGGTCTAATCTAATGACTTGTGCAGCATCATTACCGTAATGGTAATGAGGGACACCAGAAGGAGATGATGACACCAGAAGGTAGGTTACACGAGAGAGAGAGAGCTGAAACAGAGAGTCTTTAGTTATACAATATAATTTGTGTTATTCCTTTTAGTGTTGTGTTTATTTATGTCTTACAAATGACTTATAGTTAATCAGCATGGACTTGTTTACGTGCTCCCGGTTTACGTGTCATTCTGCTTAACGTGAAGTGGTGTTATGTTCCACAAAGCTATTGACGTAGCACGCCATATTGGTTAACGTGCCATACAAGAACTGCACTGAAGCATTACATATTGACTTCAGAATTTTGCCTTTTTATGTGCAGTTTACACGCTGTATCATAAACATGTAGCCGGACGATTTTGTGTTAACGAGTCCACAGTGTATTGACGCTGCCTGCGTGTGTAAAACTAGCGAGGTAGCTCGGGTGTTGCTGGAGACAGAATATCTGAAGCTGAAGGAGAAAGATCCGTCGAAATGCCTCTTTGTGCAAACGCTTCAACAGACAACACGCAGCCTCAAGTCATCTCCAGATGGACAGTTGTTCGAGGCGCTTGCCAATGTCCTGTTGACCAAATGGAGTCACCCAGTTCTTCTGAAGATGCTTCAGCAAGAGTACAGCGACTCAGAGACAAGTATGACAACAATCTCTTAACTTTAGCCCAACTTTTGACATGCAAGCAATTTTTAATTGTTTTTGTAAATGAATATTTTTATAGTGCCACTTTAAGAGCAAAAATAATCTGAAGCGGTCTCTGCACTAGCTAATATGATGTTGAAGTAAGTAAGTAAAGTAAGTGTATTTTTTATTTTAACCAGTTGACATGTAAATTAGCAGTTTGCAAGTTACAATTTCCAGTTTAATTCAAATACAACATCCTAACCAAGAAAGTTTGTTTAGCATCTTTTGAGGACCTTTTGAACCTATTGGTGTAGAATCCATTTTCCCAACCGGTTTCTCATCCCAGTTAACATTTTTTGTTTATGTTGAACAGTACCCTATGCTGCCTTTATCGAAAGTGTGGAGAATACGGATATCATTCGTCTTCGAGTCCGCATGCTGCTGGAAACCGGTTGCCGTGAGCTGGCAGACAATCTGATATCGTGGTGCGTTGCAAGCAGAATGTTCGACTGTGATGTCTATATCCTGTTGCGGCGACTCGACTTTCTGCTTAAGTCTGATAGAGCAGAGGAGTTTCATCAATTGGTATGAATTTCAGTAAGGGTTCTTGTAGTATGCTACTTTAGTGGGACATGGTAGCCAATTTGTTAGTCCGCTTGGCTTGTATAACGTGAATAGTATGGGTTTGAGCCACCACTGAAGCAGTTACTGTGTGGGGATTTTGAGCAAGTCCTTCAATCACAGCTGCTCAGTGTCTTCGATGTTCTGTTGTATGGACTGTGCGCACTGGTGAACTTTGGAAGGAGGACTGTAGTAATGACTTCTACAATGCTGTTATCATACTGCATAGGAAATCAGTAGATGGTTGTTTGAAGCAATACCGGCAGCAAATAGATGATTGAGTATGGGGGTTAGATGAATAGTAATACTCTTGCAAGAAGAACATAAGATGTTGAAAGACGCAGTTCGATACCTGCAAGCGACCTGTAGGTTGACTCGGCTGTCCACTCCCTGAGGCAGCAGTAAAATAAGCGGACGCCTAACAGGCTGCCAAGATGTGTACTCGATAAGATCTCAAATGGTTATTGTTCCATCACGTTTCAATGTAACTGTGGTTTGTCAGTGAGCTTGTGAATAAACACAAATATTATTATTATTAAATCCTATTCCATTGGAAAACCTGGTCAAAATGCAATAGCATGTCACATGCACCATCATACCTTTCTTTATATATTTGTCGCAAATGAGCAGGGTCAATGCCACGTCATCACTAAAGAAAACTGTGTATATTTATATGTGTGGTTTCAAATGAAGGCCAAAGCGATGAAAAGTGCGACATTGACCCAACCATTCTGTCACATCAGATGTGCTGATGATCGGTTTTGTCTAAAAAATGTGCTACATAAACGTGACTACGATCTGGTTATAGGCATCTCATGATGAGCTTCTGATAAATTTCCTGTTGTTTTGCCAGTGTCACCAGATATCTTGTTGTACGGCCCGAAAGTTGCTTGACAGCGCAAAGCAGGGAACTATTGTCCGCATTAGCCGATCAACTGTTCTGACAATGTCTCGCACATTTTTCCTCTTGGACTGGATCAAGGCTACAGACCTTTCATGCACAAGAGTAAGCAATTCCTTATGCGGATATGATTTTAAGTCTCCATGTTTGGTCAGTGATGACAAATGCTTACTTATTCTCTTCATGCTGGAAGAAAATTCAGCAAATCCTTCATGAATGATGATAAAAATATATTGAACTTTACCCTACCCTACCATAACCTATTGTACCAAGTGGAGGCATGGTAGCCAGCTGGTTACAACACGTGCCCCATAACGTTTAAGTATGGTTTGGAGCATCCCCCGAGGCAATTACTGTGTAGGGACCTTGAGCAGGTCCATCTCAACTGTCTCAGTGCCATCGATGTTCTGTCGCATGGTCGTGTGTGCACTTATGAACTTGAAAAGAAGGGCAATATCAAATAGAGTTATAGTAATGTACCCAATCAAATCCTGGCTTACCCTGAACTGTTGTACCTAACTTTAGCCTATAATACCATACCTATACTACTCTAGTATAAAGTATGTGCTACCATACTTTACCCATTGTACCATATCCTACTATTTGCTACCCTACTCAACTCTATGATACTCTCCCTGCCTGCGACCACACCTTACGCAATTACATCCTACTACACTCTACTGTATGCAAATTTATCCTGCCCTTCCCTATCATGTGAAATGCTACTTCGAAGATAGAGATCTTACCTTACCTTCTTGATGTAAACATATGTGGTACTGTAAAGGCAAATAGTTGAGACAATGATGCACTGTTGTTTGATCAGGAGTTGCTGAAGCAGTGGATCGTACTGGAGTATGAAACTCTGAAGAGAGAACGGCGGTTGGCTATTGCAGCATTCAACAAAGTCATTGCATTGGCACACAGTGTCAGACAGCTGGTCCTCTTTGTAGATGTGCTCGAATCGCAAGTAATTGCTCTTGTTTTCTAATTGTATACAGTAGTATGCATTATTATTATTAAAAAATTTTAACGTCACAAAGTCACACAGAAATGCAAATGTAAGGTGTGGTTAGTCAGTCATGACCTGACAACATGAAACAACGATTAAACAGAATGGTCTTCAAGCAGTTGTCGAAAGGAGGCAAAGAACGGCTAAGGAGTTCATGCTGTAGTGTGCTAGCGACTTATTCTAAGAACATGCTCATAACGGTTTATCTTTTCTTTTTTGATAGTAGGTGTAAGAGTTTGGCGATTGGAATCTGAAAGTTTTTCGCTTTTGGTTTTTGCTTTAGTTTGGGTCGGAGTTTCGGACGTTCTGCTCGGAGCTGATGGAGCAGGCGATCCGACAGGAGAGGCACCGACTCGACTGCGCTCGTCTTTATCATAGAGATACAGAGGATGTCCTAGATGCTACAGAAAGCCTTGTGGCCATCTGCAGAATCCTGGGAAGGATCTACAAGGATCACTGCCAGATGAACCTGGTTTGTTTACAAAGTGGATTCGATAAGCTTAGATTGAATGTGAATTTGTGAACAGATGTGAGGTGGTCAGGTAGCTAGTCTGGAATTCTCCATTTAACTTATGTAATATGAAGCCTTTGTCTTTAAATGTGTTATTTAAATGTAAAATCAATTATATAAATGTAATGTCCTTTTGTCTAAAAGGCATTGTATTTAAATCAACCTACCTAACTCTGCTTCTTTGTCATCTCTTGTACAATGTAAACATTGCACTCAACCTGCAGATGATTTGACTCTTGCTTGGTCTCGTACCAGAAGTGCGTTCTGCTGCCCGTTTCAATTTTTCACTTATGCACCATAGCCTGCTTATCTTGTTTCCTGACCAATCGGGTTTCGACTGCTTCTCCAACAGAATACGATTCATGACTATTATTTCACTTGGAACAACCATCAATCGAGGTCTTGGCTTTGTCATAACGGCACTATTGAAGTCATTGGGTTAGATTATATTAACTTTTTGATTGTTGATCGACGAAGTTTGTAGGCCTATTCGGTTCGGTGGAATTTATTGGGTAGGACTAAAATAGATGACATTTGAAGTGCTTATATATGGATTCAATGGGCTAGGTTCTGTTAGGAGTGGAGTTTAATTGGGATTGAATTCGAATTGTTTGGGTGAAATTCGAATTGAGTGGTTTAGGTATTAGGTTGAATTAGAATTGATGAGATTAGGTTGGGTAGGGTCATGTTAGAAGTTACGAAGCAGTAGTTTATTTAGCATGTGTTAAAGTTAGTCTGGGTTGATTTGTATTGGAATTAATTGGAAGTGTTGGCAGATTCCACATGAAGATTTGAATTCCACTGCCTGCTGTCGAAAAGCATGGATTTGAATCGATGTTCAAACAGTTCCCAACACTGCTGCGCAAACTAGCATCTGGACTTAGAGAAACACGCGTGGAACGTAACTCCAAATTTTTCTAAAGTCATGGCCGTCTGTCAGATTTGCCCACTGTCAATGGAGCTGAATTTCTAGGTAATCAGAGTGGAAGCTGGATAAGCAGTTCTAAATGGATTAATTAAGAAAACTTCGAGTTGAGAGTTCCTTGGATGGGAGGGTTATATAAAAATTAATTAACGGCCTATCAGGTTTTCAATTAGAGAGTGTTCTTGAGTTGAAATATAACTTGTCTTTAATAATGGTTAATTGTTAAAAATGGTTTAATCTTTGTTGCAGTCATGCAGGTTGTGCTGCCTCTACTTGGATCCAACTGTCGCAGATTTCTGTTGTTTGGAGAAAGAGTATGCCAATCTGGAATCCCCTCCATCTGCCGAACCAGCGCCACCTCCTCACGTTTGTGCCAAAGCCTACGGAACTTTGCTATCAGCCATAGAATTGTTGCGTCCAGAATCGTTTGCACTGTCCTCCTTGTGGTCGGAACTAAAACCGATTCTTGTGGCTTATATGGAAGATGCGGGATTCTGCTACAACGAGGCAAAGAAAAGATTTAAAAGTCATCTCAAACGGGACGAATCTGGAAAGTGTTTCGGAAGCAGAAATAGGAAAATGTGGAAGGGGATGAACAATGCTGATGCAGAAAATGGTATTGAAACAAAGAGTTCCGGGAAAAAGGAACAAGCAAAAATCGGTAACGGGTTCGTCAAACGCAGCAGGGTGAAAACCAATCTTGCAAAATTGAGTCACATAAAAAAAGAACTGAAGGTGGGTGAAAAGAGCAATAAAAGAAAGCAGGACCCTGATGAGGAAAGTGGCGTCATGTCGCACCGAAGTACTAGAGACTCTGCTTCGAGCGAGCAGCCATCGAAAAAGGTGCGTCCGCTTGATTCTGTTCTGCCTCCGAAGCCCATCATGCAGTCCGTTGATGTTCGTGATGTAGCAGGCGAAAGTGGTGGTGAAAATTCTACAGATAGTGGTGCGGTTTCAGAACATTCTTCTGGACTACGCATGATGTCAGGCTCTGAAATGCGAAGACAGACTCTGTTGGCTCGTAGATATGTGTGGAACTCGCACTCTTCCACTTCTGCTTGTCCAGCTTCCACTTCGAATCCCCAGAGATTCACCTCCCTTGACACAGTGAGCAAATCCGACAAAGAGATAGCTAGTCAAGACAGCCATGACTTTAGCAAAAATTTGGAGTTACGTTCCACTTGTGTTTCTTTGAGTCCAGATGTTAGTTTGTGTAGTGGTGTTGGAAATGGTTCGAACATAAGTTCAAATCCTCCGCGGTTTTCGACAGCAGGCAAATTGGATAAAAATTCAAATCTTCGTGTGGAATCTGTCAACACTTCCAGTATAACATCCTTCAACAGCAGTGCCAATGGAAATCCAAGTTCTTGCTCCAGTGCTGTGAAATCCAACGCTGAAGATCCGAAGGTGAAGGGTCGCTCCTCTCTGGGTGCATGGGCGAGTAAATTTCTTGCTTACTGCAGTTCGGTTAGTGAGAGTGAGGTGGAATTCAAGCAACGTGATGAGAATTTAACTGTAGCACCGACAGATTTGACTGTAGCAAGTACAGATTTGGCTGTAGTGACTGGCACATCGATTACTTCAGTTTCCAGTGCAAGTTCTTCTACCGCTGTCGTGTCCTGTACGACTGTCGAGAGTGGAACTAACGCGTCTCAGTTGGGCTCCTTGGAAAGTCTGACTTCACCAAAGGTTGCCTGCATATCAGAAAATCACACTTCATGCTCATCCAAGTCTTCAGAATGTCGGTTAAGTAGTTCTAGTACTTTGGGGCTGGTTGCGGAAGGTGCAGAGGCAACCGTGAGCATAATAACAGAGAGCCACGATGTCAAGCCAACTCCTACATCTGTAGAAGTTCTTGGGCTTAACGGTTCTGTGCCTCTGATGACTGACACACGTCAATCATCAGTCGAAGCAGTAACACCTGCGCTGGATGATATGGTTTATGGTTCGAATAGTGCATCTCACATTCCTTGTGTCCTTATGTCTGCCTGTGGGGTAGAACTTACCACCCCTTCAGTAATTGATTCCCGCGGTAAAGGAGCCTCTTCTGATATTGATTCTGGCAGCACGGTACTGCTTCCAATGACTTCGGAAGTTGAATCTTGCAGGAAATTAGACCTTTCTACTTCATATGCTGAAACTACGAAAGAACTTTCTATATCTGATATTACAAGTGACATTTCGGAAACCTCAGTTTTTCAGTTTTTGTGCACTAGAAAGATCACATCTAACAGTATTCAATGGGGCATTTTGCAGTCAAGTGTACCTGTTTTGTCCAGCACTTTGAAGCTTGAAACTGTGGCAACAGACTCATTGTCACCTGAGGAACCTTTAACAGCGGATGTTTCAGCAGTTCCATCTCTCGCTTGCACAATTGAAAAGCCGATGCCACCACCCATCAACACATTAACTCGGACTCTTACTGGATTATTTCTAGATGCAGCTTTGAGTGGCGAACCGGAAGTTGAAACAGCCTTCTCAGTTTGCCCCAGAAATGAAGAAGCGGTCATGACAGGCACTTCTGAGACCGTGAACAGTCATTCCGATGCCTCTTCCAGTTCAGCCCATCTTTCTTTCACATCTCTTCCCATTGAAACAACATCTGTTATCATGGCAACTACCTCCGACGAGTCCTTGACTTCGAGAGTCATCTACTCCTGTGTGCCTATTACGGCTGTAACGGAGGAAATGTTGAGCGCATCCATGTTGCCACAAGCAGCCGTCCTCGGAGACAACATAACATATGCCATGTACGAGTTGGAACTAGAATCAGTCATGCCCATCACTGCGACCGATACGATGATCAGCATCGACCAGTCAGCTGCTGGTACTCCAGATTCAGCAGTAGGTTTTCAGCACACAGCTGCGTTAACAGCCGATGAAATAAGTCAAGCAGTGTCGTCGCCTCATGACATCATCGCCAGTAGTAATGAGGTGTATTTAAACACCCCTGAGGAGGTATCTAGTGTGGTTTCTGTGTCCAACACTTCACCGGGGTTGTCTCAGGATGTAATGGAAATGCTGGAGACGGTCGGTCAGACCATAACCTGCAACAAGAAGAAACGTCACTCGGCCGACTTTGTGCAAAGACTTTGGAAAATGCTCAAGCCGGACAGTGAAACGAGTTCTTCCTCTCGGTCACCAGCTTCCTCGAGAGGGTCAGAGTTTGCGGAAACGAGCACTGAACTGAGCGTGGCCAAGAGAAACGAAGGCTCTGAAGACCTTCAGAATGGGAATACCACGGCAATGGATCTAGTAGTTACCAAAGAACTGTTTCAGCCAACAGAGTCACTAGGATCTGTGGAAACTTCAGGGAACAGTGTATTATTAAACAAGCCACAAATTGATCCATTGCATGACCATGTGAGCAAAACAGCCTCTAATGTTTATGAGAAGGACTACTGTACCAAAGCAAGTGTTATCACAAAATCACTGGTAGTCGGATTTCAAGATAATTGCGTAGAGATCAACGATTCAGACCAAAAACTCTCAGAGGCTACTAGTTCGCATAATATACAAACCGATCAGACACTCGGCATAGGATCCGACTCTAATCCGATCTTACAGTCAAATAATGAACACCTAGAAGTAATCAACGAAGGAACCGATTCTACACCTGACTTGCAAACAGACGTTAAAAATGTAGGAATAGCTGACATAGGAACCAGCCCTACACCCAACTTACGTACAGATGGTGCACAAACTGACCAGGCTGTCGATGGCCAGTTAGTGGACATGTCCATCTTTAACAGGCCAGAGAATCGGGAACATCTGCTGCTCTACAACAGTCTCAGACAAGAACATGAGAGAAATCAGGACAGTCACCGTATGCTTGCTGCAATACACTTTGACAACACAACGGTTCCAGTGTTGCCTACGAATCTGTTTTATTACGAGAGAGCATGTCCCACAGTACGAGACATGTTGACAAATTCTTCACCCTGCGGATTTCATGCTGAAACTGATGAAGGAGGTATGTCGCATGGTACTAAGAATGTGTTGAATTCGGGGCGGAGTTTGCGAAAGGATAAATCTGCGGCCAGTGTTTTGACCATTCTTGATGGAGGTTGTGCAAGCAATGGGTTTGTGAAAGGTGGAGAAAGCCTGGATGATAAGCAGGATATTCAAACTGATCCAGCCTCTGATGAAGAAAAGCTGAGGAGCAAAGTTCGAGGTCTTGTTCAGGATAACTCTGACAAAGACCAGGAGCCGTATGGGGACAGATGTTGTATGGAAGGTAAAGGTCATGTAGGAGATGACTCCGACAAGGGTCAGGGTGTGTCCATGGAACCTGTAGCCAGTGGAGGAAATCTGATTGAAGATCAGTGTACTGGTGGAGAAAAGTTAACCAAGGGTAAACGTCCCAGTGTAGAAAATTCAAGCAAAACTCAGGGTACCGGTGCAAGAAATTCGGGCAAAGGTCAAAGTTCCATTGAAGAAAACTCCAGCCAGATTCATAGTGCTTCCTCTGGAGACAGATTTGTCTGCATTCTCTGTGGTAAAGCTCTGAGTTCTGACTTCGGCTTTCGACTGCATATTATAAGACTCCACGAAATGGACTTTGTAAACGGGCAAGCACCAGAAGAGGGATACAGATGCCGACTGTGCGACCAACGCTGGAGACTACTCTCCTTGTGCACGTGTAGACGCAAAAGTACCAGCGGGAAAACTGTCCGCTCAGCTGTTTCTTCAGACAAGCCTTCAGAGGATTCTTCAGAGAATTTGAGTAGTTGCCGTAAGAAAGAAGCTAAACGTTCCAATGACAGAAAGGTCTCAATAGATGACAACAGTGGCTGTGGTATGTCAACCAAAGGAAAAAGCAATAGTAGGAGCAATGATCGATCTCGCAGAGGAAACAGCAATAGTCAGAGCAAAGAGAAAAAGAAAAGCAGTTCACGGAATATGGCAGTTGCCAGCCAGTCGAAGGTCAGTAATCAAGACAACAATGGTGGTAAAAAGGGCAGCACTGATCGCCAGTCTCGAAAGCGTTTTTCCTGTGGTGCCAAGAAAAATACTGACAATTCTTCTGCTTCTTCAGACAACAAACGCAGCGCTCATGAAAACTCGAGCGGTGCAGAGGGCAGCATCTGTCGTCGATCTCGAAAGCGTCTTTTTGGAGAAGGAAACGGAGAATCGATGGATGATTCTTTTCCATCGGGTCATAGGAAAAGCAATTCTGGAGAAGATTCCGGCCGAGTTAATCCTCCTCGAGCTGGACGCCCTGGGCTCAAAGGAGCTAAGAAGAGCTCACAGAAACACTGGCGACTAAGAGACAGAGTGACGGTCAAAACAGTGTAGGAAAAAATTGCAAAAGTAATATATTTCAACTAAAGATTTACAGTATATAGAATGTTTTTAGAATATCTTGGAAGAAGTGTTTACTGCTCAGCCCTTGTGGCAGATTGTTTAGAGTGCTCACCTTGCAATGCAGAGTTGGAGTCTGAGCCTCCTCCAGGATGGCAACTACATGTAGGGACCTTGAGCAAGTCCCTCAACTGCTTGGCACCTTTGATTGATGCTTGGTCATTAGATAGTGGTGCTGAATAAGTGCATAATAATAATAATTAGCCCTTATGACTCTGACAATGCTAGGTTAGGTTTGATAACCGTATGACAGTTTAACAAATCGTCCTTCTCAGTTACCGCACCCAGAAGTTTCTGTAGGTCTACACATCCGTTTTTGTTATCTTTGTGCACACAACATTCAAAGCATAAAAAAAATAGAAAACAGTATTTCAAAGATGATTTGAGAAGGGTATTAGAATAAAATCCTTTATAAAAGAAAATGTGTATTTCTAGGTTGTATTTCGAAGTTTGAACTTTTGAGGGATGCTCTGAATTCCACATGCCCTCAAAATTTGTAAATGTGCCACTTAAATTGGGTACACATGCCATGGGTTTGTCCTCTCTGACCAAGTACTATTTTCAGTTTGGTAGTACAATGCTAATTAAGTTTCAGTTAAATAAGATTTCTGTTTATTGGTATACAAGGCACAAATTCGGTCTTGATATGTTTATTAACATTTCAACAAAACTGTTGTTGGCTGTACCTGTGTTACTGTACAAGATATTATCAGTTTGAAGGCATATCATAAGGAAAACTGTAAAATTAGTTACTGTTATATTACAAACGGATTCTGTTATCTAGTGAGCTGCTTTGGAACTGATTTTGCAGTTACAGTAACTGTTGAAGAGTATTAATATATAGGCTTTTACATAGTCATTTCATTGTTTTATCAGTTTGAACTTTGAAGTTTAATTAACGTCACGTTGAGTTTGATGTACTTTTACTATTGTCATAGTTGTTCGTGTACTATTATCTGAACATCATTATGACAATCAAGTATAGAACTAAGAGCAGTCCCTTAAGCTAGCCCCAGGTAGCCATGGCCCTTGGGTATGAAGTGTAGCGACTTCATTTTCTTAACCTCTGCATATTTATGTAGCTATTGATCACTCTCATCTCTCTCTCTCCTGCGCTTTTTGATGTCTCATCTGCATTCGACATGGTTGACCATGAGATCTGCTTCAGCGATTGGAACTGTCCTGTGGCCTTTCTGGTGTTCCCCTTCTTTTAGTTGAAATCATGCCTCTCTGAGGCTTACAGTTGGTTTTCCGTGGTGAAGCCAGTACTCCATGGGCTGAGGTCAAATATGGCGTTCCCCAGGGCTCGGTGCTCGGTCCCATCCTAGACAGCCTCTTCACTGTTGATATCCCGTCTCTACTTCTTTATGCAGATGATGCTCGGGCTGTTGTACATGGTCCGTCAACTGATCAACTCTCCCTTGTTTGCTCCATTGACTTTCTTGTGTTGACCTTCACTACTGGATGTCGACTAACCGTCTCTGCCTCAACACTGCTAAGACTCAATTGATATGGTTTGGGACTGGACAGCAGCTTGCTAAATTCGACTTTCCATTGCTGACTGAGAAATTACCTGCTTACACCCACTCTTCCACCGTCCGCGACTTGGATGTCACACGACTCCTCCCTCACGTTCACAGAGCATATCTCCAACATGACTCGCTCATGGTCTTCAGGGCCATCAGACGCTCGGTCTCACCTGTCTTTACCACCATAGTTCACGCATTTGTCTGCTCACGCTTGGACTACTGCAACGCGCTCCTCATGGGTATCCCTAAGCAGCGTGTCTCTCCCCTTCAGTCTGTTCTAAATGCTTCTGCTAGGCTCATTGCTCGACTCCCTCGCTTTGCCCATATCTCTACTTACATGCTTGATTTCCTGCACTGGCTCCCTATTGCCGCACGCATCCGTTATATTAAAGATCCTCCTCCTTGTCTTCAAATCTCTGCACGGCACTGCCCCGAAATATCTCTCGAACTATCTGCGAAAGCCGCTGTTTGCATCTTCTCGCTCATTGCGCACTGTAAATCGGCTTGATCTTTTTGTTCCCAGGGCTAAAACTGCCTTAACCCAGCACCGGGTGTTTGCTGTAGTGGGTCCCACGATCTGGAATGACCTTCCCCCTCTGCTGAGGGCCAAACTAATGACTGGCTTTTCCTCATCGGTCTCGCGTTCCCTAAAGACATCTCTGTTTCCTCGGGGCTTCTGTGCTGAGACACGGCTTGTAGAAACTCACCCTTGATCTTTTCTTGCAAATTTTGTTGAAGATTATGTAATTCCTATCAAATTTCAGATTGTTGCCTAAGTCGTAAAGTTATTAAGGTCATAATTTGTTAGCGTTATTTTCGTTGGAGCTGCGTCTCCTCCCGAAAACCCAACCCGAGTCTTTTTACACTGCGCTAAAAACTGTTCTTTATGTTCGTGCTGAAGTCGGGAGCGCCTCTGAGTAGTCCCCTGAAGACGCGCTATATAAGTGCTCAAATGAATGAACGAACGAATGAATGAATGATTATACCGTCGTCACCATATAATAGGTCGTTGGTCGTCACCGCAGACTGATGTTGTTTTAGGACGCCATATGGTAACTAAGACGCCACAGACAACGGTTAACCAACGACCTCTATTATTATGTGTTAACGCGGTAAACCTATACTACGTCAGTAAGCATGACCACATGACGTCATAGTGTTCGATGACGTCATGATCACGAGTCTTCATGAATATTTAGCAAATGTCTGGAAGTTTGATAATTTTTATATTCTTATTCCCACAAACGGAACGAGAATATGGGTTAGAAAAAGCAGATTTCACTGGACGGTGTATGGAGTTTACAATCGGCTGTACATTTTTATTGGTAAGAAATGCCGCAAAACAGAGGTCTATAGGATTGTTTGAATCGCGTAAATTCGCATCAACTGCTCTGTGTTGTGAACGACGGGGAAATAATCAACGTAGCTGGAAACTGAACAGGGTATAGGCGCTTTATAAATTCAGTGGCGCGTCACTGCGCTTGCCGGTGTTCCCATCTAAATGGGACAGGTGCGCTCTAAGACAACCAAGAAAAAGATTCCAAGGCGGCGCGCATCTGAGGACTTAAGAGAGGCAACACTGGGCGATAACGAAGAGAATCTGCCACCGAATCTGATAACCGCCAACATTTCTGGAAGATACTACGTGCTTAGAGACGCTCACTGGGTCCAAGGTAGGAGAATTATTCTCAGCGACTGTAATTTGTAATAACAGATCATTTATATAGCGCCTGTTAAAAGAGAGACTTAACGTAGGCGCTCCAGAATTAACGCCGAAAAACCAGGATAAAAGAAAATGGTTAAAAAGATATTTTTATCGATCATCTATCTAACAAAACAGTCTCGTCCACGTCTTGCAAATGCGTCCATCTTGTCTCTGCCAGCCCCTTCGTGGGGAGACACATATACCAGCTGGTAAAGCTATAGAGCGTTGTCCTGTTAGGGACAGGTAATAGACCTGCATTCGGCCACTGCCGTACTCGGTGGTTCCAGTCCCAAGCCTGAATAAAGTAGGAGGGCGACGTTGATCATCTTTGAAATGATACAGCGTCGTTGAACAGTAGCCTAGCCTAACTAACCAACGTGTATATAATTATGCTGGATTAAACAAAGTATGGGTATGAAATCAATTAGGTTTCATACTTACATGTATAGACTGTTCGGCAAGGATTTGTTTTGAATTGGTACTCGTAGTTTATAAAATGTTGAACTCAGGCCAACCGCAATCCTTAAAACCAATCCTTTCTCCCAGACTTACAATTTTTAAACGAGGGTCATCTTATTGTCTTTCATCGGTTGCTGGAACTAGATTTTATCCCTCCCTCCCTCCGTCCCTCCGTCCCTCCCTCCCTCCCTCCCTCCCTCCCTCCCTCCCTCTGCACGTTCTGCTCAGTCGCTTGTAAAGACTCACAATTAGTTATCAACTTAAGACTTACCTTTTTCAAATTGCTTAGCCATCACACGCTGCCTCCTTATCTTGCTGACTGATCTTCATGGATACTGACCTGATTATACGGGTTGGTATTTTTTATTTTGGTGTGCCATTGATTGACGCGTTAATTAAACACTGGCGCGATAAGAGTAACTATAATTATAATAGGCCTAATACTCTATAAGCATACGCTTATGTTTGTATGCATATTTGTTTCTGAATAATAAGAATACAACAATAGATCTTTGTTTATTTGCCCGACTATGTAGAAGCGCACAATGACATGCGGCCGTTGGAAAGAGAACCGAAATCCAACAAGACTTCGGATATTCTGGCTCGGGAAAACACTTCCCTCCGACTTAAAATCTCACGACTCCTTGACATGGTAAGTTCATGAAAAATTGAAGTTTCCATGCGTGGCATTGTTGATAATTGCCTTCCACCGTATATAGCCATCTATACCACGTAGAGTGAGCATTGTCGTTTGTTTGGGGCTCAACCCCTTAGTCTTTCTTAGGACCCCCGTTAAGTCTTCATTACTCACCCCATTGGGTCATTTCCAACCCCCTCAGTTGTGCTAGTGTGATTATATTGTGCATATATTTTAGCATTTTCTTTCACAGATCGCTTTGTGGGTTACTAATACAGCAATGCTCCGGTCTATTGTGATATTTGTGACCATGTGAATTGTACATGTATACTAATAAATTTGGTGATGTCATCACTTTCCAGATTTTTCATCTGCATTCTAGTTCGGTAGAGTGTCCCTTCTGTGGAAACTTCTGTTGTTCCCCGTTAGCTACCTTGTGAGTTCTTATATTCGCGTTATATATCGCCTTTTCTAAATCTGCTATATGGACCACATAGGCCTACAGACCACACATACCAAACTATTATTTACATGTTATTGGCTTAGCAATTTTCATAATGCCTTTAACTATTATTATTTTTATTCATTTATTAATCGCCACTATTGACCAATAAATCACTCAATTTCGTTTATTCTTCAGCACAGGTTGTCATAGACGCAACATATTTACACCGATCCAGGTGTTATTAGTGAATAAGAGGTTCGAACCCATACTCACCGCTTTAGGGGCCATCCATATATTACGTACGCAGAAATCCGGGAAAATTGGACCCCTCCCATTTCGCAAGCGTACTTTCTTCCACCCTTCCCACCTGTGTAGGTAAGCTTGACGCACCCCCCCCCCTAGAACCAGCTGCAGAATGTGTCAGTTCGATAGCTCCCGGCAGCGGCTGTCTGCACTTTAGGCCAGATTGAAGGATGAGTAATCCATGGACTCACTGCTGAGCTGCGTGATAGTTTAATAATAGCGTTCAGAGGTAAGGACGTAAGGTGGCATACAAGTGACACCTCTCCCATAGTCCTACTTCCCCTAGTAGTACCTGATAGCTGAAAAGACTGAACTTTGGCTCACTTGAAGGCCAATCAATTTGGCGGCCAATATCGACAAATTATAGGTTTTACCCCCCCCCATTTCCGTACGCAAGCGTACGCAAGCACATGCATTCGTGTTCCATGCGTACATAATATATGGATGGCCCCTTACAAGGCAAGCGCACTAATCAATGGCCTTTACCGTGTCCCACAAATAATATATCCTTTCAAAGGCGGTCACTAACGAAGAATAAAAAATGTTCGATATTTTCTTTAGCTCCAGATTAGTCAGGACATTGGTCGTCTGTCCCTCCTGGACAAGAGGATCGACAGTCTGAACTCCCCGCAGGAGTCAAAACTCGCCACACTCAGGATACAAGCCGAGAACGGTAAATGCAATATAGGGGGCCTACAATGACTACTCATGTAACTACTTACAAGAACTCTAGACGCAGCCAGGGGCGTCTACGCCATGGAAACCTTGGAGCAAATGCTCCATCCAAGAAATAGGTGGTGGGGGGGGGGAGAGAGATCTGTCAGTGTGTGTGCCATCAGAGGGAAAGATGGGAGGGGAAGTTGCTCCAATGACTTCGGGGGGATAGGCGCTCTGGACCTAGCTACAATCTAAGCTATCATCACCATATTGCCCTACACCAGCGATTTTCAAACTTTATTTTTATTTTTATTGTACAACCAGGGACAAAAATGGAATGATGGCGTACCACCAACAAAAGTCAGATCAACACAACAGGAAAGCGCGGAGTCCCCTTGCAATTTGCGTAATTTTAAAATTAATATATAATTTTAAGAAGACAATCTGAATTTGTTCGCGTACCACTTAGCGACACCTAGCGTACCACTAGTCAATAGTCGTACGCGTACCACTGTTTGAAACCCGCTGCCCTACACTTTTCGTAACTCGAGATACGGGTACAGCTCCATTTCCGTCTTTTGTTCATGTGTTAATGCCTGTTCCTCTGCATCCCAACAAACGGGTATACGCTGTGTACGTCTCGATTCATTGTTCTCTTGGCTACTATTAACTATCTGTGTCTGTCTTTGTCTGTTCTGTCTGTCTGTCTGTCTGTCTGTCTGTCTGTCTGTCTGTCTGTCTGTCTGTCTGTCTGTCTGTCTGTCTGTCTGTCTGTCTGTGAGTGTCTTTCTGTCTCCTGGACTTGAACCTGGTTTTCCGGTTGATTAGGATTTTTTATTACGATATCACTTGAAGCGATCATCTGTTCCCTTGTGGCTGTATCCTTTGTCTGTATCTGTATGTGAGGTTCTCTGCGTTCCTGTCTCCCAAGAAGAGGACACTCATATTCTGTCTGTCTGTCTGTCTGTCTGTCTGTCTGTCTGTCTGTCTGTCTGTTTATCAGACTTACTGTTTTGACTGTGCTATCTGTATGTGTAGATCAGGCGACCAATCGTCAGTTGGGGCTACCGCCTCCATCCGCAACCCTTCCGTTCAAGATCTCAGACCCTGAGCGCATCCGCCGACGTCTCGAAGGAGTCGTTTTCGGCGTCGGACAGCCACTCCTCGACGTCGTAGCCAAGGTTACGGCCGAGTTCCTAAACTCGTTCAATCTTCCGAACGAAGAAGTTCACGAACTTGGAGACAACGAAATGGGTCTGGTCAGCCTGCTTTTCGAGGTCTTCCCCGTCGAGTACCTCACCGGCGGATCGGCTCAGAACTGTCTCATAATGTCGCAGTGGTTATTCGCGGTCCCGAAGGCGACCACGTTCGCCGGGTGCATCGGAAAGGACAACATCGGCGACATCCTGACGAAGACGCTGACGGAAGCCGGCATCAACATCATCCTTCGCGTTCAGGAAAGTCACGAAACTGGACTCTGTATCGTCTTCGAGAGCGCCCACGGACGCCGGATTGCCCTGCGAGTCGGCGCCATCAGGAACTCTATCCGGGCCGCCTTCGATCAGCCGCAGCACCGCGCGATGTTCCGCAAGGCTCGCTGCTTTTACGCCGAAGCCTACACGCTCACCTATGCCCTCGAAGCGGCCCTTGAGCTGGGTCGCTACGCCGCCGCCAACGATCGCTACTTCTGTCTCAACCTGTCCGCCACACACTCCTCTCTACGGCCCGCGACGGGTGTTGCAGAACTCCTACCCTACACGGACGTTCTCTTCGCCGGGGAAACGGACGCCCAGGCGTATGCGGTGATGTTGGGACTGAGCAGCGCGGCTGACGAGTTGGATGCGAACGTCCTGGGGCTATCCGGGTGGCGCAAGGAGAATGGCCTCAAGGGACGCATAGTCGTCGTGGTACGGCCGACAAGGGATACAGTTGTTGTTCGGGAGGGACAGCTGGCCACGTTCCCGGCGACGCGTCCGGGACCTGGGAACGTCGTGGACGATATAGGATTTGGGGACGCGTTCGCTGGAGCCTTCATGGCCATTCTCGTGCTCGGGGGATCGGTGGATGAGTGCCTGGAGGCCGGGGTCAGGGCGGCCACGTTCAGTCTGTTCGAGAGGGGCTGTGCACCGCCAAAACCGATCGCTTCAGGCGCTAGGAAACTGTCCAGAAGAGAAAGCCTCAGCGTATGAAGAGGGGTTAATTATTGGAGGATAATTGAAATATAGCGACGTCAGGGGTACTGATAGAATAAGATGCCCTTCCAATCGCGTAACCCTAAGAATTAGTGTAGTTGCACTTACCGATCTAATGTCCCAATATCGCAACCCTAACCCTGAAGATTACCTATAGGCCTAATCCTATTCCTGACGTATACTTTATCAACAATTACTAGAATTGGAACATGGGTTCGTATTTAATTTACATTTATCACAGAGAAGTCTAAAATCTCTTAGTATATATTATAAGACTGAACCTTCTAGATTTCAAAATCAGTTTAATCTGAAAGTTCTAGACTTATACTTAGCCTTTAGGCCTAATTCTAACTGCTAATTTTGTTCTTAAAAGCAGGTATGCTAGAGTCATAGCGTCACAATACACTTAAGTGTAAGTTTATTATGTACATGTTTTATGCACACTTCCATATGACTATTGCCAGATTGCCTCCGAAGAACATGTAGAGCATGTTGCGTAGATGGGAAGTGACTTCGAACCCGTAACCCTCGCCGACGATCACGTTCCACGGACTCCCAAACTTCTTGTCCATAGTTTCTTTGATGAGCTTTGCTGCAAGCTGAACAAAGTATAAGCACCACATCTGTTAAAAGCATTTAACGCCAGAGGTCGTCCGTTAAGGACGTCCGAAAGGGGAAATAAAATCACCCAAATGCTGACAAGAAGTGTTACCCAGTGTAAGCAAAGCCTCGACTCTGCACATGGAGTTTTGCTGTGGTCGGCCCACCCTCCTGGAATCAGTTAAGACACGAACTCCTCAACCTCTCTTTGCCGCTTTCCGCAAGCATTTGAAAGACCAGTCTGTTCGATCGTGGTTTCAGTTTGTTAGGCCGTGAGTTTCTTTTCTAGTGGCGCTATATAAATTTGTAGTTACGATTGCCATCCATATAAGCTTAATAAGCGCATTCACCTTTTCAATTCAAACCACAACCCCAACAGCAATGTAATATGGAAACCATATGGGCTTCATATGGGATGCCATATGTCAGGGATCTCTAGATTCATCTGGTTTGCACCCGACAGCCCATATTGAATTCATATGTGTAAACCATCTGGGCTTCACATGGTATGCATATGGTATCTATATGGCACCAGGTGATCTAAACCATATGTATACAATATTGAGACCAGATGCAAAGTAATATGGCAATCATATGGCCTTCATATGGGAACACATATGGCTGGGATCCCTAGATTCATCTTGTTTGCACCCGACAGCCCATATTGAATGCATATGTACAAACCATCTGGGCTTCAGATGGTATTCATATGGCATCTATATGACACCAGGTGATCTAAACCATATGTATACAATATTGAGACCAGATGCAAAGTAATATGGCAATCATATGGCCTTCATATGGGAACACATATGGCAGGGATCCCTAGATTCATCTTGTTTGCACCCGACAGCCCATATTGAATGCATATGTACAAACCATCTGGGCTTCAGATGGTATTCATATGGCATCTATATGACACCAGGTGATCTAAACCATATGAATACAATATTGATACCAGATGCAAAGTAATATGGGAATCATATGGCCTTCATATGGGACCACATATGGCAGGGATCCCTAGATTCATCTGGTTTGCACCCGACAGCCCATATTGAATGCATATGTACAAACCATCTGGGCTTCAGATGGTATTCATATGGCATCTATATGACACCAGGTGATCTAAACCATATGTATACAATATTGAGACCAGATGCAAAGTAATATGGGAATCATATGGCCTTCATATGGGACCACATATGGAAGGGATCCCTGGATTCATCTTGTTTGCACCCGACAGCCCATATTGAATGCATATGTACAAACCATCTGGGCTTTAGATGGTATTCATATGGCATCTATATAACACCAGGTGATCTAAACCATATGTATACAATATTGAGACCAGATGCTTTACCAATTTGCATTCTATATAGAATCTATATTGCTTCTATATGTAACTAGCTGATCTACACCATATTTATATCATATAGATAACAGATGCTTTACCAATCTCCAGTCTAGATAGAATCTATGTGGTTTCTACATGTAACTAGGTGGTCTACACCACATGTATACAGTACAGATACCAGATGCTTTACCAGTCTCCATTCTATATAGAATCTATAAAGTTTCTATATGTAACTAGGTGGTCTACACCATATGTATGCTATATAATAGATACAATATGATGTACCAATCTGCATGCCATATGCAATATATATAGTTCCTATATTTAACTAGCTTATCTACTCCACATGTATACTATACAGATACCAAATGGTTTAGCAATCTGCATTTCAAACAGAATGCTCACCAGTAAACCATATGTGGTCTATATAGCATCCATGTGCGTGCATCTTCTGTAAGTAATCAGCACATCTACAACATATGCACACAATGTAAAACATACATAGTCTGCTTATGTAGTTTCCATTTTGAATAAACTTTATTTCACCACATATGGGCAACACAAAAGAACACCCCCTATACAAAGGAGAAACAGCAGAACAAATATGCACATACAATGAGAAAAAATAAGCAGCTCAACTAATTGACAAGCAAATGCCTTTCATAAACATTTATCCTTAAGTCACTAAAGTTACAATTTTTCAATATATCATAGATTTCACAAAGTGTCTTTTGTCGTTGTACAAATAATGCTTGCAGTTCATTTAGTACAGTGTTAGTACTGTAGATTAACGGTTCCACGACAAATGGTTCATGGACAAATGGTTCACAATCTCCCAGCTTCTAGTTTGTGTTTTTTACATTGGACTACGAAAAAGCACTTGAGCTCTATTTTCATCAAACTAGAATCTGGATGAGCGATGAAAATATAGCTCAAACTAAAGCTGGATCAGCGATGATGAAAATATAGCTCAAACTAGAAGCTGGAACATCAATGAAAATAGAGCTCAAACTATAAGCCTGATTCTCGATGAAAATATAGCTCAAACTAGAAGCTGGAAGATTGTGAACCATTTGTCCGTGAACCATTTGTCGTGACACCAGATTAACTTGAACAATACTATCTAACATCAAAGTCAGCCTGCAGTAAACAACCAACAAATATGATAGCACCCATCAATCATTGTGTTATTTACATTCAAAAACCTCCAAAATTTTCTGTTCCATGCATTTGTCAACATTGCGTAATTACAGATGGTAGGTCAAACACATTCACATGCAAATACAAGCAGTGGCTCACAATGTGTTTTGAATAAATGCAACAGAACAATTTCATCCAAGTGTCCTTTTAAAAAGCTATTATTAACAGACTTGTAAATTTTCAAATTATTTCACTTAGGCTCAGTTTAAACCACTTGCGTAAACTTGTCCAAAATATTGGGGGCATTTCATTATTCATTCTACACTTTTTGCATTAAATGTACAGTCCATCTAAATTATTGGGGGCACGTGCCCCGGCTGCACTCCCAGGGTCTACGCCTATGGTTCAAACTGTCTCCTGCAGTCAAAATGACTTTTGCACATTAACTGTCACAGTATAACTGCTAAGTATTTTGCTTTTCAACACATGGCAAACTCAAACACTAATGGCAAATGCTTACACAAATATTTATGGGCACCAACTATCCTTTATATATATTGGTTTATTGAAAAAACTGGATGGCACACCGCACCCAGGAACATTAACACGGGAATCATAGTGAAAAAATAATATGGATAGCTAAATCAGTAATGTAATGTTAGTTGAATGATGTAATATTAATTGTATAATATTAGTTAACATCCTAACATTAGTCAACATAGAAGCATCTTAACATTAGTGAACATAGAAGCATCTTAACATTAGTTAGCTGTGGCCATGTCTGTGGAAACCAGTGAATAAGGCTCTGGGAATGAAATTTCCCAGAGCACCACAGATTTTGTTATACTGAACTTCATATCCATATAGGATACTCTAATTCACAAGTAACAATTAATTTTTACATAGAAGTCATTCTATCTATCAGATAACAATATTGTAATCCACAAAAATAACAAATAGCATAGAGATAACACACCTCCTTGTCTGACACCGCAAACTAATTTGAATATTCTAGAAAATACACAATTCCATCCTACAGCTGCAACCATCTACTAAACCAGTGTATCAAAATTATTAAAATCTGTGTGAAACATTCTTCATCATTAGGCATACTTTCAAATCAAATGCAAACATTTTGATTTACTCAACAGTAGACCTCAAGTTCTGTATAAATTGCTCTATCGCAACCAATTTTCTTCCTGAATCCAGACCAAAGGCCAGAAGAACATAGATAACTGCTATAAAGCTCAAAAAGACACACCTCAAATAACTTCGCAATATTTTCACTAAGTGTTATATAACAGTAGCTGCTACAAGATAGATCACCTTTTTAGTTTTCACAAGAGGAATTATTACGCCTCAACCAAAATCATTGGTACATATCCATAATGCACTCTACTGCAAATAGTAATGTTAGCAACTTACCTAACTGTATTGGGTGAGTACAGAACAGTTTTTCAGATTCTATGCCATCAAAACGTGCAGCTTTACCGCATTTCAGTTCACATAAACATTTGATAAGGTTGAGATCTATAGCTCTGACGTCTTCTTGACCAGCCTAATGTTTTAGAAATTTATATAGTCAAGTACACACCCCACAAATTCATCACTCAATTTCTTAATTGTAAAATATAAACATGGAGGTTATAAGAACACAATATGCAGAGAAGCATTAATGCACACAGTGCTGACAAATTAAAATACCATTTGAAGGAATAAAATAAGTAACCAAGACATTCCAATCAACTCAACAGGATCAAATTGTTGATCGCTTAATATCATATCGATATAATTTTACAACTATCAAAAACACAAGTTGATGAAGAGATCATTAATGTCAACCAAAGAGGTCTGACTAACCGCCTCGTGACAAGAAATGACACTGACAGGAAAAGAACACAATGTCATGTTCCCTCAAGATTGAATGCAATGCTGTGTCCAACATAAGAATTTATTATGGGAGTTACAGTGTTCTGTTTGTGGTCGATCATGCTGTCATCAGACTATGATGATTTTTCTTTCGCTGTCATGGGAGTTTGTAAAGACTGCAGCACATTTAAGTCAGACTTCATTGTCCGTTACTGGCAAACTTCATGTTTTTACGGCTCCTACAATCCAACAAAGAGTTCACACAAAATTAAAAACCAGATGCTTCACCCAATAAGAAGTTATTTATTGACAATCATTGAGCACAGAGCATCCAAAGCACTTTTTCAGAAGAGGTGTAAGAATAATGTCAAGGAAATAGCTTTAATAGGTGAAGAAAAGATGAGTTCATTAGGAAGTGAATACACAGCAGAGTATGAACTGAACTTTTTCTGATGTTTATTAATTAATTCAATTATGATATATGATATGATATATGTTTATTTGGTAACCAAACATTTTTCACGGATACAGCAAAACATACATTATATGCCAAAGTCTGGCTACACAGGAGGCCCAAAATGGGTCAAATGACCCCACTACCAACGCCACCTGGGTAGTAGTAAAGTAAGTGGAAAGCAATCGATCATCCATCATTCTTAATACAGTGATAACTGAGTACTTAACTAAAGCCTGTAAGTATAACTATTGTTGTACAATGGTTTCATTGTTCTTAACTAGTACTTAACTACCGCCAAGATAATACAATCTGTGATCAATTGTGTGAACTTTTATAGTGATTCTGTGGATTTAACTTCAGGGAAGACCTCAGTTTATTCATGAGCAGTCACCTACACACATACTTTCATGCCCATTAGCCCACACATTTATACCCACTTGCGCCCAAGAGCTTCAACTTGCTTATACCCCTTGAAACACTCATGCCTTTTCACTGCCCTACATAAATGCATGAATGTCAACAAACATACATTCACTCTCACATACACACACACACACACATACCATGCATACAAACACTTGAACATATATATACATACACATAGACAAGCACATGTCCACACAAATTCCCATATACAATTATACATGCATACCCAACTACCGACGCACTTGCAATCATACGTTCTCAGATCCATACTTGGAATTACCTATACCAGACCCTCTGTATAAATAACCACACAATGCATCCACACTGTGGACCACACTCAACAGACCCACTGCGAAAACAATGAGGCCCAACTGTGGACCACACTCCACATACCCACTGTGCATACAATGCGTCCGTGGCGTAGATTAATTACACAACAAGCCTATAGCATCAAATTACACAAAGACTTGCTTAACACTATAGATGCAACTGATGAATAATTTACATGATAATTCACAAGAATGCACTGCATAAGCATCATTGAGTAAGTTGCACCTGTTGAGAAGTAAAATACTTCATGGTAATTGTAAAATATTTCATATCAATGCTTCTAGATAATAACCACAGTAGGCTAAATCACTGCATCCCTAGGACAGGTTATAACAACAAAATCAATAAACCAGCTACACAAAATTTAAAAAAATATACAATGCATCAATGGTGCATGTTACACCAATGCCTCATCAGCATCCACAAAGCGTCAACGAATCTGATATCCCTTTGCACTATAGGAGAGGTTACCAACGAGGCTACCGTTTAGCAGATTACACAAGTGATAATAATATAAGGCAGTGTTAAACCGATTTATAACTATAGCAGTCTCTGGCACTTTAAGAAGCCAATCCCAACAACAACCAAATCAACCACACATATAATTATATAAGTACTAGCTGGATTACCCGGCGTTGCCCGGGGTTATAAGTTTCAATCCCTGCACCCCCACCACCCCCACCCAACACCCCAAACCCACCACCCCCACCCAACACCCACAACCCCCCCCACCCACCACCCCCACCACCACTTACCAACAATAAATTTCTCTTCGATGTTTGTTACACGTGCATGCATCCAATGCAGTAATCCTAATGTCACTGCAGGGACTGCATCCAATGCAGTAAGCCTAATGTCACTGCAGGGACGGTAATTTTCCTATCGCTTGGGGCGATGTTTTGGCCGTTTTTCACCATGGTAGCGGTGAAAACGGGGGAAGCGAACCCCTCCACTGGGTGTCCGAAACCGAGGCCGACACAGTAGTGAAGGTTTCGAGTGAAAAGGTGCAAAATTGTAGAAGTTAAGCCCGGTCAAACAGACAGACAGACAGACACACACACAGAAAGCTGGCTTTATTTATATAGATGTATTACACATAACTATTACATAAAACCATATATAATTTTATATATACATATAATTGTAATTAGTAACGTCTACTGTGCTGGTGTCTATAGCACAAGGCATCAAACGATGGCACATCAAACCAAGCCTAATATTATCAGGTCAGTATCCAGAAGATCAGTCCATAACACGGAGATAGCCTATGGTGAATAAGCAATTTGAAAGACTAAGTTGAGAACGAAATGACACATGGGGCTGGGCAGAATAAGCAGACACAGGGATAGAATTCCAAACAATAGGTCCTGCAAAAAAACTCACTCACCAAGGACAGTTCTTGATTTTGGTATGACCCCACAAAGATAATCAGATGACCTCATTGAATAATGATAAGACTGGAGAATAAGAACTGGTTTTAAGTATTGTGGCTGGCCAGAATTTGTAAACCATGAGACCCAATTTGAAAATAATTCTTTACTGAACAGGAAGTCAATGCAAAGATTTCAGCACATGGGTTACATGTTCAGATTAAGATACATGTATTAGTTATGGCTCTAGCAGCATTTGGCTGCTATGGCTCTAGCCAGAGTTCTCAAATCTCAGCACCTTAGGCATATTTCACCTATTGATACCAGTAACAAGGACGTTACAGTAATCTAGGCAACTAGCAACAAATTCGAATGAACGTATATGATGACTTACAAATGCTGTTTACATGACCAGTGAGAGACATGGTAGAATTGAAAACAATGCCTAAGTTACAAGAAATGTCTGCCAGCTTAACAAATTGAGTCACCCAGTTTCAATGACTAAAGCTGATCATATTTTTAAAGCTGCTGTGCAGTGTCCAGTAACAGAAATTCATTATTTGATCGGTTAAAGAGTTTAGAGGCCCCCACCCAAGAAGTTGCAAGACTTTAAAGACCATGACAGACTGTCAAATGAAATGTACATTTTAGTATTACCAGCATAGAAATGATAGCCCAGCGAATGATTTTCCAGCACTGTGCCTAGTGGTGTGGTAATGTAAACAAAAGAAGACCAAGCACAAAGCCCTGTGGAACACCACATGCCAACAAGGCCCTAGATGAATAATTACCATTTAAATACACCGAGTACATGGACTAAGATAAGTAATAAACCAATTTAGTGCATGACCAGATATCCCAAAGCAGTGCTTAAGACGATGAAGTAGCAAAAGTAGCAGACAAGTCATGTAGAACAAGTGCTGTTACCCTAACCCTGTCCACTGAACATATGATGTTGTAACGAACAGTAAGTTGAGTGAAACTGTTGAGTGAAACTTAGGATATGCAGTCTGAAAAGGGGAGATATAAGTGAGTTTGATTATAGATGAGTTTGCATGCTATTCAAGGATTTTACATGTAAAATTCAAGGTTGAGATTGGTCTGTAATTTGACAGGTCATCAAAGGCAAGAATGTTTCTTAAGCAGTGGATGACCTTATGCACGAGCAAATACAGATGGAAGGGATCTCCTGTGCAATGCGAAATTGACAATCAATGTAATATATATTACAAGCCATAATCTTACAGATCAAGGACATCAAAGCACTCTTCAGAAACCAAGTACGAATAGTGTCAAGACCGGTTTTGTTAGGCGAGAAAAAGATAAGTGTTTGAACCTCTTTCAGAGTGGCTGACAGAAAGTAGTCCATGGCTCCTACCATGGACTACTTTAATATATTGGTGTAGAATATATATATATATATATATATATATATATATACACACAAGGTGTAGAATTTGAATGGAGGAATTTGTCAATGCAAAGAAACTTACCAATTTAAGCTGATTATTAAACATTTTGTCTGAAAAAAGGTCAACAATTTACATGCCTATACACACACACATATATATATGTATATAAAACCATTTACATATATGCTTATGCATTTAACTGTTTTACATATATATATATATATATATATACATATATATATATACATATATATATACACACACACACACATTGTTATACATTATACATGTCAAAGAAATGAAATTCACATGATTATTTTACCCATACCGATACAAGAATAGCAGTCCATTAAGCCCTGAGGCAACCATCAGCAAGTCCTTCAATCACATTGCTCAGCACCATAGACAAATGCTTGATCACTAGATAAGGCACTTAATAAATGCATAGTAATAATAATAATAATAATAATAATTCCTTAATATGAGCTATGCTCTGTATTCTGTAACAGCCTTGTGTGTGTAGTTTAACCATATTGTGTCTTAGCATCACCTTTATCCTTGTCCAGGACAGGAAAAACCAAAAAACAACAGTGCCGCAGTTAACAAACATGGGCCCATATCAGTTGCCAAACATGGCACAATGCGGGCCAATTGAGCACCCAACTGTCTTCTGTGTTGTCTTCATATGTACCTCACATGATACCATAAATTTTTAATCGAAGACATTTTACTCTAGTAATGTGAGTCCACATAAATAGATAAAACCTATTAAGATAAAAAAAAATTCATTCACACATATATTTACATGCATACAAATATCCATTTAAATAAATATACATTAAACAAATACAAATACACACATACATAAAGACACACAGACATAGTTACATTCAAACGTACATACATGCACACAGAGTTCTCAATGGATGGAATGGCAATTGAGAATGAAAGCCAGTCAAAGACAAGACATGTACCAGGAATAACAGGCTTTCCAGCAGATGCTGATCGAAGACAGGATCAACCATTAACAGAGTTGCAAGGTGTGACCATGAAAGATAAGTAAGGTGACAGATGATCTGCATGTGCTCTGTACATGAGGGATGCCAAAGGACTATTGCAAGACTTCAAGTAGTATACAGTAATCCACACAGTCAAAAACAGCAGAGGAATTTTGAAAGTTGAAGTTGGTACATACACATACATACATGGGTAATCAGGCATACTGAGTGCCTGTGTATATAAACAATATGGTTACCACTAACTGCTCCAACAGAGCGCTGCTACCTACCTGCCACATCTCATAATGTAAGTACGTAAGTAATGAACACAAACTTTAATTGACTTCTTAAGAAACAGAACCAAATAAAGTAGCGAGTGCCTGAAAATGGTTACTGAGTGTTTCGTGGGAAGAGGAAGTGTAATTTGGCACTTGCGGTTGTTTTTGTGCAATATGTCCAACCGTTTAATTGACTTCTTAAGAAACAGTCAATCATGTAATAAAAGTTTGTGTTCGTTACTTACTTAACAAATTGCATTATGGGATGTGGCAGGTAGATAGCAGTGCTCTTTTGGAGCGAAGTCTGTGGCAACCATATTGTTTATATAAACACGCTCTCAGTCTGCATGATTACCCATACATGACACTACAAAAACACATGGAAACCTTACATTTAACTGATATGTATGTATGTATATTTGTTTATTGAGTAAACTGCTTGTCATACCACAACCAGGAACAAAAAAGTTAAGAAAAGAAAGGGAAATGAACATTCAATCGGATCAACAAAGGGCAATGCTCAGGACTATCGTCTATAAAATATCTCGTAGTCAAGGACTTTTAGAGGGGCGTTTCTGCATGAACCCAGGTTAAGAAACGTTTTATTCGGTCAGCAGTACAGCATGCTAACCACTATATTATCAAGAGCCCCCCCGGCAAACTTGCGATATCGGGGTCCCTATCAAAAGTTAATGACTAACCAATTTCAATGGGACTATGTATTACAAGAGGTCACACCTTGACACTAATAATCCTAATTAAATGAAAGAAGGGTTTGCTAATCTAACGAAACTAACTAGTTAGCGCCAAAGACACTAATAAGGCTAGTTTTTGCCACAACGGTTCCAACTATTAAAACAGCTGTGTAAACTCTAAACATGCGACCCCAAACATATTTGATATGACGGCGTCGTTAAATAAACGTTACAAACCATCTAAACATGCACAGTTTTAAAACATTCAAGTTTTAAAATAGTCCAGCTCTTTGTTTTACACCTTACTATAACATGAAACTGTTGGAGTTTAACAAGATTTGCAAGGATGAGTTGAGTGTTTTGCAATATTTGAAATACAAAAAATTCAGCATAGTGAGATTTGAATATTCACCTTGAACACTTCAGCTTTAAAGTTACCTTAAAATTTTTAACTAGTGTTATTAGCGTCATTGATGCAGGAAACATTCGTGTATAGATATTTGTTGTTAACTTGTTTAATTAAACTACGCCTGTTAGTGTTACGGTGAGACCTCCTGGTATACATGTAGTCAACTTTCCAGGTTGCACAACCCCTATAGCACAAGTTTACCGAACCACCAATAGTAATAATAATAATAATAATAATAATAATAATAATAATAATAATAATAATAATAATTGTATGTATGATGTATGTATGTATGTATGTATGTATGTATGTATGTATGTATGTATGTATGTATGTATGTATGTATCAAAACACTTAATATAGCAACCTTTAAGTACCTCACAAAAGCAATATGGTAATAATAATATTCAATTTAAAAACAAATATTAAGTGAAATTTGACATAGCAACAGACTGGAAATTCTACTTACAACTGAAAAACGTTCAAGGTATTCACAGTGTTTCACGGATATGCCACACTAGGCTCAAACAGAAAATCAAATTCCAGTCACATGGCTACCGACTTTGATAGCTACATGGCTATGTAGACGATGATTGCAGATTCTGCAAATGCAATACAGAAAGTCACTGAGAGCACACTAAAAAGCACATAAATTTTAATGACTGCTCGACTTCTACCAGAAAACCCAAGTATAATCGCCAAGTAAAGTCTGAGGTGCGCCACTGGTTGATAATTCGAATAACTACCACGAGCAAGTCTGTTAAGCGCTATATGCTAATATTAATGGCAATATCTCGGTCAGAGCTGTGTTTTCATTACACAAATATGGTAATAAGTGATACGAATTTGGGATTTAAGATTACTTACTTGAATCATCAGAAGTTCGCGATATTTGTAATAGATCTAAACGTCCGCCATTTTTTCTAAAGGAACCATAATGTCATGGCCTCGTGACCATGCACGAACCAAGGGGCGTAAGTTAGGAATTCATACGCTACGCGGGAAAGTGTTGAAAATAATAGAGTCCCTGGCATTGCACAACTGAGAAGGTGAAAGAATAAACTTTTGTAACAATTGGCCTTCACTTATTTACACTGATAACATTGCACAACAAATTTACTTAGTAACCTATAACTAATTTCCATTTTAAAGAATTTTCAGGCATGGCCAGTTTCGACAGAATTATGCGTAAACAAACATCACAGAAATAATTGGTTATAATAGTTGATCCCCAATTAATGGCAACGGGTTATGTTTCAAAACATATTTACTTTATTTAAAAATAAATTAATTTTAACTTTGCGAATTTTATAATCGGCGGCAAATGCCTTAGGAGTATTAGTGCGTTCAGTGGTGGAACTATTTTTTTTAGATAAGTAAGAAAGCACGCAAATCTGTAACACTTCATGTCAAAGTCTAAATATCTAAATACCCTGTTACAATGTCCAGTTTATTTCTTAAGCCAGCTGCTCTCGGCAATGGCCATGCATTATTAGACTACGGCAACTCGCCCTTTCTGAACAAAGACATACCCAAAATAAAACGCCCCAATTAGTTATTCAGCCCCGTGCTGTCAGTAAAACC